>JAUESR010000204.1:2727500-3927500 GCA_030914345.1 Drosophila koepferae
GATTTGTGACTCTCTATAAATAGAATCGACGCACGCATAACACTTACCATAGCCTGTTCGATTTTGTTGTCAATCGCAACTGCGCTTGTTCCAGATGCACTGCAAGAAATTATATATAAAAATTCATTATTACAAAATTAAATAGAAGAGTGAAAGCAAAAATTTGTGTAATTAATATAATAGAAAGAAAATTCTGTATATATCTTAGGAAATATAACACATAAGTACAGATAAATATAATTATATTATATTTTGCTTATAAAATTCTGCAAGCCATAAAATTGAGATATAAATTTAAAAATTAAATATTGTACATATTACTGTTACAAAACAAAATTCCTAAGTATCTAAGGCATTAAAAAACTGTTATACAGCTTAAGTGCAAAGTTAAATAATTTATTTTATATTTTACTCTTAATACTTAATCTGCCTTGACAACTGTTATACACATTGATTGAAAGCTTGTGTTTTTTTTTTTCTAAAGCTACCCTTGCACATTTTTGAATATATACTATTTAATTTCCTTTTTTTTTATCATAAAATCAAACGTTAACAATTAAAAGCGAATCACGCGATTTGGGATGCGAATTATAATTGTTTTTTTTTTTTTTCAGTATGTCAGTTCCATCCGCGGGCTAAATAAAATTACGGTACATTTCAAATGACCTTGTGCGAATTGAGGTCAATATAAAAGACAATAAAACTTCCTACTGAATCGACTTTTGGCACAGTCGGAAAAAGCGCAATGTCAAATGCTCAATTAAATTGTCAGTTTTTCGCAAAAAAAAAAATGTTAAATATAAATTTTTTGTGAAAGATAAAACTGAGATCTATCAAAAATTCGCCCCATCAAATATTGCCAAACAAAAGTCTCTTTAATGTGTGTGTTGGCTCATTAAAGTGATTAAATGAATGTACACAATGTGTATTCGAAATCCCCGCAAATGCCCCTTTAACGGTCTGTCAATTCCAATTTCAAATGGTTTAACATGTCAGTGGAGCAGCTGGAAATAAATACATATAAGTATATATTTCCTTAATTATTGAGTGACCAAACAAATTGCATATGAAAGCATTGTTCGAGTTGGCTTTTAATTATGCAACACTGGCAAAAAAAAAAAAAGAAAAGAAACAACTAGAAAACAAGAAATATCCAACTCTGCAATTTATATGCGAATTACATAACAGCTAAAACTCGAAATCAACTCTAATTCAATTTGAATGAATGAAAGAGCGAGAGAGGGAGAGAGTGGGAGAGCGAGAGAGCTAAATAAAATCTAACTTAAAGCTGAAGTCAAACATTTTAGAGCACTGCAAATGAAACGTTCTCAACACTCGCTCAGATTCGTGTTCACCTTGAGCAAATGTTTTGGGCCAACTGGTTTCTCACACAGCTTCGACCAAATGAAAACAATTCAAATAAACAAATCTCAAGGACTTTCAACAATTGGCGAATGCGTTAATAATAATAAAATATTCTTGATTTGAATTTAATTAACATGTTTAGCAGTGAGTACATTGAACCAAAGCAGGCGAGTTTTATGGGTTATAGATCAGGGTCTAGCTGGGGGAATAATGATAGAGCGCGCTTTAGAATTCGCAAACAATTGATAATACAATTTTATTTACATATAGACGTGGGTTAACTGAAACATTGACGAATGGTTGATATTTAATTTTTAGTTAATACTATTATTATTAAAATTATTATTGTAATTCTTATTTTTTTTTTACTTATTTTTCTATCATGCTTACATTTTTATTTTACTGCTTTTCTCTCTTTCTTTATCAAAAGGCAATAATTTTTGATACCACCCTCGCTAGAGCTAAACGTCTTAACGTCTAATGTGTTAGTCTCTTTCACACGCCATCGCCAATTATCGAAATTGGCAATAGTTTAATGTGTCATCATGAAGATAGCTCCATACGATATGAGGGTAGAAAATCGACTATGAGTCAAAGTCTATAAATGGAAAATTCTCGCTTGCATGGCAACTTTTTGCTATTACTATTCACTTCTCTCTTTTCAAAGTCAAAGGTAAACTCACATTCCACATTTGATGAACTAATTTGGTGTGGGCCAATGAGTCAATGGAAAGTAATTTTATGAATGAACTATTTGGTGGGGAAGACCAGAAAAACTTTGATTAAACTTTGTGAAGTTTTTGTGAGCAGTGCGTGATTTTTAAGTTATAATAAAAAGTGTGATATAAGTGTATAAATGAGCTATAAATGTCTTAATAAAAAGTGTAAATTATTCAAAGAGAAAAGTTAGTAATTCTTTTTAAAGCTTGAAATTCTTGTGTGGAAATGTATATAACAGAAGACTTGACAGACCAAATACATCAGTCTATAAAAATCAGTTTCGATTTGTAAGAATTTAGTTCTCTTCTAAAAATCACAAAAGAAATGAGATTCTCAAGAATATTAACTGAAATATTATCTTAGACAAAAAATGGGTTTTCGCTATTTATAATTTATGTTAGAGGGTATGTTTTTCTTTATAATTTGTATTAATTAATTAATAATGAAAAATAAAAATACACAATTACATATATAAATATTTACATATACTACATTTAAAATTTCACACTCGTTAATCTGTTTCCTTTAAGACTAATTTATGATTTCCATTTAAGTAATTAAAATGCCCATAATTTTCGTTGACAACTCAAATTGACGTATTTAAATGCAATTTCCACACATTTTCCGAACTTTGTGCATTGTTGATAAAGTAACAAAAAAAAAAAAAAAAACAGGTCCCAGGCTATGGCTATAACTTTAAAAATAACTTGATTACTCTTATTTATGTGCGTAATCATTGAAGTGAAATAATAAAGAATGCGCCTTTATGCTGCTGAGGCCTGCAAAATAATTAAAGACTGGGGGTCGACAATAAAATGAGAACAGATTAATGATGATTCCATATATATGTGTATATATATATTTCTTCATTTATTTTGTTGCCTGTTCTTAATGGCTTACTCAAAAGCCGGACCGAGCCGAGCCGCGGCAGAGTTCCACGACATCAACAAGGACGAGAAAGGCGAGAGTTTCTTAACCGTCCGGCGACTGCCCTTGTAGGACTCACACACTCAGCTGCATTCAAGATTTCACACATAAAAAACAATATAATGATCATAAACGACAGGCAAGTAAAAGTAAAAGTCTCAGCCTGGACGACCCCTCCACACGTTGAGTGCACTGACTCACGCGCACGCCGTGACTTTTGTTCTCTTTCTTTCAGTAAGCGCCAATAAAATATATAAACATATATACACATATATCTTTATACATATATATATATTTGTATATAGTATATAGTATTTTGCTGCTGTGTGCGTGCATTCCCAATGTCAATGCGGACAACGGTCAATGGCTTTGTGCACATCGCATTTGATATAAACGAAAAGCAGAAAAAGACGAAACTTTTTGCTCAACAACTAAAACAAATACAATTACAACGAAATAATCTCCACAAAGAGCAGACATACTTATATATGTATACTTGTATACCTGAGCTATTATAGGAGGGATTTTCCAACTCGTTGCATAAATTATTTAGGTTTATCCATGTGGTCAACCATGGCATTGAAATAATATTTCTTAAATTATCAATCAGCCATAATTAAATTAGCAGCAATGCCCCTAATTATATAAAAGCGTTTTCCCTGTACAAATATAAAATATTTAATGGCATGGCAGGCGTGGCATACCCTTAATAAAATGTATAAATAATCGATATCATTACCATATCCTCAAACTCTCAATTAATATTTGCTCAAATTGATTTTTTTATTTTCGTAAACAATAAGCTAATTTACATTATTTATGGGATATACCCCTAATTATTTTAGGGCTTGTCAGGTGATAATTATTGATTGTAATCAACAACACATTCAACAAAAACGCAATAGATAATCATCTAAGGTAATTAAAGATTTAGCAAATATATATAATATATACCTATATGTATCGATACTTTTCGAACAACATTATTGACAGAAAGGAATCTATAGATTTGGTATATTTGAAATAATATATTCATGTTTCTTTAAGTATCTGCGAAGCATTCATTCACGTTCATAATGCTGAACATTATATAATATTTCGATATTTATCGTTTATGGAGATTTCCGAAATTATAGTAATATGTCACAGGCTATTTGAAACATTTATTAGGCATGAGCCTTACGTGAAAATATATTTATGACTTTTGACTAAAAATTAAAATGTTTATAATACTGTCATAAATTTCTATAAATATAGAACTGCTGTACGTCACCCTTTTACTATATACTCTACAAAATATATATACTCTGCACCTTGTCACCTATGTATATTGAAATGGAAATCAAAATCTTATCAATTATAACCGCTTATAAGCGGCTAATCTCTCTATCAATCTAAACACTAGCAGACAGAGATATAGTTAGCAGAGTGGAAACGTCAACTCAGATCATTAACACCGAATCATTTGGGGTATCGCAGCTATTAAGTTAACGTGTTATTAACACGCTTGCGAATAATTAAAACCTGACGCTGACGTCACACACAAATGGGACAGACAGCAAAGCGCAGCGACAGAGGGACACAGACGAAAGAGAAAACAAATAAAGAAAAGACGAAAAGAAAAGAAGTGCAAAGTTTATTAAAGTTCAAGCGCTGCCCATTTCAACGCATTAACAAACAAATAAATGATGTCATCCATTTTTTTATTTTAATTTTATTTTTATTATTATTATTTTCTTATTTGGCTTTTCAATTTTAATTTAAATTTGATTTTATGCGCAAACATATCACCGACAGCATTTTGTTGTTGTTTTGTTTTGTTTTTTGCTGTTGCCGCACGTTTGCTATGTATTTGAGCGTTCAAATCACGTGATAAACAATGTTTTTGTATCGTTTTTCAACAAATTAAATGTGTCAAAGACCATGAGTAAGATCGATGGAAGTCGAACCATGAATACACTAAAAAAGTGGCGAGGGAATGCTAAACTGATAAGTTAATTATGAAATGCTCTATGAATGCTTTTAGATAACATTAATACATATAAAGCAATTGCAGCAGCTATATAAAATGAAAATCTAGCTTAACTGTAATTTAAAATTTAATTTCAGCCATAAAGCACTTTGTGTGTAACTTTTCATTGTAATGTAATAAGTAAAACTCGAGTTACAATAGAACATTTTTAAGATTTGCTGATATAATCGCCGCCTTATGTAATATTATTACAGTTGCATGACCTATTACAGAGTGCTATTAACACATTTAATTTCTCTCTGCCACATTTAATTTCTATCGTCGGGTTATTCAAGACTCTTAAAAAAAAAATACAAAAAAAAAATATATATGTACAGCTTAGCAACGTGCCAATTTCTGAATTCAGTTTTCAGTTTTCAGTTTTTGCTATTTTTTCGAGTGCAGCAATGGGCACATCAAATTACACGCCAATTGCAAGACAAATTAATCGAAACGTTTGCTCTGGCCCATTGCCAATTGCCCAGTGTGGCCAGATCTAACTAAATAGCTTAGCTGCTTAGGCTCCCTCTCTCGATTGCGTGTCGCTGCACTTTGGCATTTCATTTGTGGACTTTGCTATTTCAGGCGAAATTCCAATTGAAATATCAAAGATAAACACAAATCACGTAGCTATTTACGATTTCACAATTTGCTAAAATTTCTGCATCTACATTGCACATGCACATTTGGGCTGGTCAATCCCACTTGGATTTTAGGGATTCTATTTCCGATTTCATTTACAGCTTATGCTGCATTTTTTTATTTTTTATTTTTTTTTTTTATTTTTTTTTTTTTTTTTTTTTTTTTTTTTTTTTGCTTTTGCTGACTTTATATAAACACAAACAATGAAAATCATTTGTTGTTGAATAATTGAAGTGGCTTGAAGATTCTGCTGATGACATCAAAAAAATAAATAAAAAGAAAACGCAAATCACATGCGAAGCTGAACGTAAAGTTGTAAAGCAGAAAAAGGAAGGAAGACCGTGTTGTAAGGTTTAGAAAGGAAACATTTAATTTTACTTTCAGTGTTGTTAAATATGCCAAAAATTATTACATTACAATTTATAGATATTTTTTTTTTTTTTTAATGTAGAAAAATAGTAATAGTAGAAAAATTCATTGAATTCATTCAATTCAATATTATATTTGAGAATTTTCTTGACTAAATTGCAAAATAAAAGACTCAAACATACATTATTGCTTTTATTAATGTTTGCTTCTGTCTTGATTTGCTTCTGTCTTGATCAACTTTTGAGCACATTTCCCGCTTTGACAACTTCTAGAGACACCGATTGAGATTTGGCTCAAGTGTTTATTTGCATTGGAGCGCCATCAGGCTACAAACATGATATATCTTCAATACACATACATACATATTGGACGATTGACGATTGTTTCAGGAAGTGCTCAAAAATTGTCATAAAAACGTTTGTTTGTAGGGCGAAAAAACAAACAGAAATATAAGCGGAGAAGCGAACTGTTTATGAAAACCAGGAAGTCGTCAGAAGACTAAGTAGTGGGAAATAATAATAAAAAAAAACAAACGTGCATCGCTTTCTGAATGAGTTTGTTTGAGATGGCGGTACTCTCTTTGAGTATGTAGTCGATAAGGAATATTTAAGTGGTTGGAAATTAAGAGCAAATTTACTAGGAAGTTATATAAGAATGATATTGAAAAGTTGAGTTTAGTTGCGGAAAAAGATTATTGAAAACAATTCAAATATTTTTAATTAAATTCATTTAGATTTATATAAATATACCAAAATTATTTCTAAATAGAAGTCAATTTAAATATTTTTCAATTTTTACACTAGTTTCCAAATTGTTGGACTATTTCTCATTTAGCATCATTTATTCAATGAATTTGTATCACACAAATTTTACAAAATCTTTTAGGGGTTCATAATTCAATTCACTTAGTATAATCAGTTAATCAAATCTTAATAATTATCAGAGCATATAAAAACCCGCATTACGTAAGTAGTTTTTTTTTTTATAATTTAAATAGTTTTCTCATGTCTGAAGCTGACAAAAAGAAAAAAGAAAAAATAAAAACAAAAGTCCATTCAGCTGATAAAAATGCGAGTCTCGCACTTTGATTTGAGCGCCAAGAAAATATAAATAATTGAAAAATAAAAATAAATCAAAAAACAAAAACAGAAAATGCCATAAAAATTGCATTTTCTGCGCCTTGTCCCTGACCCAATTAAAAAGTCAATCATTTAACCATATATAAAAAAAAATTAATAAAAAGGCGAACAAAAAGATAAAAAATGATCACAAAAGGGCAACAGCAACAATAACAACAACAGCCACAAAATGCCAATTGTGTGGGCCCTGTGCAAAGAAACGAAAAAAAAAAAAACAGTTAAAAGCCACAACTAACCGGTTCGAGTGGCGCGGCGAACAGGCCAAAAGCTGGCAGATGTAGGCAAAAAGTTGTAGGAAGCCTTAAAGTGTCTAAAATGTCGCCAACTTGGCAGGCTTCGGCTTCAGCTTCAGCTTCAGCTGCAGCTACAACGACAGCATCAGGGACAGCGTCAGCTTCAACTAGTCAACTACAACTTCAGTTGGCAACGCGTGGCAATTGGCAACTTTGCAACATTGTAACTTTGCAACTCATCTCCTGCAACAAGTTGCTCAACTGGACTCGGTAACGGGCTCAAATGCAATGGGGTCAGACGTGAAACGAAAACAGAGAGCAAAACGACCCAACAACAGGTATTGCTATAGATTCGTATTGTAACCATATCATAAAAATAAACATATTTTTTGCTACAAATTGTTGCTATGTTAGCTAGATGATATAGATTATAGAAGAGTAGATTCATCTTGAATCAATTAAATAAAAAATATACGAAATTATATTATATATGTAACTAAATGACATAGTATATAGAATAGATACATCTTGAATCAGTTATATATTTTATCTAACAAAAAGATAAATATACACAAAATTATATAAAGATAACCTTATAGCAGACACAGTTCACGTAGTTAGCCAAATAGCTGGATAGACAAACAGTCTCTTGAAACTGATAAGAAACGATTTTTTGTTAGATCTATTAATCATATTTTGTTAGCATATGAATAACTTGTTTCATAAAAATGAATCATTCCTCTTTATCGAAACTCAAGTCTATGATCCAATTAAGATTTCACAATCCAATTATTAGCTTTCAGTCATTAGCCTAAATTTCATTAACAATCTCATAACATATGTCATATTACAATAGCTCAATAATGTTCATCCTAACCAAGTGATATATATATATTTATTTAAATAGGCCACTAGTCTATATAACCGCTTATAAAACCAAATCTATATTTCATTCAACAAGTGCATAAAAATAGAAGAAAAAAATAAAATAAAATTTATTGATCAACTGCGAACTGATGCGTTTGGAGCTGATGTAATGCGGAACGGCGCGGCAGCATGACACAGGAAGCTATACGTGCATAACCTGTATCTACAAGTTACATAGATACAATCACACAGTCAGACAGACAGTTGGACAGCTAGACAGAGTTAGCTACAGCTACATAATGGCATATGACAGACAATTGCATTTACAATTGAAAACGTCAATTTTTGGCGCCTGCTCCGCCAACTGACTTTACAACCTATATTCATATATACATATACTATATACTTGTATATGTAGCCAATAAATATTGATGGCTAATTTTAGCTATAAATTAGCTGGTTTTGTCGCTAACATTTCATTGTAAATTGAGTAAGCAATGGCGAAAAGGTGTTATAAATAGAACCAGTCAAATCAATAGCAACAGCTTCCACAGCACGCTAAAGTTGATTTGAAAAACTAATTAGCAGCAAAAGCAGAAAAGTTCACCTGATATGGCAGTTATATATAAAAAGGTATATATATATTTATATATGGTAAATATTGGATATACATATAGAGAGTATGCGAGTTTTTTTTTTCTTTCTGTGCACTGTCTGCAGTTGGCAACAAGATTTTAGGCAGGCAAAGCTAAAGCAGCCCATGAATAATATATTTACATATCATATCTGCTAAATATATATCCATATATTACACTAAGCTGCGCTATAATAATAATTTCTAACAATAGATCAACGCTGGGCATCCTCTACTTTCTTTCTTGTTAAGTGCTTGAGTCATTAAGGCCTAACTATACACAATCTGATTTTTAGCAGCATTATATTATATATATTGCAATAAGCTTTAGATTAACCGCAAAACAGATAAACAACACAGCAGACTTTTCCATATACATGTATGTATGTATGTATATACGATATATTGAACTCTTATCAGTTAAAGCTATATTTAGTTTATCTCTACAGCCTTCCAACAGTTTTTTCAATTACACGCTCTTCAAATACTCACTCGGACTCTGGTAGAAAGTAATCAATGTATTTCATAACAACTTCCCTAACGGGATCCTGTTGTTTGCCCGAAAGAGTTGGATACAAATCGAAATCCATTTTGATTGAGCTAATATTATTATTGTTGTTGTTATTGTTATTATTATTAATATTATTTGTGCTGGCTTCAGTTTTCATTATCGAATTGGGCTGATGCGGGTTAAGCGTTACACACTGTGCACTGCTGTCTATCTTTCGCTTTGTAAGTACCGCAATCTTCTCTCGTATGATGTTCTAGGCGTATGATATTCACACATACAAATACAAGTATTCTTCTATCTTTGCCCCTCGCTCACTCTGGCTCCCTCTCACTCTTTCACTATACAGTGCTTCGGTCGTGCACACTGGGCGAGTGCCTTTGCAATTGTTTTTTTTTTTTTTTGCCTTTGTGACCTTTGTTTCACACGAAACTCCCAACTATTTTATTTTATTTGAATGCGTTCACTTTTGTGCTTTTATTTTGTTTCAATTCTTTTTTCAAAGCACTTAGAGAGCTTTTATGTTTCTTTTCGCACTTCGTTTGATATCAACAGCAACGCGTGAAGAGAGCAGCTCTATTATTTTTATGCTGGCTGAGCGAGACGCGTTCACTGTGACGCTCTCTCGGTCGCGTTATTCAGCAGAGCGACGCTTTCAATACAGTTAAATACGTATTCAGCAAGCAAGCGCTCTCCCACTTACTCTCTGGCTTTAACGCTCTCAAGCACTCTCTCGTTCTCTTCGCTTAGTGAAAATGTAAGAAAATGCGCGCGAGACAATAAAAAAAATTTTTTTTTGTTAAAAACGTTTAACTGCAGTTGCAGCTACAGCCGTGTGTGTGTGCGTGCGGGTGTACGTGGTGTATGCGTATTAATTGTTGCTTAAAGATGATCATTTACTGTGCGCCACAGTTATTTAATTAATTTTTTTTCTCTCTTTCGCTCTCACACGCACAATTTAAAAAATAGATATGCAAGCGACGGCGGCAACATAACACAATTATTTTTAGCTTCAACAAACATAAATTAATGGAACGAGAAAAAAAAACAAACGCGACGCAACCAAAAACAATGCCAAGCAACACAACAAAAATGTTTAATGTTTTTTTATCGTGTCTGTGATTTTTTTCGTGTTTGCTGCGCCAGAGCTCCTCAGCATAACTGAACGTTCGCTTTTGGTGGGTCGCGTTGCTGTTGCTGTTGCTGTTGTGTTCCGTGAGAGCGCTCGCTGCGCTGCGCTCACAGGCAGACAGACAACAACAGCAACAACAATGATGGCATCCAGGTTACAAAGAAGAATAATAACAACAACAACATCGACAGCAGCAGCAGCAGCGACAGCGGCGGCAGCGGCGGCAGCTTTTTGGTGGTTGCTTTTTGAAGTTGCGGCGAAGCTGAAAGTTTGCTGCTAGACGGAGCAAAAGGGCAACGCGGCAGAGACGGAAGCAGAGGCAGCGACAACGGCAGAGCAGCTGCTCTCAAGCGAAGCTTGAAGTTGAGTTTACAGCTGCAGCATGAAACTGAACGAAAGCTATAGACTAACATACACACATACTAAAGCATGCATACATGTGTACATGCCCACATGCAGAGGGCCACGCCACATTTTTGGCTCGTGCTCAAAACAAACAGAAAAAAAAGAAAGAAAAAAAGAAGGAGCGTGTAAATAAACAAACAAATCAACCGCAAACAACAGCAAAAAAATGCCCAAAAATAAATCTCTTTTTTACTGTAAGACAATTTATGTTAATGCCTGAGCAGCGCAGTTCTCTCACTCACACATACACACGCACACAAGTAAAGCACGAAAAGCAACATGGCTGCTTGAAAAGCTTTTGTAGCTGAATAATGCAAGTGACAAGAGCGTAAACAAAACTTTGTCAGCAACAAGCAAGAGAGTCAGAGCAAGAGTTAGAGACTGAGTGCATGAAGAGAGCGGCTACGGCGCACGCACATTTAACGGCAAAGAACTTTTTGAAATTCAGTGTAGCGTCACAGCATCAACAATAGCAACTACAACAACAATAGGAACAACCACACGCGATGCCACTTCTGGCTGACAGGTTGCCACGTTGTTGAAATGCGAGGGAGGAAAATAAAAACTCAAACTAGACGTGCGAGTAGCCACAGTTATTATAGACAAGGGAGAGAGGGACAGCGACAGCGACAGCTACTGGCTGCCTGTACACGTAGATCAGCTGATTTGCTTTATCTGGGATGCTTTGTTCGAGCGAATTGCGAAAGCTTTTTATGCTTGGCGCAGGGTGTAAACACAGCTTGCACCGTGGTACAAGAGTATCAACACTAGCTAACTTATCTATATAAAATAAATCTATAAATATTTTATTTATTATTTCAAATATTTACGTTTCCTTCTCTAGAATCTCCCAAAACTTTTTTAAAGCTTACCATACATTTTACATAAAAATTAGATTATCTTTCAATTTGTTAGCGCAAACTCACCTGCAAATAGAGAGAAAAAAAGATGGAAAATTGCATTTAATAAGCGTATCTAATACAATTAATAAATATTTCAACAGACGTAAGCATAATTACAGTTACCCACAAACACACATATTCCCCCCACCCCATCTTCCATTAAGCTATCGGTAGGCCTAATAATTTATTAAACATTTTTTTTGTTTTGTTTTCTTTTCCTTTAGCTCTTTTTTTTTTGTTCGCAATTTTTGCTTTTGTACGAGTTTGGGGCAACGCCAACAACAATTTCGAAAGCCTATTAAATGTTGAAAATTGCTGCCGGACACGCAGGCAATAAAATGCTTAAGAGTGAAAATGTGCGTAACGCTTGCAATTCACTTGGAAAACAAATATACATACATATGTTTATACAAATAAATTTATATATTTTTTTTAGATCTCAAAATTTTTGAATTGAGGGCGCTGCTTAAATGGGTTACATAAAAAACTTAAAATTAATACGTTATTATTATTATTAATATTATTTTAATTTAATTTATTTATTTTATTATTTTTTTTTATGTATTTATTTTTAAATTTTTTTTATTTTTATTTATTTATCTATTTTTTTTTTTTTTTATATATTTTTAAATCTTATTTATTTTTATTTTTATTTATTTTGCTTTTTTTGTGAAGTTTAATGGAACTGGGTCAGGGAGCGCACCCATCTATGTTAATTCTAAAAGCAAATAAAACAGGTGTTTATTTTAGCACGCTCTGTGCAAGGATTTATAGTATATACATTTGTGAATTGTATATAAATGCATTAAAATCGTACAAATTTCATATATAATGTAGTATATATGTATATGATTCATACAATCTCATCAATGATTTTTTGGATTAGGGGGATATGGATAAAGGAAAGAAATTCTGAAAAAGTATCTTTATAAGAATTCATTAAAAAAAATGGTTATATATTAGATTATAAATATATAATATATTATATAAAGTATGCATAATTTGCTTTCATAAATTATGTTTATTTAAATTGATTTTCGGCATAATTTTTAAATATATTAAAATATTTCGCATGTTCACTGTCTTCTTTTTTTTCTGATATTGTTGACAACGCGTGCGAATTTGTGTTGTAGTTGTTGTTGTTGTGGGTAAGCCCAAGTTGTGGTTGTTTACTGCTAATGAGTGTTGTTTGCTGGTTGTTTGTTGCTGCCTTTTATTGGCCGTTAACAGCTGTTAAAAGCGTTGTTTATTGTCGATTGTTAAGGTTTATTTGCGTTTTTCTTATTGCGCGAAAAAAAAAAAAACAAAAGCAAACATATTTTTTTCTATTCGATGGGCACGCCCAATTAGCGAGCACCCACACACAAATACACTCACTGTAGACATATTTATATGAATGTATATATAGAGAGATATATATCAAGATATAACTAACAAAATTCATTGGCAACAACTTTTTATTGTGCAACACGGCAGCAACAGCAGCAGCAGCAGCTGCTGAAAAGTTGTTGCATGCTGCTGACAGCCATTTCCAGGCATTGTTTCGTTGTTGTTATGAAACACTAGCAACAACAACAACGACGACAAACAGACAACAACTAACCAACATCTCTTAAACGGCAAATTAATCGCTGCCCGCAGCTGCAACAACAACTGAAATCGTGAGGCACTTTTCTTCTTTTTACTTTCGTTTTTTCTTTTTTTTCTTTTAACTTCTATTAAATGCAACGTGCCACAAAGTTGTATGCAATTTCATGCTGCTAACGGCAGGCGGGGCGGCTGTACAGGCAGGGGGCGTGCCTGACCTCTGGCATGATTCGAAAAGCGAAAGGCAAAGGCATTTGCTGAGTGCTGATGTGCCTCAAGTTCAGTACGAAGCGATGATTAAACATAATGTGAAATATTAGAGGAAGAGGTGAGGCTGAGAGAGTGAGAGGGTAAGGGTGAGAGCGAGATAGCTAAAGAGGTAGCTGTTCAAATTAAACTTAATTTTTCAAAGATAATTGCCAAAGGTTCAACTCTAAATGAATACCACAATTTACTCTCTCTAATATATTTTTATGGAATTTCATTCCAAAAATCTAAGAAGCTACAGCTGCGAAAAAAAAAATTGCACCACTTTGAATTTCAAAGTTTAAGAAGTTCTCCTGGCTACATTTATCAATGGATTGGTCTGTAGATTACTTTTATTGAAGCAGAAAACTATTAACTATTACTACAAAAAAGAATTTTCATCAAAATATTCAACGTTTTTATGTAATTCAAAAAATGCTGAAAAAAGTCAAAAAATCGACGAAAAAAATAATAGCACCACTTTGTCCACTTTGTATATGATATATTTCGCTCATAACTCAAGATCTTAAAGAGCTACAAGCCTGATCTATGTCATTCATATTCTCTTTTTGCATAGAAACCTAGCAATAGTCATCTTTGGACGCATCATTCAAATCCCATACGTAATATACGCTTTTAGTTCAACGTCATACTTCTCAGATCTTCAAGATCTTTTCACCACACATCCCCTGAAATAAATCTGCTCTCAACACATTTAATGACACCACAACAACAAAAAAACCTCTGCTCTTTCATCTTTTTTAGCATCTACGCAATCAAATCTTTTAATAACTTGCAACACTGGCGTCATCGTCGGGCACTTGGAAGTGGGAAAGATTTACAAAAATAATCAAAAAAAAAAAAAAAAAAAAAAAAAAAAAAAGATGGGAGTAAATATTATTATGTTTATGCTGATGCGTATGTGTTTGCTTTTAATTGAGTCATAAAGTGAACAAACGCACTGCACAGATAAAAGTAAAATATTTGCAGCGAAAAATCAACAAATATCATGCGACATGACGTCATAACAAAACAAAGAGCGAGAGCGAGAGCGAGAGAGAGGGAGATGGTTTTTACAACCGTGAAACGAGCTCCAATGCCAAAGAGGTTGACTCAATGCAAGCGTGTGACACCCACACACATCGATAACTAGGTCTCCTCAACTACATTGAACCCTCTCTCTCTCTCTCTCTCTCTCTATGCGTCTTCTCACTCTCTATCGTTGAGCTATCAAATTGATTGGAGGTTGAGTCAGTTTTCAGTCACATCAATTATGAATAAGGCAACTGTGCACCGTAACAAATAAACGTTTGCTTTGGCTTAGTAGAATTTTGGATTTGTTAGAGCAAATGGGAATTAAGAAAATATATGGAAAATTCAAATACTGTCAATCTTATCAGAGAGTTTATTATAAGTAGTCTCCAATATAAGATCTATTTTTAGAAGAAACTAAAAATATAAAAAATTTAATATATAAAACTAATATTTAATATGTAATTTTTTTTTTTTTTAGTTTATCCTTGCATTTAACTAACTATACTAACTCCATAAAAACGTTTCCTTTATAATTCTGTAAACTCTAAAACAATTTATTTTTCACGAACGAAACTTATTGATTAAATTTGAGCACCTAACTTTTTTCATAAATACTAAAATTCAAAATACATTTATTTTTAATTTAAAAAAATTTTAGTTTATAAAAAATCTTAAGCAAAACAAAGAAAAATGTGGCATATAAAATTAAAAAAAAAAAATCAAATATGTTTTATTTACTTAAATTTAACTATTAACCTTTTTTTTATCAAATATTAAAACTCAATTCCTAAAATTGTTAGAAAAAGCCTTTAAATTGTTTATATGTGATTCTTAATTTTTAAATATTCCCACCAGAATTCTTTACTGTGCATCACAATCAGCTAAATGCTTAAGGCCATGGAGACGCGCCTTTGAATTGAGAGACTAACTGGCGGCTGTCTTTGGCCAATCAACAACAACAACAACAAATGTAGACATTTATCGTTATCAAACATCAATCGTTATCAGCGCTGCCCAGCTGTGTTGCAAAACGTTTTTGCAATATTAATGCGGGCAACAACAGCAACAACAGCAGCAGCAGCAGTTGTCGTAGCAATTGCGTTTAGCCATATGCGTCGTAAATAGAAATTCACAATTTGTGCTGCTAGGCACGTATTGACCCGCTACAGTCTAGCTAGCCACTCGTTACCTCCTGCTACCTGCTACGTCTATGTCCTCCCTCTATAAGTATTATAGCCTCTCTCTCTCTTCTGCACCGGCTGTATTTAACTATTCGCTTGACTGCTATCATCGGCATTTCACGTGCCGGACGAGCCGGTCAGCCGCCCCGCCCCCTTTTGTGCAACTGCCACGCCTTATGCATATGCAAACGTGTTTGTGTGCAGTCAAATCAATTAAAGCTAAGTGCGAGTATTACAAATCAAGCTATACTATATATATATTTTCTAGCTATATCTATATGGATATGAATATGATACCTCAGCTGGGCCAAAGTGCGCTTAGCAATGAAAATTTAATGAGTATTGAAAATTCACCTGTTTGTCGTGAGCTAAGTAAATGGATTTGATATATTTGCACTAACTGAAGAAACTCACGATTAGTATATGACATCATACATGAACATATAGAAAGACTATCAGCATTACTTATTTCTTTGTTCTATAAGAGTTGTTATTATATATGTATATACTCTTATATAGTATATACTTATCTACATACAATCTGAACTAGATCTATAAATGTCTATATGCTGCTTGAGTTGGATTCCAAATATTTGACAGCATCGTGCGATGATATAGTAGCATCCAAGGTTTTGATTATCTTTTAAGCTGATATTCTTCTCACAATAATCTTCAAGTGTTATCTGTTTGATCTTATATATCATATACATCATTTGCTCCACTCTATGACCTCTCATGCTCTTGACATACATGCAATTATTGTAGCTTTATTTTATAATTCATTTACAAATATAGAACTGACTCTTGTTCTAATTCAACAGCTGTAAACAGATGATTAAATGCCTTTATTTAATTTAATATTATATATTCATTTGATTTCAACATTTTTCTTATAATTTTTCTATTTTATTTTTTTTTAGCTGATAAGGTCGCTTTCTTAAACAATCATCATGCTAATTTTATAGATGATTTAATTAGGCATTTATAATATTTTTGCGCACATTGATTAATGAATTTTCTATATAAAAAACATTTTTCTTTGCTGTTGTGTTTTAGATACCCTGTAGTTGGAGCGTATATGAAAAGAAATATTGACTATTAAAATACAATAGAGTACAATATATTGAACTACAAAAACAAGAGAGAGAGAGAGAGCTTATGTACAAATATTATATATTTAATATATATTCTATTTTAAAGAATTCTATACACTTAATTATTTGAAAGCTTCAAAAGCAATTTGTTATAAATTGACTCTATATTTCAATTTAAGTGCTCACTCCATAAATTACAGAGTATTTTAAGCTGCGCTAAACTGAATTCTCACAGCTTCTCCCTTGTTATTCCTCTGCTTTTGTAATCTTTGGAATTGCAAGCATTTTTTTTTATATTATTTTTATGAACAAAAGATTTCAATTATTGTTAAGATAATTTTGTGGCTGTTGCTTTCAACAACAACAAAAATAAAACAAAACTCAAATCTTTTGTTCACAAACACTTTTCGTCGCGGTGGGTGGCTACAACAACAACAACAACAATGGAAGCCAGCAACAACCTTAACCTTGACATTTGCTCAATGTCAAACTGTGATTAATTCAGCAAAAAAAAAAAGATAAATGGTAAAAAATTTGAAATTCTCTCTCAACTTTTATTTTTTGTACTTTTTCTCTAAACAAAAATTCGTAATAAATTTTGTGCGCAATTTGTGAAAATCGAATTGAAGAAATCAATAAATTTACCTTTAGAATTGTAAATAAATTGTTTACCTTTTCCTTTACATTTTCTTTTTTTGTTTTTTTGTTGACCAAATCAATAAACAAAAGCCAAATAAACAGAACTAAAAGCAGAACCAGATCGCGTACCAGAAGGTAGGCACGCGGCATATATCATAAATCGAGCACAATAACAATTTGCTGCTGGGGCATGGGAAATGTGGCGCCAACTGTAACTGTTGAAGGAGCGAAGAGGGGGGTCGGAGTCGGGCTGGTGTTGTGGGAGCCATGTGGTCGATTGATGCGAGTAGTAGCACAGTAGAACAACAGAAAAGCAACATATGTGAGTATCAAGGTCAAAAAGGTGGAAGGCATATAAAGGCAGAGTTAATGGTACGATGAAGAAATACCCTGTGTATTTAGATGGATAGAAAGAGGAGGTTTACAAAGCGAAAGCTTGATAGAGTGAGGGGTAAAAGCTACAAGAAGTCAAGAGAAGACAATTGAAATAAAATGAGCGAGAGAGAGAGAGAAAGAGAAAGAAAGAAGATACAATGAGAGTGATGAAAAAAGAAAGTGACAGATAAATAATATTCTCTCTTTCTATTAAAAGATTTTTGGTCTGCTTACAGATTCTATCAGTCTCTCTCCCATTCAGTATCTGTCCTTGCCTTTACCGGGCTTTTGCTGGAGCAAATATTAATACTAATAAGAATTTGTATAACAAGGATATTATTGAACATCAAAATCAAAGTAATAATACAGTGAATAATATATTTGAAAATCTATAACAACATGTTTTATCTAAAACAATTCTATTTATTATCCATGACTATAGTCACATTCGTTAAATATGTTTCCCCATATATTTCTCTCTCTACCACTCTCCATACTCTTCTTCCACAAAGTCCCTTACTCCTATTAATCTCAAAGGGTATGTCAGATGCAAGCTAAATAAAATTTCAATTTTGTTGTATGAAAATAACAAATTTCATCCGCTCGAGCGCAATTAATTGCGAAAGCGTCTTTTAGCTGCTGCTACTGCTGCTGTTGTGTTGCCTTTTTGTTCAGAGTTAATTTCGACATAAATAAACAAATAATATTGTTAAATACTTGTTTTTCACATCTTCTTCTTCTTCATCAATGTGCTTTCTTGCGCTATAATTTGTTTGCTGCTAAAATACAAAAGCAACAACAAATAACAAGTAACAAATAAAGCAAACATTCTACAGGCCTATGGAAAACACAAGCATCTGCTGGGCTCGTTTTAAGACTTTGTATATGTAGACAATATTATTTATATTTATACATATGTATATATATATATATACACATGCCAATCGAATTGACCATGAAAAGTGTTTTTGCCAGCTGCCCCGCCCAGGTGTGCTGCAATGAAAACAGCGCGTTTTCGTTTTACATTTTCCGTCTAGACAGAAAATCATATAATTTCTTTGAATGGAACTAAATTGTAAATTCTTGCATTCTACAATTTTTAAGTACTGCATTTGCCCCGTATTGCTCTGCTCTATTAACTTCAAGAGGTAAACAAATCTGTATTGAATAATAATTTTGCTTTATTTTATGCAAATGCAACTGGAATGAGTCAGAGCGTAAATATCGTCATTAATATCTAACTTAAATATTACTAAGCCAAGAATTCCTTGCCTTGAATTCTCTCAACTTCAACTCAAATATCAACTCGAAACTTTAATCATTTAAGCATTTACTCTGTAACCAGCTGCATCAACTTAACCCCTTATTGACCATCTTCGTATCATTTCGATTATAAATAAAATTAATCGATAACATATTTATAAGCCGCAGCGTAGAAGCTTCCACCTGGAACATGTGTTTGCGTTTTCACGCTGCTTTTCCAACTGACTGCACACTAATCAAGCGAGTAAGCGTGGAGAGTAAGAGAAAGAGAGAGGCAAGGAGACAGACAGACTGAAAGAGAGGGAGAGCGAGACCATGCAAGCTATAAGCCTGCGGCACGAAAAGGTCAAAGGTCGCCGAGGGGGCGGGCCAGCGCGTGCGTTTACCTTTTGGGCCGTTGACACAAAATGCACAAGAAACAAATTTGAAAAAAAAAAAAAAACACAAATACAAATACAAAAGCCACTATGAACGCCCACTTTTGGTTGTTGGCTGGGCGTGGCTGGTGTTATTTGCTGTAGTCGAGTTCCACTTTAGATTGGCCACAGCAATCAGAGAGTGAGTGTAACAGAGAGAGAGAGAGAGAGAGAGAGAGAGAGAGAGAGAGACTGGGTTTGGGACGCAGTTCAAGGCGGTTCACTGATAAATAAAAAACTCAAATAAGAAAATGAAACCATTCTATAGACAAGTTGGCAACGCCTTGTGCGAAGCTTTTCTAATTAGTTCGCATTGTTGCGAGCACAAGGGGGCGGCACAATAGCTGAGCAGTAATAAGTAGCTAAGCCTCTCCAAGTATCTAAGTATCTTTGTATGTTTGTATCTTCTCGTCAAGTTAATTTCCAGTTGCGTGGCATCTAATGCAAATGCTAATAGCGTTGCCAGACTGCATGAAATTGGGCAATCGCAAATGTTTGGCACGTGCGAGTCGAATCGCATAAGTATTACACGATTTAGATAAAATGCAATAGCTACCCTCGCAGTGCCTCAATGTACATTAAGCGCATTGTAAATAGATGCAGAATGGGTATGCATGACTAGAAAATACCCGGCTTAAAGAATCAATTGAAATCTATTTAGAGTTATGTTTGCATAGAGAATAATTTGATCATTTCAATATTTCCATTGATCGCCTAACTCTGGCCTTTTACTGTAAAAGAACTTTATTAACATTTCGAATATATATTTGCAACTTCATTAGGATTTTCCAACATTAAATAAGATTGATCAGCTTATATGGCATATATATGTACATATATATCTTTCAGACAATTTCCCTTTGCCGTTACGTACACCCTTTCATAGTCTTACTACCCATTATAATAATGCTCAATTTGAAATGCGATTGCGGCAAAACATTCGCATATCGTTTATAGTGTTCGACGACTGAGCTATTCCAATGCGATAAGCAAGCAGCTCCAATGTAATCGCTAGGCCAGCTAGGGAGGGGCTGGCCGAGTGCTCGTGGCTTCTAAAACAAACACAAGCCACCCACCACAAAACGAGCAGGGGGAGTGAGAGAGGCACAGGGCCAGAGAGTGGGAGAGGGAAAAGGGGACAGCGCATGTGGTCAGCTTGTTGCATTTTGCTATAAAGCCGCAAAAGCTATAATTTTGTCGTATACCCTAGAATAAGTTGTGATTTGTAGAAAGGGTATATTGAAAGAAAAAGCTATAGATTTTAAATGCAGTTTTGTTAGCTCAATGCAGACAAGAAAGTTGAAAGTAACTTTTAAATTTATTAACCATGAATTTCCAGCCCAACACTCCAGGGTATTGCCTAGTCATGTCTCGTACACACGCACCGTTTGATAATTGATTTTTCAGCGAGTTTTTTCTTACGCGCTCTTCGCTGTCAGAAAATTTGCATTTAATGCACATTTCGCAAGACGTTTTTATAATTTATTTAACTTATATATATATATATATATATATATATATTTTTTTTTTTTTCTTGTATAATATTCGCATGAATGATGCAAAACGCTTGAAAAAAATGATTTGTTAATCAAAATTACTACAAAATAAACAGCGAGAATAATAAAATAAACTACATTTTGGGGTCAGTTTAATTGGTTAATCGAATTGATAAGCGATTATAGGAGAAGTTCTCAGGCAATTGCCAACACTTGGCAACTTAAATTACATGAGTTATTCAACACTGGAAAAATCTATCGAGCATATGCTAAAATAATTGCTTAGACATTGAAAATTCACATAAACATATGAAAAGTATCATTCGCACACAAGCATTAGTTATATTTCAAGGCACTACAAATAAAAATACAAATAACTACAAAACTAATTAGCCTAGCGACGACGTTATGTAGGTGGAAATAATAGAGTGACGCGACACCCACAGCAGCGATAAGACATTGAGGAATTTAAAATTTGAATCGTTTAACATTTTTTTTATGGAATTTTCTAGATCTGTAAAGGCATTGTGGGTTGCTTCAAATCTTAAGTCTAATATTTGTAGACGGATTATTTGAATTGACTTTTGAGTCAATCTCTAAGACAGTGATTCAATATGGAGGGAATCTTTTTTACTATACTTATTATAGATCACATATTATTATTTTATAGATTATTATTACTGCTTAACTGCCGTTGTTTATCAGTTTATCAATGGATTATATTCCATTCGAGTAGTCTCTCATGATATGAACACTTCATAATGTTGTTCAATATGGCAATAAAAATATTCCCAATATTTTACAGTTTTATTTGGGCAACAAGAACTGGTTTTATTGGCTAATTCAACTAGTTTTTTTTTTTAGTACAAGAATTAAGTACTTTAGCATTTAAAGGCCAAAGTTTAACAAGCTAAACTCAATAAGTAGTGTGGCAAACAAGTTGTGGAGAGCTGGCAGAGATAAGTCATATCAATTTTTCAAGATAAGTTGAAGAAGAGATAATGATAATGATAATGTGATACAATAGTGTTATGAATTCTTATTCAGTTAGGTATAAAACTAGTGTAAAACATAGAAATGGACTATCAATTGATGAATAAATAGAAAACAGTAAAATCAAGAAATTTATCAAAGGTTTTCTATTTATTCATTGGAAATTAATCTACGTTTTAGAACACTGTTTTCTATGAATGTTTTAACGCTTTGCATGAGCAACAAATAGTTAAATTTAAGCTGAACACATTGTACCTATAGAATATATAGTCGATTGAGCTCTATCAAAGATAACACTTTTCATGAGCTGCACTTAACGTTTTGCAACACTAATTTCTATTTAGACTGCGACACATGAAACTCAATTCAAATAGAAAATACTACCTCCTAGGCTTCGTAGAGAGTAATCTAATATACAGTATAATAATTGAAATTCTTCTTGCTTTACAACACTGCTCTCAACTTACTCTTCAGTGCTGAACATGCGCACCATATGCCGTTGCAAATATTGTGGCACACATTGAGGTGATGGCGGAGGGGTTTGATAGGGATTCATCAGTGTCTCATCGTCATCAAAGTAACCCGACGAGGTGGAGGAAGAGGTGCGCGGATATTTGAGCATAATGAAGAAACACGAACAACGAACAATAAGTACACTTTATTTGATGGTTGATATTGCTCGGCTCTAAGCTCTTCTGTGTTTATTTTTGGCACTATTTTGACAATTGACAATCAATTTGATTATTTCTCTTTATTAATATTTTATGTTTTTCTTCAATTTGTTTTGTGTCTGGCTTTTTATTTGTTTATGGTGTTTTCTCTCTTTTTCTTTTTTCGCCCACTCACTGGCACAAAATTTGGATTGTATTTTGCTTGGCCACGCCCTGCTTTTCAACTATTATATAAAGAAATTGTGGTTTTAATTATTATTCAATCAGCACAAAGAGCGTGAAACAAAATCAAAACAACGCCGCGAATTGTGTGCTAAAAAAAAAGTTGTTGCTTTTGTTGTTGTTATTTATTTATTTTGTAGTTTTGCTGATCTGAAATATCTGCGAAAATGAACGAATCGACACGAATCGCGTTCAGCAATTGCAACGTTTTTTTTTTTCTTTCTTTTTTTCTTTACTAATTTAAATTCAATTTTGTTTTCATTTATACATATTTATTGGCGCGCGCTTCACTGGAACTTGTTTAGCATCGTGCCAAATGGCAACAACTAATATTTTATAAAAATTTAGCATTATTTTTATAGCAAATATCCAAGCGCGAGAGAATTGTCACATATCGCTCTCTAGCTATCTCTCTCGCCCTCTCTCTCTCACACTGGTCAGCAATTTATAATCAATCAAGCGCTAAAATGCGTTGACTAAAAATAAATATTAACAAATTAATTAAAATTACCAAGAAACAAGATTCCAATTGCTGGCAACGTGCATTGAGATTTTAGGCTAGATAAATATTTGAAGAGGATTTATTCAAAGAGAGGAGGATATATTCAATGGAATGGCTTTTGATAAATTTTTGGACTTTTCTAGATAGAAATCTATTTACAGTTTTAATATCGAATACTTTTAAAGTTGTTAGAAAAGATGTTATTTAAAATATGGCATTTAAAATATATTCCAAATGCCTGAAATATCAATATAGGTTTTATATAATAAAAATTTGTATAAAAAGAATTTAAATATTTCGAAATAAATGTGGTCTCTTTGTAGAGCCTTTGAAAATATTTAGAAGATCTGCATACTACTATATAGCATAATCACAATATTAAATGTATATATCTTGCTTTTGCTGTATGTCGTATAGATCTCTCAAATATTTTCTACTATATTCGATATGCTGATTAGATTTTTGTGCACAATTTTTGTTTCTCATATGTATTTCAAGCAACACACATGTCTCTCATATATATATATTTTTTTTTTCTGTTTTCAACATTTCTCAACACTGTTTAACTATTTTATAAACAAAGAGGCGTTACTGCGCTGCCTACTTATTTGCGTGTCGAATGCAAAACAAATTGTGGAAGTACCATACCAGAGTAAAAAGACAAAAATTAATAGACCCAAATAGAGCCAAAGCAAACTTATAAAGTTATACCACAATTCGTTGCGTTATTTTTTTTTTTTTTTTGTATTTTTTGTGTTTTTGGTTTTTCTCTTTCTATTTTTAGCCAATATTTAAATATGCGTAGACACAGAAAGAAATTGTGTATCTGTGTGTGTGTTTGCTGTAGCAAACGTGGCGACTGTCTGAAAGAAACTCAGCCTAAGCGCAAGTATATTGCCGATACACAGATAAAGATACTCTCCGTGCGTGTGTGCGAGACGGCAGTAACAAGGTCAGGGCGTCGCAGCGCAGCGCAGAGCAACAGCAAAAGCAACAATACGAACAAGTCACAATTAACACACGTCATCGATCGTTCGGCTGCTGTACGAGCTACTTCAGTTGTTAGCTTGTAGCTTGTAGCTGTATCTGTATCTATATTAGCATTTGTATCTGTATCTGTATCTGTCTAGCTATTTGTAGCTGCTTCTGTTTGGCGCGTACGTTCAACTTGAGCAAATTGTTTAAACAAATACTCGAACAGCAACAGCAACAACAATTTTTTTCAACAATTTTTATTTCTGTATTTTTTTTTTTTTTTTAATGAATTCTCTTTGTCGTGTCTCGCGCCGGCGACAAGTTTTTGTTTACTGAATTCGAACCGAAAACTGATTTTTACAAAATGCGGCGCAGAAAATCCAAAAACGGCAGCGGCGTCTACGCCGGCTACGTACGTTCGCCGCGCAGCCAACGTCAGCAGCAGCTGTGACGTTGCCGCCAAAAATATATAAAAAAAATTTGTTTTTTGAAAAATACACAAATATTTTTTACTCTCCCGTTTTCGGTTGGACTTTTCTGTTCAAGCTAAACGAAAAATTCACATTTTTATGGGCGCCAAATTTGATAATGAGCGGCGACTGCTACGCTGACTGAGGCAGTAAAAGTGGCAGCAGCAGCGACAGCGACGTCGTCCTACGATAACCACTAAGAGTACCTAACATCTATGATTAGCCAAAAACAAGCATGTAGTGCATAGAGAGTGGCAGAAGTGCCAGACTATTAAATACCCTATAAAGACAGTTTATGTTTGTTTGTTAGAAAGTCTATATGGAAAACACTCTATAGAGAACAGAGAACAGAAAAATGTTTTTGATATACAAAAATTGAAATAGTTTTATGTTTTACATACTTTTCTATAATTCGCATATCAAATTTAATTTCACTAGCTCAATATGCAATTCTTAAAATTTCAGGAAATTTTATGAGATATGTATATGCATAGGAATATTGTATGCGAGTATATCAATCAAGTATCAAATCAGTTGAAATACTTTCCCCCATCTTACATATCTCCTCACAGGCCATGCATAATAATTCATATACTAAGCACGAGCCTTGTCACATACTGCATCACTCAAGCAATATACTCTCCTCTTTATACATTTCATATGCATAGTATCAAGAGCACATTCCAATGGTATTGACTGAGGTAGAGGTGGGGTGGTCTAGCTGCTTGCTTGACAAAGACTCTTATCAAATCGCGATCTAATCACCGCGATATGATAATTAGCATTTATATGGATATTACTATTACTGTACTCTCTGTGTAGCTGGGGTGGTGTATAACTGAGTCTAGCTCGTGTGGTTTCTGTGGTTTAGCCAGCCCACGAAATGTGCTACTGGCTGATTGAAATGCAATCATCATCAATTATAAAGTGTTTAAATAAAGGAAATGGTAAAATAAAACAGAGAAATTATATACAGTGCCATAAAGAATTCTACTTTACATAATATATCAATTGGGCAAAAAACAAATATATTTATATATATATATTTAAATAAAAATACTAAATCAAAGAGCAAACCTGTTGTGCAGCAAAATCGGCAATTAGTTAAGTATGATATATGATGTGATATATTTTATCATTAAATTATTGAGGTTTGGGACAGAGGAATAGAATGTGAAATATGGCTTAATGAGAATTTAAAATCGAAACAAATATATTTAAACCATAAACAAGTATTTGTCTAAGCAAAAACATTTTCGGTTGTCGTTGATATATGAACAAGTCAATAATAAGAATTATGGCCACAGTGTGTGGAAATAGTTAAACGGGTTCGAATGGGTTCAAGTTTAAGATATATAATAAAGTATATAGATTATTTATATATTTAAGTAGACAAGCACATAAATATACTATTCGATATATGGGGGATTTTTTTCCCTAGCAAACAAAAAATTCACTAATATATAAACAATTTATATTGAGCTTTTTGAAAGAATTCCAACAGAAACTGCTTTTAAAAATTGTATTTACTGGCAATCAAATTTAACGCAATTTGAACACAATCCATAGTCGATATACACCTTTGATATAAGCGCTATTATGTCAATCAATACATCACCTAGAACAGCTGAATAGCAGCATTTGATAAGCGTGCGCCTGATTATATATAAAGCACTCACAGCAATAAAAACAAAATAACAAAGAGACAAAAAAAAAAAAAAAAAAAATCAAACTAACAGACGTCATTTGCAAATAGTGGAAATCTAAACAAAAACGCATTATATATCGTATATGCAGCGCAGATAATTTGCATTTATATTGCATTTTGTATTTGTATATATATTGTATATATATATAGATATATATTGCAGCTGCTACGATGATGATTATCATTAATTTAACCTGTTGATGAAAGCAGTTTTCCCGTTCACGATAGTCGCACTCTATTCGTCGACATTTTATTATGTGCCAAAAAACCAACTAAATATTCACATGGTCTATAGCGAGAGGAGTACGAAATACGAAAAAAAAAAAAAAAATCGGCATTGAGAGAGGGGAGCGAGCGCTAATTGCGAACAGCGCCAAGTGTTGAGTTAGCGTGAAATTTATCGCTGTGAATACGTCGAAAACTTAACGAAAGCAAAGCGCAACAAATGAGATTCATATGCATTGACTATTGAATGACTATACAGATATCCTAGAAAATTGAAAGTGAAGTAGCCATAAGTATTCTATTCTGTAGAGTCTATGTATTACTGGAGTAGAAGACTTGAAATATATTTAGTACAGATATATCTTTAGAAAAATCGAGAATAGAATTTTGCATAGAATATACAGGATTTACACATATATAACATTCAATTAAATTTTCTTGGTATGGAGTTGGCATATATATGATGTATAGGAAAGGATCTATATAATATATAGATTTACATTGATCTGTAATGAAAACTTCATATCTTTATATATGATTACATCGCTCACATATGTAACATATAAATCCCATTGGATTTCCATTGCTTACAGGGTATATAATGAGAATGTGCAGCATGCATGCCATCATGCCATGCGCAGGCTCTTCTCTGTGCCTCTGAGCCTTTTTGATTGAAGAAAATTTCTGCAGCGGGCCACCTGCGCGTATACGTAATCTAAATTTATTGGCTCATTAGAGAATTGTGTAAATTTCGCACGTAAGCAAAACAAAAACAAATTTTGTATATATATTGGCAACACTTTTTTTCTAATTGGCATTTAATTGCGATATACGTATGCTAAAAATATATGCTCAAGTGAGCGAACAATTTTATCAGAAGAGACGCACGTCAACAAACAACAAAAGAGTAGAAAGTTCCAAAAGAAATGCAAAAACAAAAACAAGAAAAAATGTGGACAAGCTGTCTGAATCCATTATTCAACACTGTCATTGTCTCGTCTACTTTCCCTCTCTTCACTCCTTCCATTTGGCTTTAGGCTTTTGTTTTTACAGCACTTACAGCAGCTGAAAGTCAACATCTGCGAGGCGCTTTTAATTGCGAGTCAATATATATGCGACAATATACATATATATACATATATATATTTGTGAAGTTTATGGAAAGTCTTACGGCGCCATATCAGTTGGGCAGTGTGTACACACTGTTCTCCAGTTCAAATACAAGAACAAACGCTCAACTTAGCTCGGGTTAAGTGAACTCGAACTCGAACTCGAAATGAAGTGTTTCGTTTGTGTAAAGCTCTTTCCAGCGTATTTGCAATCGGGGCTTAGTGTTGGTAAAGGCATTCGATCAGACGACATAACGGTAAGTAAGCAAATATTATAAAAAGCAAGTAAGCAAGAGTTGCTGAGATAACAACAGAGACGCACCAAGGCGCAAGGTTTCCACGGAAATATATTCAGTGTGCAGACTCTTTCTAAATATTATTGAGAAATAAATAGGGCAACTCTATAGACGTTGTGCAACACTATAGAGTGTTTTCTGAAAATTAGTTTTGCATTGGGCATATAGCTTAGCTTATAGACTGACAGTCATATCAGATATGATTTTCATATTCCCTTATCGACTATTTGTCATATGGCAATGCCCAAAAAATACCCAACAACATTGAACTTACTGCTGAGACCGCACCCTAGAGGGTTTTTACTTAAAGTAGTCAAGCCTATTTAATTGAATCTTATCGCTCACCTGTAAAGAAATACAAAAGTAAATAATAATTAATAAATGATATGTGAATTTGAATAAAAAATTTGAGAGCATTAGTAGAGTGTGCACGACTTAAATATACCTTATACAAAATGTTTGTTAAATTTATATTTCAAGACATTTTCTTGATGACATTTCCTTTAGGAATTGTTAGTTTCATGATTACAAACTCTTTAAAAATGTTGTCAAACGGCAATTTGAAGACGCAAAAACAGCGCTGCAACTGAGTGAATATATAGTAGATGCCTTTAATTAATTGGCGTGTTAAGCGAGTGGCAACAGCACAAACAGCCAATCGAAAATGTATAAAAATAAAACAGAAAATCGCAAGACGTCAAGAATCGAATCGAATGCATTTTTGGCCAACAGCCATGCCGGCCAAAATCTTGTCAATGAAATGTTAATGTAAATGCAAAATATATAAAAATAAATGCATAAAGAATCGGATATGGTTTTCGAGCCAAGTGCGAAGTCAGCTGTGAAATGAAAACGAAAATGAAATGAAACTTGCATCTAGTTGTGGGCAGGTGTCGACTGGCTATTATATAAGGCCATATATAGAGATGCTTCTAGTGGGTTCCTCGCATTCGCATTCACATTCACATTCGACTGTCTAAAATATTTACAACAATTTTTTTTTTTCAACAGTCATCCGACAGACGTTGAGTTAGTCATGTTTTTTTGTTGCCATGTTCTTGTTTATAATTGAAAATTCTTTTTTCCTACACTCTTCACATTTGGCATTCGAAATGTCAAAAAGTGGGCGGACAGTTAATTGATGTCTAGAACATTTTTTTTTTTTTCTCACACAATTAGTGACCGTGGCCTTTAGCATGTAGCATGCTTTTTAATTTTGCATATTTTCTCAGATCTATCGTGTAGGCGAAGTACAAGGAATTTTCTTACAAAAGGTTTCAGATTACTTATAAGACAAAGATGATGTGAGAGGGTTTTACTGGAACAGATTATAAAGGTTTTCAGTTACTAAGAATATAAGATGAACTTTTGCTCTTAAATGTACAAGTATATAATAGATATAGTAAGAGCTATCATGCTATAGCTAGCTAAGATACAGCTCATGTAGATCAAAGATTTTCGTAGACAATTATACAGTTCCCAGCTCTTATCAGGTTATTTTCTTAAATTATATACATATATATCGCCTTAGCTTTACAACCCTTAGGAACACCTAGTTTATTAACACGAAAGCAAAGACACAACAAGCAACACAACAAACACAATTACATTAGAATAGAGTAGGATTTAACAAGTTTTCTCCGTAATGGCCGCACTGAGCGGCGTCTCGGGAGTATCTTGTATCTTGGCCTCGTCGGGCATATCTTTCATTTGAACTTTGCCCACTTGAACTTCAATTACCGTATTATTGTCATCGTCATCTTCAAATGTTGACTCAATCACTTGCACATCTGAGCTATCAAGGAATGTAATATTATTGTCATTATCATTCTCGTTATCATCATTATCATGATCAGTATTATCATTATGATCTATATCCTTCAAACTCTCCTCCACATTGCCCTGCTCCGAGTTATTCAGCAAATTCTCTTGTATCTCCTCCTCACCGATCAGGGCCCCAACAATCGGATAATTCTTAGCAAGCAGCGTATCCCAACGATTTATATAATCGACAACTGTCTCGCGTGGCTGCAGAGTACGCTCCAAATATTCAGAGAAATTCTTTCCAGCCATACAGCCCAACACACCCTTTGGACTAAACTCTTCCAATCCAGCCGAGACATCATAGATCTTGCCCTTGAATGCAATCAGAATTCGTCCATCACGGCGTGTGCCATCGTAGTCGCGCAACTGACTTGTCGTCATACGAGTAAACGGAAAAGGTGGCAACTCTGGCGGCGGTACCGGCTCCTGCTTGGGTTCCTTTGGCCCGTACACAGTTTGCCTCAACTTCTGATAGCAGTAACAAAATAAATAGCCAACCACAATCAGACCAAATATCAAGAATGCACCAAATATTCCACCTTCCTCAGCCATGTTAGACAAATATCATTAATGAATTTACTTTTTGGAAAAGTAAAAAAAAAAATCTTATTTAAGAGAACTGATATGTTGTTCTATATGAAATTGGGGTGTGACTGAATTTTCCAAATGCTACAGCACGACCTAAAGAATTGGAATATGTTTTCAAGGCCTATATGGAATTGGATTTTTATTAAATATTTATCTAAGCGTTGGACTAGGTGTATTGTGTCAAAATATAAAAAAAATAATTAAATTTATATATATTTTTTAATCTTTACATTTTTAGAAAACTTTTAGGTCTTTCACTTATTACTTACATAATTAAAATTATAATAATTATAATGAGAAATCTTTGATTCATTATATATATTTATTATTATTATCAATATTAATATTGATTTACTCGATCAAGCTTTAAAAAAAAACAACAGATGCTAATTGTTCAATTTAAATTTTGTTTTTCTTTAATTTTTTATTCTTTATTTTTTTTATTTTTTTTTTGCCGCCACAGTTGACAGCTGCGCAGTGCGTAGAGCAAACAAATATTTGCTTTGATAACAGCCAGCTAGTTGTCGTATCAAAATGATATCAGGCCAGACCCACTCGTAGCAGGTGATAATGGCAACGGGAATAACAGGAGTTCAGAAATGCGAGCACCCAAACCGAATTGACTGACAATGCTTTTTTTTTTTCAAAAAGAGAGTGAAAACGCGAGAGACGTTGACACAAAGTGTACATAAATATTTTTTATTGTGCAGTTATCAGTTGATTAAATACGAATTACACATACAAATAAACAAACACACAGAGAACAAGAGAGAGAGAGAGAGAGAGAGAGAAAGAAAGAGAGTGACAAAGAGCGAGAGAGACAGACGCATACAAACACAAGTGTCATATGATAAGCGCCAGCACATACAAAATACATATTTCATATACAGGGTGTTGCATTCCATTAGGACAAAACAAATGTTCGAGCTGAGGCCAGGCCAACATAACGTAAAAAAAAAGAACAAACCAATAAATAACACAGAGAAGAATGCGTTTAGCAAAGCGCTTATGCAAGAGTGTGCTACAGTAGCAGCTACTGTGTTTTTGTGGATAGAACTCTTTGGGTACTCCCTTAGAAGATGATGAGGGTTCATATGAGCTCTAAAATATATTTATAAAATATTTATTTAACTTATATGCCTTGTATTCCTTGTCATAAACATTAAAAAAATTTTTATTTCGATTTTTTTTTTTTGTATTTATAATAATTTGAAACACTCTCTGATCTCAAAAAGCATTTTCCAATTATATCATTTGCATTTAAATGCATTTCTACAAGTACTCATCAATATTTATAAGGCATAAAAGAGAATTCTTCTACTTCACTCTTCATAAACTTATTTATTTATTTTTTTTTTTTGTATCTGCAACTATAGTGCACAATAAAAGTGCTCTAATTAAGCATGTCAGACATTGAGATACCCTGAAGAGCTGTAGTACATATACCATTTCAAGTCTCAAATATTTGTGGCTCACGAGTTTCGTCCACATGAAGAATAATATACAATAATATTTATGTGTGTCTGTTTCCTTATGCCATACTCTACAACAATATGCATGTTGAGCTCAGAGTATAGACATAGATATTTACATTTCCTACATTCAAAAGTAGGTACAATAATTCAAAGAGTCTAAATATATGCGATTATTTTTTGGAATAATCGATTTTGATTTCAAACAATCGCAATCGTGAGTGAAAGCAAACTAATCCATTATTGTGTATCGAAGGATTAATCGTGTCATCACTAAATATACCACCCATTATATCTACGTAAATTCCTTAAAGTTAAGAGATTCATTGTATTATATAATTTATATTGACTTTCTTACATTTTACACTCAATATACATATATTTAATTAAGTATGAAACGAATTATTACTTGCACAATTTTCAGTAGCCAATTTCTGTTTCCATGAACTTGCAGATTGAACTCTCTGAATATACTTTATATACACATGCCTATATATAGTATACATATATATCTATATCAACAATATTGTTTATTCCGATTGTTAACTGTAGCTACACGTTGTTATGCATTTTACTTACCCAATAAAATCTTTGATAAAACAATAAACCTTAAATAAACCGCGATCATTATTCAGTAAATAGTCGTGCTGTATGACGGAAGTGGCCATAAGACCAATGTTTGTTTGTTGTTGTTGTTGCTGTTGTTGTTGTTGTTGCTGCTGCTGCAGCATGATTGCTGCACTGTTGTTGGTGGCGCTGCTGCTACTGCTGCAACTGTTACTGCTAGCCGCCATTTTGTTGGCTAACGACGCAGCCATTTTGTAAATTTAACATGCATGTTAGCAGTTGCTGTTATTTATTTCTGTTGTTGTTTTAAGCTGTTGTTCTTGTTCTTGTAGTTTATGGTTATTGTTGTAGTTTTTTGTTCTTTTTTTTTTTTTTTTTTTTTTTTTTGTTATTGTTGTTGTGTTAGCCGTGCACTTTGCATATTGCAACTGTTAACCGACAGGAAAAAAAATTGTTTACGTTTCAAATGACAACACACAAACAAAAACAAAACCAGAAAAGAATACAGAAGCAAAAATTCAATTACAAAAGCAATTGCCAAACATATTTTCAATCATTGAAAAATTGTATCAAAAAAAACCTTGCCAATTCTTATTTTGAGTAGGTGTGCGTGTGTGTGTGTGTCTTCATATGCATGTGTTCATGTTCATGTTCATGTGTGTGTGAGTGTTGATAGGCATTGCATGCTTCATAATCAGAGACATTTATTCATATGAGCCAAGCATTTAATTAACATTCCGTTTGCCTTGTCGCGAGGTAATCATAAATTACACAGTAAGTGAACGAGAGAGAAAGAGAAGGACTGAGGGCGAGAGAGAGAGGGGGAGCGAGAAGCAACGAGTGTAAGCGCAGCGGATATCACACATATAGTAACGTGTATACTCTGTCTAAGACGCTAGTGTAATACACTCGCATCCTTAGCAATTGCATCATCTTGAGCTGCTCACAGATTAGTGTCGTGTTGTGCTTGAAAGCTTAAAATGTTGTATTAAGCTTTTTAAGCACAAAGCTTACATATGCTAAGGCACAATATACTCTACGAAATGACGATCAGAAAGGCGAGTGGATTCAAAGATATAGACATGATATAAAAATGATATTTTTTATAAAAATAAGAAATCTTTAAAAAATATACGCAAATTATAAAAAAGTTTTGGGAATATAGAAGTATGCAATATTTAAGTTAGGGAGGCTTTACTGTATATGCAATTGTGTGTGTGTGTTTTTTTTTTTTTTAATTTTAAATACTAACTAGAAATTGAACATTTCAATTGATTTTCAAAATAAGCCCATAGAGTAAGCTCTTCTTCAGCGAATCGCAATCTTTAAAGCAACAAAAAATAGATATGTAGTGGCTCTTGAGGCATCCTACTATACACACACACTCTCTGACAGCTGGACAGACGGAAATATGTTGATTATTTTCGAAAAAACTTGGTCGTTAGTCAGATAGTCAGGCTGGCAGTCAGGCAGTCACTCAGTGTGGCAGTTGGCAACGAATGTCGCACACGTTGACAGTTTTGTTTTGGAATTATGACAGCTAGCCTGTCGACTGCCACGCCCACTCACAACTGAGTGCTGTGGGTGTGTGTGTGTGTGTGTGCAGTGTGTGTCAACGTGCGACTTTTACAAGTGTAAAACACAACAAGCAACAAGCACGAGCACGAGCACGAGCTAAATGAAAAAGATGTTGCCGCAATGATAAGGTGAGCGGCCAACACCAGAAATATGAAAACACAACAAAATAAAGCTAAAGAAAAACATTGAAAAAGAAAAATTGTGTTTACAACGAAATTAATTAACATATTTAATTAAGGCAGCAACAAGCTGAAGCACACGTGCTTTAGATGCAAAATTAAATCAACGAGAGAATGTGAAAAAAATATATATATTTATAAATAAGCGCTAATGGAACGTCGAAGTTTGGATACCCTTAGGCACATTGTGGCTTGGAAATACAGATTTAATACACTTATAGAAATTGTGGCTTAGAAGAGAAAATCTTTTTAAATATATTTATCAATTATAGATATTGCTAGAGTCCAGTTATTTGTTGTATTTATTTATTAAATAAGTTTTTCCTTTGAAGCTGTATGATAATGTAGCAGTAGAAAGCGATTTAAGTTGACTTAGGAAATATGATTTTTTAGCTATTTAAACTATATTTTAATAAGATAACATCTCTTTATGCATATATATATTTTAAAAAACTTTATAGGCATATAGAGAGAAAACTAATAACATTTAGTTCTGCTCAAAAATCTTTACAATAAAAATAAACTCTTTTCATACAAAATTTATAATGTCTACCTTTCCTATACCTTATACCTATATCATATATTCAGCTGATTTTTATAAAATTTTATCAATTACATATTGCTAATATATATGAAACGAAATTTTAAAGCAATTAAAATTTCATCGAATACAAATTCATAATTTGTATTTCTATTTTATTTTACAGAGTTAATAAGCTACAAACCAAAACGTCTAAAAAATGCAAAAGGGTATTAAAAAAAAGAAGGTATTTCTATGTATATATATGTATACGTATATGTATATACTTTATTTTTATTACAAGGGAGTCTAGAACTGAAGGCAAGGCCAAAGTTGGCCCACTTGATGTTTGTTGTAGTGGAGAGTGGCGCAGGTGCTTGGTAGTGGTGGTGTTGGACACTTATTATAAACAGTCGAGATTTTCAAATTTTAGGGCCCTTTTTAATGAACGTTGTTGAACGGATTGAATGAGGACGACCCTGACTTTGACTTTGACTCGGACCAAAAACAAGTCACGTTCTGAGTGTGTGGGCACTTGACATAGCATTTGATGACTCGGCGAGTATGTGTGTGTGTGCGCTAGGGTAGGGTTGCCAAGTGCATGACAAGTACCAGAGTTGTTAAGGCAAGAGACCTTAGACAACAACAGTACACACACACACCCACACACACACACACAAATACACACAAATACACCCACACTTACAGCCTCACTCAGCACTCGGCACTCAATTGAAAATGAAAATGAGCTTGGCGCCCAACGTGGGACGAAGATCCTGCCATGGAAATGTATTCATAGCCAGCAAATCTCTATTCAAATGGAATGCACAACACAAAACACAGAAAATGTATATAGATGTATGTGAAATGCTTGCCAAGCCAAGGCTGCTCGCCCACACGTTGACAGGGCTTTTGGCCAAAGGCAGCTCAAATTAAGAATTTCATTTATACTATATGTACATAAGAAGGAAATGTCAGTTTTGACAAGGATAACCGTACTTAGCGAAAGAGTATATATATATAAATATATATATATACGATATATATATGAGCTGAACGAGCAGCACAGCATTGAAAACTCAATTTGAAGTTGGCTTTGGGCTAACGCCGTACATAGGTATCACGGCAAAGAATATAACAAAATATATACGTTCATTTATAGACACGAGATAAAAGCATTTAAATTGAATATATTTCAATTGATATCAAATTTTTAAATATATTTATAAAGAGTTTTCGAGCTTAATAGAAAACAGAATCTATCTAAGTTTCTTTTCAGCAATCTGAAATCACTTCAAACTAAACCACATGAAAGCTTCTAATATGATTGCGACATATTGAGCTCTCAATATTATAAAAGTCTCTTCACTTTTAGCTTCCAGTTCTTAACCCCGTAAAAGAAGCTCATGAAATATGTAAGCTATTTATGAAATTGAATAGTAAAAGTAGTTTTTTTCCCAAACCCAACATGGCATTATTGCTCAAGTTATATTTCTATTCACAAAGTTGCGCATAATTTTCGCATAATAGACGAAAATAGCGAAAATTGTCAAAGGACGAGCCATATATAAAGCGTGTGTGTGTGCGTGTGTATATGTTCGAGTAATAAACGCATTGAAGCGCAAAATTTATGCACATCATAAAGGAGCCTCTGAGAGCAGGAGGCGAAAATCAAGGCGTTGCAAAAGCGCTTAAACGTGAATAACAAAATTATGCAAACTACACGCAGCAACAGCAACTACAGCAGCACCAGAGTATCTCTGTGAATCGCTGCGTATGTATGTGTGCTTGTGCGTGTATGTGTTACGCGTCATTGCGCTGTGCCGCAATAAAGCAGCAAGGACGCTGCCAAAGGACTCGTCAACGTTCTAAAAGCGCATTGCTGCAGCAACACAAAAGGGAGCAGAGTATAAAAAAACAAAACAAATAAAATAGATTCCAAGAAACTGCGAAAAAAAAAATTGCAGCTGCTAGCGCAACCTTGACCCAAATATGTTGCATGTGGCATGTGGCATGTAGCGAGTGGCATGTGGGCAAGTGGGCGGCAGCTGCAAGTTGGCTGCCACAAAGGAAATGTGAGACAACCAAAACGCCGCACATGTTGCCATTTGAGTTAAGTTCTTTGTTGCAATAAAGAGGAGGCAGCAACAGACGCTGTGACAGCTTTAAGCAAACACATCTCTCTCTCCCTCTCTCTCTCTCTCTCAATCTGCATTGTGGCATCGAGCAGAGCACGTACATTTCGTTTTTATGAAATATTATTAGAATTTATTGCCACCGACAGCAGCAGCAGCAGTTGCTGCTGCTTCAACCCCTCATGGTGGGCAAACTCTCTTATCAAATTTCACTTTTCAATGCGATATTCAACTGCTCAGCTGCACATTTCATTCATTTTATTTAGTTATTTCTTTTTTTACATCTACGTGGCACATTGCGTATGAGCAATAAATAAGTGTAGAGCACATAAAGCATTTTAATGCGACCCAAATAAACGGAGGTCAACTTGATACTTTCAGCTTTTTTGCAGTCATGTTCAGTGGGCTTCGGAGTTCGAAAGATATATAAATGTTATATATTTTTGAATAGCTTTAGAATGAGAGCAAATGTGCAGGCAACAATAACTTTTAGAGTTAGTTCAAAAAATTATTTGATATTTGTTTAGCAGCTCCTAAACCCATTGAAAATGGGAAATTCGGGGTAATGTGGAGTTTTTAAAATAAAATATGTCATGGAATAGAACTCAACACATTGTTAATAAATCTTACTCTACTATAATAACTCAAAAACTACAAACGCAAACAACGTACCACGACGTATAACATTTAAATTGAGAAATTTAACATTGCAACTCTACAACGCAAACTCTTCAACGTAAACTCTACAATTCTTTCAAGAAATCTTTATAGCCAGTCTATCGATATGATCTGCAAGTCAATAAATATCAATTTATGCCTTTCTAGGCAATGTCTACTGCACCCCATCACATAGCTAACTTTATCGCTTAATCCACTCAAAAGAAACCGCTGCGAGTCGATTAATTCCATAAAGTTCCACACAGCTGACGCAAATGCGAATATGAATATATGCTCATACTACATGTATATATGTACATATATATATATATGCATGCAAAAAGTCGTGTCTTCTTAATGGGCCGTTTGGCCATTAGTTAAATTAACGTGTGGGGCAATCTTATGGCAAATGTTGGAGATCTACCTCAAGGGACGTGGCCGGCAAATAGCCTATCATCAAAGTGGGTAGCTCAATAGCAACAACAACAATAGCAATTGAAAAATGTCTATAATAAATGCCAAAATTATCAGCATAGCAAAATCTCAAATTCATTTTCCAAAATGCCAAAACAGGCAAAAAGCACAAAAACCGCAACAATAAAATTGCATTCAAGCGAAAAGAAATGACAAAGAAATATGTGAACAACTTTGGAATACCCTGTACAATTACATAAAGTTATGTTTAATAGAGGCACATTAGTGATCAAGTAAGAAATACCTAGTACGAACAAAAAATTATTTAATATTAAGCATATATGAGATATAGGGCAAATTTTGATTGATAATTTCTATGGTAGCTAGATGCTATAGTACCTATATATCTTAGCAAATTGGAACAGCTTTACTTGACTGCATTCACAGTTCACATAGTCACTTATTCAGGCAGCTTAGTGAAACATTGTTTATACTTGAAATAAATATTTAAGGTAAGCCAATTCCTGGCAGCATAATCTTGTTCGAGATTCTTTTATAAAAGCAAAACTATTCAATTTACTTTTATATAGACTTTTATCTAATTTGCCTTCTTTATCTGTTTTTCATTCTACACGCACATCATCATAGCCTTTATTGATGACTTTCATTTCAGTTTACAGGGTATTCAGAATTAGCAAAATTATTGCTTTTGGCTAAAGCATCATAATGATCGTAATGATCATGAAAAGCCAATGTTTAAATTGACATTTGAGTTTGTCTCCATGGCTGTTGTATTATTCCAGTTGGCAATTTATTTTCTTTTCCTCCTTTTTTTTTTTTTTTGTTTTTGTTATTTATTTTTGGTGTGTAGGGGTGTGTTGACTTAGGTTGAGGTCACCCTGACTGAATGCCAGGAAATGTGGTCAGAGTTATAAAAAATATTGCGTATACGCAGCGTCTAACAAAGGAAACCCAAAAAGGGGTTGGTTATTCGAATGTCGTCGTCGTTTTTGTTTTTGTTGTTTTTTTGGCAACGAAAAATCCACAATGTGGAAATGAATGAAATCAACTTCAGCAATCAAGTGAGCATTGCGTAATCGAAAACGAAGCCATGAAAGATGACAATGGCGACGACGTCGACAACGACTACGATGACTGTAAGACAAAGTAGTTCAACCTATATACATAGATAGAGCTGTTAGAGAGGTGTGTTATACTCAACATACCCTGTAATTGAAGCATGTAGTTGCCACATGTCTATCAACAGTTGGTTGTATATGTATACCTACATCTATCCATTCGAACAGAACAATCTCTGAGTTTAGACGAAGTAGAGCTATATAATTTGGTATGCGTGCTCCTAAGCTAACACTAAATCAAATGCCACTATCATTAGAATTAATTCTATAACAATTATTTTATAAGCTATAATATATTATTGATACATTTTGCAGGGTATTTTCTCGTCTAAAAGCGCTATTCCACATGTTTAACTTATGCAAAACAAAAATAGAATAAGAAAGCCAAGCTGAATGAATGAATACCAAGACAGAACACAGAGAGAGAGCGAGAGTGTGTGAGAGAGAGAAGAAAGAAAGAGAGCTACAGGCAGAATCAATAGAATTGAGCAAAATCAATGGACAATTCAGGTAATGCGAGTAAGAATTGTTGATTTAAATGCTGCTATGAGTGGCATGTTGCACAGTTCAATTGATGCAACAACCTTGATGTGAACCTGTATCGTACTCTATACTATGTATTCACACATAGTATATGTGGATATATATGTAAATCCCAACAAGCTTAAGCAAAATTATTGGAAAAGCAATTTGATGAGGCGACTCTGAGTGGGGTTTATCGCGAGTTATGCAAAAGGCCATTTGATTGACGAAGGCTATTTCGGACGCTAAGGACACACACACACACACACACAGACAGACAACATGGCATTGGACTATTGTTTCTCTTTTTCGCTATTCTACCATCAACTTGTGCCTCTTGGCTTTATATAGCAGGAAGACGTTGCCAAATCATTGAATTTGGGCGCGTGATTATTGTGTATGTTAGAGATAAACATCGCATGCTCTACAAGTGTTCATATGTTGATTTTTATGGGCTCAGCCAAACATGTTAATGATAGCACTTACATTTGGGGGAACTGAACTAGTTTGCCTTTGGGCATAAGAAGAAATTGTAGTAAGAATAATCGATTTTTTTGTTGCTGAAGAAAAAACAGCCAAGCGCTTGATTACATTGATGGTCTGGCTTGGGAATTTGTTCAAAATAACTTAATGATTTAGTTTGATAAGAGTAATATAAATAGATAATAGCTTTGGGTTTGAAATACGTCTACTTGGAGTAACGATTTGAATTTTGAAAAAAAAAAAAAAATAATAATAAAATAAATAAATAAATGAAAATAAAATAAATTTTAGCTATTTTTTTTTACATAAAAATACTAGTAATTTCTTATTTTTTACCGTTTAATCGTTACTTATTATTATATCTATACTGCTTATTAAAAATTGTATATTAACTATTATTTGTTAGCTATTTTATAATTTTAATGTTTTAATTATGAAATCTGCATTTTACATTTATATTTTGGCTTCATATCATTTATTCATTAATATTTTTGCTGTGTATATTTTTAAAATTGTCTAAACTATTAACGTTTTTTAATTTTAATTTTTGTTTAATACTATTAATATATTTTTTTATTGTATTATATTTTTATATGAAATTTTTATTATTTTATTCATTATATTATTTATTCATTTTATTTGTTTTATTCATTAGAATGTTTGTATAAATTTTTAAAATTTTCTATTTCTGTTAATTAGCTTATACGTTCAACAAATTTTAAAATACAGTCCAATAGTATATACATAATTTAATATTAAGCCAATGAGAATTCCTTGTAAAAACAAGAATAATAACCACTACTTCATATATAGTCAGATATATTATAAATTGGCATTCGAGCATCAGTTAACAAGGCACTTAACATTTTTGTTCGAAACCTTGAGTGAAGTCGATGTCAATTGAAAAAATTCCAGAATAACTAGCTCGCAAATGAGCTGCGATTAAAATTCCTAGTTAGACCTTCAGCTAAATCACTTTCACTTTGACCTTACCAACTGTTATATAACACCACAAATTCTCTCTTAAAATAAAACAGTTAGCAATAGAGCGCATGCGTAGCCTTGAATGGACTGATTTTATACAATTTGCATATGAATGTAAAGAGATTTGGGATTAAAGATAGGAATGTTATGTCGAGGTCTCTGATATGTTGATATAAAATATGTTTCAAAATTTAGTCAAAACAATTTGAAAATCAAACGAAAAAACTTGAATTTCGAACTATAAAAATGCATTTTCGTTACCTTTTAATAAATATATTTCCGTTATTAAAGGCAATTTCTAGATTGTTTTTGTTTTCCATGAATGAAATTTTTGTTGCTGGCTCCACACGACGAACGGGAATAGAAACGAATAGGCGAAATAGGCGCGAAACAGGTAGAGAACTGCTAAAATAACTGTAATGTGGGGGAATGGGGCGAGTTGAATATATGGAGCAAGGGGGAAGCACAAGGGGTAGCTGCCTGTGCACGCACGTTTAATTACTGCAACACAGACACACACATACACACACACACACACACTTACACGCACGCACACAGAGCAAGAATGTGTGCGGAGGAGACCGTATGCGAGAGCGATAGAGAGAGAGAGAGGGAGAGAGAGCGCGAAGAGCGAACGCGTGAGAGTAGAAACGGACGCCTGGTCGAGTTTTAGGGCTGAGACGTTTGCTAATGAATTTTGATTGCGATTCGTACGTTTTGTAATATTAACAATAAAAATTGCACAGCTCTAATTAATTTTAATTTTATTTAATTTGATTTTTTTCTATTTTTTGTAATTTTATGTAACACAAATTACTTTGCACTATGCTTTTTATTTGTATTATTTTTTTGTATTTGATGTAAGCAACTGCGTTGCACACTTGCGAAGTCCGACGAAGACTGACGATGGCAGCGACGACAACTTCCGCATTTGCCACCAATACAAATGAAAAACTCGCACACACGCACACAGAGGTGAGCTGCTACTACTGCTGCTACTGCTGGCTTGCTTGCTGCAGGGGCGCGAGATAAGACGCGGCAGCGTTAACTAGCGAATTATTTTTTTTTTTTAATTCGCTATCTTCAATCAAATTATATATAAATATTTATCTCTAATTTATTTTTCACTTATTCACATAATGTGCGCTATTGTGTGTGTGTGTTGTTTGTTGGTTAGAAAGAAGCCAAAGTGTAGATTGACAGCCGCAACAGCACTCTGAGGGTAGCTTTTTTGTGTTTTACCCGTTTGGCGCGTTCATCGCTCATGCAGATGAGCGCAAGCAGCAGCAGCAGCAGCAGCAGCAACACACACACACACACACAAACATACGCTTGCTCTCTCTCTATTTCTCTCGCTGCAAGTTCATTTCTGCCACGTGAGAGCGGCAGCGTGAGCGCGCGCAAAAGTTTATGTTGCAATTGCTTTTGATAGGCAAAAGCGCCCAGGCAATGTGCGTGCGTGTGAGTGTGTGTTTGTGTGTGTGGGTGGTCGCCTGTTCCCAAGCAGCGCTGCACACACAAACTAATTAGCCCATGCTACTGGGCAACGCTCTCTCGCCCGCGTATACACACATAAATACAGAGAGCACATTAAACGATTTACAATACACACACACACACAGTCACTGTGTGCGCTGCTGCTGCAAAAGGCGCCTGCGCATATGTTTAGCATAAATACAAATACAAACAAATGTGGCTGGGTCAACGCTGCTAAACAAGTGGTGAGCAATGGTGAGGTGAAGTGTGTTGTATTTGTGGTGAACTCGCAGCAATCACAACAATAGACAGACAACTAGTGAACGAGACAGAGCATGAGAGCTGTGTGTGTGTGGTATGTGCTGCCTTGCAGAAATGAACGCTGCACACGCTTGAGAGCATGGGAGAGCAACGGATTATTACGCTCTCTCTCTCTCTCTGTCTCTCTCTCGATGGCACTCATTGTCCTAATTTTGATTGGGTCGTTGTCGATGGTTCGCTGACTGTCTAACTAATTACGCCAATTTATAAATAATCAACGAGGCGCACAATTTTAAGGTCCTTGTGCGAGGACCACAAACACATAAAAGAAATGACAAAACAAATAATAAATGTAAATATTTAATCACAGTCACTGCGCTCGAGGCTCTGTCTAATCAATGTCGTAAGCCACGACTGAAATTACTGTTGGAAAGGACAACGCGAAAACCACGGCACAGTATGAGGACACTCGTCCACTTGTCTACTTCTTCATCTTTTTTACTTGAGTGAACTATGTTAATTGCATGTGTTTCTTTGCATCTGCTGCTCTCCTTAACACACTCTCTGTACCTCCCTTCCTCTCTCTCTCTCTCTATCTGTCCCACTCTTTGTTGTCAGAACTGGCACATGACCTACATAGGTCGCAAAACATAAACAAAAGAAAGTGTACAGAATGTTCGGACTGTTGGCCAATTGGTTAAGCACTTTAATTAGTTATAGTTGCATAAGTTAAGATATTTGCATATATAGGGGATTCTAAATGACATACATACATTTGCTTGTCTATGTATTGATAAAACAAAATTTACATCTCGTGCACTCTTCTGAAATTCTTATTGGAATTCTATTGTTCAACTGTTATATATGAAGACTATTTGAAGTTAGCATGTAAATTAGTTCATGGAACTCTTCTGAAATCTTGAAGTTATGTTAAGAAAACAGCCTTGTACCCAAAAATACTTCATTTAATTAAGGTGATCTATTTTTATATACATTTAATAGACAAATTTTCTACATTTTTCGTAGAAAACAATTTTATATATAACCCAAACATATCAATTTAAAAAAAACTCTATAGATAAATTTAATAACTGACTTGATAATAATATATTAATATATATTTACTTTCTCTCTATTAAATATCACCATATACGCATATTCCCATATTCTGGTCTATCAAATTAAAGCTTCTTACTTACACTTCTATATGTTTACTTATAAGACACATGAGTCACAAACATACCTGCAATGAACAGAGAATAGAAATTGATTTAATAAGCAGTCGAAGTTAAAAGTTCTTTTAATTTAGCTTTTATACAAACTGAAAATAGCCTCAATATACCATCCATTTGATACGATCATATATTAAATATTTGTTTTATTATATTTATATTATGAGTCATACAATATTTTCAGCACAATTGCCAATTTATGAAGTAGCTGCGGACATATAACAAATTTTGTATGGCTAAAGAGAGCTCTGATAAGATTAGGCATGGATCTTTGTTGCTTGAGGTCTTTGTTAATGGAAATGCATATTGAAAACCTATGAACAAAGATAGAGACAGAGACAGAGACAGAAAGAGAGGGAGAGAAAACAAATTCAATAACAGGTTGGCTGTAATTTTCCATATGGCCCTCATAGTGTATTACCATCGAACCAGTTCTGTAAAAGGTCGAACAGATAAGCGTTTCATCAATGGAAAAGTTTATAACTTTACAAATATATATGAAATAAAGTGTTCCTGCGTTACATATATAACGTTTGCATGAATACATTTACTTGACTATGGCCTGTGAATTTTTATATTCGAAAGATTTGCTTTTGAGAGATTTACCTACTTTAAGTTATATAAATTTCTGACATATACAAATAATTTCAGGTTTTTTTTAGAATCTCACAAAAATATATATTTTGGAACCCATTTTTATTAATTTTTTTATAAATTATCATTTCTGGAACATTTTTTTGCCAATTTACAAATTTGAATTCATCTTTTTCTTTTAGTCTACAAAATTTCAAATCCCTTTGAGAAATCTGCCATTTATAAAACTGATTCACATTTGTTCAAGCTGTTGTTCTATTTTTCTCAGATTAGGAAGAATATTATCCCAAGCTATTAGGTTTTAAAGCGCCTTTCTACGCGATTCGTTTTCAGCTTTTGCAATTGCATTCGAAAGTTAAGTCAAAGCTCAGCTTCTCGCTGATAATAAAATAAATGCGCTCTTAAAGCTTCGATTAGTTCTGTTAGAATTGTGCTCGTGCAACAAAGCACAAAAAAAAAAAAACATTTGCCCTGGGTTCAATGGAATAAAACGCAATTGCTTTACCCTCCTCTCGGCACGCCAGCTCAAGTTGCAAAGGTAAGCGGAATTATAAGCGCTACCGGCAGAGAGAAAGAGATTGACTGAGAGAGCAGCAACAGCAGCGATCGGTGAGTAAAACGTAAAAAAGAGACAACGCCAAGAGAGACTGATTGACGCTTACCAACAAACACAGACACGCACACACATACGAAAGCACAAACAAGCCGGCGAAGCGAAGCGAAGCAAAGCAAAGCAAAGGCAGTGAAGGCAGCAGCACTCGAAGCGGTTAGCTGTTCAGTGTGACAGTGAACGTCGTACGGTCGTTGTGTTATGGCAGCAGACGCAACAGAAGCAAAAAGACAAAGCAGCAACAACAGCGACTACAACAACAACAGCAACAAGCAACCGTAATAGTTGGGTTGAAAAAAAAAAAGGCTAGCAAACAACAAACTGTGTGACAATAGCAACAGCAGCAAGAACAGCAGCAACTACCACTACAAGTACAACAAGCACAGCAACAAGTTGTCCACCACCTGAGATCTATATTCAACACATCTGAACGAAAGACAAAATAAGACAAACACAAAAACAAAAACAAAATAGAATAAAGAGCAAAGTGGAAACAGCAACTACAGCGCAAATATGTTTGAGGTGGCCTGCCTAATGTTCATTTGCCCTTGGCTCATCATCGTCTTGCTCATGTTCATCGCCATGACCGTTCTATAGAGCAACGACAAGAACTACAGCAATAGCAGTAGCAGCGGCAGCAGCAGCAGCAGCAGCAGCAGCAGCAGCATCGGCTGCCGCAGATGTAGAGAATGTGAGTGAATGAGCGCTTAGTGCGCTCAATAATAATACAAGAAAAAATGAAAAGAATAAAAGAAAAAAAAAATTAGGGCACACTTGCCAAAAGCAGCAGCAAATGAATGTTTCAACACTTTTGGCAGTGTGCCCGTTCGACTTTTGTTGCTTCATTCGGTTCATTGATGCTTGATTCCTTCTATGCTCAGACAAAATGTGAAACATGAAAAAAAAAAAAAAACATACAAAGAAAAGGGAGGAAAAAAAAACAACCTATTTGATTTAGTCGAAAGAGGATTAATATTGTGATTTTAATTATAAACGTAATTGTAATTGGAATTAGATGTAAACAACATTTTTATCTACATTTATATAACACAGTTACACATATATACATAATCGATATTTTATATTATGTATATCCTATATAATTAAGCTATTTTTACCAAAAAAATAAATGTGTTGATCAAATGTAAGCTAAAAGAATTTGACAACTTAAAAGAAATATATTTTAATTATTTTTTTTATTATTATATTTTTAAGACTGTGGAAGCAGCTGAAGTAAGTGTCGCAGCGGCGCTAGTGTTGTAAAAGACAAAGCAAAAAGTGTTGCCTAGCGGTAAACGAGGGAAAGAGAATTCAAATTGATCAAGTTAAGCAGCTTACTTTTTGTTAAGGAAATGCATTTGTTATTACTTTAATATTTTTTTTTTATATTTCATTAAAAGGAATTTATTTATATATTGATTGCTCAAACAAACAAACAAAATATAAAAATTATTTATAAATAATTTTTACTTTATTCGCTCTCTCTTTAGACTATATAAAACACGTTTTGCAGCTATATAAATTTGCTTAAAATTTTTCTTGTTTCAATCTTGTTTAAATTTATAATTCAAACGGTAGGCCAAGCCTTTAAAAACACAATAAATTATTGCTAATTTATGAACATACAATAGAATCGAAATAATAATAATATAATACAGTATTCGCTTTCATAAAAAGGTCTATTATCCGACAATGTTTTTTGTTTACCAGGTAGACTGACGAATAAGTTTTCCTAGCACAAAGTCCATACTTTGACTTACATTTATCAATCTACAAAAACAAAAAAAGTTCTTGAATAAAGCAAATAGTGCGACAAAAGGTCTGCAGGCTTATCTCTAATTGCATTATCTATACATTTGATAAGCATAATTATCAATGGTAAATTTCGAAATCGCAGATAAAAGTTGAAGCACAAGAATTTTCATGGCTACCTTTTAGGCAAGCTTCACTGTGTGGCAACCGAGTTGCAGGCGTTTGCTTTTTTAGTGAAACATTTTTAATTTCCCAGAATTAAAAAAAAAAAAAGAATAAACACCCAAACAAATCATTTGCTGTGAAAAGAAACATCTTAAGCATAAATCCAAAGAACGCCCACGCTAATATTTATTTAGGATACTATATAAGGAAGAGGGAGGCACGGGAAGATTGCGCTGAGCGCTGAGTGTGCTGAGGCCTACGCAATTTCCAAAAAATATAAATCATCTTTAAAGAACACAAAAATTGAAAAATTATTTCAGAGTATAACATATATATGCATGTATATTCTTGTTGGAAAATAATTGTTTGTAAAGTCAAAGACTAAATAATCTTAATAAATATATATGTATATGAATATATTTTATACATGTGTGTATATATAAGATGTTCAGCCAGTTAAAATGGGCTACGAAATTGTTGAACTGATTTATATATCTCTTATTTGAAAATCAATAATATATTAAAGTAAATTAAATTATTAGTAATAAAAGCCGATGATAACTTCTCAATCTATATTTCACATTCAATCCATGTCTCCATATGCCTTTCTCATATATTCTTATATAATATATCTATATCCAAATTCTATATATACCTATACTCTATATTCATATTATATTATATATAGCGAATTAGTTCAGTCATTGGATTCCCTGGTTCATTGAGTTCAACAGTTCATGAACAATATAATTTAATGACCTATGAATGAAAACTGAGAAAAGCTTGGTAGAAGTTTTAAATTTTCCTATTAAAAACTGAACAGATGGAATATATATTATAGAATGAAATAATTTGAAATTTCTGCAATGAAAGTTTTATTAGTTGAATAGTTGCATTAATATCATTTATCTTTCAATAACAAAGATCTAGCACACATTTTCTAAGATATTCCAAACAGCATATTTAAGAGAACTTTCAGTTGAGCAATTCAAAATAGAACGAACCCATTTATAATTTAGTCAAAATATAGATTAGAGTAGGGTACATATAATAACAAAAAAAAAAAGGAAAAAAAAAAAATATTTTTATGTATAGCATACCCTTATAAAATAATATTATTTCTTTTTGGGCGTTGCCACCTGTTGACAATCACAATTGTCATTTGACTGTGCCTCGCAGGCATTGTTGTTAATCAACCTCAATCACAATTTTTGCAGCTTTGGCTTACGAAAGTGAAAGTTGAATATGATTACAGATATGCATATACACATACACGTATCAATATAAGTATATAGAAACTGGGAATATTTTGCATGCAGCATGGTAATTTTTGTTGTTTTTTTTTTTTTGCCCCTGGGTCTGCGTTGCGACGTGTCAATGACAAAGTTAATCCAAATTGAAATTAATTATGTAAAACTACCAAAAAATAATAATAAAAGAAATAAAAACGTTAAAATCAACAGCAAAAAAACAAGTTTTTTGCTTTATGTATGTAAAGCGTTGCCAGACCATAAAAAACCAACTGATAATTAGAGTCGTTAAAAAAAAAATAATGAAAATCAACATAAAGTTGACTGAGTTTTATTTTTGTTCGCGCTTTGTAAATCAAGAAATCAAATTCATTAATCATTATTCAAAATAAACAAAGTGAATTTTAACTTCATTTCAGGGGCTTGGCATGCGTTTTTGGTATGCTAATCATATTAATTTGTTAAGCGGGTAAGAAGTTACTAAAAATATAAATGAAAGAAAAAACTTGTAAGCTGCATTACTCTCCTCAGTCGGTATTTTTTAATTTTTCTTTTTGGTATTTAAACATACCAAATTTATTTTATGCCTTAGTCGAAGTTAGACGCAATAATAATTATTTATTATTATTTAGACTCTTTTATTTTATTATTTTTTTTTTTTCATAATTTTGACTTTTTCAAAAAATGCATATTATATTAATTTAAAATATTAATAAAAGAGATTTTTTCAATACAAAACAAATTTCATTGCAACTAAAGCATTTATTAAAAATTTGATTAATTTAGAAAACTTTCAATTACATTTGCTGATCTCTTTTAATTTGTGACCCATTAAGTTCTAGCTATCTTCAAGTGTTCAATGTTTTTTTCAACAAATATTCTATATAGATTTTACTTTTATTTATTAAACATGCGCTGATTAAATAAAGTAAACAAGCCATTTGTAATATTTTTGTTTACATATACAGCTTGCTATACTTCTTCTTCTTCTTCTTTGTCTGGTGCAGCATTCCAGAACTGAATTCAAGACAGTTCCACAACCAAATGCAGTTATCAAACTTATACAAAATTTTGATGCATTAAAAGGCAGGCAGAAAAGTCGGCGAACAAAACTCGAAAATGCATTTTCATTAAAATTCAGTCACGCAACAACAGTAACAAACAATAACAACAACAGCAACAAATAGTTGATGCCCGGTAAATGCATTCCGAGAAATTGTTGACCCCAAGGCGAGTCGCAAAATCGCGTGTCTCAACTATTTAGTGAAGTATTATGCGAAAGGGGAGTTTCGATTGCACAGTAGACACACGGACTAGGCTCTGGCAGTGCAATCACCTTCTGGTTTTTCACTAGGTTAGCAGGACCTTTCATTGTTGCTATTGTTTTGTTGTTGTTGTTGTTGTTGCTGTTATAAATTTGGTATGTTTACATTTTTCATGGGGTTTGTTCGCTTTGCTTTCGTTTCTTTTTTTTTTTTGCTATTGTCGTAATGGGCACTACGAACTTATAGTTCCGGTCGAATGCAAATGTACATTTGACTGCTAGATGCAGAGGGGTACAAAGTGAGTAAGAGATATATTGGCATAGAGCATGAGACAGAGTGAGAGAGAGAGAGAGAGAGAAAGACTCTGGACGGAAGAGACCTACTAAGAGCAGTTCATTGCTCCAGTTGCGCCGCAAGAAAAAATAAACAAACTATGGCAATATTTGCAAATGAGCCGTCATAACAAAACCTAGCATGAAATGTAAATATAGACTTAAATATACCCTAACTTGTGTGTATTTTAAGTGATAAAAACAAGTGAAAATTTTATTTAATATATTTCGTTCATATATTGGGGACAGTACAGTAGAATTTGGTTATAACGACTCCGCTTCTCGCGCTCATACGGGTATTGCGACGAACATAAGTAAACTTAAATGGCGATAGCATACACCGGGTATAACGACGGTCTCTGGAGCGTCGTTATAATCGGATTCTACTATAGTTCGACATATGCCTAGCAATGCATATTTAGAAATGTATTCAAAGATGTCCTAACTAATTGGTTTATAGAGTATTTCTTTAAATATACTATAATTTACTTCTAAATTCAGTATTATCTTATGGAGCTAAATATACTCTAAACTGGATACTATACTCGTATTTTAAGAGTATATGCTTAAATGTAGCAAAAATGCTGACAATATGTGCCAGGGCTATTACCTATATATTTCTATAGATATTCATAGAACATGAACTCAAAGATGTCGTACGCTATTTCTATATAGTTTGCAGTTGATTCCAAAATATAATTATTTTACATTTTGAAAGTTATTTTTTATAAATTTCATATTTAGCTCTTTTTTTTATAAAAACACCTTACTAGATGTATGAATATTATATAGAATAAGCTCAAAGCTTTTTTTAGTGAAGTTCATGGCATACTTTAAGGCTGCACAATGCTAGAAATCATTTGCAATTCTGTCTATTTAGCACATATCAAATATATATTATATATTTATGATTCACAAATGCCACACTCACAGACTCGTTAGCCTTTTTGCCACATGCAACATCAAGCTGCAGCCACTTTGTTTGCATTCAAGTTGCAAATCATTTCAATTGAGTTCGACTGCACAGAGAGCCGCAAGCAGGCCACGCTCTACAGCTACAGTGGCTGGCTGGCTGGTTGGCCGCCTCTGTTTGGCAATTCGCACATAATTAAATTCAAGCATGCACAACGAGAAGAAGCAGAAGAAGAGACCGAGGCAAAACAATCATAAAATCAAATTGCAACTAATAAAGTTTTTGCTATTGCGGCAATTGCCTTTGAAGTTGCAAGTTGCAAGTTGCATTTGCCTTGTGTTGCATAGTTGCACTTGCAACGGAACTCGAGTCAAATACAACTTGGCTATGTAATTAGGCCAAAATGGGCGTTCCATGCTTTTACTCTTGCCAAAGCCAGCATATTTTTCAGGCTATACAGACAAACTTATCAAGTGAAGTGAACCGTGAAGAAACTTTAAGTATTTGTGAATTTAAACACTACACAATTTTCAGTTATTATATTTGTAGCATTTCTTTTTAATATATATATATATTTATGATCTTTTCCCTATTTCTTTCAAAAGGAATTTCTTATGCATATTTCTCAGTTAGTGCATTCAATATTCGACTTTCGTTATACAATCATAATTGATATAAATTACGCTGAGTTTTGCATTATTTTTTACGCTTTACTTTTGCTGCTTTTTTTTTTTTTTTTTTTTGCATTTGATTTTGCAAGCAGCAATTGCATGGCTCAAAATGCCCCGATCTGCGACTACGTTTGTGTTTCATAAGAATTATGCAAAAAGGCAAAGAAAATCGTAGAAATGTGTGCAAAATCGTTTCGATATCCTGTAAATAAGTGGCGTATAAGAGGTGGGTCGAGTCAACTTAAACTATGTGTGGAAGATATATTTGTTATCTAAATTGAAATGGAAAGGTAAAATTGTTTTAGTCTGACATTTTTCAATAGACTTTTTATTATTTTTATGAATTTTTAGTTTGTAGCTACTAGCGAGACTCTGCTCACAAAAATCGTATTCTCATATTATATTTCTATCAAAAAATACCAAAATCGATATATTTTAGATATTAAAAAGTTTTCTTAACATAAATCACAGCCTTACAAATTTTATTACTTATACATTATAGAATTTAGTATTATATGCCGAATATATGTGCTTACACACAAAAATACTTTGCCTATTGTAACTGTAATCGATATATATCGAAATGACATCTTTGAGCATATTAGCAGTATTAGCAGTATTAAAAATATGTTTCACATGTATTGAATTCTCTTTGTAATATATTTACAATTCATTCATCATTTGATTATGATATAAATAAGTGTAAAGGCAATCAAAACATTTCCATTACAGGATATATTCTAGTCAGTCACTCTTAGCTCGACTCGTCTAATTTCTTTTCTTTTACATTTCTAGTCGCGTCGCCAAACTGTCTGTGCCAATCGACATATTGGCCACGTCTGCAGCTATAGAGCTGAGCAACAGACTGAGTGGGCACCCTAGGGCAGCCCTAGAGGTCTTTATGGGGTCTCTAGACTCTGCAAGTTACGCTCAGGTCATAAGCGAACCACCTGAAATCCGATACCATAATGAACTTAAGCGCTCTACACAAATGTTTTCTGTTTTCTATATATCGTTTTTCATTTTATTTTTGGACTTTTTGCTTGATTTTGGCTTTGTTTGTAGCGGCTAATGAAGCGCACGCCATGTGCCAAGAGCTTTGGTTTATTTTTACTGCCCAACCGACATAAAACAAACCAAACCAGCCCCCATCCACTGCTGTTTTAGAGGGTGTCAAAAGAGAACCCGTAGTCATGGGGTCGTTTTCTGTTTTGGCCAGGCGGCTCATTAGCTTAGCCAAATAAACGTCCAAGCTGAATGTGCTGCAAATTGTTTTTCCACTTCATATATATAGAAACGCGTATATAGGAGGTATATATATCTTTTTCCCTATATAAATCTAGTTAGTTGACTGTATATAAACATTCGCCGCGTGACTAGGAAAGCGTAATTAAATTTTTGGGCTCCGTGCAAACAAAGGGTAAACAAAAGAGTTGGCCTCCAGAATAAAAGCATTTTGCCAGACTCGCTGACTCTTGACTTTAGGGTAAAAAGTTTAATTTACATTAAGTTGGAAATTTAATTAAGTCTTGGCGCTTATATAAAATGTAAGTTAGTATAACTAGAAGTTTATATGTTGAATTGGGAGTTCTAATAGAGGGAAATTCAGTAATAAATGACAAAAGAATTTTTTTATGCATTTGAGATAAATCTTAGTCCAAAGACTTAAGGTACCTAATTAAATTAATTAAATTTCATAGGCAACATTTTATTTTAAATATTAAAAAATATTACTATATATTTTTTTAAAATAAATTATAATATTATTTTTATATTTAAAATAAATATATAAATATTTTTTAATTTAAATTTTGTTATCCATATATTTATATAAATTTATATAATTTTTATTTTTTTTTATATATATTTTTTATTATATTGAGTATTGTATTATCAGTTAAAATATACATTTATATTTATTTTTTTATGTTATTATGCATTATTATTTTTATGTATTTGTTTTTGATTTTTAATAATTTTTGTATATTTTCAATTATTTTTTATATTTTTAAATCTTTATTATATTTATTATATATTTTTTGCTGCTCTACCTCAATAAATATAAATCTATCTAAGCTCTAATCAAAATACACTAGAGAATGCTTAGCTGAAGCTATTAAAAAATAATTAATTAAACATATTCCAACTAATTGCTAAACAATTAAATATGACCTTTCAGCGAATTTAATTTTTATATCTGATATTCAATAATAAAATCCGCAGCTTCAACTCGATAGACAACGTTCAGTTTCGATTAAATAAAGTTTACATAATTATATATAAAATATAAGTTAATAAATAAATAAAGATTATTTTTTACATTTCTTTTAAGTAATAGAAATTAAAACAATTAATTAAATTAATTGCTCTTAGGGCCTTAGCTTCGTTAAAATGCAAATTAACACGGCCATATGCGCCGCTCGGAGGCTTCAACTGCGAGGAATGCTTGAACTGTTGGAACTGAATGAAAATCAAGGACAAAAAGTCGTATATCATAGAAAAAGATATGCAAAATAATATTACCGAGAAGTAGAGAAAATTGCTAACAACAGTTTAGATTTAGAATAAATTGAAAAAGATTTACTTTCCGCAATATATTTGACAGTAGATCCAATATATCCACAACTTTTCTTGCCTCACTCGCAGTGGAATGCATTGTCGTTGCTCTACTGCTAAATAATGGAATTGCAATGCAATAATAATAACAAAATTGCTTTTGCACCCGCACTGCTCGCGAATCCGTAGCCGCACGTGTCGCTAGTTAGTGAAAACTCAGATGATGGAAATCGCCCTGCGGGCTGCGCACTACATTCACTAAGTGGGCATCTAGCTGGGCGGGGGCAGAGTTTGCTACATTTATTGGCAATTTAACTGGCAGCCATTTAAATGCAATTTACAACGCCAGCAAAAGTTGTAAGTTGTATCTGTAGCTACAGCTATGTAGCTGTAGCTCTATCTGTAGCTGTATCTGTAAGCGTGTATCTGTTCACGCTGTGGAAATTAACAATTCCCTCTCTTTTTTGCTGTCTTTCTGTCCCTTTGTAAACAACGATTCGTGCCAGACAATGTGGCGTCGCAGTTGACTTTTTTTTAAATTTTTCTCTTGCTATATTATCGTCGTGGTTGTACCCTGTAACTATTGAAAATTGATCGAACATCAAGTGTATGTAACTGCTGTAACAGGTGGAAGAGGTTTGCATGGTTTGAAATATGTTTAAGACAGAAAATTTTCTGAATAATCGATAATTATCGATTTAATTATAGTTTTCTTAATATTTTCCCATATATTGTGAAAAAAAATGGAAGAAATCGTTATTATATCGACTAATTCGTTTTCATTCTATTTATGCTTCTAATGCTAAATTTAAAGTTTCTGGAAACAATCGATAAATATCGTTTTCGCATTTTGTCTTTTATCTCTCTTGATTTTACAGACAGCTTTTTCTTTATGGACCTTTGCTATCTGGTAATTAGTTGATGGCTTTTTATATTTATTTAAGTTCGATAGCTCAACCTGTCTTTTAATCTATCTTATTTTTCATTTACCATTGAATTGTATATTTACGTGTTGTCATTTCCTGATAGTACAGAATATCTATCAGTTACAATTCCAGTCTTCAGTTATCACCTCTCTCTCTCTCTCTGTTTGCCTTAATACCTAATGTAATCACATCGATTTGCTAGCTTCACATCTTGTTCTTTTGTCTTGGCTTCACCCATTTCCTGGTCGTGGTTCCTTGTTCATGCTATATTATAGTTCATTAACTGTCTGACTATATGACAATTGCAAAAAAAAAAAAGCATTAAATGTGGGTGTGTAGTTAATGCTATGCAATGCAAGCGTAGAGGCTAGTCATCTAACACAGTCACAACTCCTAATTATACAAATTACAGCGTTTCGACATGTTTCTCTTTGTTTATAAAAAGCTGTTTTACAAGTTTCGTCATTCGTTTGAGAAATCTGAGCTTTGCTGACTTTGATTGATACTCAGACGATTATAATTTTGATATATACTTTGATTACTATTATTATAGAGTTTGTGGACTAATGCTAAGTCGGATAGCAAACGTTTGTATTGATTTATGCAAAAAAAAAAGAAAAATAAATAAATAAATAAAAAATATATTAATAATAAAAATTTTTTTCTTTTAAGTTCCAGTTATGTAAGTTTTAGGTCAATTTCATAAAACAGATTTTGTCAAAGACATCTAAAAAAAAATTAATCAGTTAATCAGTTTGGTAATCTGATTTAATTTTTATTATTATTATTATTATTATTATTATTTATTTTTTTTTTTTTGTATTTTTGATTGACAAAATCTAAAAATATTTTTTGAAAAAATTCATTTTGAAACCTTTCAAATTCCACAAATGTAAAAAAATTTCCTTTTTATCAAATACCTTAAATAATTCCAGAAAACTTTCAAAAACGTTTAAATCGCTAATTATTACCATAAAATTCCACTTTCTAGCAACTCAAATAGTTCCATTTCACTTACCGACCCAGGCTTATCATAAATCAAATAAATTTACAAATGTTCACATACCTGTAATGAAAGAAAATATATATTTTTTTTAAATTACTAAAATATTTTTCAAGTGTGTCAGAAAGCTTTCAAAAATAGTGCAAAAACAATTCAAATAGTTCAATAGATAGTCGAGTATTATATATGTATATGTATATGTATATATTTGTGTGTATGTATTAATGTGTACTGCATGCAAAGTGTTTAAAGCTAAATGTTAGAACAATGACGAATATCGATAGGCAATAATTTGTCACGAATTCATGACAGCAGACGCCAACAAAATAAAAGCTGATGACTCGACTCCAAGCGAACTGGATAAAAGTGGTTCGCGGCGAGTGGGCGACAAATACAGAGGAGAACGAAAAAGCATGAAATAATAATACAAGTAAAAAAAAACAAAAAAAAAAAACCTTTAGCAAATTCTTCAAGCTGTTTTGGCGGCCTACAAGAGTCTCAACCTCTTAGCCACACAGCCTCTCACAGCTGGCAAACAATGGGAAAGCGAGTCAAAAATAACCTCAAGATATGAAACGAGTGCAGAGCTCAGACTCCGATCTCCGGTCTCCGGTCTCCGGTCGCCAGTCGACAGCTTGCTGAGACCGCAGACTCAGCCGTAGATAAATCGCTTGGCCAAGGTAAACAAATTCTTGCCTTCTTTTTGTTTTCTGTTGTTTTGTTTAATGTTTCAGGTATTTACCCTTGCAGTGGGCTTAAATGATTCGTTACAGCGTTTGTCAGTTGATTGCCAAATGACAAGTAGTGAGAGATGGATTCGATTCGCATTTTTTAGTGGGATTCCAAAGAGAGGGTTGCATAAAGAGAGAGAGAGAGAGAGGCAAGAGAAAGCAGAAAGGAAAGATAAGCAGCAGCAGACAGACAGTGAGAGAGATAGAAAGATAGAGGGAGATAGTGATAGCAACAGATAGTAAAAGAGAGAGTGCGAGAGAGAGCGAGAGAGAGAGAGAAAGAGCAAGAGAGAGAGAGCAAGAGAGAGAGAGAGAGAGAGAGAGAGAGAGAGAGAGAGAGAGAGAGAGAGAGAGCGATGGAGACATAGAGAAAGAGACAGAAACAGATAGAAAGAGAAAGATATAGAGAAAGAGAGAGAGAGAGAGAGTGACAGGAAAGGTTGAGTGTAAGAGGGGAACGGATAGAGGAACCTTAGTGGAACAACTAAGGATAGAGAAGTGGAAGAGAGAAAAAGAAAGAGTGAAGAGCTGCGGAGACATTATCATATCTAAATCTCGGTGGTAAAAGAAAATGAGAAAGAGAGACATGAATTAGTAAAGCTAGAGAAACAGAGCCAGATATAGAGAATGAGAACAGAGAAAGAGAGATTGAAAAAATAAAAATAAAAATAAAAATTTTAATCAATATTTTAAAAAGTCACATTGATGCCCATTAAACATATGTATATACTCTCAACGCAAAGATCAAGGATAGAGTAGAGCACATACATTTATATTATGAATCAGATATCATAAACAGAACAAGCATAAGCAAGCAAATGCTGGCGCGAAAAGTCGAAGTTAAATATTTACATACGAATGTTAAGCAGAAATTCAATTGTAAATAAGTTTTTATCATTTTCAAGTGAAGTTTTCACTTAGAGTATAGCCCAATTCGCCATATTAACAACATTAAAGCTTTGCTCTTGTTTTTGCTTGGCTTTTTTTTTTTTTTTTCTGGTAATCTTTGTCAGTGAAGAAGTTTACGACGTTTTGTTCGACAGTCAAACAAGTTCAAGAGTTGTGGAGAGAGTAAGATGAAGAAAGAAAGAGCGAGGAAGCAGGAGAGTGAAGGTAGCGAGAGAGAGAGCGGGAGAGTGAAGGTAGTAAGTGAGAGGGAGAGACAGGCGTCACCCCTCTCATTACGAGCAAACCAAGTCTTGGGGCAGATGCTCGTAATTGTTATTTGTTATACTTGAGTGTAGCTTTTTTTTTTTTTTTTTTTTTTTTTTTTGATATTTTTTGCTTTGTGGTTTTCTTTTTGTTGCTGTTGTTGTTGCGTCGCTCTCATTGAATATTATTTTTGGTTTTTAAGGCTTGTGGCTCTTTTTTTTTTTGTGCTGTGTTTTGGTTGGCTCCAAAAATAAACGCTGACATCATCGAAACAGCCAAAACGTCGACAATGAAACGCAGCTCACTTATGGGCAGCCACTCGACTAACCCCCCCACCCGCGTGGAGGGTGCTGAAACGGGTGAAGAAGCAGGGGCAGAGCATTGGGCAGTGTACCCAATAATGGAAAGGGGAGGGAGGGTGCCAGGGCCAGGCAGGCTACACGAAACAAACAAACAAACAAACATGTTTTGCCATTGTGTTTGCCCACAAATTTACCTCGGCCCGCACGGCGCAACCTTTGCTTGCCCAAGGTTTCCCCCCATCAAAATTCCAGAATTCTCTTTTTCTCTTGCTTTTTTTTTTGTTTCATTTGTCTCTATCCCCCCAAAATGCAGCCGAAAATTTTGTTGCTGCTTTTTAACCTTGAACTTGGGCAGCGACTCGAAACTGCATTTGGCTGCTGCTGCAGCAGAGAGAAGTTCCAGAAAAAAACGCAACAAATTATATGCAGATACATTTTTTGGGGAGACTTTGAAGTTACTTTTTTTTAATCATTCGCGGGCTGCATTTGCCTGAGGAGCAACAGAACAGAATTTATGTTTTGATGTTGTATAGGCAGACTGTACTTTGAATTATAAATTTCTTTTATGGTTTGAAAGAGGTTAAAATTGCTGAAAAATAATTAATTAATAAAGATCTTTTACAAGCGCTTCATTATAGAAAGAAATTAAAGTTAAGTGTACTTTAGCCGAGCCTTCGCTGGGTTTGAGAACAACGCTATGCTTCATTAATTATTTGTTTAACAACGAAAAGTGAATGTTAATTGACTTTTATATAAAAGTTACATTGTGTATTATACTCTTCTTTATTATTATTTAAGAAGTTGAATTGTTCATATTTCATTATCTTTATATCTGCAACTCCGAAATACATTTGTTTTTAAATTCCTTTAACGTTCAATCTATTCATTTTCCCTCAAGCTTTACCTACGTCAGATTTGCTTACTCAATGATTTTTAACAATTTATCGTGTTCCCACCAAACTCTAAAAATCGTCTCCTAATCCTCTCTATAAAATTCCATATTCTCTTATATCTTATATCAATATCATATATCAAACTTCATATTAAGCTTGCTTTATAATCAAATTTCCATATATTCTTATATAGACTTCTCTCTAGTCTCTATAAACATCACAATTCAACTTTTCTAACTCTAACAAATAATTTACTTTTCCTTCTAAATCAAATCTCCTCCATTTCCAAGCCTCTCCTGGCTATCAACCATTAAACACAGTATAAATCATTTACACTATTTGCACGTTTCCAGCCACACAAATTTTCTCAGTTTTCCACTAGATAAAACTTGAATAGCATTTGCCAATTGCGACATATTTTTGTTTAATTTGTTGCGCATTTCAGTGCCGTAAAGAAATACCTCCCTCTCCTACTCCTGCAGATAAACGAACCGAAACCAAATAGCTAATAAAAATTAGCACAAGACCGTGCAGCTCTGTGAAGTGGGGCAATGGGAAAAGCTTTTGGAGCTCCCCCATTCAGTTTATCAAGGGAAAACTGTTGTTCCTTCATTCAGATTGGGAATATTGTCTTTGGGGGAGCAGAACCTGCGAGAGCCCTTGAATAGCGCCTGGGGGACTCATTTGCCCAACTAATGCGCAGTTCCATGGTCAAAAATGAAGGCAAGATAAAGAAAAAAAAACTGCGTAATATTTATTATACCTACATGCAAGAGCATATACGTACATATATAAAAATTGCTTTTTTATTACGAATCATCATCAAATGCCATCATCAGCGCCAAGGCGTTATACAATCCCACAGCTGAGCAAGCTTTTACTTGAGAGTGAACGACTGAGAGATATCCTATAGTATAGTAGAGTGCGTTATAGTGAAGGAAGGCTACATAAAGCTACATTTAGTAAGGAATTACAAAATCGATAATTATCGATAATTGCGTATATTGGAAACGACGTTTCATGGGTAAATGCTCTTTTATAACTATCCTTTTGTATTTTCGTTTAAGATCTATAATGTGTAAGCTTCGACTAAAAATTAATTACCTAGACTTAATATCGATAATTATCGAAATTCTGAAAATGAACATGAGGTATTGGAAAATGCTATTTTGAGTGATATACCTTAACAAACTAATCTACATTTTACATATGTAGCTTAAATCAGTCATATTAGTTCAAAAGTATATAATATCGATAAATTATCGATTGATTTTATTATGCCCCAGTATTTCTTTTGAATGTCACATACATTTGCATTATCGCAGCATTGCCATTATTGTATGCTAACCTTTGCAATGGGTATTAAGAGCAACCAAAAAGAAATGAGAAACGCAAAAATAAAACCCAAAGAAAAGTCCAAGTTTAGAAATGACATCATTCCTTGGCCAGCAGCAGCAGCAGGTCGTGGTGTTTAAACGCACTACACACACGCACACACACACATAAATACGCACTCGTAACTCTTTTTAGCTGCTGCAAGACATTGGAAAGGCAGAACCCAAAAAGAACTCGCAGCTGAGGGCTCCACGTTGAGCGTATGTCCTAAGCTCAAATTTATAATGGACATGACATGAGTTTTAAATGCGCAAAGGTTGATTGAATAGAGTTTCGGGGCAAATATTGTTGAAAGGCAGTCAGTTTTGTAATTAAAAAAAAGTTAAACGAAAATATAAAAAGGGCTTCGTTTCGTGCAAATAAATTGCGTCTTGTGCCTGGGCAAGAATTGCGAACTTGAATCATGACAAATGACGCATCATCTGTATTTCTGTTTTTTGCGCTTAAGACCGGAAATTTGCAACGACGAAAGACGAAGATGATAGAAAAAAAATACAAGATAAATATTGTAAAATGCATTTCCTAGGGCCACACATGAAAAAATGCAGTTGAAGCTGCGGAAGGAAACTGCAACTTTGTTTGTAATGCTTGCGCAAGTGGACAAAATTGTTGCAAGATATGACAAAGCATTTTCAATGCTTCAACTAAAATTGGATAATGGGAAGCTCTTAAATGCATATGTATATACTTATATTTTATATATAGGAAATACATAAATTTCATGAAAAGTGCGTTTCTTTCTAATATAAGTTATTTATCTCAAGATTTCATCCCAATCACTTTTGTCAAATTGATTAATTTATTTGATTAAAGTAATTTATTTATATTATATACAATATTTATAATTAAAATAATATTTATTTTTTTAAATATTATTTATATATATTAAGATTATTATATTTTAAAAATAAATTCTCAGCAAGACTTACTCACTTCACTTTAAAGAGGATTTAATTGTGCAACTATTTGTTCCTTTGACTTTTAGTCAGTTAAGATTTATTATAATCCTTAAGCTCTTACACTTTTCTGATATTTCAGCATTATATAATGAATTTCTGAAGCACACTTTTTAAATTATTCTGGAATTTTTTGAGATTTACTCTCATTACGAAAACTCAAACTATTATCCAATTATAGAATGCACAACTTGAATCAGATATTCTACATGAGCTGAAATTGAATATATCAATTCCGTTGATAAAGACTTTCTTCTATCTCATCAATCATTAAATTGAGTTGATCTAGATATTATTATTAAAACGTATCATATAACATGCCGTATCAGAACCAATTTAGTATCATAATTTAAGATATTTGAAAAAATATATCATAATGAAGCATGGCCAAAAAGATGAAATATAATATATATGAGATGTATATTTATATATATAATATATATATGGAACCAGATACTAAACTATTTAAGGAGTTATTCAAAAATAGTTGAGTGACATTTATTATCAGAAATTTATCGATAAATATGTAATTTAGAAAACAAACAGTTTGAAACCAGATGAGCCAAATTGATGAGTTTCTTTTTGAGAATGCAACATGCAAAAGCCTATCGACAATCGATAACCATATGTGTGTGAACAAATATATGTACATATTATTATTATATATATTATTATTATATATATTATTATATATGACAAATGAAACATGCTACACCTCATTAACCCATGACAAACGCGATGTTCATTTCACATGCAGCGTTATACACTTAACAAAAAATCGATAAATATTTAAAAAGCAATTTGCCATGAAAATCTCATGTTGATAGCCATAATAGCCTTTGTTTACGTTACATTCACAACCACAAAATGAGATAGAGATATAGCGATAAAAATGTATAAAATTCGTGAAAATCGTTTCGTGCAACACTCGATAAATAGTTTAAAAAGAGCAAGACCCAATGCAGTAAATTACAAACACCGTGTGTTAGGCTTTTTTGTTTGTTTGTTAACCAACACCGACCTGTTGACAGCCATCACAGTGGCGCCATCCAGCGGCGAGCGGGGACGTCGCTGAGCCGAGTCTCTCGGCACCTGCAGCCGATGAATGCCGGGCCCGTAGGCTGGATCGTAGCCACCTAGAGTATCCGGCGAGCTGCTATAGAGGGGCGAGTAGGCGTGACCCGCACTGAATGCCATATAGCCAACGGCAGCCGCAGCAGCAGCAGCGGCGGCAGCGGCTGCAGCCGATGCAGCAACTCCTGGCGGAGCTGAGCCGCTGCTGAGCGAACGCTGCGGCTGCGTTGCGGCATGTTGCTGCGTCTGGTGCAGTTGATGCGGATGCGAATGATGCAACGGATAATGCTGCAACGGATAATGATGCTGTGGACTATTGCCGGCGCTGCTGCTGGTGCTGGGTATGGGAATGGCCCGACTAATCGGCTGCGTAGCGGCTAGACGGCCGTAGAGCGTGGGTGAGAACTGATCGCTGGCCTCCTCGGGATCCTCATCGCCGGCCGTTGTGTACAGATCGCTGTCGCTAGCAGCGCCCGTACTGCTGGGCCACAGTGATTCGTCCACGCAGAATGAACTGCGACCCGAATGCGATTGATTGTAGTAATAGAGATGCGGCTGCAGGCGACGGCCATCGGAGCCGTTGAGCGGAACGAAGGGTATGTGCGGATTGCTAAAGGCGCGTTGCCGACTACCTGTTGTTGTGGGCGTGGCAGCGGGTTGGTGGGCGTGAACAAAGCTGTATAAGCACACGCACATTCGCACAATGTGTGACAGTTGCAGAAAACAGTGTTGGAAAGCGAGTACGCACGCACGCACGCACATTTCGGTTTATGTTTGGAAATAAAAAAAAAGAGAGAAAAAATAAAAAAGAAAAAAGAGAAAGAGAGAGAGAGAGAGAGAGGGAGAGAGAGCAGTAGATATATGTAGAGATATTTTCATATCACGAATATCAAATTTGGAATTAGCCAATTCTAGGGAGCACGTGTAGGAGGGAAGAGAGGGATATACTGTGAGGGGGGGATATATACAATTGGTGGGCGTGGCGATTGATGAACTGAATAGTGTCGAGGCAGGCAAATGGAAAGTGTTTACGAGACGAATCTGAAAAAACATTGTATTATCGATCTACAAATATCGATAAAGTATTGAACTATCGATAGGTTAAATACGTCAAAATCCATCAATTGATACAATAAGCTACTGCATTCATGATATCGCGCTTTAGAGTTATACATAGAATAATCGATCCGTCAGTATAGCGATACATCAAACAAATATCGACGAATCGATATATAGATATCGATTAACAACGTATCGATTATCAACTATTGATTTTTACTAAATTCAACATTTATCATTTTTTCAAGTAAAGATTAATCGAGATCTTGAATTATAGACATAATAATTGATCAATCAATATATCGATACATCATTTAATCACATATCGATCAAAGCCTAGAGATAAACAACAACAACAATAACAAATGGTATTTAAGTATATATACCAATTTATCAATTTGATAAAATATCGATTTCTTTATTTATACGTCGATTTTTCATCAACAACGAAATACAACTAGCAATAAAAATTCATATAAAATCAACCATGCAAAGCAAATATATTTATCAAATTGAACATACTATCGAACAGTCTAAAATCGATTTATCTAAATTCTACTAGCAGGCTTAACTTGTATATATTTTTAAAGCAGAATATATAACAAAAAAGAACAGATGAAAAAGTTATTTAAACAAGGATTTATAAAGCTATAGTGATTAATTTGCAATGGATGATATCGACGAATCTTCATTGATTTTTCTCGCGTAGGTTTTCAGCAAAAGATCTACTAAAAATGTCCACAATAGAAATTAAATGGGAAATGAGATAATTTCTTATTGAATCGATAGTATGACGAACTTATCGATTATTAACTTTTATCAAATTTATCGATATATAATATTAAAATCATTGTTTATTCTTTACGAATGGAATCATAATATATATTAGAAGTTGAACTATATTGAGTATCAAATATAAGTTTTGATTGTTAATATCAAAAATATTGGGTATTCGCAATCTATCTTTATCGATAGTTGTTATCGCTCGAAAGTTCATTGCAAGAACTATAGCCTGCTTTAATTTCAAGTTATTCAAGTTATTACTCATACGTTGCATAGTTAAATGAATCGCAAAAGCGGAAGCCGCAACGCGACATCTCAAAACTTATGCAACATTTGTGGTAACGTGTCGATGCGCTCCAATTCTCAAAGCAAATGAGACAGAGAGAACGAGCTAGTGTGCAAGAGAGAATGAAAGACAGAGAGAGAGGCAGATGAAGCTGATGATAGTTTGTGGCAAATGAGCAAACGGCAGCATGAAAATCCAATTTATGCGCAAATGAAACGAATTGAAAATATTGTCAAATTGCTTTGTTGCATGCAACACCAAGTGAAAGACGAACGAAATGAAAGAAAACAAAAAGTGCTGCCAATTAATTCTTTGCAACATTTCGCTTCCGCCACGCGCCTTTTGAAGTTGGCAAAAAGTGAAGACAAAATTTCGAAAATACAAATATAAGAAAAGAGAAACATCTTCATTCACTCTCGGTCTCTCGCTCTTGCTCTGTCTCTCTCGCTAAAGTCTCCAGCAATAAATTAAATGGCTAAGCAGCCTCCATAGATTTTGTGACAGCAACAACAACGATTGCAACAAAGTCGCTCCTACAGCAGCCAAAATCCAACAACAACAAGCAACAAATTTCGTTTTCCCCCATTTGCAGCTGGCTACAAAATTAACAGCAACAATAAATGTTGCATGTTGCATCCGGGATAAACATAGATAAAAAACTATATATATATAGTTATTTATTTATATAGAGTTATTTTTCAACAGTTGCTGCGTATTTAACTAATCAATTCAAGTCATCTGCGTAATTTGGCCAGGCTCTATGATATTTTCATATTTATTGATAAATACTAATTATATTATATTAATATATCAATATTTTTTAATTAATTAATTTTTTTTTCTAGATTTTTTTCGAGCTTGACATAAATGTATTTTTTCAGCGTGTATTAATATTATAAAAAAGTACGCTTTTGTTATTATTTTGTTATTATTTTTTAATTTTTTAATTTTAATGTCAATTCTCATTTTTAATTTTTTAATTTTAATTTTAATTCTTATTTCTTATTTTTTAATTTTGTTTATTCTTATTTTATTTGTATTTGTATTGTATTTTATTTTTATATTTTATTTACTTATTATTAGTTTTATTTATTTTTAAACATTTTTTATTGATTACTTTTTTGTTATTTTTGATTTCATTTTGTTATATTTTATGATATTTACATTATATTATATTATATTATATTATATTATATTATATTATATCATATTATATTATATTATATTATATTATATTATATTATATTTATATTTATATTTATATTTATATTTAATTATATTATATACTTTATTTAATTTTTATTTTTTTATTATTTTTTTTTAATATTTTATTTTTTTCATTTTTTTTTTATATTTCATATTTTTTATTTTTAAAATATTTTTTATATTTTTTAAATATTTTTTTATACATTAAAATTTTAAAATATTTTTTTTTAATTTCATATTTTTTTATTATTAATATTTTTGGATTTTTAAGTTTTTTTTATTATTTATTTATTTTCTTAAATTTTATTTTAATATATACATACATAACTAAAATCTTATCATCTCAATTATATTCCTTTTTATATAAATTCTTCATTATTTTTGTTTATTTATTTTTTTTTTATTGATTTAATTTAGAAATATCTTGTAAGTAACAAAAATAAACAATATACAAGAAATAAATAGAAAGTTATGCAAGATATTTTGTACCTTCTATATTTTTTTTCTATTTATTCCGTGTTTATCGTTTTTTTTTTTTTTCAATTTAAAAAAAAAAAAAATTTTTTTTTAATCAAGAAACTAAAAATTTGTTTTAACAAGCGCAACAGCAACACAAATTTCCATTCAAATTATTGCTGTTGCAATTGTTTGTTGTTGTGGCATTGTTTGTGCAATTTGTTGTTGTTGTTGTTGTTGTAAAATGCACGAATTACAATGCGAATTTAACATACTCATGCCCCTTGCAGCTGAATTATATGCGACGCTCTTTCCCTCTCACTCACTCTGACAGTGCCTATTGGCCTCTCTTTCTCTGACTATTTGGCCAAAACAATGCAAAAATTATGCAGCGCATTTTGTTGTTGTTGTTGTTGTTGTTGTTGCTGCTGTTCAGTGTGTCGCAGAAAAACAAAAGAGAAAAAAATTAAAATAAAATAAAACAAAACAAGGAAATAAAAGTTTTTCCCAAAACAAGAAAAAATAAAGAAAATTAGGTGAATGGAGCTGCTGCAGTTGCTGCTGTTGCTTTCCACATTTGTTGTTGTTCGAGGAAAAACGAGAAAAACGCTTTTGTGAAAAGTGAAAAAGAAAAAGAAGAAGAAGTGCACATGCAGCAGTCGCCTCTTAACTACAAATCAGAGATTAGCCAATGGAAAAAAAAGAAACAAAACAAAACAAATGGCAAATAGAAAACAAAAAAATCAAAAACAAAAACTTGATAGCTCGCAAGGCAACGAATATTAAGTACACTAACCGACACAGTGTGGAGTATAGAGCAAACAAATAACATAAATAGTTTAAATTTATTTAAACATGTACTTGAGTTGCGCGAGAAAAACCAAAAAACAAATATAAGAAAAAAATTTTAAAAAGTGTTTTATATAGATAGTTAAGTAATAAAAAAAAATATTTTATGCTATTCTTCAAATTTAAATTTCATTCTAAAAAAATATGTTAGCTAAGCAGATACCAAGTATTATTCCTATATATAGTATTTTCTTTTATATTATATAGAGTTTTCCTTGATTTTATTATATTTTTATTTATTTTTTTTATATACAAATATTTTCTAAATTGCGCATACATTTTATAAAAAAAATATATTCATATTATTAGTTTTAATTTCAAATTTATTTTTAGAATCAAATTTTTAAATTTTTTTTTATATTCATTATATTTATATATATATATTTAACAACATATATTTAAAAATTATTTTTTTTTAGCTATATTGAATGAAATATATTTTATACATTTATTTAGTAGTTGTAGTTTTTAGTAGTGTTATTAATAAATTTTATTTTAATTTATGTTTATTAGTTTGTAAATTGAAATTTCAATTTTATTTATTAATTTGTTATCCATTAAAATATAATAAATATTTTTTGCACACATAGTTATATTAAATATTTAATTGAATGTATGCCACTTGTACATTATTCATTTCTCATTTCATTTGCATTTTATTTATTTATTTTTTAAACTTTTTTTAAATATTTATTTTTATTTATTGTTTTTTAAATTATATTTATTTTTTATTTTATTTTATTTATTTTATTTTTTTTTTTTATTTTTATTTACTTATTTTTAATTATTTAATTTATATATATTTTTTAAAATTTTTTAATTTAATTAATTTTGTTATTTTATTTAATTTTATTTTATTTATTTATTTATCTTATTTTATTTAATTTATTTTATTTTATTTTATTTTATTTTTTTTATTACATATTCACAATATTTGTAAATATTTCTCACTTTTTAATCAAATCTGAAATTGTCACATGATCAATGCAAGATTTGATAGGGTATTAACAAAATGCTATACGTTTTGTTTTTGCATTTTATCTATTGAATTTCATCGCTGGCAAACCGCTTTTACCCAAAAAATTTTCCAATGCGAATTTTCATTTCATTCGACAAAAACATTTATATAAGATTTTCTTTTTTTCTTGACATTTTTCTTTTTATTGTCTGGTAGCCTTTTGTGTGTCATTTGTTTAAATTTACAGCACAATTAGCGAACCAGGACGCAGACAAATAGACAGAAAGAGAGAGTGAGAGCATGTGGGAGGGAGCGAGAGAGCAAACAATTACATAACAGAAATAGAAAGAGAAGGAAACAACAGCTAGACAAAATTTAAACAAAATATGTCAACAAGTGTTAATTGCCAATCAAATAAGTATTATTAATTTACGAAAGTTTTTGTTTTTCGTGCGTGATTTTTGATTTTTGTTTGTCGAAATTGTGAAAATGTGAAAAAAATGAAAATTTTGTTTTGGCATTTTGGTGGGAAAATAATTTTTGTTGGGTGCTTTGCATACTTACGCAGCAAATAAAGTGGAATACAAATTGCGCTTACCTGCAATGAAAAGAGAATGCAAATTTTTTATTAATTTAAATTGATAAAAGTTAAGTAAAATTAAATTTTTAAAAATTCCAAAAAGGCGCATAAACTGCTTGCGAACTGCTTATATATGTATGCATTGCACTGCTTGCTATGTGGTATGTGTCTATGCTAAAAGATCCCTAGTTTCGCCAAGCAGTTCGAGGAAATTTAGCAAAGACGCGCGTCAGTTGTAGCACACACTGTATGGGAGATTTTAAGTCAGTGCTGACTTAGCATTTAGCTGTGCTCACACAACTGTATAAGGTTGAATGGAAACAAACTGAACGAATTGTGGCTGTCAAACTACGTGCCTGGTTTAGCCAAGACATGCACCTGAATTGTAGAGGGGGAAATTTTATGGGCAAGAATATTTCAAAGTGAAATTAAAAGATTTTTGAATATATAAATATTTAGAAATAAAATATTTTTAAAAATAAATAAATAAATAAACAATAGTAAAATATGGTAGAGGTAACAAAATTGTCATATTAAAAATATGATTTGCTCATGGAAATTTCCAATTGAAATATATATTATAAAATAAAACTAAAATAATAAAAAAATGTATACAAATATTAGAGATCCAGAAGAGTTTGTTATACTAAATGATAATAATAATAATTTTTTAATAATAAATCCAGCAAAATTGTCATATTAAAATTAATTAACATATTTCTGCACTTGGCTCAACTAAATTCCCAATTGCCATTTGATTTAAGTTTTAAGCAAATATTTTCAATTTCATAAAATTTGTGTCATATATTTAAATTTTTAGTAGAGCGACGAAAAACAGGCACAAAAAAGTCCACAACGCAATAAAAAATGTGTTTACAGATATTTTGTTGTCTCCCTCTCTCACACTTCCACTCTCTCTCTCTGTCTCTGCGTTTTTCTCTCAATATCGTTTTGCTGTTTGTTTTGTTTTGTTGTTTTTTTTTTTTTTTTCGTTTTTCTTTTTGGCCTTTTAAGCGCAACGAAAAATGGCAACAAATACAAACATGGCGATAATGTGCAATGCGCGCAGTCGATCAATAAAAACAACGAAGCGCAGCAGAGTGGGGGGGGGGGGGGAGGCTTGGCAGCGGTAGCGGCAGCGACAGAGGCAAAACAAAAACAAAGCCAAATGCAATTAGCTTAAAGCGTGTGACAGAGAAAGGGTGAGCAACAACAAGAGCGAGCGTACGATTCATTCACGTGTGTAAAAGCTTGTAAGCGCGCTGCTGATAACGAACAGAGAGAGAGAGAGAGAGAGAGAGAGGGAGAGAGCGACAATTCTAACTGTTGATCTGAGATACCACTTGAGAGAGCACTTGCTTGAGAGAGCACGCCGTCGAGAGAGTTATCAATATTGGCATTTGTTATTGTTTTTTGTTGTTGTCTTCTATAACGTAAATATAGCAATTTGCGCACTATTTTTAAATGTTTTGAAAATTGTTTGATTTTTTTTTTGCTCTGTGTCGCCGTTTGCTTTGCTTTTCGTTTCGTCTCGTATTATTATTTTATTGTTTTTTTTTTTTTTTTTTTTTGCAAATTTTTTGTCTATGTTTTTACGTTTCGGATTTTGTTGTTTTGTTTTTGTTTTTGCTTCCTCTTGACCGTCGCCTTGTCTCAATTTGTTGTTATTATAGTTGTTGCTGTCAATCAATGAAACAAATTAACAAACAACAAAACAGAAATAAAAACAAAATGTAAAAATGCAAAACAAAATGTCGCTAAAACCATTCAGCACACACACACACACAAAAGGTGCGACAGAGATGGCGAGCACAGACAGCTTTTATAACAGCTGAATGTCTCTCTGTATGTGTGTGTGTGTGTGTGTGGAATGTACCTAGGCATAGTAAGAGAATATTTCTGAGTGTGTGTGTGTGTGTGTGTGTGCACGCCCACGCCCTGTGTTATCGTAACGGCAATTTAAGCGCCCTGGCGCCAACCGCTCAACTGACAACGACAAAGTTCTTCAATTTCTCAGTAAAAATATTAAGAAAATACCCTACTCAAAATGCTGAATGTCTTATTGGCTTTGGCTGCATACTGCAAGAGCAAGGAATGTCAGTGAATCACTGTGAAATTAACATGCAGCAATACATATCGATATATTGATAAATGACAAGATATCGATATCTTGATCAAACTTAATATATGAACATATATCGATATCTTGATACATTTTTATATATATACAAATAGCTAGTAATAATAATAATCAGTATATTTATATCGATATCTTTATAAATTCATATTTCTCATCTTCTTTAATATATTTTTACTATTTAATACATAATTAGTGACAAGAATAACGCAACAAGAGCAATAGAGATTTGCCATAGTTTCCATCAGTTTACTATAATATTACAGGGTATCTTGCATGTCCAACACACTTGCTTTGAATTGCAGCTGACTTAGTTGTCTTATGTTATCAAGCGTGCATTGCAAAAGCCTTCAAGATTCAAGTACACTTGACAAAAAGCAGCTAGACTGCGACTACACACCTACATACATACATATGTAGGGTATAATAGCTAGCTCTTTGAGTATGAACAAATAATATACATGTGTATATATGTATATTATAAGTGCTAGCACAGTGGGCATTCAAGTTAAGACACGACATAATCGATGGGCTTTGATAAGAGTCCAAATAGCCCGAAAGTCCAGCAGTGAAAGGTGCAAATCAACTTAATCGAAATAGAACAAATAATAATAATACTCAAATCGAAATTCCAGTAAAATTTGATAAATGCAAAAGAACATATGACAAACGAATTGTTAGTCGCAACTAAGAAGTTAATCATCCAAATTCTCAGCTAAAATGATCGAATTTGTATGTGAAATGTAAAATGTTGTTTTTATGATCGTACCAATTGGGTATCAACTGGCTGCTCTACGAAACATTTTTATGGCTATAAAAATAAATCATTTGCAATCATTTTGCAAATTTCATGTTTTCCCATAATATAAATTCTTCAAAATTGTTTTACGATCGCACGGCACGAGAATCTCAGAATTTATGTAGTTTCTCTCGACTGTGCGCATTCGAGAAAATTGCATTCGACAATTTGTATTTCTCTATGTTTTTTTTTTTTTTTCAATTCCTCGGTTTTTTTTTTTTTTTTTTTGCATGTGGTTACGAATTTGATTTATTATAGTTTGCCTTAGTTTTCATTGCCTCACCCTGTGCGGAAGCCGCTGCAGCGCCCCCTGGCGTCGGCCACGAGCGAACAACAGCATTCGCGTTTTTGGCAATGAAAAACTCAAACAAAAACGATCAAAACAAAAATATGTTGGGAAGGCTATGAATAGAGCATAGCAATTAGCTAAGCGAGACTGTGGAATGCCTTCTCGAATTCTTACGGCCAATATCGATAAATATCGATAGTAGTTAAGTAAGCTAAAGATTCCAATGTCATAAGTTTTCTTCCTTTTTAAGCTTCCATAGATAGTTATTGCTGGTGAATATTTGAGCTACTAATATCATTGTCAGCTATCGATTAACTCGCATTCTATGTAATTATCTTCTGGTAATTATAATTTTGATAATATTTAATAAATACATTACATAATCCAATCCTATTGTGGTGTGCAATATAAATATATCGATAACAATAAATAATCAATCGTTTGAGTGCCGATCGATAAGCGATAGCAATCTCATGGAAGGTTGGTCATTGTTTTTTTTAGCATACAAACAAGTTTGAAATCGATAACCGTGAAATAATCAAGTTATCGATACATTTCCCTTTCGCATCCAAAAGCATTTTCATATTCAATATACCTCGCCACAGCCATTTTAGGGTATATGTAAAAACAAGTAAACCAAAGATCAGTGCATATACAAAATTTTGGCTTAATTTACATTTTTTTATTTTTAATTTTATTGCCTTTTTTTTTGCTATTTGTTCGTCTGCTGCTTGCGTCTTTTTAATTTTCCGCGGCGCTTGACGTGCAACAAAATTTGTTTTTATTTCAATTTTCATATTTTGCAATGGTGTTTTTTTTTTCATCTTCTAGTCTTCTTCTTTATCGACTGATTGTATGTGTGGGCGTGACAACAACAAACGGCCAAATCATTAGGCAAAGTAAATAAAATTAATTGCAGATTTTGGCGCGTGAAGAAAATTAATGCGAAATTAATGGAGCGTCAAGGCGCCGTCGCTGTCGCCGTCGCATTTCAATTAGCAATTAATTAATTAGTTGCACTGAGTTGAGCATTAAAAAACAAAAAGCTCGAAAAAAAAACCAATTCAATTACAACTTGCAAACGCAAGTGTCACACCCAAAAGCTGATTGCTATGTAACTCAACTTCAAATAGATTTGCTGCAGTCCGCCCACAAATGTACCAATGCTCGCTGTGTGTGTGTGTGCGTGTGTGGATGCCATGTGGGCGTTGTCAGCTAGCGCCGGCAACAGTCAAAAACCCAGCGGCAACAGCAACAGCAGCAGCAGCAACAGCAACAACAACAACAGTAAACAGCTGTTTGGCGCTTAGCTCGCTCAGCTGCACTCCGCTGCTGGCGTCAGCGTCAGCTGAGTCGTCACAATCCACACACATGCATACGCACACGCATACACACACATACGCCATACGCAACTGCCGAACAAAGGGGTGAGAGCGAGAGGCAAAATTTTCAGTTGGAGTTTTTTCTTTATTTCTTCTTTGCTGTATAAATGACGGTTTTTTCGGGGATGGGGAAGGTGTTGGGTGAGGTTAGGTTCGCGACTCATGTGGATGACTAATAAAACGGCAACAAATACAAAAAAAAAAAAAAAAAAAAAAAACAAAAACGAGCCGAAACAAACAGAAACAACAACAAACAGCGAACCATAATAAAAACCGGCAAAATAGCTTCAAATGGCAGACAAAGGAAAAAAACCGGCTTCAACTATATTTGTATTAAATACGTGTACATATATGTGTATATAAATGCATACATATTTAGATGTATGTGTGTGTGTAGACAAAGGCAAGCAATATAAAAGGCTTGAGTTGCAGAAGAAAAGAGAAGGATTGAGCAGAGGAGCAGAGAAAATAATGACTTCAGTCATATAAAACTCATTTTCTTTGAATATATAAAAATAATTTAATATTATTTAAAAAAAAAATAAATAAATAAATAAATATGAATAGTCTTTTATGGGTATAATAATTTCTGGATATACGTGGCCTTGGAAAATCTTAAAACTCTATAAGACAAAATTACCAATACAAATTCTTCACATACTATAGATAGAGATCCAGACAGCGAAACGGACAATAAGACAAAAAATAGTATACATCAGTATAGATTTAATAATAGAATATAATCGAATTCCATATAAAATCTTATTTGCCTTTAAGCAATGAGAAGCGCATAGAAGGAATCATATATCAAACTTATTTAGAAATTATCCAGTTCAATTAAAATTCCTCAGAATTAAAGTTAGTTTACTAATATTTATAATCGTTTTTTTTTTTTTTTTTTTTTTTTTTTTTTTTTTTTTTTAAATAGACTTCCCAAATTCTAAATTATTTTACTTATATCTTATTATCCCATATCTAGATTGATAGTAAAATATCTGACAAAACATAATTCCATCAACTATGACTAGTGTTGAAACTTTCAAATGCTTCATGGGGTATCTATCATCAACAATTCTAACTTCCCATTCCTATGACTCATTCAAATCCAGTCAAATATCTACATAGTTTCAATGCAATCTTCTTAATGTTTCTCTGTACGCCCATTTTCTTAAACGTTTAGCTTTCATTTAAGGCTTTTCATGCGAAAACGAAACCCAATTATCATGTAAACAAGTTATTTCAATTTAGTCACACAGAATTTGAAAAACATTTCCGACAACGTTTCCGGAAGTATACGAAAAAAAAGATGATAAATTTCGCGACTGTCCGTTGCTTCCCTTTGTGTCCCCTTCTCACAATTTTCCACTCTCAGTCGCTTTGTCTCCCTCTATCCCTCACTCTCTCTCACCCTCTGTGAGAAATTTTTAGAAATTTACAGTGGGCAGCTTGAACAGCAGCCAATAAACGCCTCCATAACGAAATTCCTAAATTTTATTTTTCTTTTTTTGGCAGGCGAAAAATAATCTATTAATTATTTATGTCGAAAATTTATTATGTTGATTATCAACTTCTTCTTCTTTCTCTCCTTGCTTCTTTATATTAATTAACTTATGTTCTAAGTCTCATTCAGATATTATAATCTTGTCGAACTATTTGTTAATTGGACTGGATGGGAAGCATGCTAAAAACTAGAACCAGATTAAAATGTAAATTTCTTGATATAAATTTCTTGATATAAGATTAAAGTAGTAATACTTGATAAATGCTCATGGAGACCTGAGGTCTAACCATTCTCGCTATATACTATATCAATATGCATCATTCAAAAATAGACAAAATACTCTCTTTGCACGATTTATTCATAATTATAATGGACCCCAGACTTCTCTGATTGTCGAAGACTTTTACGTCCTTAAGTTGAGCAGGTGGTTATCTCAGGGGGAGTACAGGTTGTTGTTGTGTTTGGTTTGGGTGTAGTGCAAGTGGTTGTCTTTGGTGTGGTTGTCTTTGTGGTGGTTGTTGTTGGTGTGGTGCAGGTAGTTGTGTTAGGTGTGGTTGTTGTTTTTGTTGTGGTTGTCTTTGTGGTGGTTGTAGTTGTTGGTGTGGTGCAGGTGGTTGTCTTTGTTGTTGTTGTGGTTGTCTTTGTTGTTGTTGTGGTTGTCTTTGTGGTGGTTGTTGTTGTTGGTGTGGTGCAGGTGGTTGTTTTAGGTGTGGTTGTTGTTTTTGTTGTGGTTGTCTTTGTCGTGGTTGTTGTTGTTGGTGTGGTGCAGGTAGTTGTGTTAGGTGTGGTTGTTGTTTTTGTTGTGGTTGTCTTTGTCGTGGTTGTTGTTGTTGGTGTGGTGCAGGTAGTTGTGTTAGGTGTGGTTGTTGTTTTTTTTGTGGTTGTCTTTGTGGTGGTTGTAGTTGTTGGTGTGGTGCAGGTGGTTGTCTTTGTTGTTGTTGTGGTTGTCTTTGTTGTTGTTGTGGTTGTCTTTGTGGTGGTTGTAGTTGTTGGTGTGGTGCAGGTGGTTGTTTTAGGTGTGGTTGTTGTTTTTGTTGTGGTTGTCTTTGTCGTGGTTGTTGTTGTTGGTGTGGTGCAGGTGGTTGTCTTTGTTGTTGTTGTCTTTGTGGTGGTTGTTGTTGTTGGTGTGGTGCAGGTAGTTGTGTTAGGTGTGGTTGTTGTTTTTGTTGTGGTTGTCTTTGTGGTGGTTGTAGTTGTTGGTGTGGTGCAGGTAGTTGTGTTAGGTATGGTTGTTGCTTTTGTTGTGGTTGTCTTTGTGGTGGCTGTTGTTATTGGTGTAGTGCAGGTGGTTGCTTTAGGTGTAGTTGTTGTAGTTATCTTTGTAGTTCCCTCGCAAGGAGGTGTTGTGGTTTCTGTACAAGGAGGTGTTGTCGTTTCACATGGTTCCTGTGCTACCACATTGCCAGCGATAGGTTTCGTATCGGTCAGCTGTTTCACCTCGATGCAGCCGGTGTTGTAGTTGACACAGCGCTGAACATTGGGATCAAAGAAACGAGCACAAGTTTTCTGCACAGCAACACCAGCCAAACACTCGTAGTACTGAGAGCAACTATCAGGTTGAAGAGTGCGGAAGCCATTTGGTTTATTCACACAGACAACGCGACGATAAAGATCGTTGTTGGCCGATGATTTAATGGTGGCCGCGTCGATGGCGACAGCTAGGAGGGCAAGGCAAGCCAAAAGGACTGCAAGAGTGTTAGAGATAACAATGAAGGACCTTATCCAAAACGATATGTTTCACTATAACTACCGTATTGTGTTCGCATCTTGAATGGTGTTCAGACAAATGATGCCCGTCACAGTGGCAAACGCACTTTTATATAGTCAACTCCCTATCCTGTTTGGCCCTTATCGAAACTAATAATAATCAGATAGTGTCATTTTTCATTGCCATTAAGAGAGATGCTGAGCGGTATTTTGCTTTGATCCTTTTGATGTCTCCCATATCTTATCATTGAGACATTTTAAAGTTCCTCTCTTTTAGTTTAAAAATAATACAAATTAGTATAATTGCTTCAACTTTCCATTGTGAAAGAGAACCACTCAATTGTAAATTACGCGTGTCAAACATTTTGAATTAAGTTGATAACTGTTCGTGAATGAAGAGAAATTTTATATGTACATATATATATATATATATTTCTTCCCTTACATTTTAACTCAATTGTAGTATGCAAATTCTTGATTTTTTTGTTTTGTCTTTATAGAGCGGACGTTGACCTCCGGAAATGCTCGCAAATTCAATAAGGCACAACTGAAATGTGCGTCAGTAAAAATAAAAGGAAATGTTCGAATGATAATGGGTTTGAGGCAATCAATAGCTTGTTTAACTGCAACTCACACGAATGCCCACTTAAGTTCGCATTAAAGTCAAACATTCTCCACTGTGGGGCCAAATGGAAGTGAAAGATTCCTTTTGCTTTCCACAAGCTAGGCAAATATGCTTAATGAATTTACAAACAGTGGACGACGACGTGAGGGCGTAATTAGGTGCGAAAATACAATATGGAAACCCATTTCCATTCTTTGCTCCTCTCTTTTCACAACATCGTCATCACCTCCTCCACCAGCTCCAATTTAGGCTATGCAAAGCGAGGCGACGCGATAACCAGAATGCATTTTGTCACGCACATTTTCCAGCACCCGCTCGCATCGCATTTTGCGAACAGAAACTGATACTACGTAAGATATTCATATTTACGAGGGCAGTCTCAACAATGTTCTACTTAACGTCTTACACACGTAGATATGTATATATTTTGTAGACTACCCTCTTCTAATATATGCATAAGTATATTTGGATACATGTATTTCTCGACGTCACGAAACACTCACTGTTACGCTTATTAACTCTTTTTTTTTTTTTTTTTGCACACTTGTGCATTTTTGTTTTTTTTTTTTTTCGCCAACGCCCAGAAATTGCCGCTAATGAGCGAAAAGATTTCAGTTTTGAAAACTAAAGAAACTTTATTCCTTGAGTAGTTAAAAGTTTATAATGAACTAGTTCGAATTACTATTGCTACTCAACTCTACTAGTTAATGCTGAATTTGAAGTAAAAATCACATTACAGTTTTTTATGTTATGTAGTTTCTAGCTAACAAACTTAAATAAGAATCAGTTGAAATGAACTCATTCAATTAGTTTTTTTTATAGCCTAAGCCCATTGAAAATTGGAAATCAGGGTATAATGTTTTTTTTTTTTTAATATATATATTTTGTTAAGATATATTTATAAAGAATAGTATACCTTAACCCAGTTCATTTCAATCAATTTTAATTAGTTTTTAGTAGCAATAATAATATATTTATTATTATATTATATAGCATAGGAATCATAGTTTCTGTCAGACATTCTGAAATAAGAATCAGTTCAAAAGAACTTTTTCAATTAGCTAACACAAAATCATGTTTAAGCTCCAAAACGGATTTAGATTATTTATATTTTAGAGTTTTAAAGATCCAATTGAAATACAATTATAATTATTTTCGCTCATCCTTAGCTTTAACTGTAACTGAACTGAATCAGTTCGTTCAATTGAACTTATTGCCAACTCTAGCAGCAAATTGAACAAGATGCAGATTGTAGCTTGCTCAGCCTCAAGTTAAATCTGCGCTTAAATCTTCGTTTAAGCCTACGCGAAATTTTTATGGCAACTCGCAACATTTATGGCAGACAACGCCTCCGCACTTCATACGCCCGCACGCCCACACACACACAGAGTCACACGCCCACTCAGCCCCTTTGGCTGAGGCGTTAATGAAAGAAAGGCGTTACCCATGGCTCCTGCTCCCTACTTCTCCTGCTCTCCCGCAGCTTCTGCCACTTTTCTCTTTGCAACTTTCACGTTCAATTGGCTTTTTTTTTTATTTGGGATTTCACTCAGTTTTTAGCGCTTGTAGCGCCATTTGACATTCTCCCATTTTTCTATTTTTTATTGATTTTTTTATTTTCATTTCATTTCGTCGACAACGACTGCAAGCTGCGTTTTCCTGCCCAAAATGCAAATCCATAATCATGATTGTGGATTGTCCCCTTTCCCTTCCTGTGTTTAGCTGTTTGTTTGTTTTTTTTTTTCTCTCTTTTTTTTTGTATTTTTCCATTTTCATTCACATCCGATAATAAGTTTTTCGCTGTCAAGGTCGTTCGTTACGGCAGCGTACCCCATATCCGGGTAAACAACACGAGTCACAACTTCTCGGCTGCCCTTTAAACCCTTTCAGCTGCCACTCAGATATCTAAAGATAACTTGTTTTCGAGCTGACATTTCTCTGGGAATATTTATGGGTGAAAAAAGTTCAGAAAAGGTATTTTTCTGTTTTAAAATAATAATAAGGTTGCATTGAAATTATATTTAAACCAAGTTTAATGAATAAATTAAGGTACACAGAAATATTCTCTTCTCATTATTATAGATTTGCATTTATGATTAAATCGATATTTATCGATATTATATTTATTTTATTTCCTACGTCAAATCGAAACATGATAATAATTATATTTGCTTGTAAAACTAATTTCAGTTAACTCAACAAAAAGTTAAGGGCGTTGAGAATTTCGGTGGTAGCTAGTTCGTATCATGCCACAAGTAGTTTCGTTTGTTGGTTCGATTTTTCTCGGCATTTCTTTACTGTCTATTTAAGTCCGGGGAGTTGGCTTTTGCCTTACCCAAAAAGTTGTCTTCTAAATAAATAACAAATTAAGTTTGACATGCATAAGGGAAAAAGTTTTCCTTTGTGAAAAACGTGCCACATATACATACATGTATGTACACATACATATGTTGATATATAAAATGAAATATGGTATTAAATATAATGTATATTGAGAATAATATAATTGAGTTTGTTTGCCATAAGCTAAACTTACAACTACCTAATATGGAAGCCATATGCCTTTTATGCCATTGAATATGCAGTATCTTACCTCATGGGAGGTCGAATTGTTGCCGCATTCAATTTCCATAATAGCACACCTCAAGGTTATGGTCAAGTGGAAAATTCAATCTAGCCAACCTATAGCTCTTCCCTTTCCTATTTACTCCATAGACTGTGGCGCCTGCCCACCGGAAATGACAAAAGCCCAAACGACTTGACGAAAGGAAATGCCGCTCAATGGCTGCCAAATTAGCATATCAAGTGGACAATATGAATATATTGGTAAAAAGGTGGAGAACAGAAAAAAGGAAAAATAAAAATAAATAAACAAGAGGTAATGAAATAAATTTTTAAGGACTGAGAAAATGTAAAGAAGTTTTTGAGGAAAAATGAGAATATTATATATTGAAGAATATTTCATATAAAAAAAAATAAATAATATAATAAATATTAAAAATCTGTATCCAAATCAAAACCCAAACTTTGGCTATAATTTCATTGGGATATTATTGATAATTGACACACTGTGGCGATATTAGATACAATTGAAGAAGAATGAACGAGCGAGCAAGACGGGGATAGACTGTGGCAACTAGGGAGCAACCATTTTGAGTATATCTTATGCCGTCCGTCTGGCATTAAATTTATGAGCTAAAATAAATGAATATATATGTATGTATATATTCCTTTTATTTTATTTTGTTATTCGTTTTTGTTGTCTTTATTTGTAGCTTTCCTTTTTGTTGGGATTCTTTTGTGCTATACGTTTTATTTCAATCATGTGCTCGCCTCGGCCGTCCAACTGTCCTCGTCGCCAATCGCCCCATTCCTGCTGCCGGTGTCCCCCCCCCCCCCCCTGCGCCTTCTGCTTACCTACACTCAGTTTAGATCAGCAGCCAACTGACGTCTATCAATAATTTCCTTCTTTGCTTTCGTTTAATTTCGCTATCTCTCCCTCTCTCACGGCGCTTTCTTTGTGTGTGCGTGCTCTCTTTTTTCGTTTGCTCTTTTCTTGTATTTTGGTTGAATTTGAATTGCAAATATCACAATACAGCCGAAAGTCAAAGCCAATCATCAATCAATCATTCCACCACTCGCCCATAAATCAGTAAAACGCCGTTTGGCGCCTGTCACAATTTTCATTCAGCAACAACAACAACAACAACAACAACAGCACCACACATATGTACAAGAGAGACGGTGTCAATTTGAACACTTTAGAAACGAATTTCAAACGTAATCGAAGGTATTCCCTTTTTTCGCACTTGGGAACACCTGTTCAACAGTTTCTATTTTATATATTTGATTTCACTCCCAATCCCATTGAGCTTGTCAGACAGTGGGGCAGGTTGTGTGCAAAATGTGATTAGAGCCGACTGCTTAGCAACACAGAGTACAGAAAATGAATTCCTCTCTTATGTGTTTAGCATAGTAAACAATGCTGAGTGGAAAGGAAATTCCATTTCCATGTGGCAATTGAATCATTTTTAAAATATTTTATTAGATAGAAGATAATTTCAGATTACTTTGTTTGCACAACAAAGTAACAACCAATGACATGATAAGACATGATAGAAGTACAATTACAATTATATTACAAGAAATGCTGAGATTTGATAAGTTATCATGCTTGCACTTCCGCTGTCTGGAGTACTGGAGAGGGAAATTAAAATATCCCAATAATTACCCATGCAACTCTTTCTCTATCTTCTTCCAACGCTTCCATTGAAAAGTGCAGTTAACATTTTTCAAGTAGGCGTCGACTGCGAAAAACTAACAGTGCAGACATGCAACGCCCCCCAATTCCTAGAGCAGCGGCCCGTTAAATGCCAGCGCAAACAGAAAACAACAACAACAACAACAAAATGCGCAAAGATGCTAAAAATGTGCGCGTGAGAAACTAAAACTAGAGAGAGAGAAAAAAAACCATCAACAAAAAACATTAACTTTTTTTCGTAGTGAAATTCGCAAATTTTTTGTTGAAAAAGTTGCAAAATTGAAAAGTTAACAGCAGCACACGAGCAAGTGCGAGCGGGAGCGACAGCATGAATAAACATTTTATCACATGCTTGCTTGAAGAGCGAGAGAGTGCGCGTACGCTCTCTCTCAGAGAGTGAGAGGCAAATATGTGGAGCTTCTAAAAAAAAAAAAAAAATTGCCACGCGCAGCAAAGTTTATTTTTAACCAACAACAATAAGCATAACACTCTGCGCATTATAATAAAAGCAACAACAAACAGTCGCACATTGATAGGTGATGGTTGATAGCAACAGCAGCAGCAGCAACAACAACAAAAACCAACGTCGACGTCCGTATAAAAATCAACAGCAATATTTGTGGCTATTTTTAGACACATACAAAACGAACGCATGACTGCTTACTGCTTGCCTGTGTCTGTGTCTATGCGTGTGCGTTTGCGTATGCGTATGCTTGTGTTTGTGTGCGAGAGTGGGAGAGCGCCGCCCAAGTGGGCACAATCGAGCTAGTGAGCGGTGAGCGGTGAGGAGAGGGGTGCAAGCAAACGTTGTAATGCGCCGGCTCAACGATCGTTGCAGCTACTTACACAAACTAACCACAAATGCAAAAACCCCTCTCGCACATGTCTATGTGTGTGTGCGTTTTTATAGGTGCTTGACGACGAGACGCCTCACAGACGACGCGACGTCAAAGGCGTGTGCTGTAATCATCATCGTCTTATGGGAGAGCATTGTCGTTGTTGTTGTTGTTGTTGTTGATGTTATTGTTGCAACTGCATTACAGGCAAGGCAGAAGAGCAGCTTGTGCATGGCTCATAGTGAAACAACAAAGAGAGAATTACCCAATGCTGAACTGTAAATACTCTACGTGTAAAGTGTGATATGCATATTATTTATAAATTATTAAGTCATATGTAGCGTTTATTGAAAACTAATTAATACAAATTTTATTGTTACAAATTAAAGGCGTGTTTTTATTTGAAGTTTATTTTTAACTTTTGGGCTACGTTAAAATTTCCCTTTATTAGTGTACTTAGAGTTCGTCAAAGACCTGTTCAATGTGATTTTTCACTATTTGTTTTTCTTTAATTACTTTTGGTGCCGTATTTCGTTCAGATCTTGTTATTGTAAAATATCGCATGCCCAGTGAATAGATGAATTAAATGTCTACGTCATCAATTAGAAAGTTGTTGCCATTTATCGAATGGCTCCTAAACTTAGCTTAGCTTAGCTTTAACACACTCACATATGCACATGCTATATATATATATATATATATATAGCCCCCTTGGTCAAGCAGACCGCCTTCTATTTAACCCCTTTGTAGGGCGTAATTTTAACCGCGTTTTGGTTTAGAGCTGCGCATCAAATTTCATTGAAGGTCAAACTGCGTTTTATTTTATTATTTTTTTTTTTTTTACATTTTGGTTTGCGTACAAAAAAAAAAAAAAAAAAAAAAAAAATCAGCAAACGACGTATTTCGCATTGGGTTTCGGCGAGCTATATAGTACATAGAGTACATAGTATGCATATACTAGAATACTATAATAGGTATATATGCATATAGTATAGAGGCGTATGCAAGTGCGCATAAGACGCAATTCATTTCTTATACAACTATTTAAGTGCTTTAAGGGGGGCGTGGCAGGGGGAAGCTTGGCGACTCGCTGAGCTGTAAAAGCAAGCGAAAAAAAAAAAAAAACACACACACGACTAGAAATATTACGTTTAAGGAAATAAATGTGAAAAGCTTTTATGCATATGGGCATCACAAGGGCTAAGCACATGCTATAGAATGAGTAGACTAAAATATACATTCACTTATATCGAGAGTATACTTTATATTTCTAAAAATATACTTTTATTTAGAATTAAAATTGTAATTTTCCCATTTCTTATCAGCTCGCTTTGATAAAGTCATAGGAAGAGTTTTGACGGGTGCTCAATCATTTTGAACTTATTTTTATTTTATTTTATTTTTTTATTTATTTATTTTTTTATTTTTTGCTGTATGTGTCCCACTGTGCAAACACACTTGCCACACGCATCATTTATTTTGGCCAAAAATATGCTGATGTAACTGTTCGTGACGTTTTTCAACTCTGGAAGGCAACAATTTAACTGTTGAAGCCGTTGATAACGTGATAATAGCAGTCCACATTATCAGATTCATTTTTTTAAAGGCAAAAAATAAAAAATAAATGAAACAAAAAAAGAATTACAATTCTGCTGATTGCAGAACATTTTGAGGCAATAAATTTGCAAGTGAAAGTCAAACATATATATATATATATATATAAATACATTTATAAATGTATATAAATTGAGTTTTGCTGCTTATCTGGCATCTGGCTCATCTATAAATTCATTTGTGAACGTGGCAAAGACACAAACATTTCAAAGAGCTGCGCTCAGTTTATGCAGCATTTGATATCAAGATAAGTTTTATTTCATAACTGATATTATTTTTTATAACTTTATATTCATAAATTGTTGATATGGCAAAAGGCTTATGCATGTGTGTGCTAGTAGATTACAATTTTTTTTATGTTATATTTAGAAAAGAAAAATTATGTTTAAAATATATATTTTATTTATAAATTTGACATATAATTAATTTTACTTTGTAAGCAAAAATTAGATTTATCTTGTTAGGTTTTCAAAATAGTATTTGATCATTATATTGTATCGCAAATTATTTTTAATAGATTATAAAATATTTTATATTCTCTTTAAGAATTTGAATTTTTTTATAAATATTTCTTGAATAAATATTTGTTGTTCTTTAATAAATATTTGTTGTTATTTCATCTTACTAATGTAAACTCAAATTTTGTATTATATTATTCCTATCTTTATTCATTTAATATCTAACATCTATAGCTGTATAGTTATTAAAAATTTCATAGAAACTGATGTGCATAAACCTTCATTAATATAAATATACAAAATTAAACCATTCAACAGCAATTGACACATGTTTTGCCTTGACTTAGGTGACTTCTTCCAAATTATTCTCTGACGTTAATTTGCTCAGCAAACTCGCCTATGAAACTGTTGCCTCCTTGCCTCTCCTTGCCTCCTGTCCAGCCTTGTTATTGCCACAGCTGTTTTATATACATATTTATAACATATATATATTTAAATTGCTTTCTGATTTCAATTTGTTTTCATTTTCAAGCATTTATTCACTTTTTTTGTCTTTCAAATATTCAATTTGGTTCAAGCAAATAGATATAGCGTATACGCCAGATAATTTAGATAAACAAGTAGTTCGTTCGGGAGCTCTCTGCACACGCCGCCTTCGATAAGAACTAAAAGCCCCAACGATAAAGTCACCATAAAAAAAAAAAAATGAAAGCGGAAGTGAACTCTTTTTCATATTTTTCTTTAAGAAATTCATTTTTTTTTTCTTCTGTCATAGAATTTTCGGGAGCAGTTTTTTAGTAGGTCAAAACCGAAAACAGAAATCAAAATAAATGATTCGCCTGTTTGACAGCTCGGCCAAAAGAAGAAGGAAGTCAAGGCACAATTTTGGCAAATGAATTATTTACGACCTTGCGGCAGATGATACCAATATATATAATATATATATTCATCATTTGTCTGCTTATGAGTTTCCAGAAAACAAAACGTTAATCAGCATCTGTATTTAAAAGCTAGATTCTAAGAAATTCTAATGCATACAGTAATACTGTCTATTGGGATTATTTTTGTTTTGAATGAATTGCTATTTGTTAGAACTATTATATAGTATTAAATTTATTTTGAATGCATTGTTAGATTGAAGAAATGTAAGAAAGTAAAAAAATATATATATATAATACATAATAAAATATATAGCAAAAATAAAAATAATATTATAATAATAATTTTTGCAATTTTTCTCAGTTACAACTCGAGGACTGAAAGACTTGAAGACCATAAATTATCTATATAAATTCCTTGATTGAATACACAGATCTACAATATTCCCTAATTGAATACACAGATCTAAAATATTTTAACTTTTAGACATCTGATCAACATTCATTAGCAACATTTTTACTTCTCTTTGTGTTTCTTATTTGCATATACAGCGCTAAAGTTCATTCTACTATTTTATTCTACCTGCTTTCGATATTCCCTATTTTTTTGGATTTGTCGCTTCCAAAACATATTTTAAATCTTCGTCAGCTGATGGCTATTTATTATTAAATTGGAGCTGTTTGGCTGTTGACAGCTCCGATGCTCGTGCCATTGGTAATGCGAGCGTAACGGACAGGTGTCAAGAATTTCGTCGACTTGCTCCTACCTGTTCCACCTTGACTCTTCTCCCCCCACTCCCGCCCGTTTACCGTAACATCTGCTTGACAACCATATGACTTTGACATAGATATACATATATAATATATTGAAAGATATATGTGCGAATTTCTTTCGCTTTAGATTTCATTTGATTTCAATAACAATCTTCTTTTTTCTTTTTTTTTGGCGCCTAAATTTGTGAGTAATAGAGCGCCGCCCCTATGCTATCCGGAAGTATGAGAAGCTTTGCTTCTTCTTTGTCTTCTGTTCTTGTTCTTCAATTAACAAAGTCGGTCAATGCCACGCGCCTAACCTAACCCACACTTGACATATGAGAGCATACCAGCATTTGTTTTATTATTATTATTTTTGGTTTCTTTTTTCGGTTGCCTCGCCTTGAACATATATATATACATATTCTCCTCTACATATATATATTTCCCTGCCCTTCTCTCTAATGTTTTTCATTACGCTGAGGTAATCAATTTTCAGGCACAGGGATTAGCAATCGCTGCCTTGCCTTATCACATGACGCAAGTGAAGTTCTGTCCTCTCTTACGCTCCCTCTCTCTTTCTCTCTCTCTCTCTATCACTCTCTTTCTCTCTCAAGTTCTTTTCTCTCTGTTCGCTTGGTTTGGGTCGTTGACTTTGGGAGCTGCTGTTCAGATCGCTGCGTTCCAATGCAGTAAATCTGTCGATAGTACCACAGATATATATTATATACCGTATATATGGGTACGTATATCACTCATTGGAACGATCTCCCAATATATATATATACACATATATATATACACATATATATATAAATTACTAATGTGTGTATGAAATATGAAATGTGCCTTGGGCTTTACGTTTCATATTGCAAAATAAATTAAAAATGCGGAAAAGGTCGCAAAAAACTCTTATATGAAGCAGCGAAAGAAGAAAGCTAAAGACAGAGACAGACAAAGAGACAGTGAAAGAGAGAGCGAGAGAGAGTTAGTGAGCGGGCAAGAGCGCGCGCGTTGAGCTGTTTATTAAAGACGCGTGTTAGACATTCCAAAATGTTATTGCGTATACGCAGCGTCTGCGACAATTCCACAACTGTTTTTGCCATAAAAAAATAACTTTTGTCTGACCATACCCATTGCATATGTGTGAAAAAAAAAAAAACGGGTATACCGCTTGTGCTTAAATAGTAGTGACAGAGAGAAAACAAAATTTATATGAATATGGCTGTAAGATATAATTATCTGCTCAGTTATTCAATTAGAGTATGCTATTTATATTTATATTATATATAATCAATTGAACTTTTTACTATCAATAAGAAGCTATATATATATATATATATATATACAGAAAGATTTTCATCATATAGTAGATGAAAGATGAAACTAACTTCAGTTGTAAACAAAGATTTTCTATAAGACTAAAACATTTTTTTCGATGTTATCTATCGGCTCGCATTTCTGATTTATCGATAACAATATATATAAGCTTAATATTCTTATTAGCAGATTCAAGCCTGTCAATCTGTATCTCCCTTTCTATTATATACTAAATATGTTAATAGCATTTAAACTCATTCCAGCTACATATAACAGGCTTCATTCCAACTATCTAATACATTTTATTATCCTGAGATTCCAAGGGCTAAAGTGACTTTAATTTACTTGTAGCCATTTTCGTTTACATTTTGTCACATAGGGTATCTTAAGAGCTGAGCCTTTTCACAAACCTCTTCAGGTTTAGTCTCTGTTTTGTCTGTTTTCTTCATATTAATCGTCGAATTATGTGTAGTTCTTTTATATATACGCATACATATATACATACTCATATATACTGTTGCTTTTATATTTGTTTCGCTATTCGCTAATTTAAATGACAGCTCAATGAGCTCAGCCACAAGGGCGATGACAACAGAGCCCAGTTGTTCGATGGTTGGATGACCATTGCCCACTGCATAATGATGATGATGATGATGGTGAGGTTGATGATGGTGAGGATGAGGATGAGGATGATGATAATGATGGATGACGATGATGAAATGTGCTTGCTCATACATATACACATATGTATATATTTGCGTAATTATTTCAAAAAGGGGGCACACAGCAAGGGATTGCAATTAATCCATGGATTTTCAAATTAACTTCAACTCTGGCAAATTAATCATCTCAGCATTAATGAAGAGTCATTGTAGACTGGAGTAGACTAGTTCATATAGTGGTTCCATTTGGTATCTAAATTGTCTATATTATATATATAGATACTATATACTTTTGGCAAATTTTGTAGTTTCTTTCTATTTGCTAGTTACACACAATCCAATCCAATTGAATTTAATTTTCTTTTTAACAATTTAATTTAATTTATTTTCACAATATTCAGTCTATTCTACAGAGAACCAGTTCCAATTTCGTTAGCTTCGTAACTTTCCACTCGCATATTATAATACATGCAAATACCGCGACAATTAATTAAGTCGAATCAAGAAATCAGCGAGACTTTTGCAATTGTAGTTCCGAATAAAAGACCTCTATTTCTCTCTGTCTCTCTCTCTCTCTTCCTCGTTTTATCCCTGCTTTGCCTTTCTTTCTTTCACAATTTGTCTGTCTCACTCTTTGGCCTCCCACACGGCTATCAATTTACCCATTTTGTTATCCAATTGCTCGCTTGAATTATTCAACCAGCTTCAACTGAATCTGGCTATTATATAAAGAAAACAAAATCTAAAGCAAACAATATATAAATGTTTTATTTTTTCTCTCCTCCCTGCTCATAGCTAACTATTGATATACTTTCATTTTCATTCGATTGAGTGGGGTTACGATTCAGTCTAAGATCTTAGCCATATAAAAGCCGTCAATCAGTCAGCAGCTTCCACTTTATTTTTCGCCTCTACACTTGATACAAGACACGATTTCCCCGAGCTTCCATCGTTGCTCTGTCTCTTTCTATCTTTTTCTCTCTCTCTGACACACATGCCGCAAGTGCACTTGCAACAACTTTTGCCCTTGCCACATTGCATCAATCAGAGTCGAGCCGGCACAGCACTTCAATAACCACCAACTGGACAACTTCTGGGCCAAAAGGAAAAGCAAGAAAATTTGTCTTATGTAAAATACATAACAGCCAAGCCAGCTGTCAAGTGCAGTCCATTTGTATACCTCTCGAATATGGACATATTTGAGTGGGGTATAGCGCACTTTGAGACTGTGAATGTGTCAGACATGTGGACATATGTAGTATAAGAAATGAAGACAATAATTTTACAGTTATAGCAAATATCGGTAGAACACGATCAGCTAGCTTTATTCTATCTATATTTCCATTTCATTCATTCCTTCTCTAATTTTAAATTCTATTTACAGGATATCTAGCCAGTCGATCATCTGCAACATAATGTTCCCCACATGTTTTGCCTCTGCTTGTTTCACAGGCATTACAAGGCAAAAGCTGTTGCTAAGCCGGCAAAGTCGTACAGAGCAGATGCGACAGACACACACAAAGAGTGAGTGAGTGAGTGAGAGAGAGAGAGAGAGGGAGAAAGAGAGAAAGAGAGAAGGATATTCGCTGCATTACTCATACGACGCGTTGTCCGAAGTTGGGCGTCTGCATGCTTCTGCCTCTGCTGTGTCTTTCTTTGCTGTGGTTATTTTTAATGCCAAGCCACATAATTCATTGTAATTTGCCAGCCGCTTTACATTTTCCAGTTGCAGTTGCCTTAGTGCCAGCATATACATATATACATATAGACATATTTACATACAGATACATATATATATATATAACATAAGTGGCCATAATCTGTTGTTGCTGCGCTGTAAATGTGTTTGGGCGGGGCCTTGACTTTGCCTTTGCCACTAAACTTGGCAACTGCTCTACCCCATTTGCAGTTGATCAATCAATTTATCAAACTAACACACACTAACAGTGACTCACATTCCTTCATTCACTCACACACACACACACAGAAACATTCAGATTCATACCCACATACACAACAAATTAGTCATCACATAACTGTTTGACCAAGCGAGCCAAATGACACAACTGTCACCAGCAACAACAACAACAACAACAACAACAACAACAATCCTAATCCATATACAGAATATTTAAAATGTTATTCACGACATTTAAGCGCAGTAAATACCCTATGAAAAAATTTTACACAATTCCAGTGAGGCAAGAGAAATAATAAAAAAAATTTTATTAATTAACTTAAAACTCTTTATGGAATCAAATATGTGAACATTTTTTATGTGCCGTGCATGAGAAAGGAAAACGAGAGAGAGAGAAACTCAATTTGACTGAAATCAGCTATGAATTTGTAAAGTGGTTCACCTTAATAATGTACTGGTTCATCACATTGCAAGTGAACTAGTTCGTCATACAGTTAATGAACTGGTTTCAATGAGGTAGAGGAACAAGCTCATATAACTCAAATCAGTTTTGAACTTATGTAGTGGTTCAACTTAATAAACTGGTTCAACAGATTATTAATGTACTCGACTTAAGTTTCGTCAAACTGACTTTTGAACCAGTTCAGCAATTTTGTTATATATATATATATATATATATATATATATATATATATATATATATATATATATATATATATATATATATATATATTATCAATATTATTTTGCCCTAGGACTCTTCAAATTAGACATATAAACATTTTATTTTAGGGCTCGCTACATTGTTATCTTAAATTAAACTAGTTTGTATTTCGTATATGTGATTTATGAACTAGTAAACATTCTTGTTGATCATAAAATTATTTTTATTTTCAACCTGAACTAGTTCCCAGCTCACAGTGCACGCAAGTCGCGCACATGAGCAAAATTACTTTTGACTTTTCGTGTATTATAAAGTTCTCCCTCTCTCTTTCTCTATCTCTCTCGCTCACTCTCACTGTACAATTGAGCGAAAATTTGTGCGCTTTAAAGTGCGCTTAATTGAAGCGACCTTTTGTGTCACGCCCCTGTTATTGTTGTTGATGGGCAACGAATGAAGTCCCATCCAATCCCCTCCTCTGGCAACCCACAATCCATCCCCTACCTATCCTCAGTTAGCTAGCTATTTTGCCTTCTAGTTCGCCCACACACGAACATTTTCTCATCTAATTTCATTGATGAATTTTTATTAAATAAATTATTATAATGAGGTAACCTCTGGAGGGCCCCCTTTGGGGCATGTTGCAAGTCAACGAACGCGTCAATAAAAGATGGCAGAAATAAAAACAGAAAACGAAGAGTGAGGCAGAAAAGTGGCACACAACAAAGCGCAGAAAATTTTTGGCACAAATATGTGGCGCGTGTTCGCACTTTACCAGCAGACCCCAAACACGGCCCCAACCTCTTGCAGAGCCCAACCGAACCGTACCCGGCAAAAAATTCCATGAAACAAAATCTGGATAGGAATGGGTGCTATGATATCTATACGAAACTTGTTCAAACAATTGCGTCTAAATTTAGTACACAGAATTAGCAATGTCCACAAATCGCAGCTCAGGGTCTATCGGCTCTATAAATAGCTTGCGGCTAGCCTAATTGATTATAGAACAAAAACTTGGACAGTCGACGCAAATGTTTGGACAGCATAAATAGATGCCGATAAGGAAGAGCTAAACAAAGCTGGAACGATCTTTCGTTCGTTCGACTGCCTCAAATGAATGAACGAGAATTTTTGTGAATGAACCGAAACTAAATGAATGACAGAGGTTGAACAGATGCTGAAGATCAACATCATAATCACAAACTATAAATGAACATGGAATGAGCATTTAAAAAAGAATTTATCGCCTATATATATATATACATATATATAATGCTATAAAATTGATTGTATATGGGTGTACTGGTCGAGAAATTATAGTATAATTTGCAAGAAAAATAAATATACTACAGAATATCATAAGATACATTAAAGTAAGTTAACTGTGAATGGTCAGGCTATGTATTTCAAGGCATTTCGATACTATTTCTGAAGGTTATTGTAATTCGATTGAATACTATAATGATCGGTCGATAGGCATTTGTTGGTATTATCTATTATCATTGCTGGTATTTTTAATCATTAAATATACTTTATATAAATGTTCGTCAAAGGTTATTAAAGCTTGATCTTACATCTCGCATCATCTAATTCTAATTTATCTAAAATCCTTAAAAATTGTATTGGAAGGCATGAGACTCTTTTAATAATATCTAATTAAGTTTAACATGAAAAACTTCATAAGATATCGATCAATCATATATTTGATAAACTATCGATCGAAACCATCGATAGTTTCTTTACTTTAAAAATTTACAATCGACAGTTGTTCATATTTTATTCAATACTCGTACATATATTATATCGAACTGAATTGAATGCTGTCTATACTTTTATTATTTGATCGTCATCTAGAGAGATCATGAGAATAACATCCTTCCAGATATCGATCTTCTACATAATCTTATCTACATTTGTTCATCCGCATCTGCTCTGAGTTATCTTTTTGCATATTACGCATATCATTGATGAGTCATATACTTAATTTTCGGGCACATCTCCCGATCTATCATGCAGTTTATTTAAAGCACATGATTTCACATCTGTTCCGCAACAATTAGTGCATCTCTTTCGCTAGCGCTAGCGACTGCGAATGATTTATGCTTAAAGTATGGAATTAAATCAAACTCAATTGAAAAGCTATGTATATTGCCTTCAGATGTTACACAAAAAATTTTGATTAGTCAATAGAGATTTTATGTTAATATATTTAAAATGTGGGAAATGTACCAGAAATATGATATACTTTATATTATATATATATAATCATATATCATAGTTGTTAATATGATTTTTCTGTAGTTTCATTAATTAATTTTTATAAAAATTGAAAACAAATATTGACTACAGTCTCACTATTATTTTCCGGAATACATCCGATATATTGCTATATACATATATTTTCTATAATTTTAGTATTTTCTCATTTTGACTTACCTTTCAGTCTCCGATTCTGCATTTGGTTGCTGCTGTAGCTGTTGTATTTGTTGCTGTGTTGTTGATGATGATGTTGCTGCTGCTGCTGCTGTTGTTGCTGCGGCTGTAGTGGCAGTAGTTGCAGATGTTGCTGTTGCTGCTGCTGCTGTTGCCGCTGATGTCGATTGTTGCTGTTCGTCGCTCAACGCAAGCGATGTTGTCGTTGCTTCCGCTGCTGTTGGAGTTGCATTTGTTAAATTCACATTGCTGTTGGCACTGACACTCGCGATATTTGTTGGCGGTAATTGTGGTTGAGTCTGTGATGATGCTGCTGCGGCTGCTGCTTGTTGCTGCTGTTCGTCTAGCACCAATTGCTGCACATCGGCAATTGTTGCTGGCGCGCTTTGCAGCTGCATTGCAGGTATTGCTGATGCTACATTTGCTGCGGCTGTAACAGCTGTTGGCTCGTAGCACAGCAATGGCAACGTTTGGCCAGCAGCAACAGTTGCTGCTGCATTTACAACAGCGGCGGCTGCTACTGCTGCTGCTGTGCCGGCAACTGTTGCTGCTGTGCTAGTGGAAGTGTTTGAAGTCTGATTTGCTGCTACTACTGCTGCTGCTGCTGCTGTTGCAGCTGGGAATGCTGCAGTTGCCGGTGCAATGCCATCGATTTGCGATGTTGCCTGTGGCGGTTGCTGTTGCTGCGGCTCCAACTGGAAGTTCGGCGGTGGCTGTTGTTGCCCAGAAGCAACTGCTGCGAATGTGGGCGGCGGTGCCTGTGGCGTTTGCGTGGCCGGCGACAAAGGCTGCTGCTGTTGTTGCTCCACATAGCTGTTGCTCATGTTACTCTCCCCGACAACAACTGTTGCCCCGGTGCCAGCAACATTTGTATTGTTATTGTTGTTATTATTATTATTGCTGCTGCTGCCATTGCTGCTGCTCGTAGCCGGCAAGTAGCCGGCATTTGTGCTGCCAGTCACATCCATTGCTACCACAGCGGCCGCAGCTGCTGCTGCTGCCAACTCCTGTTGCTTCAGCTGCTGCAGCGACTGTTGCAGCTGCTGTGCTGCTGCTGTGGCATAGTCCATTGGCAACGTTTGCCCATGCTGTGAGCCACCCTCTCCATTGGCATTGGGTGTGCCTGCATTAGCATTGACGCTGTCATAGAGTTGCTGCTGCTGCTGCTGCTGTTGTTGTTGTTGCTGTTGTTGTTGCTGCGTTTCACTATTGGCCGCATTAACAAACTGCTGCATGCCATGCACCACAGTGGCAGGGGCGGTCATGACACCGCTGGGCGTGGCCGTCAGATGTATGCCAGCCGCTGCAGCACCCATTGTTGCTGCCGCATTTCCAGCACCCGCCTGCAATTGTTGCTGTTGCGTCTGCTGCTGTTGCTGCTGCTGCTGCTGCTGCTGATCGGCATAATTCCAATTGGCATCCGCCGATGCCGCCTCCAAGTGATTCTCATGCAGCATACTCGGCGGCAAAATCATGCTCTGCGTTGTCTTTGGCAGATCGCTGCCACCCTCCAGCATATTGCTGCCGGGTCCGACGCCACCAACACTGGCTGCTGTGCCGTCCGTGTTACCAGTCTTTTCATTATTATTGGCCGCACCCACACTCGAGTGATCCAGATAATCCATGCACATCCAGCGACCGCGCTTGAACGGCTCCGTCGACTCAATTTTGACGACCTTAAAGCGTTCGCTGCGATGTTGCGTCTCCTTCATGTCGTCCTTTTTCTTGGTGCCGCCAGGCGTCACCGCCGCGCTCACCACATTGATAATATTATCCGAGACATTCACCTGCACATTCTGTATGGTCTGGCCCAGTGATGGGCCAATTGGGTCCACCACAACGAGACCATACTGTGAGCTGGTTGGTATCACCGGTGCCGTGGTGCTCAATGCATTGTTGGCAAAGAAGACTTCCTCCTTGGAGAATGTGTCCTCCGACATGGATGGCGTTTCATTCTCTAAATCTGTAATCCGACTATTGTCATCCGTATGAGATTCATCTAAATCATCGGCCGACTCATCGCCCGTGTCGCCGGCAGCATTCAGCTTGGCGTGACCCACGGTCACGGAGGTGATTTGAAATGAAGAAGTCGTCTTTGGTTTACGATTGTTGCCGCCAACAGAAGCAGTTCCAGCTGCATTAGTTGCTGCTGCTGCTGCTGCTGCTGCGGCTGCTGTTGTTGACTGATGTCCCTGGCTGTGGCTGGTGTGATGCTGATGATGATGATGCTGGTGATGATGATGGTGCGCATTATGTGACGGCGGCTGCTGCTGCTGCTGCTGCTGCTGTGGTGGCACGTGTGGCCATGGCCCTGCTGTTGGCTGTATAATGTTACGCAGCGCAGCGCCATTATTGTTGGGCGAGCTCGGTTTGTTGTTGCCAGCAGCATTGCTGGTGGTGTTGTTGCTGCTGCTGCTGCTGCTGCTGCTGTTGCTGCTAGTTGCTGCTGTGGCCGTTGTCGCCGTCGAGTGATTGCTGCTGCTCGATTTGGGCGCCAGCGATAAGCTGCTGTTGCTGCTAGTACGTGATACACTCAGACTGCCATCAGCAACTGTTGCTGGTGTTGTTGCTGCTGCTGCTGCTGCTGTTGCTGCTGTTGCATTGCCGCGACTTAATGCATTCAAACGCAAACTTTCGCTGGTGGTGCGCTGGATATTGTTGCTGTTGTTGGAGTTGTTGGTGCTGTTGCTGTTATTCTGATGCGCATGCGCTTGATGATGATGCAAATGCGAGACATGATGATGATGATGATGTTGCCCGCTGCCGCCCAGCGAATTGACCTTGGTCAACGGCGGCTTCTTGATGCTGGTGGTGCTAACCACGCCCATAACGCCACGTCCTGGCGTCTGTATGGAATTGCGACGAGCGGGCGCATTGCCCGCACCAGCAGCTGCCCCACCTGTGGGCTTAAATTTCGCATTGAGATGGCGATCGAACATGTTGCTGCTGGCGCGTTGCTGTTGCTGCTGCTGTTGTTGTGGTATATTGGCCGACTGTTGCCGGCGTATGCCCGCTACTGTTGCTGCTGCTGTTGTTGTTGTTGTTGCCGTTGCTGCTGTGTTTGCTATGATGCTGTGCGTCTCCTGTGAACTTTCAGGCGATGAAGCTGCCGAATTGCTGCCGCTGGCTTGACCGCTATTAGCAATTGTTGCTGATGTGCTGAGCTGTTGCTGTTGGTGCTGCTGTTGTTGCTGTAATTGTTGTTGCTGCTGCTGTTGCTGTTGTTGCTGACCGGAATCTTCGTTGGCAGCGCTTTGATTCTCGGCCATAATCGAATTGGATTTCAGCGTGCGCAAAGTTTTCAGCAAATAATCCAGTTTTGCTGACAATTACTCTTGGATTATTTGTGGACGAAGAAAATAATATATGTGCTAGTTTATTTATTTATTATTATTATTTATTTTTTTGTTATTTTAAAGTTTATAATTTGTTTATTATTTTCTAATTTTTGTTTTTTGTTTATATTTTTAGTTAAAGTTGCCGCTGCTGCTTATTGACAATTGTTGCTGCGATTTGTCCACTTCGAAGATGAAACTAGCGGCTGGCAAGCGACGACGACGATACATAGCGAACCGTTGCGACCGTTACAGGTGCAACTCAAATGACGAACTGCGACGGTGACGGCGGCGACGACGACGACAACCGACAACCGACAATCGACAACCGACAAACCGTAAACCGAAAAGCGCGAAACAGTTGTAGCAATTGTTGCTGCTGCGATTGCTGTTGCTATTACTGTTGCTGTTGTTGATTTTGTTATGCTAAGTAATAAATTGAAATTTATTATTTGTTGTTGCTTAGCTATATAATTCGGCTTTGTGCGTTTTATTAGCAACAATCAGAGGAGCGCGGCGCGCAATAACTAAATAAGCCGCCAGCTCGCAGAGCAGCGCCATCTAGCGGGCACATACATAGGCACACACACACATGGGCACATATACAGGCACACATACACGCACACATACAGCACAGCTGTTGTAAATATGATTTACTTAAATGTAACACAAATATTTATTTTCAATTATTTTCTCTTCTTTTTCTTCTTTAATATATATTATTTTATTTTTCTTTTTAGAAATTATTTAACTACTTTATTTTTTGTTTTATTATATTTGATTTGTTTAACTAAGAATTTTAATTTAACTTTAGCATGAAATTAAAATCTTTCGTTATTGTTGCACTTTTCTAAAAACCAACAAAATCACACACAAAATGTTTTCTTATTTTTGCATTTGTTTTGTTTACATTTGTTTGGTTTTGCTTTTTATTATTATTTCAATTTCCTGGTGCCCCGTTTACTAGCAATGCAGTAAGCTGTAGAAATTTAATTCCTGCAAAGAGAGTGAGATAGAACAAGAGAGAGAGAGGGAAGAGAATGAAAATTAAAATAAATATAAATAATTGATTTAAGTAATTTTTGCTTATTAATGTTTAGCGAGAATCGAATTGAATATGTCATACGAGCCATTCGAGTAATAGTTTATTTAATCAACGATTGCCAGGCACACACACACACACACACACACACACACACACGTCGCAACCCATAATTACAGTGAAATTCTCTGATGATTATTAAACGATGGGAATATGATATGAGCTATGTATAAGTCTGGTGAAAGCTATATAGCTAATATAGATAAGGTGCAGAATATTTCCATTTGAGCTATTCTTACATTGAATTCCTCTACATTTTTGGCAAGTAATGAAAAGTTTTTTGTTTTAAGTTCTCTGATATTCTGTTATATTTTATATTTTTAAATCACTTTTAAAGTAGTATTTATAAATAATGTATTTATTTTTTTAGTCTCAGATATTTCCTGTATAAAACAATATGCGTATATGATATATGGACTTTAAAGATATAAGTCAATGAAATTTATATTTATATGACTATAGTTGATATCAATAATCTGTATAATATATTTCTGATTAGAATATCTTTGTCAAACTCTTATGGACATTATCTATTAGAAAATGCTATATTTTCCCAATAGATAATACTATCTGCTTGGCTGCCATACTTAAGCTGAATTATAGCATTTCTAAGCTGATTGAATTCCAAGCGCAGCTAAAGAGAATGAGAAAATTTATGTGACACTTAAATCGATGTGTAGCACATTAAGAGACATAACTAGAGAATTATATATTAGACTTCAAAAAACGTCAATATGATGAGTACACGTCTATCTACCTTTTAAAGAATTCACAAATACAATCTCAACTCATAGTTATATTTCTTGTTCTTCTATTCCAACAGCTCACTCCAACAGGAATAGTTCAAATAGTTTATGACCTTAAGTCAGTTTTAACTACTTCAAAGTCTAGTTTAGAGCTGAAATTGAAGCTTAGCAAAGTGCTAAAAACTTAATGTGACTGCAAATGCCAAAATTTCCATGTTCCCTAAAGATCAGTGAAAGAAGTTAAGAGTCATAAAATGTTCTAATTGAAAGATGCTTGCTTTTTTTTTGTTTATTTTTTTTTTTTTTTTTTTTTATTCTAGAGCATTTGTTTATGATTTATGTTTATATTGTATAATACTAAATTTAACGTCTAGGTTTATTTAATTAATTAGTCGATTTGGGAATGGCTAGAGCTTTCGCTGATAAAAATAAAAATATAAAAATACTGATTCGTTTTATAAAATATTTATTTCTGAATGAAATTTTATTTTCATAATTTTCAGAAATACTAAAAAATAGTTCCAAGATAGCTGGAAGAAATATTTAATCAATTTGAGTATTATTATGAAAATTTGTTAGAAAATTATCTCGAACCTTGTGAAATTTTAATTTTTACCCAATTTCTACTCCAATCTTTTTAAAGCGATATATAGTCGCACAAATCTTTTCAAACAGATAAATTTACTAAAAATCGAACTCTTAATAAAATAAAATTATTCTATTCTATTAATTTAAATCTAGTTTTAGCTTTTACTGCTAGATATTTAGCAGTTAAAATACTTTCTCTCAAAATTCTATATAAATCAGACAGAATATCTTAAACCTTCGCTATATCTATAGCACTAGGTTTTACTACTTTTACGGCTAAACGTAGTCGCTCGCCGTAATATCATCTGTGAGCAGTTGATTTCATAACTGCGTAGTATTTCGTTTACGATTATGATATTCATTTCGCTGATGATCATCAGCTAATGTGACTGTTGATGATGATGAAGATGATTTTGAGTTTTTCTTTGCTCATGATTTTCTTTGTTGTTTTTATTTAAATTTTTTTAAAATGATAAATATATATATATTGATTTCATTATTTCCGTTTTACGGCGTAGTTTGTTGAATTAGTTAAGTGGCACACATTAGACGTGATTCCTTTGCCTTTCTTTAATTTTTGCCAGAGTCTGAAATTATTTTTAAATATTTACTTTTTTCGGCAGTTTTATCTTCCATTCAGTTTTTCGTTTTTTTGTTTTTTATTGTTTGTTGTAGTCATTATTTAATTGATCTCGTTTACGGAAATAAACGCGCAATTGACGTTGCTAAATTCAATAACAAAAGGCAGGCGGAAAAAAATAAAATAAAATAAATTATGTAAAAGTTTAGAGCGTTGACACGTAAATTCCCTGACTAAAATTATAACATTTTTAGATTTTTTTTTATTTTTTTATAGCATAAAAACATTTCATTTGAGATCAGAATTTTCCCATAGAGAATTCTGTCTTAAACTTAATATCTAAGTCAATATGCCAACTACAAGTAAAGTTCATGAACACACGTTTGCAAAAAATAAATGCGTAAATGAACGGATGTGAGTATTTGTATTTGTTAATAGCCGTAAGCTTTGGCGATCATTCATAAATTTCGTGAACTGTTTAACTTTCATTTACATGTGTGTGTTTGTGAGTGTTTTTGTGTGTGTGTGTGCGGGCGCGTGTTTTTGACGTTTCGAACTTTTGCGTGCGCCCCCGGCCCGAAGGCAAAGTCAAGACCTTGAGACCAAGATTATTTGACATGAAAGAAACGCGACAAACAACAACTATTTTGGCAAATGAGAAAATAATCAATTAGACAAAGAAAAAACTCTGATGAAGTAGAAGTAGAAGAAAAAGAAAAAAAAACAATGAATAGATCAGTTATAGGTCAACTCTGGTCAGGGTAAAACAGCCAAACACAGACAGGTGGAAGGTCCATTGGCCTTGTGCTGACTTAACTCGAAGGTTGAGATCAGAATTAATCGGCAATTAGTTTGCAAAACACGTTGAGCAAGGCATTAAACAAAAAAAAATATATCTGGAATGTCTAGAATTTATGAAGAGAGCTTAAGAATTTAAGATCTTGTTTTCAACAAACAAAGAATCTATTAAGATATTATGCTAAGGATATTGTCTTAGAGTCGGAAGCAAGTAAGAAGTTATATTAAGATAAAAACTGTTTATTACTTAATTCCTATTGAGTGATTATGATTTCATATCTAGCTAAAATATTCTTAAATGAATTTGAGATCCTGTTTGAACAGAGAATCTATTAAGATATTATGCTAAGAGCAAGAGTTGAAACCTAGTAAAGTCCAATTAAATTATTCAATATATTTTATTGTATTCAATATACATCTAAATTTTCTATCTTTATAGTCTTGTAAATTCTAATTAGAATATAATTTATTGTATAGCATAACTAAAAGAATCTCAAATAGAGCGAGTTTTATTGGATTCGCTAGCTGTGATTACCTTTGAGACCCATTTGGAATTCTATTAGACGCAGTTGGCTAAGATAACTGTTATTTATGCCTCTATGCCTGCCACAACACAATGGCAATCAAAGTATCTGATGGTTGGAGGTGCAAGAATTGCACTCGCTTCCAAGTGTATCCAACAGATACGATTTGCCTTAAAGGGGAGGGCGGGTGGGGGGAAGGAGGCGCCGCTGCCTGCCTCAACAGAGGCGACAAACAATAAACGGAACAAGAACAATAACAAGCTCAATGCAAAGCGCAGCAGAAGAACAAGATGAGAAGCAGAAATAGACAGAGAGAAAAAGAGAGAGAGAGAGAGAGAGAGAGAGAGAGAGAAAGAGTAGAGCGAAGAACTAATTGCAACGACAAAGTATAAAATCGATGAAGCAAAAAATATAATGAAGAATAACTACAACAGATAGCGCAGCGAAAAAAAAAAAGAAGACCGACAGCGAACGGCCCGAGAGATGAAGGCAGGCAGAGTAAGATAGGGAAGCAAGTGGGAGATAGAGAGAGCAAGAGAGAGTGCACAGAGAGAGAGAGAGAGAGCGAATGCGCGTTAAACAAATTGCAATAATTTTGCCATAGAGCCAAAGAGCGAGAGAGGGCAGCCTGTTGGCCTCCTGCCTACACTTACACACACAAACATATATAGAAGACAGGCAAACTCACACACACACACACACACAAACAATCACATGCAGACACGCGTAAGACAACGAGCAACGTGGGCGCCTACAAGTAAAGCGATGGATGGCGAGGGCTACCGCAGGGAGTCAACATACCAAACAAACAGTGCAAATTGCCAAAGCGAGTGAGAGAGAGAGAGAGAGAATGAGAGCGATGTGCAGCAAGAGAGCAAAGCTGCTGCTGAGAGCAAATGCCAGCGCATTGTCGGCGTGCGCTCTCACTATCTCTCACTCTCTCACTTAGTTAAGACAGCTGCCGGTAATCAATATTGATGATGATAGCAGAGACAGAGGCAGAGGCAGAGACAGCGACTGCGACTGCGACGGCGACAGCAGCCGCAACGAAGATAAAGACCAAAAGGGAAAAGGTCAAAGTGAAATGCAAAATCAAAGCGCAACAAAGCAAAATTAATTGCAATTTAATTAATCGAAATCAATGCGAATGAGAGTGCAGCATAAAGAGAATTGCAAGAGAGACAGACAGACAGAGAGAGAGTACGCGAGAGCGAGTGGGTAAAGTGATGCAAAAGCAGCAAAAAAAAAAAAAAGTTGAAGAGCCGCAAAAAACGGATGAGCAGAAAAGATATTGCATATCCATGAGATACGCAAAATTATAAGAGTAGAAAAAAAAATTCAATTATTAAAGCAAATCAAATCAAAATAAATAAAGAACAAACAAATCGAAATCACATGCAATATAAATAGTGATAGACAAGAATATACCCTTTAATTGAAATTGCATATTTTTACATACATATATCAAAAATTCATGATTGATATAAATAATATCTACATGTTGTATAACAAAAATCAAGCAAAATCATTCATTATATATTATAATATAATTTCAAGTTTATTTCTACATTTATCATTATATTCGAAGTGGGCTCTATATATGATCAATCATCAGATATTGACTCTACCTCTTATGCACCCCTTCATCATCATCATCTTCCAGGGTATTCATTTATTTTTTGTCAACAATAAAAAACTTTTTGAACAGCTCCACCACACAGACGTGACTCGACTCACGCCTGATGCACAGTTCCCCCCAAAACTCAACTCGCCTCGTCCCATTTGCTTTTCTTATAAGAATCAAAGGCATATTCCATAGTTTTTTATTTTTTTTTCATCGCTTGCAAAATAAAACAAATTATTCAAACAGTTCATCCATAGATCCATATATATATATATATATAGATCGTATTTCTAAACAAAAATCAAACTTGAGACAAATTATAAAATACAAAAGGAAAAAAAACAACAAACTTCGCTCGACGTTAGCTGATGACACAGCACAAGTCGGTAAGAAGAAGAAGAAGAAACAGCATAAAGGACTGAAATATGAGACTATATTGAGAGGAAATCAAGATGATCTTGCAACTGTGCCTCATGCGGCAAGTACAACAATACAAATTGCTCCATTGCCTCTTTCAAGGTTAATCGAAATGAAATCCAAATTAACTTTCTAGAAGAAAATATCAAAGACTTTGAATAATCCAATTGGAAATGCAGAGAGCTTGCGTTGAAGTTGAATCTTAAGGGAATATTGATCATATATAGTAAAATTCTGATATATGCATATATTAATAAACTAGTACATCTTAAGTGAAATTTATTGATTTAGCAATTTGTTGAGCTTGAACTCAATTATTTCGAAATTCCAGGAAAATAACGTTTCAATGAAAACTGAATTTCCTGTTGGGTATTTTATTTCTTCTTCTTTTAATATTAATAATAATAATGTACTACAAAAACTCAATCAATATCTATAAGGAACATTTTTTTATATTTGAATTTAGATTTTAACGTACGAAAAATAAGATCAATAAGTCTATAACCAATTTATATATAATATAAATTTTGTGTTTGCACTCACACAGTACCAGTACCCGATGATAGGGGTAGGGTATGGGGGAGTTAATATTCCGTAATAGGCTTATCCAACTGAACATTTAGTCATCATAGACGTCTCGTATTACCTTAATTGGAATTAGACTCACTTAGGGGGTAGGGGTAGGGTAGTAGTGAGGGTTTTTTTTAAAACTTGGAATTCTTTGCTCGCACCAATTTGCTTATATTTTATTTATTGAAAATGAAGTTGAGTTGATCGAGTGTAAACAAAGTGCAAACAGCTGATTTATTTATAAACAAAATGACTAAATTGCTTTGCCAGCTGTTTTCCAATAAGACCAATCAGAAAAATCTATACGCATGTGTGTGTGTGTGTGTGTGTGTGTTTGTGTTGCGTATGTTGAACAAAGATAGCAACAATAATGCGAAAAGGTACAAAGTGCAAAATGCTGCCAGCAACAACAACAACAACAAACGCAGCGAAAACGAAGCGAAAGTGAACGAAAACTACAAGAACATCGCATTTAATTCTCGGCAACAAAAACAACAACAGCTGCAAGGATGGGCGGACATAGGCTGCGACGTCAACGTCGACTTCCAAACGGCGTAGCGACTTACGCACAATCTTGCCACACACACACACACACGCACACATAGGCTCACACACAATAAATCACTGGAATTTGATGATTTATTCTTAATTATTTATCACTTCACTTTGTTTTTGTTTTTTGTATTTATTTAATACACTCTTTGTTTATTTGTTTTTGTTTTAGTTGCTTTTCTTGACATTTTTTTTTTGTGTCTTTTCACATCGATTTGTTGCACTGTGCAGCTGGTGACTGCGCCGCAGCGTCGCTGCTTGCGACGGATTTTGCAAATCGAAATTTACTTACAAAATTCGCATTTAGTTTAATTTATATCCGTTTCTTTTCATTTATTTTATATGCATTTCAATTCAACGAAATTATAACGTAAACTGAACGCGACAAAAAGAAATATGTTGAATTTTCTTCGTTTTGCAACTAAAATAAAAAGCAACAAAAAATCGGACAAAAGGAACAATTTTTGACGCGAGCGAGACTACGAGAGCGGGCGCTGAGAGAGCACCAGCAGCAGCAGTAGTGCGTATGAGAGCTGTGCAGAAAGAGACAGATAGACAGAGAGAGAGAGAGAGAGGGAGAGAGAAAGAAAGAGAGAGCATTAAGTAAACGAAGCTCGTGCATGGCAGATTTGCAAAAAAAATTATTTCTTTTTTTTTTTTTTTTTGCAAAAAAAAGAAGAGTAGAAAAGGCCAAGCCACTTTAAACAGCAACAACAACAACAATCAGGGGTATTAAACGTCGGTCGCTACCAATAAAAAAAACGTTGGATTTTTCTCTCCACTACACACACACACACATACGCTCACATGGATGTGCATGTATGTACATGCACACACATTCGTCGGCGTCCACACATACGCATATATATAGATTTATATATTTGTTAACTGCTTAGCACTTGTATTCTTGTATTTGTTGTTGTTGCTTTCCTCTTTTTTGCGTAAATTATTCACATTTTCAGCGCAAATGTTGCATTGCTGACTATTTGTGCTCGTTTCTTATTCAATTTGCACGCACACACACACACACATACGCATACACAGACACGAAATGTAGAGAGACACGCACACACACTCATGCACTCACTTTACACATTTTTTTTTTTTGTTATACGTTTCGGCGCTGCGTTGTTTTGTGTGCGAATTGATTTTGCATTTTGCGCTTAGCTTTTGGCTTGACATTTACTTATTTATGCTTGCGCTTGCGGTATTTGTTGCTATTTTCAATTACAAACTTTTCACCTTGAAATTTTTACGGGAGGCTCCGAACGGTCGACAGAATGTGGCGGTCGGGCGATAGGCGGTCGGTACGTTGCAACACTGACTCGTGCAGTGTGACCTGCAAGACGATACTAACAAATTGCCGAGCCATAAGCAAAATCAAATGGCCAAGAATACCGCAGCCGAATGCATTTTGCCAGTTTCGCAACACTACGATTTAGTATATATTTAATATTGCTATTGATTTATTTATTGAAATTTATATAAATATGTATTTACTTAGTAAACATTTGTAATAAAAGAATAGTTTTATTTTAATAATAATATTATATATGTATAATCATCATAAATAAATTCCAAATATTTTTGCGTTGTGAATAGGTAATCAAATTTTATTTAACTGTATTACTGTTTTGCTACCATTACAAGCGAGTTAAACTTATTTTTATTTTAATCATAATTTTTTCGGATTTTATTTGACTAAAAATTTAAATGGACTATAGTTGTGCGGCCTATCGATATATGTTATACATGGAACTATCGTTAACAGTCATCGTTAGCGTTCGCTTTGCACAACTGTTTTTAAGCTGTTCCCAAGCGTTCATCAAACTCAACAGTTGTGCATGCGCTGGCGCCTGAGAGCGGTTAAAATTTAAATTTTGGTTACGTTCAAACTTGAAAAATGTTATAAGTTTTGTATTTGAGTTTTTTTGGAATAATAAATCAACTTATTTATAATATGTATTTTTGTCAATAAAATTGAATTATCTATTGCAAATAAATCACGCTAATGATCAACAATCTTCAACCCCACTCGAGTGTCTCTGTTGAAACGTGTTTTGGATTAGAATTAAGCCTATATAATAACAATTCCTTTGAACTATTGCAACAGCCCCTGCCGCTGCTACCCCCACCCTCCCCACATGCATCGCAATTGCAACGCAAAAAGCTGACCAAAAACCTGCCTCAGGCTAGTGAGGCTCGTGCCGGACATGTTTTTCTGCGTAATTAGTGCTGCATCCTTCCCCCTCGCATTCAGTTTCTCATGTTCCGTATTTCTCTTACTCTCCCTCACCCTTGACCCAATCCTCTTCCTTTCCTCTTCATCTTCCCTTCTCACTAACGTAATTCGCATCCCTGCTCGAACGCAGCGAAGCGTTTGCTTTGGCGATTCCTGTTACTCGTTCCTTGCTTCGCATTTTTGCTTTCTTTAACAATTTCCATTTGATTGCATTTCGACGCCGGTACGCACACACGCACACACGCACACACATGCACACAAACACAGCGTTCATTAGGGTGACCAACGTCCACTTTGTGCCTGAGCTTAACTGTCATTTACATAAAATCCCACTGCCAGGCAAGTAACTTCACGCACACACACACAAGCACTCCCAATCCCACTCTCCTACACACACACACACACTCCGCTCTCCCACTCCCACTCTTCGAGCGACGTATGCAAAACTTTCTCTTTGCATTTGAATTCCTCCACTTTTTTTTTGCCCTGTTCCATCTCCCTCTCTCTTGCTTGCGGCTTCTCTGCTTGCCCATAATTATGAAGATGAATGTTCTTATTGCTTTTATATCCCTAGTATGCGTGTATGTGTGTTTGGTGAGCCTCTGTTCGTGTTTGTGTGTGTGTGTGTGTGTGTGTATGTGTGTCGCTGCCCACATTCTCTATTAATAATGCCTTCGGTCACACTCTGCATACATGCGCTGAAATTTGTTGCCCTTTCCTCTCAGTTTGGAGCACTAAAACTTTGCCGATTCACAGTGGGTCGAATTTGATTTATTTAGGGGAATAAATGAAAATTCAAGCAATAATTTGAATAGAAATGATAATAACAATAATAATAATAATAATGAAATTTATGATTGAACTAATATAATATCTATTTTTTAATTATTAAGTTTTTAGAAAAATATGTAGATTTATACTTCTATTTTCTATTTCGATTACATTAAATAGTAATATCGACTAAGTATAAATTCTTAATCTTCATGAAATATGTAAAACAAGAGAAATATGAAAATAGTATTTATGTTATTATATTAATTTATTATTAATTATTATTATTATTAAACTTTGATTTTTTTTTAATATTGACTGAACATTTTGATAGCAACACATTTTTATCACTCTAGTCCCACTGTGCAATGGTTTAGTTCTTGCCTTGCCACACGAAGCGCGTGCAACTAGCGCGTTCTACTACTTCTACTGCTTCTTCTACTTCTTCTTAGCACGCGTCGTTGAGCCGTCGCCGCAGCAGCAGCAATAATAAAGGAAAATCCGACAGGATGCTAATGCGTATTTAGTTATTTAGTTTATGTGCATGTGTGTGTGTGTGTGTGAGTGAGTGGGAGTGGGAGCGTGTGTGTGTGTGTGTGTATATGAGTGTGCGTATGCAAGGGAGGTAGTGAGGATTCGAAGCGTTTGTTTGTTTTATGCGCCGCTTCAGATAAAATTCATGTGACTGTGTGTGTGCGTGTGTGTTTGTGAGGTATTAGCCTCTCCCTTCGCATATTTGCATATTATCGATTTTTGTTCGGAAAAGGCATTAAATTTGCACAAATGTTAGTTCGAGTTCTTTCCAATAGAAATGAGAATAAATTATAATATGAATAGTCTGCCAAATTCATAGTGTAGTAAAGCATGCTCAAGTTTCTTGCTTGCGTCGAAATGTACTCGGAAAACGTTCAAAATGTTCAATAGGGAAATTTCAAAGCAGGGAAATTATTTTTAAAAGAAATACTTGATTTTGTCATATTTATAGCATGGGAAAGTAGAGATCCATAATTTGAAATCTTTTTAGACTTTTTCATAAATTGGTGAACAAAGAAAAATGAATACTTTTTATATAATTTTTTAAATATGAGTACATTATTATTTTTAATTAATAATTATTTATATAAAAATAAGATAAAAGAGAATTTTGTTGACTAAGAGATCTATATAATAGAATAATTCCTATTCATATTTTTGTTTACATTATTTGCACTTTCATCTCAATCTATCTGAAGTAACTATTACAGAGCATCCTGTCGCTTAGGTTCAACTCTCTAGCGACCTTTCAAGTTTTCCATACAATAAATACTTCTTAGTACAAACGATTTAAGTAGCTTTTAAGCTTAACAAGCGAATGAAATGAAAAACTGAACTGAACAATTCGATTTGTGAGCTGTTCGAAATTCGACACGAAACGTGGCCAAAAGCGCCCGAGAGCCAAATTGAGTTCGAGGGGGGGAAAGAAAAATGGCCGAGAGGACCTAAGCGGATTTCAACAATTTAAATAGAATTTTGTATTTTCAGTTTTATTTTCCTCTATTTTTTTTTTTTTTTTTTTTGTTTTTTTTTTTGTTGTAGGGCAAAATGTCAAAGATGAAACGACACGGGTCCAATTAGATTTGGCCAGGCACGCGAACCACCCGAATAAAAAAAAAAAGGAAAAACAGCAAATTCTGTGAGGTATAACATACAACCACCGCCCGCCCATCTCCGCCGTCCTCTACTCCCACTCTCCATCTTCAGAAAGTGCGTGGGATTTTTGAACAGTTGGCAAAAGCAAAAACATGCTCAAAGAATGGGCCACAGGAATTATGAAACATAATGAACTGAAAATCGAATTGGAATTTAAGTTGCCCACAACTGCGCCTGGGGGAACAATTACGCTAGAGCAACAGACCGCAGAAGCAACACATCCTAAATGGTAAATATGTGAGCACAATTTCGACAATTAGTGGACGTTTCGTAGAATATATAATGTTAACTAGTAATGATTGGACTCTTTACTTATATGAACTTGATTTTGATAGAATGTTCCTATTATGTTCCATAGAATATTTAGAATGTTCTTTAGTATTCTAAGCTATGCCACATACTTTCGTAATAGTATTCATTATAGCAAAATTCACTATAAATTCAGATATAAAGTCATCTGCTTAACTATACTTAACTAAGAAAGACTCTACAATCTCCAATAACTGAATACTATTACATACGCTACTATAAAGGAACATACTATAAAATACTTGGCTATAAAGGAATACAATACGAGAGCTCACTATAAGAGAGTCTGCTATAAAAGACTACAATAGAGCTCACTATAAGAGAGTTTGCTATAAAAGACTACGATAGGAGAGCATACTAAAAGAGAGTCTGCCATAAAATATTACGATAAGAGAGCATACTATAAAAGAGTTTTCTATAACAGGCTATGATAAGAGAGCCTACTATAAGAGAGTCTGCTATAAAAGACTACGATGAGAAAGTCTACTGCAAAAATGTGCTAAAAGACTATTATGAAAGAAACTGTCTTAACAGAGGAAAACATAATACACTCCACCATTTATATATATAAATTTTTTAAATTTTAAAGCTGGCTAGCTAGGATTATTATATGGTACAGCTTTATAGGAAAAATATTTGGCGGTCTATATAAGGAGTATAGCACGATGTGATAACATAAGCATTGACAGAATCGATAAAGATTAGTTAGAAAATTCACTTGTAATATAAAATGCTTTTCAGTATTTTTTTTTTAAGATTTCCAAAGCCTTTGTGTAGACCCAAGAAAATCAGATTGTTGTAGCTATTATTGATTTCAATCAAAATATTTAAAACATTTTTAAGTTTTACCGGAAAAATAATAATTCAATGAATATTAACAAAGGAATCTTTTATTAAAAATTCTTGTAAATTAAAATTGCTTTTTTTTTCTCAAAAAATTTACGTCTTAGAAAAACAAGAGGAAATTTCAACAAAATTAATTTATAGAGATAGTTATAGATATATATATAGTTATAGAGAATGCATCGCTGGTTCTTTGCCAATGAACGAGAGGAGTGCCAGGTGATTGATGAGGCCAAGGATGAAGAGGATTTGTATAAGAATACCGAGGATGCCGCAGAAGAACTTCGTAAAATTGTCTATACGGATTGGCCATTCTGTGTGAGGATCGAGTCACCGCTGCAGGGCAATGAATATCTGGCAATATCGGGAAATTGTGATTCGTTGGGCAATTGGGATCCCAAAGAGGTGTATCTAATGGAAGCGGTGGACTGCAAATGCCAATGCAATAATTGCAAATGTATCAAGTTCGAGGTAAAGGTGAGAATTCCACGAAATAAAGATATCGAATATCGATATTGCATCGTTGGCTACGATCCGTTAATGGACGATGTGATCATACGCTTCTGGGAGGTAATGACAACGCCACGCATCATTCGCACATGCCACAATATGCTGAAGAAATGCGATATATTTGGCATGATTGACAGGGATGCCTTAGAACCGTCTGTAGATCGTGGCTGGGCCACAACAGAGACTTACGTTCAGTTCAAGATCTTCAATGCTCCATTTTATTGGTTGAAGCAAGCACCGCGATTGCTCTACATCTATATACAGCCGATGTTTGAGACAGCGCCGGAAAATTGTCAGAATCGAAAATCGGAACCAGTGCGATTAACCATACCGACTCAAAACCGTCGTTCGACGATGCCGACCCAACAGAATCTGCGAATTGCATTCACCGAGGTGGCAAATCTCAATTTCACCGAAAAGTTGAAATTTCAGCCGAAGAAAGGAGTTCGTTGCGGACCGCATGATATGCAGCTATATCATTTCTCATTGTCTCATCCACTGGAGACGCTCTACCGCATCGATCTCTACACGTTCGCCTATAAGGCCGCCGCCGATGAGCCGTCCTATCACTATGGCTATGGTTTCATTCAGCCCGAGGAGCTGCACGATTCCGAGGGTGAGCTACGCATCAAAATCAACTGTGCGTCCACGCATCGGCCACTGATCGAGATGAGTTTGCAGTATCTGGTCATCAAGCCGACAGAGAATATCAATTGTAATCTGAGTCTCACCTACGAACGCTATTGGCGAGAGAAACATTTGCCCATGGATATTGGACATCGTGGCACCGGCTGCACCTATCGCTTGGGTGACGATGTTTATCGCGAGAATACATTGTTTGCCTTCAAGCGTGCCGCGGCCAGTGATGCTGACATGATTGAGCTGGATGTGATGCTGACGAAGGATGCTAAGGTTGTGATCTATCATGATTATTCATTGACCTTTGCTCTCTGTTCGGCGTGGGGTGTGGACAAGTTGTTGGAAGATTACGATGTGATGGTGATGCCGCATGAACACTTCAATCGCAGTCGCCTAATGGCCATGGGCGGTCGGAAACGTGGCGAGACAATTATAGTGCCCGTTGAATCCTTTTACTATGATGAATTGCGACTCGTTCAGCCCTTGCGTTACGTATCCTCGGCCAGCGGCTGTTCGGCCAATTGTGAGAAACATTTGCTGGATCAGATGCCATTTCCGCTGCTCAGCGATATCTTCAACGATGATCTACTATCGCTGCCCCCCAATGTGGGCATCAATATTGAGCTGAAGTGGCCGCAAATGGATACCAAAGGACGCTGGCAGGACTGCGGCTCGAAGCCAGCGTTCGATCGCAACTACTATGTGGACACGGTGATCGAGGTGGTCTTTCGCTGTGCGGGCAAGCGTCGCATTTTGTTCTCCAGCTTCGATGCGGACATTTGCATAATGTTACGCTTCAAGCAGAACTATTATCCGGTCATGTTGCTGCTGCAGAGTCCGGATCGGCCGGATCAGTTGAGCGATCAGCGTGTAAATAACCTAGAGAATGCTGCGTATCTGGCCTGCATCATGGAGTTCTTTGGCTTGAACTTTCATACGACCAGCCTGTTCAAGCAGCCTCTCATTTTGGGCCACATCAAGGAGCTGCATATGCAGGGCATTGCCTGGGGCCATGAGGCGATCGATGTCGATGTTAGAGATAAGCTAAAGCGTTATGGTGTTATCGGTGTCACCTACGATCGCATCGATCAGAGCAATCAAATTGGCGATCAGCTGCAAGGCTATATCTTTTGCATTGATTCGCTAGCGACGCGAAATCATATCACGAATCTGATCGAAACCGAGAAGCTAATCAAGTGTGCAAGGTAGAGAGCTGCAAGCGGGTTAGAAAGAGAGTGCGAGCGAGAGCGACAGAGTGAGGCAAGAAAGAGATAGAAATCGATTCTGTCTTATCCATAGATAGTTTTTTTTTTAATAAAGGCAATGGAGCAGCCAGCTTTAGTAAATTTATTTTATAAATGTAAAATTGTTTTAAGTAAAATATAAATATTCTATATCTAGCAACAATTTGTTCGTTTATTGAAATGATATATGCAGATTTCTGTTGCGGAATATAACTTAGTTGTTTTTGAATAACTCTAATTCAAGTTGATGCTTATCTTGTTTATCAACAAAACTCCAGTTATCAAAGGCTGTCGAAGCAAGAGCGAGGACACATTTCAGTTGTCGTTTAAGCTATCGATAACATTTATTTGTTGCAATCGACAAATTTTGCCATTTAACAAAATTTTTGCATGAAAATATTTAAAGGATTTTACTGAATTTCTGATTCAAATTTATTTATCTTAGCAAAGGCTGACTAAGCTAGAGTGAACGCATTTTCGATAGCCGCATTGCTGTAGTTGTTTAAGCTATCGATAACATTTAGTTTCGATAAGTTTTGCCGTTTAGCATGAAATTTTTGCATGTAAATATTCCATGGTTTTCTACTGAACTTCTGATTAAATTCTTCATGCGTAATGTAAACTTTAAAAGTCGAGTTTTATTTTAGAAGTTGGTTCAATTTTCTTTTATATAGTCCTGCCGACTTCTTCATCATTTTTTACAGGATAGGATAGTGACATGCAGATGTATTTAATTGGATTGCATTTTCGAATTTGTGGAGCAAAGTTGGATATATATGTATATATATGAATGAATCAAATGAATTCACATTTTCAATGATTTCAGCGTATAACTAAGAAAAACTTGATGTATGCTAATTGTAATAGTTTACTACAAATTTTCTGTACCTATTGAACTAGTCGAATGCAAATTTCGGATTTAATTTATTATTATTAATCATTGCATGTTTTTTTTTTTCTATATCAAGATTTTATACTCTATCTGACAAGTTTTATAAATTTCCATATAGCATTACTTCTACTAAAAATTCGATCTAAAAAATTTCTTATTAATTCCCCTTTGCTAATTCCCAATTAATTACAATTAAGCACTTCAAATCGAGCCACGCCCCTCGCATTTAACAGTATATCAATGCAGAGGCTTTTCACGTAACCACCCCGTTTGATATCATAAGTGTCATCTCCACACACACTCACACACACACACACACACATACGCACATACGCACAGTGGAACGTGTTAAAGTCATAAAACACATTAAATCCAATCGAATAATCGAAATGTCACATTAGTTTCTAAAATATGGCCGTACAGCACGTAAGAAAGTATTTCGCAGTCCCATCTACCTAAGCGCCCTCCCACTAGCTACGCCTCTCTGCCTCCTCCTTCCCCTCTAACGAGCACACAAATGTGCCCAAAAAACAAGCCAAAAAACATCGGAAAAAAAAAACTCTTTGGTAACAGCTTTTGGCCTGCAATTTGTTTTCTCTTTTTGCCATTTCTTTCTTTCATTCTATTGGCTTGCATTTTCCATTCCGTTTTCCATCTCTCGAGCAACAGTCTTTCCCTCTACCACATTTGCCTTTGGGGTCCGGTGGGTATAATTTTAATGGTCAAATCGCTTTTGGGGATTTGCTGCGATGTTTTTTTGTCTGTCTCTTCGTTTTTTTTTGGGTTCTCGAAATGGAAATTGCTTTACATGGCCAGCAGACCTGTGCCATAGAAATTGGCATTGAAAACGCATAAAAATAAACATTTCTCCATTTCACATTTACAAATTCCGATTTTCGTCTTTGAGCATCAAGATTTATGCTCAGCTCTGTGTTCTAGCTTGAGGGCTAAGATCTCATTTCTTTTTTTTTTGCAACATTTTTCTATAGTCTGAGTGCAAGACAATTGCCAACTTGGGAATTTTGTATTCTGGCTCTTTGTTGTATTTGGATTAAGCTCATAAATCTGGCATAATTTTAATGCTAACGTTTGCTAAAGATTTTTTTCTTTTAGTTATTAATAAACACATTTTGTTAGCCTCGTATAAGAGTGGACTGATGTAGATATTTTTATTCTGATTCTGATGTGATCAAGAAAGAAAATCTTTTCCATAAAAATTCTATATTCAGCAGCTAATCTTAAGGGAAAGTTTATTTGCCTGAACTGAAGAAGTCTTTAACTATTTGATGGTAATTTTTTTTATATAATTTGTGCATATTTGGTAGACATCTATAAAAATTTGCCTATAGCCCGTAAAAATCGCGTGACTTTAACATGGAGCCAGGCTCCTTAACTTTTACATGCTCCATCCATAAACATTCATTTTCACTTCACTGTAGTTGGCAACTCTGGCAGGTGGAGTGAGCGGAGTGGAGGATACGCTACATTGTAACTGTAACTTTAACTCATTTGTATGCCAAACAGCAACAGAACTAAAAGTTCTTTTTCCCTTGGATTTGCTCTTGCACTTATTACTTATTACTGGACACACACGCAGAGCAGGACGAGCGGACGAGCAGAGGGAGGAGGTGGACGAGGAGAAAAACCCTAGACATGTGAGACATGGAAATTCATCATCAAAAATGAATAATGTCTACACTTAATGCGACTATAGGCGAGCCACCCTCAAAAAGATTGGACTCTGAATACTCTGGTCATTCGGGATAAGCAACAACAGCAGCAACACCCCGAACCCAATTTGCACCCCATCAAAAAGGCGGGCGTGAAGCCAAGTGGATGGGGGGATGGATGCCTGAAAGACAGCTGAGTTTGGAAGGGGCTTCAGCATCTACTTTCGACACTGCGCAGAAAGGTTGCTTGAATATTAATTGTAAATATCTAGACGCCCTCGAGTGTGTGTGTGTGTGGAGCGAAGGACGAAACAAATGTGCAAACTTAGAAATGCAGGCGACGTGCAAGGACATGTCCAGCCCAGTCCAAAAAAAGGACATGCAGTGTGAGCTGGGGCTACTTGTCGGCGTCTAATAGATTTTTCCACTAGCTGAAGATAAAAACGATGATGCACAGACAGCAAAGGAAGCTGTCAAAAAAGCAAGATGAAATGTAATGTAGAGAAGTAAAGAGATTATCGAGTGCGCTACTCGAGGGCTATCAGAGAAATTAATGTATCGATAGCTATGAGAGAAATGATTGACATGTCTTATAATCGAGCTTGAACTGGTTCTTGAAAATTATTTGCTAGAACTTATATGAGAAATTTACAATTCAGATAAACTAAGTACGGGTTATAAAGGTAGCTTCAAATTTATCTTTAGAAATTTTCTTAGATATTGCAGAAAAGAAGAAAATTAAAAGTTAATGAAGATTCATGTTGAAGTAATTAGGAAAAACTCTTTAAAATTATCTCATAATTCTATAACAAAAAGCTAAAGGTAGATATGTAGGTAGTTAAAATATAAAAAAATTAAGAGATTTTTTTATAAATAAAAAACATTAGCAAACATTGATATTGTGCTAGATATTACTTTGTGTATAGTGTAATAATAATAATAAATAATTGGAATATAAACAGTATTTATTTCATGGTAATAAAATATTTGATTGACAAGGAAGGAGCGTCTTAGACTGCATAAAGTATGAATAATCGTGATTCTCTGTCGATCTGTATCTGAATCTATCAGTAAAAGTCTTGCAATAACTTGAGCCTTCAATTATAAATCGATTGTTATCATTCTTATTTAAGTTTACAAAAGCTAGACCTTGCAAAAATCAATATATCGAAAGATATATAGTTCAGAATATAATCTAGTTGAGTATTCTCGTTTTCTTTCTATTAAAAACTTGTATATTATCTTTATACTTATATCTTATGCGCATCATTCATTCAGCATCAAATCTGATAAGCTTAACTTAAATCTATCTTAATCAACATCTAGTCCATAGTATATAGTAACTATATTCGCCAATTATTATTCATCATCATTCTACTTTATCAAAAAAAAAAAAGAAAACGCATATGCTCAACGTTCTTTTTGGTAGCGCATCGTCTGTCTAGAAGCCAGCCTAAAAGGCTGCAACAGATTTTGTTCGCTTATTATTATTGCCACGACCTTAACCCTCGCATTCACATACACATACACATATATATATATATAATGTACGAGATGGGTTAATCAATTGAAGCCCCGCTAAAAAACATGTCTCTGGCTGGATTTAACAGTTATCTATTTACTAAATAGTTGTCTCGTTTTTTTTTTTTTTGCCAATCACGAATTAAATGAGCTTTGAAATTGTTTTTTGTGGCTAATTTAGTTTGAAATCGAAAAACGAAATCGACATCGATATCGAATAGCAGCAGCAGCAGCAGCAATTGTGCTGTTATTCTTTTTCTGCTCTCGTAATGCTTACGATAAATAATGTGCAATTAATATGTAACACGTTAGTCGGTTCAACTCTAGTTAATGGCCTTCACTGACTGGTGGGGCTCAGGCCATTTGTCAATTTTGATGGGCGTGTGAATGCCATAAAAAAGCGCCTTGTCTAACAACAAAAAATAGGCTGAGTTAGCGGGGCTCAACAGGACGAATAGTTACCCTGCAATTGGAGGTGGGCAGCAGAAATTTTAAATAAATTTTATTGAATATTTTGCTTAGAAAACGGAAATGATATTCAGATATAAAAGTTTTTGAATTTGCTGAAATTTTTGCTAGAATATGGAAATGGTATTCAAAACTGTTGGATAGTAATGAAATTCGCTAAGTTTCGTCGAATACTTATTTTGATTAACTTAAAAAACTAGTAAATTTCTTGATTAAATCTTAATTTATTTTTATAATTTTTTTTCTTTTTATTTCTTATATATTTTTTTATTTCTTTTATATTATTATTTTTATATTAGAAGATGAGTTAGAAAATGTATTAAAAATTTTCACAGTGTATAAAATCTTTTGAAAGACTTAAATAACAAAAATAGCGACATTCAAATTTCTGCGAATTTTCCTACATTCATATTCAGAATTTTAATTTATAGATTCTTCATTAGCTTAAGAGAAACACTATCAAAATATTAAAAAAAAAAAATCATTGAAAATTTTTTCACATTTTCAAATCCCAATCTCAGCTGCTTTTACAATTACAGGGTATCCAAAACAAAATAAAGAGTATAGCTCGCGAAAGAAAAAAAAAAAAAACTCCTGTATAAATCACCATTAAAAAAACGAAACGCGTTTCGGGCCAATTCCATTCCATTCCACTTGTCCGACTTAGGCCCAAGTCACATAAAATAAAATTAACTTAAAAAGCAAATTCACGAGAGATATTTTATGTGTCCGTGCTGCAGCTCATAATTCAGGGCGTTAATCCTTTAAATAGGACATTCATGTTATCCTCGTCGCAATGCTGACCATTAAAATAAAATTTATATCAATAAAATTTAATGCCAACAACAACAGCAAAAACAAAAACAGAAAAATACCAGAACTGCCTCGAATTGTCCTTCATATTGATATTTATGATATTTGCAAGGCATTATAACTCTTATTGGATTTATAGACGATGCCGAAATGTCACTACAGCTGCTGCTGCTGCTGTTGCTGCTTCCTCTTCTTCAGCATTCACTTGTTATTATTGTAATCTATGTGGGTTGCCGAATGAATGAATGAGTATCTGTGTGGGTGAGTGTTGGGGTTGAGTGGGATGTGGGGGTTGGATGAACGCTTGTGGTTGTAGCTATCAATAGGCCCTTAGAAGTTATTCTAGAGAGGCTCTTCTGCTGCTCAATAATTGAGCCATTAAGAAAGCAAAGGATCTTCTCTTATTTTCGTATATTTTGTAATCATTAGGGAAGGCATAGATATATATAGAGGAACTACGGAGTCATAGCAAGCTAGCTTTAATACGGACAGATAGATAGGCAGATGGACAGGGCTATAATGACTCAGCCCAAAAATAATGATAATGATCAAGAATATATATACTTTTCGGGTTTCGTCACACCACCTGATTTTCCATTTTCAAGGGGTTCAGGGTACAAGTACAGTAGAATCCGTTTATAACGACTCCACTTACAGCGTTCCTTGACGCGGTTCCTTGAGCGTCGTTATAACGGGATTCTTCTGTATAAATAATGTTATCTACCTTTCATATCCTTTAAAAATCCTACAAGAGCTCAATAGTATCTATCGACTCTATATTTTACTTCACCATATTTAGCCTTAGCTCACGATATACCTTTTTTTTTGCTCGACTTTGCTCTATTGACTTAAAATAAATATGTAATTTGGGAAATATTGATATTTGCTTAAAAAAGGAATTTTCTGTCTTAGATAATAAATAAATTTTGAAGTATTAAGTTAATAAACTTATTTAAGATAGAAATTTCTTATTTGTAAGCAAAGATCAATAATAAAGAGACTTCCTTAATTCTGAAATATGTATATGTATATTAGATATATGCTTATTTATAGAATTTACCTACCTCATCTACACAAGTTTTCTTAAGCAAACTTCTTGTCTTCAGTCCCAAGTCTAATCTATTTTAAGACCTCTTCTCCCACGCTCTATCTATCTCTCTATTTTTATCTACATTCGCACAGTCGGCTCGCTCAGTGGACCCCAGTTAACCCCTTTTGCAAACGCCACTCCAGCTGGCAGGCAATATATCATATTTTGTGCTAACCGCACATTTAACGACTGCCGCGACGGCGGTGTCGGTGACTGAAACATTCATAATTTCATAGAAATTAATATGAAATCAATCAAGTATTATTCGCATTTACCATTACACTATGCTGAATCATATGTGTGCGTTTGGTTGGGGGTTTAATGAAAAAGTTGAAAGAGTTGAGAGAGAGAGAGAGAGAGACTGCATGAATTTTTGTCATGCTCATCGCTAAAATATTTCGAAAGAAAGTTTCTTGGTAATTTGAGCTCACACAATGGCAGCACACATTAACCCCTTATCGCCGATATCGTAGCCCCATCGAACCACCCACTTAGAGCCGGACTCAGACATTCGTCCTGTTCCGCATTCATTAACTGCGCAGCTCGTAATTAATCCTTGGCAGGCGTCGCCTTACGTGCCAAAAACCAACCCCCAAAACACAATTGCATGTTGTAAATTAGATTTTCGTTTGTCATGACAACCCTTAGCCTTACTCGGCTGCTGCGGCAGGGTTGCACTACGCCAGGCTCGTTTGAATGCAAAACTGTTTTTGGTCATTAACCTGTCTGAAGCACTTTGCAAAACTTCGATTTTCTCGTTTGCCTGCACTACATCAAAATGCTTTCAGCCCAGTCCAATCCAGCCTATAGCCCAGCAACCCCCACACAGTTTCCACAGTTTCTCGCGCTCAGTTTCCATCACACTTTCCACCATGTCATCGACGCCATCTTTTTGGCTTAGCGAAAAACTTCTTAATGAACTTTAAGCATGAGCAAGTGAAGGGGTAAATGGGCAAATGGGAGTTTTGGCAGCCCTTGCACAAAGGGTTTAAGCAAGTGTTAAGCAATGCCGCATAGAAAATGACTTCATCAATCATATTTGCAGCCGTAGTCAATGTCGAAGCGTAAAGCACAAAATTGGATCTACATAGTTTTTGGAGAAGGGAGTGGGAAGTGAGCGGGTTAATGATTTGAAAGGAAATGTTAAACAAGATAAAATATTGATAATATTTGGGGTAGACCTAAAAGACATTTGTTATCTTCTGCCTTCCTCTCTTAACAATATTATAACTTTTTCAAATAATAATACAACTACAATTTCATAGATTTCTCTCTAATTTCTCCCTCATTTGCGTGCCTTTCTCGAACTCTGCCTGTGCCACTAACTCTCAATCATGGCATGTTTTGTAGCAACTGTACTTTTGTATTTTGTTTAGCTGACCAGCCTCATTCGAGTTGAGTTTACACACCTTCTTCGTCGGTATTCGTCATGGACATTCGACAAATATTTATCTAGCCCATTTGGAATTGTATAAATTTTGAACGCTAGATAAACATGAAAACGAAAAAGACGAACTTTTGCCACAGTACATTCAAAAAAAGAGCAGGAGAAGAAGAAAATCTTCATCAGCATTGAAATTGAACTTTTGTGAGTTGATTTGTTGTTGTTGTTGCTTCTTTATATGCAGGGGGCATGTTGACAGAGGACAAATAAGAGCATGGCCCTGCTATATAGCATACTCCAACTAGTTCTCCTGCTTCTATTCTTGTGTCCCTCTAGTGTAAATAAAATGTTACAAATTTTGCAAAAATCGACTGGGGCAGGAGGAGCAACAGGAGCAGGAGCAGGAGGAGGATTTTGGTGTCTTGGTTCACTGCACGTTTCCCATTGATTGGACACATGTCGGCTGTGAAAAATCTAGCAAAAAACAGGTACACGAAATGGACAGCTAGCTAACAAAAAAAAAAAAAATCAAATAAAATAAAATAGAGAAAAGGCAGTGAGTCAGTCAGCCACGTGTGTGTGTGGGAGAATGGGCGTGGCAGCTACATTTTGCGCTAATAATGAGACGTTTATTTAAAGAAGGGAGAGAGAGTGAGAGCGTTAGGCCAACGACAGCAAAGAGAACAACGTGTTGTGCTTGATTGAGTCGAGCAGGGTTGGCTGACGAGTGGATGGGGAGAGCTCAATTAGGGTTTTAGTTTACAAAAAAATAAAATAAATTAATAGATTTAGGTAGATCTGCAACGGATCATGTATGAAAATTGTTGAAAAAACATTTTTTTATAAATGCTAAAATTAGAGAAATCATGACAATTTTAAAAAGAAACATTTCAGACTAGAAATTGATATTTAAAATAATTTTAAATTTTATGAATTTGCATAAAAAGATTATTTGAAGTTATGAAAAAATGTTTAATGTATATTTAAAATAATTGTTAATGTCAGATTGCATTAATAGGAGCTGCTCCTCCCCCACGTCGACATGCTATGCTATTAACAGTGTTATGCTCTGTTAATAGCATAACTTCCACTCCAGTTCTTCTACTGGTTCGTCATCGGTGATTAGGATATTCTTCCTACATTCTTTTGGCATTACTACTCTACACTGAACTACGAAGGAAAAAAAAGAAACAGCTTTTACACTAAATACAGTCAAGGGAATCCACGATTTTGTACTTATTATCGTACCGCCACTACAACAATAATGTAACTTTTATAACTTGAAGTATACTAACTTGTATTTTTAATAGTTACAAAAATATAAAAATGATTGGTGAATAGAGGTTTAGGATTACAACAGATCTGCACTCCTGGATTTGAGCTTTCTGCAATTTTTTACATCGACTTGCATAAGAGAGTTTTTCAACACTTAAAATATCGGTCATTATAGTTTTTACAACTCCTCAAAAATTCTTCTACGCTCTCAACTCTTTTTGTTTACAATTTTAACTATACTTAATACTTTAAATTGCTCATTGCAGTTATATTATATAAATAAATTCCCAATCATCTCTCTCTGCTTCTGCATAGCAATATATAAAGCTCATTTAAGCCAAACCTTCAATGAAATATAAAACTTTACTCTAAGTAGCTTAATCAAAAGTTAAAAAAAAGAAGGCAAACGAACAGAAAGCAATCGAAAATGGCAGCCACATGCCACGCGCCACTTTGCGACTAATCAAAATGCCTTTTTAAATGCACAAGAAATCAACTTGGATTTCATTTGTGCCACAAGCCGCCATCCACACACCCACACACAGTCACACACACACATCCACACACATCCACACACACTCACACTCTTAGCCCTGTCGCTAGAGTTACAAATATGCCTGCTGGATAGAAAATTTATTTTTCTGTAGAAATGTAAAAGGAAAATGCGTAGAAATTAGCACAGAGATGAATACACACACGAGTGACTTGGACATGTGTGTGCGCGCGTGTGTGTGTGTGTGCATGTGTGTGGCTTTGCAGATAAGATAGCTCACACACACACACACATGCACACAAGTCAATTTCATTACATTGTTGCAGGCAGCTCCTCAATTTGGACGCTCTGAAATATTTTCCTTTCCTTTGCTTTTCCTTTTCTTTTTTTCTTTGCTTTTCAAAAGTTCAAAATGAAATGCGCCAACATCAAATATTTGACTTTGTTGTGCGTGTGTGTGTGTGTGTGTGTGTGTATGCCATGTGCGTGCCAATCAGGCGTGTGTCCTGCTGCTCTTTGGCTGCTCCTTTTGGATTTACGAGCTTCGCATTTTTTTGTTCCTTACGCCAAAAAAAAAAAAAAAAATTTTTTTTTTTTTTTAAATTACGTTTCGTTTTATTTCTGATTTTCTTTTCTATTGACTTTCGTCTCTCTGTGGGTTGGGTTTAGTAGCTGTTTTTCCTAATTTGAACTCGACCCTGCCCTGGACTTGCCCCCGCTCAACAACTTTCATTTTCAGCATTTGAACATTCCTTTTGATTTCCATTGATGCGACAATTGACGTTATTTTATTTGAGTTTCTTCTATTTATTTCAATAGTTTATATGAGTCGAGTGTACTATATAAATGAAATAACTAAGCTAAGTATTTTTTATTTAAAATATATTTATCGTATACATTTCAAAGGTTTATATGGAAGCGAAGCTAATTATTTTTTTTTTTCAATATTTTTTCATATATATTGCAGGGATTTATTTATATGAGCAAAGACTATTATTGTATAAAGTAAGAAAGTATAGTTGGCATAGTTTAAGCAAAGATTTCTATATAAAGGAAGGAAGCATAGTACAGTTTGAGCTTTTCATTATTTCAGATTTATTTTTATTTTATTATACAGTAGAGAGGTTAATCCCTTTTTTCATTGTTTAACACAGACAGAAATTTTGCATAGAATAAATGTTTCACAATTTAATTTCCTAATGTGAAACATTGTTCGTTAAGCGAAACGTATTTTCCCAAAAAAATGTGTTCGTTATCCGAAGTGTTCGTTAACCAAGAGTTCTCTGCATATTTTAAGTGTCAGTATAACATTGAAAATCGTACTTAATCTAGTTATAATCATCATGTGAATACATTTGTAGTTATGCAAAAATATTATATATATTTATATCTATATTTATGCAAAGTAGAAACGCATAAAAGTCAAGATCAAATAAGATAAAAGTAAAGAAAAGTCCAGATCAAGCTTAGAAATAAAGAAGAGTCAAAAACAAGCTGTTTTCTGTGCATTCGCTTCTACTCCAGCTCAGCTTAAGACTAAATTGGCAGAATCCAAGCTAGTTCTAGTTCTATAGCTGTCATCGTTGTTGTTGATGGCTCCACAGTTATTTGATTCATCTGCTTACATTTTACTTAATTTTTCTCTTTAAATCATAAATGATGTAAATAGATATACATATAATATATAACTTTTACAAGCTATGTATCAATTGCTATTGCTATTGTTAAAACGTTTTCAAACTAACTTTGTTTCGACATCACATTTAGGCGCTGTTGGCACTTGAGCCTGTGCCTCATCAATCAACATCAAGCTGGAATATGAATATGACATTTTTACGCAAATTACACGCCCCGCGACAATTGGCCCCGAGTCCACAGCCCAGAGCCCCGAGCCCAGAGCATGTAATCAAGTGAGTAAATCAAATTTGAACAGTTTTGCAGAGGCAGTTCAGGAGGGGGTGCTGAGGTAGTAGACACTTGACCAGCGGCTACTTTTTAAACACATGAAAAATGATGGCAATGCTTGTGCTCTTCCATTTTTTGTTGTAATGCTATTGTTGCCAGCGAAGGGTGTCTCAGTCAGCGCGCATCATTCATCATGACACCCTTCGAGTCCTGGACGACGACTCGTTTATTATGCAAGCTCATGTGCAGAACGAGGTCCGCAATCAGAGCTCAGCAAGAGACGGGGCGTATGAGCGACGAAATGCTAATCTGCCAGAGCGAATGAGAGGGAGTGACTGAGAGAGAGAGAGAGAGAGAGAGAGATGCTGGGAGCGAGGTTTATTAATGAAATCTCACAAGTGGGATGCAAAATGGCGTTGGCTATGGCATGCCAATGATTGATTGACTTTATGTAAATTCCTGTGGCAGCCACTTAAGCTCGTCAGGCAACGTCTATTGCCCCGCTCCCTCCCCACCCACCTAACAAACAATCAAAGTAGTAGTTGAATTTTTTTCTATTTATTTTGCTCTTGGGCACAATCCAGTCAAACTTTTTCCCTACTTAAACGCAATCTTTTTATGGAGGCTTAGAGCAAGCAGCGAAAAAAAAAAAATTTGTAAAATCTAATTTGCTGAAATGTTCGCATTTTCCATGAAAGTCAATTGAAAACGAAAATAAAAACACAATTCGATTTTCAATTGCGTAATGTGGCGTATAAATTGTTGTTCAGCTTGATTTCGATGCCGAACCGTCCGTAATTCGATTTGAAAAGTTATGCCTCCTCTCTAACTACGCTGCATTGAAAATTATATTTATATTTCATTTTATTTTACTTTATTCTGTACTGTGAGGGTCAGACTCCGGAGCCCTTCTTACACACAGGTCAATTTGTACGCAGATGTTATTGCTTTCTGTTATCCTTTCGTCAATTTCTTGTGAAAACAAATCTGAAACTGAAATGGGGGCTCAAAAAAAAAAAAAAAAAAAAAAAAATGTTTGTATATCCAATGCTTTTGTTCAGAATTTTTTGTATTTCGTATATATATATATTTTATGTTTGAGACAATGAAATAATATATGCCAGCTAAATATATTCATTTAATTCCTTTTTCACTTAAATAAGTTGTAAATAAAATTCCAAATAATTTCCAGCAAAAAGTAAATTATACTTTTATTCTTCATTAATATGAAGATTCAAATCTGTTTCTCTTTTTTTTCAACTACTTACTTTTAAGCAAACAAATGTCAATATGAAATAAAATATATATCTACATATATGTATATAATTGATAAGAACTTGTATTTTTCATATATTTTTTTAACATATTTTTTATTGAAATATATTTTTCTTATATATTTTGAATAGATTTTATTTTACATTTATTATTGCATAATATTAATTATATATTTAATATATAAAATTTACTTTTAAATACCTGAAATTTATCAGCATATTTTTTATTGAAATATATTTTTCTTATATATTTTGAATAGATTTGATAATAAATGTTATTGCATAATATTAATTATATACTTAATATATAAAATTTACTTTTAAATACCTGAAATTTATCAGCTTTGCTTCACAATTTCTAGATTCATTTGAGATCATAAAAGATCTTGCTGTAAATAAAGAAAAAAAAAATAATAATAAATAAATAAATAAAAATAAATATATATAGATATTAGATATAGATATAGATATTTACTTCGCATGAAGTAAATTATTAACACTTGCGGAAAAGGAAGAAACGATAAATTAAATGTTATAATGTAATGAATATATAAAAAAAATTTGTTTTTTTACTGTATAATATTTTATTTTTATTTATTTTTTTATATTTCTGCCTACCCTCCTCACATTTCACCCATCTCAGCCTCATTTAATATTAATAATCTCAAACCTGCAGCATCTGACTATTGTTCATCCATAACAATAGGATATATAATAATAATAATATATAAATACATAGTTTTTATCATAAACTGCGTCGCATTTTACTCAGCCACAACAATAACAATAACAACAACAGGAAATACCAAATGTCCAGTTGTCAGGAAATGCGAATTCTAAAAAGGGCTGGACTCAGGTCCAATTTCTATTTCCCTCTAATGGAGACACAAATATAATATTTGAGGTTGGGCATCATCATCATCATAGCCGACCTAACACTCACACCCGTCCAGCCTGTCTCCATTTTGTCCGTAACGAATACGTCCATGCTAGCCCATGGAGCATGGAAAAATAAATAAATTATAAAATTATTTCAGCATAATAACATGTCAAAATTCCAGGCACAGGGTCGAGAGGCGACTGAAGCGAGCCGAGTAGCCATTCATATTTGAAGGCGGAAAAAACAACAGTGTTAACAATTCGCCTGTGGCCCAGGCAAAAAAAAATTATACATTATGCTTGGGATAGGAGAGAGAGAGCATATTGGTTTTGAGTGGAATGTGAGACTTGCTCTAGAGCTGTCGATAAGGTTGAAGAGTTGTGAATTGTGAATATATTTCTTCTTATTCATACAAATGCGCGTATGTTATACCCGACTGCAAGAATCTTATTTGAATCAAATGCCCTTTGCAAATATATTTCTCAATAAATTTTTGTTTGCTTGATGAACGCGTATCATGCAATCTATCATACCCGCCTGAAACATGCTTACTCGTGTGTTTTTGGTTTATTTTTTAGATTTTATTCAGCTTTCTTTTTGTCGCACTGTGTCTCCCGTGCTTGGGTGGGTTTTTCCTCGCTCTGTTCGGGTGGTTCGAGCTCAGTTGCTGTCTCCAGTAATCTTTCATGCGGGATTTGCAGCCAGACACCCTCCTAACACATGATGGACATTTTTCCTTTTTTTTTTTTTGCCAAGTCTTACGCCCGCCCGTGTGGAATTTTATTTGTAAATTTATTTTCTTTGTGCGGTTTTTTTGTAGAAAAAATAAAGTTTTTGTGGCTTATTTTTTTTTTCTTTTTTTTTTTTTACATTTTTTTTGCAAACCCTTCGCAACCCTGTGGTGGTTGTCAAGTATTTTAAACATGTGCGTGGGGTCACACACGCACACACATCCGCCCACAATATAGTTGCTTGTAATTTCCATGCATTTATTATGGAAACACTTTAAAAGTAAATTTCTCAACGCCCTTGTGCGAATTTTCCTTCTTTTTTCATGTTTTTATACTTTGTTCCCAAAGGGAAAAAAGTATATTGGTTTTGTGCAATGTCCGTCTTGCTGTCCGTCCGTCTGTCCGTCTGTCCGTCTGTCCGTCTGTCCGTCTGTCCGTCTGTCCGTATGAACGCAATATTTTTCGGCGCTATTAGAGCTAGAGACTTGAAATTTTAAACATATACTCATATATGCTCCCGAATTATAAAGTGTAAAAATTTTCCCGATCCGCCCACTAGGGGCGTGGCAAATCGGAAAACTCTTCCGCCCATAGTTAAGTTATCATACTAGATGATGAGCTAGAGAGTTGCAATTTGAAATGTATACTCGGGGTGACAACCCAAGTTCAAAAAGCTATGGCGGATATATCTACGCCCATTGGGGGCGTGGCAAATCGGGAAATACGTATCTTCTACACCGTTAAAGCTAGAACGCTGAAATTTTGCATGTGAGTTAATGTTATGATTCTAAGAAGATCGATCAAAAAGTTATATGTCTACGCCCATTGGGGGCGTGGCAAATCGGACCTGAATATATAGTGATTTTTCAAATTGTGCTATATTTTGAACACTATTGACACTAGAGACTTGAAATTTTGCATGTATACTCGGGTTGACAACCCAAGACTAATAAGCTATGGTAGATATATCTACGCCCACAGGGGGCGTGGCAAACCGCAAAAGTTTATATCTCCTACAGTTTTAGAGCTAGAAGCTTGAAAATTGGATGGTTGAGTTACTAATGTTCTCCTCTATCGATGCCCCAAAAATAATTTTTCAGTCTCTTTGGGGGCGTGGCATATCGAAAAATACCCTGTAATTTTCGCATTTTTGGAATGTAAGCAACCAAATTTTGCAGTCATGTTAGCCTCGGCCTTTTCTAAGAACTGGCAAAAAATTATGCGTCTACGCCCACTGGGGGCGTGGCAAATCGGCAAAGAAGTTTGTTGTGGCCAACTGCATAATTCATGCATATAATAGCTTAGTAGCAATTGCTAAGATGGCAAAAAGCATTTTAACATAAATTTAATATTATTAATAAATTTAAAAAAATAAAATTGATAAGTTTTTGATTAATAAATAAAAAGTTTCCAGCGGGATTCGAACCTAGGTCTTTTGAAAACAACATGTAATCGTTAGCTAAACCTAAATCAATTCACAGCTGATCAGCTGACCAGCTGATCAGCAGCTTGTGACGAAACAAAACAATACAATCGCAATTCTTGCAATATGTATACACTTTTGGATGTGTATACACTTACACATAAATACATATATGCATGCATAGAAAAACTGCTTGCCACACAGCGTGGCAAATCGGAAAAATTGTTTTAGTTTTTGCTTAAATGCAAAATTCATATGCGTATGTTTATAAATTATCATCAATTGGCAGCAAGCATTTTATAATAAATATAAAAATATAAAAAATAAAAAATAAATAATTTTTGAAAAAAAGGTTTCTGCGGGATTCGAACCCACGCACCTAAGTATAGCTTGCATAGTGCTTACCACCAGCGCCACTGCCCTGACCAGCACTTCGTTAACTAAAACCAAATAAGACATTGTAATGCATTGCTAGAGCGCCTTTTGACAAAACTAAAATAACGATCGAAAAATTCCCAATTCAGTCACAATTCGTAGAATATTCTGGCATGCAAACTTTTGTATGTATACTTAGAAAATTGTGTATACTCGTATAGTGTGTACATGTGTAAATCTGTATGTATGTGTAGGAAAAACGTTTGTTGCTTGCCATGTACGTTTTCTAATTGCCGAAATATTTCGTTAATTAAATGTTTATTAAAGAAATAAGATGCACCTATGGGAACAAAGTATATCGCAGTTAGTGGCGCCTAACTGCAACGTTCTTACTTGTTTTTTTTTTCTGTTTTTTTTTTTTAAGGCTAGCGGCATTCCTGCTCTTTTGGGGATTGTCAAGCTGTCCTGTAACTGCTTGTGACCTGAGTGCTAATGCCCAGCAAATGGAATTTAAATCTATTTTGTATTTGTTACGTACGACTAAGCATATGTGCGTGAGAGTGTGGGTCTCTGTGAGTGTGAGTGGGATTAAGGAATGCCAGGAATGTGAAACATTAAGTTTCGCATTTGATAGAATGCACAAACATGGGTGCAAAGCTTGAAAGAGAACTTTGCGAGTTAAGTGAAAAGAATGTTATTGAGTAGTTAGATACATACATACGTATTATTATTGTATATATAGAGATTTCTTATGATACTCTATATATATTATAGATTTACTTAATGATGTAAATAATAATAATAAATATCTAGCGCAGGGTTCTGGATATCTCCTAGTCGAGCTTTATATACATACTCATATATAGTTAGACTATCTCTCTCATTTATTGCTCAAATTTATAAAATTTTCGCTTGCTTTCTCTGTCTTCTTCAGCTCTCAGGAACACAAACTTAATACTGAACAGTGATCAAGTTCTTTTCTCTTCTATTTATTTGCAATCTGGATTTTGAAAAGTCAATTGAGCAAATTTGTAATCCAAATCAAAATTGAAAAAAGCTTACAAAAAATAAACGTTAAATTTATATTAAATTACAATTCATAAATTATATATTTAATATAATTGCCTTAGCCATAAGAGTCGGTCTGAATATTAATAAACCTTTCTTCCAATAAAAATTGAAAAAAAAAAAAAGTAATACAAAAATGTTTTTCTCTAGTTAGATATTTTTACTACACAACACTAAAGTCTCGTCCTATAATTTTATCATGTTTTTCAAATTTGAATCATTCTAAACAAAGAAAAATCATAAAGTCAATTTATTGTGCTGCATGACGCATCATTCAAGTTTCTTTGTGCGATTTGCTGGCATCAGAGCTTCGTCTCTTTAGGGGCCATAAATTATTCAAAGCAGCGCATTTCCATGCGCTCTTCATTTGCTGCTGTTACTTGTTCGTCTTCTTCTTTTGCTTCAGCTTCTCCATCTCTCTCTCTCTTCTGGTTGCCTCACTTTGCAACTATTGATGGGCATCTCTTATTTATGAGCATAAAAATTATTGCAGCTAACAAAATTGAAGAGCGAAGCAAAAAATCAACATAAGTAATCATCGATGCAATTTCATTGAGTTCAATTCAAAAACATTGCCCTGCACAAGAGCAAGCACAACACAATGAGGGGACTTCCACTGCGAACTAGTACTCTACAAAGGGATAGTATAGTATGTACAGTGGGTTGAATGTAGTCAGACTTATAAGCAAATAAAAGCATATAATTGTGATAGAGTTGCATTTCTTTATTGCTATTGTAAGCTAGACTGGTATCTGCAGAACTCATCACGGACAATAAAAGATTTCTGTTTCATTTAACTTTGAGATTTTGTATTAAAATTTAAATGCAATTATACTAAGTTCATAATGAATTATAATTGGAATTGGAATTGGAATTAGTATTAATTATGAGCTAAAAATAATTGTTATAAATATATATATTTTTTTAATTTTTTACTAATAAACGCAATTGTGTACAAAATATTATAACAAATATATTATTTATAATTTCAGATCAATAATTACTATAAAATAAGTAAATTATTTAAAATTGATTTATATTAAATATATATTTTTTAAATTAATAAATATTTACTGCAAATATTCTTAACAAAATAATGATTATTTGTAAATATAAAAAATATTATTTAACTAATTTTTGTAGGCCATTCATGTCTAGACCAAGTACAATTGTCTTTAATTTTATATATCGCACATTAACTGATAATATTTAAATTATTTATTAAAATTTTGATAGTAATATTATATATGAAATATACATATTTTTGCTGCACCTTCTGTTTGCCTTTGCACCACGGTGCGGTAAACAAATTGCGTTTTGTTGTTGATGCTGCTGCTGCTTCCCATTTGGCATTTTTATTGATATGCATACAAACACACTCTCAATGCACACACACTCACACACACGCTAACACAGTCAGGCACACATTCGCATTTTATTACACTCGACAGCTATTTTCAATATATTACACAAAAAGCATAAAAGGCAAACGCATTTCGCCTGGACTTTGCTTTTTACATACGTTCGCTCAATGGATGTGCGAGGTCCCGCTGAAAGGATATTCTCTCTGTCTGTATATGTGTCTGTGTGTGTGTGTGTGCTTTCCATACTAAAAAACGCATAAATAAGGGTCAGTCGCAGCGAGAAAAATAACGGTTATGGCTATATGTGTATGTGTGCGATGGCGTATCTTTTGCCTGGTGGTTGACCAGCCTCTCAGCCTCTCAGCCGCTCAGCCTCATCCACCCAATCATCCAACCACTTGCACACTGCTCTCCCGCTCTTTGGTGGTTGCTCGTTCTTTTTCGTTCATTCCCTCGCGTTGGCGTTGGCGTTTCGTTCCTTTTTTTTTATGCATAAAAAGTGCTTAGCATAAAGTCGTAAAAAACGTATTTGCCGCCACACACACACACACACACACACACTCATGGAGACTCATCCAATACCAGCACAGCGTGTTGTTGTTGTTGTTGTTGTTGGCAGCGACTGTTGCTGGTTGCTGGTTGTCGGTTGCGGGTTTCCCATTGCGCTGCTGCTCTCAGCCGATTTAGATGCGTTGCCAGCGATAAGATTTATCCCCCCTACTCCACTGCCGCCCCATCTCTTGCTGCTAGTTGTTGCTGTTGCCGGTGCTTATTTGCGTTATTATGAATTTATGACACTTGGCCGGGATGTATGAGTGTGTGTGTGTGTGTGGGCGGTTGGGTGGTTGGTTTGAATAGTGGTTAGTTGTTGCCTGCCTTGAGCTAAGGAATTGCTGTCTGCGACCGGAAGTTAAGCAAATACACTCGAAAAACCATCATTGTGAATGATCATTTATGTGAATGAAATTCATTGAGAACTCTTTCAATATCATTTTTGTAAGACTATATATATTTTTTCAAAAATTTTATTCTCAAGCTAAGCTTTTGAAAATATTGTTGAGCATAGTTGAAGGTATTTAGATTTTAACAATCAATATTAAACTCTGGCAAGAATTTGAATGCTTTGATTATTATAAAAAGTGAAGAGATGATATTAAGAGATGATATTATCTCTGACTTGCTTCCTTCATATCATAACCGTTTGAATCTTCACGCTCTGTTTAAGAGATCAATCGAAAACAAATCTTACTTACTCGCTTGCGCTCTTCGGTTATATTCGTATTGGTTTTTGGTTGATCGGTTTAAACGAACATCGTTTAGGGAGCAATACGATTGACGTTCGTGCAATGAGATTTAGTGAGTGAGTAGATAATTCAAAGATCTCTCTCACACTCATACATTCACATCGATGCAATTGGTTGCTCTCTTAGTTTTTTTGTTTCCTAAACTGTGAGTCAAACTCAGTTGCAGTCATTGACAAACACTCAACAGATATTTGCCAGCTCTGCTTATAAAATAAAAATCCGTTTTATACTCCCAAAACAATCTATAGTTTGAAAGTCGAAAAAAGATCAGCAAGCGGGAAAAAAAATTGTTCTTTTTTTACTTATTAGGTAATTTATTTATTTCTCTTTTTATTCAAACTGATTTTATTTATATTTATAATATTTTATATATTCAAGAGTCCACAAACACAAGTCCTTAACTTAAATATAGAAATATCTTTTATCATTGCATCATTTATCATTTTTCATTCCTACACACAAAGTATATTTCGCTCAGTGTACATTCAATGCTGGAGCCCAATTGCCGTGTTGAATAATCGCTGCAGCATGAAAAATTCGCTGATTCGCAAGAAAACTCCAAGCAGATCCTTTTCTTTGGCGCTTTATTTCTGTTTGTTTGTCTCTAGTTTGCTTGCTGGCATTTCTTTATTTTCTTTTTTTTCTCTTTTTTTTTGCTCATCCATTTTTTACGCAAATCGTCAGCGAACCTATGGAGCTGTAGCCAATAAGCAGCTACGGATGCCAGGGAAGAGAGGAGACAGACGTAGAGATGATGGGAGAGTCTGAGTGCGAGGACTTGAATCAGCTTTATTGCGGGCATCATTATTTTTATTATTATGGCCACTTACATTGGCCAGCACCCACGCACACACACATACACAAATACACACATATATGTATATATATATATATATATATATATGTATATAGAACACATACATGAATATCTGCCTGCTTCGCTTCAGCTTGAACTTTTAGCTGTTTTTTTAGCGAGCACAAATGTAAATGTCTTAGGTTCTGTTTGTTTGCCTCACTGTGTCTGTGTGTGTTTTCCGCGTAAATAACTTCAACCCATTTGTACAATGCCCCCAAACACCAACCACACTTGCCTTGGCTATATATAAAAATAAATTGAATTGAAATGCTAATTTTATGTTAATTGAAAGAGGTTTTTATGCATTTCTAGATTTTTATGGCCTGTTTTTTTTTTTTTTTTGGCATTGGCTCTCCAGTCCCTTTTACTTTGACTTCTTCACTTTATTTTTGTTAGCAGTCAGCAGAATTTACCGTTACATTAGCACTAAAAGCATGTCATCAGTGCGCAATTTTTTTTTTCTATTCGTTGTAATATTTGTGTAATTTTTATGTTCGCATCGAGGCATAAAATTCAATTGGTCCGCAACTTTTCGTTTTGCCTAAAAGCATGCAACATAAATTATTTTTATGCCTGATTTCTTTTTTCTATTGCAAATCTAATGTTTTTGTTTACAATATCGAGGGAATTCCAATTGGCGGCTATATATGATGGTACTAACGGTAACTGCTTGATTGGCTTGGATGTTAACTGATGTAAGGCCAAAGTAGACAGAGACTTTTAACAGAATCATAATAATACTTATACTTATACTTAATTGACTCTGTATAAGATAACTCTATTAGTATTAGATAGATTCTTATAAATCTTACCACGTCTGCTTTCGACATTCTCACAATTTTTTAAGCTACTTTATAGCCAAAGCGCATAAAAATAAAAAGAATTTCTTTTGGAATTAAGATTAATGCAAATAGCTTCACCAAGTGTTCGTTTGACTTGGAACGTAAGCAAAATAACCTTTCATTTAAATAGCATAGAGAGAGAGAGAGAGGAGAGAGAGAGAGAGAGAGGAGAGAGAGAGAGAGAGAGAGAGAGAGAGAGAGAGAGAGGGATAGAGAGAGCGAGAGAGTGGGAGAGAGAGGGAAAATGCGAATGAGTTTTCCGCATAGTCTTCTTCCTTGAGGCTAGCTGCTCAGTTGTTGTTGCTGTTGCTGCTGCTGCTTTGCTGTGCTCTTTTTTTCTATTTTGTTTTTTCCCCCTTCCTGTCAAAGTCTGTCTACATTAGAAATCGGATATCCTGCTGCAGCAGAGCAGACAAGCCAGACAACTAACACACACACACACACACATACAACTGCAACTATAGCTCCATTGAAGCCCAGTGAGTTCTCTTACCCAATTTTCTCAACTGCCATTTTCTTATGCGATTTTCTGTGTGTGTCTGCCTTTCGCCTTAGTCCTTATCGTGCACGCACAGAGTCTGCTGCTGTCGCTGGCAGGACAACATCTACTACAAAAGGACCCCACATGCAAAGTTTTCAACACACACACACACATATACAGACACACACCCACCACACCACACAACGAGTGAGATGAGCGCCCAGCCGCAAGCAACACTTTTTTTTCTTCCTGCTAAACTTTTACCTCTGAGGCAAGTCGTGTTGAGGCTGCCTGCATGTGTGGTTGTGTAAGTGCGCTGCTTGTCTGTGTATTTGTGTCTCTGTCGCTGTCTGTATGGTGCTTTGTACTTATTGCATACACATAAAACGGGCTGCTGTGGCAGTGACACAAAATCGATTTTATTTGCCTCTGCTGATGCTGCTGCTGCCTGAAGTTTTGACTCTCCTGTTTTGCTCCTGTATTCCTGTTCGTCCTGCATAGGCCATCACAATTATGAGCCAGCACAAACACACACATTGGCAGATGAGCCTGGTGAACACGCCTACATTTTAAAGCCAACAACCAATAAAAAAGCATTTTTAGCCAGCCTATGCGTGTGACAGAGACAACATAATGTTTAGATTTTTCTGTATATTTTCATTTTGGCTTCTCCATTACCCATACGATATTCTCTTTTTTTTTACGCAGCGAGCAGCCATTTGAGCAAAGTTTGTCGTTTTTTATTGGGCTTTGAAATGTAGTTTGAAAAAAAAAAAAAAATCACTCAACCCTCTGACTGCCTTAACCCTAACCTCTACAGCGACTCATTTGCATTTAAATTAAGGGTAGCTGCACATTTACATAAGGGTGGCGCTTTCTCTCCCTCCCTCCTTGCCGTTCTCCCTTTCTCTATTCTAGCCAAATCAGCGCACATAAATCTTGGCTAGTAAAAATTACATTTGATTTGGCCATAAAGCAAACTTTTCGCCAGCTCTCAAAAATTCGTCTTCGTATGCATAATTCTAGTAGCTCCGACACAGTTTGGTATGGGTTATGCTTGATTACCCATCTTTATGATTATTATTATTATGCATGCAGTAGAGCAGCTCGATGTTTATGCCAAGTTGGCAGTTATAATGCCAACAACAGCAGGTTGAGCACAGCGGTTGGTCTAGTAGTTCGTCGTATTTATGATTCATTGTTGCGAAACTTTCGCCTAGGTAAAAGCCAAATAGGAAAACTGCCACACCCGCCCTCGTCCTCACTCAGCCCATGCCGAGCTCTTGGCTCATTAGCATGAAAGAACCCTTAGTCTTTGCTTTCAGCATCGAATTGGCTGGGATTAACGTTCATTGCTAGATTTATGTGTTGCCTGTGTTGTCGTAAAACCGAAAATATTCAACAATTTGCATAAGTTGTGTGCGGCTGAATTTCCTTCCAAATCAACAAAATCATATTCAAGCAGCTCCATATAATTAAGATTGAGCTGCATAAGCGCTATGTTTCCTATATAATCTTCTTTTTTTTTGTCCAACTAAGCTAGAATTCATAGAGAGAAGTCTCAAATTTGTGGAGTATTAAATGGTTCTTAAATTTTAGAAGAAAATAAGTAATATTAAAATTGTTTTTATTATTAAAGATCTTAACAACAATAAGGAAACGACATGTGTTTTTGAAGAATTATAAACGTAATAATAGCGAGTATCGTAGTAGACAATTATCTGAAAGATATAAGCAAAATCAGCTCAATTCGAATTCGTCACTCCACTCCTTGATTTTAATCATTATTTAATGTATTAGCTATATAGATAATCTCTGAGCTGAAAGTAGAAGAAAGCGACAGCTTTCAATTAATTTGTTCAGATCAAAACTCAAATTGAGTTTAATCTTGATTCTGAAATGCTTTCACACGAAAGACGAAAAAAGTAATTTAGTAAGTGCAGAGCCGCAAAGTATGCAACAAATTGCAAAGATCTGAGTGCGAAAGACTTCAAAAAGCCAAAAAAAAAAATAAAGAGAGGCAAGCAATAGGCAGCGGGTGTGGCAGAGCTGGAGTAGTTGAAAGAATTCTGCGGCCTCTTCATTCGGCTGTCAGTCAGTCAGGCGCAAAAGGCATTAAGAAGCATTTTTTGTGGCTAAGGAATTTTCACTTTAGAATTTCGAAACGGGAACAGGAGGTGAGGGAGTGAGTTAGGGAGGCAGCTTAACAGAAAAAGATGGAGATAGAGAGAGAGAGAGAGAGAGGCACTGGACTTTGATTATAATTCCAACACCTACAGAAAAAGAGGAAAAGTAGAAAAGAAAACGGGCCAAAAAGGCAGTTTGAGCAGGAGCAAATGGCGAAGACGATTGACAGTTGAAAATATAAAAGCGGATTTGTGTCTGTTCTTATGTATGTCGGCGTGTGCGTGTGCGTGTACGTGTGCTTGTGTGTGCGAGGGTGTGTGTGTGTGTGTGTGAGGGTGTTTATGTCAATCCAAGCGTAAGCAACAACAGCAGCTCTCTGTGTGAAGTGTGAACGAATGTTTTGCTGCAGATAAGCAAAATAACTGTAATAAGAAATTCTTTTTTATTTGCTCTCTTATATGTGCCTGCCTGCCTCCCACCCCCATTCCCTCTCTTTGTCTCCTTGAGTGTTTTTTATGCCACACGTCCATTGATGTTGTGCGTGAGTGTCTGTGTGCGTGTGTGTGTTCGTGTGTGTGAATCTGTGTGTTTTATTCGCTTGCTTTATATTCAAAGTGATGTCCTGTTGTGTCCTTCGTCCATCAGGCCATGCTGAAATGCGTGCCTAAGACGATTTCTTTTATTATTTACGGTACTCCATGCCATGGGGATTGTAATAGAAATCGTCCAAACTGACTGACAGACAAACGGACAGAAAGACTGAAATACAGAGAGCCGGACAAACAGTTGGACATATGTCTAATGCTAATGCGTATTGTCTGTCTCGTAGCCTTTGTCAACGAGCGAGCAAATCGAATAAGCTCAAAACGAAGAGTTGCGGAAGCTTCACTCAATCTGTCGATTATGTCGATGCGATTCCCTCCCCTCAGTCTTTCCATTCATGTGGGGTACAGAGATAGAGAGATGGAGAGAGCGAAATAGAGAGAGAGAGAGAGAGAGAGAGTGAGTGAGTAAAGTCTGCTACAATGCAACAATGATGGAGGAGTGGAAGTTTTTTTTTGATAACATTAAAAGATTAGGAAAGTTAAGATTAATTAATGTAATAGTCTTTTATTTTTTATTAAACAAGTATTTTTCATTTTTTCTATTTATATATATATATATTTTTTAAAAGATACGTATATAAATATAAATATTTTTCATATTTTATATTTCATAAAAACAGTGCACTCTTTCGATTTGAATACTTTTAGTAATATAAATAAAAAAAAATTTTTATTTTATTTAATTTTATTTTTTTATTTTTTTTTTTTATTTCATTATTATACATGTATGCAATCTTAAATAAAACATGAATATCTATATGAATATCATATTGGAACCAAATAGAATATTTGAGGAACAAAAACACTCATTTTTTAATAGATAACTAATATTTGTAAATAAAAACATAAATATATACAAAATTAAATTATGTAAGATATAAAATAAATTTATGCAACTTGACTCTACTTAGTAATTGATTTAAATTTTTGTTCACTTATACAGTCAATAAAATGCATAAGCATATATGTACATACCATATTTTCTTTAGTTTTTTTTTTTTTTTTTGGTATTTTTTTTTAATACTTAGCCAAATCAACTTCATGGCGTGCTTCATGCTAAACCTAAGCATTTCGAAACTTGCAGCAAAAATGAAATATATTTATGCATAGCTAATTGTCTCAGAAGGTAGAAATCGTGGCGGGCCTTTGCATGTGAGCCAAGTTTTTTTTTCTGCAGAAAAATGGAGTGTTAATTTATTGGTCTGCATAGACCGGGTGCCACATCGGTGGTGGGCTACTCCACCACTGTTGCAAATACATGGCCAGCTATACAGGTCTGCATCAACTGCAACAGCTAGCAGCTAGCACCTGCTGCCACTGTCTGCATGCATTTGCAATATTTCACACTTTAATAAATTTGCATGACCAGCGCCACACGAAGCTCGAGCTCGAGTCTGCCCCTCTTTGCACAGGATCTGACTTATCTTTTAATTGCATTTGAGTGCGATACGAATATGAATACGAATATATATGTATATGCTTATACATATACATATTTATCTATAGTACATCGAATGGGCAGCACTAATTTATGCACTGAACGCATGTTAATGGCATCTACTCAGACGAGGAAATTAGATTTACGGACGGTAGTGCAATATCTCTTTCGAGCTATGTTAATGCAGATCTAAGAATATATGTTGGTTCTGGAGTCTCTATATACTATAAAGTGCGGTTGCATCATGTGTGGCATGCATAAAGTTAATGAAAACTGAGTGTAAGTGTGTGTGTGTGTGTGTGTTTTAAGTGTGCGGGCATAAGCATAAGCATAATATATTTTCATATTTAATATTATATAATTTATACATAAAATTTTTGAATATTTTAAGCTAAAGAAAGACGAAGTGATATATGCAAATATATTTTTTATTTTAATAAAAATATATATTTTTTAAATTAAATTTATGCGCAATATTATTGACCTTCTCTATTAATATTCATTTGACACTAAGAAATAATTTATAAAATATGGGAATAATTTATTTGAATAAAGTAAACAAATTCTTTAATATATTTTTTTTTAATAAAAAAAATAAATTTAAGTTTAGCTTTAATAAATTTATTAACTGAAAGGACCAGTAAATTAAATATATTTTTTATTTTAATCAAAGAAATAAAATATTTTATTATTATTATTTATTATCATATAATTATTATTTTATTTTCTTATAAACGTCACAAAAAGTTACTTACATATAAATAAATACTTTTTATTGTGTATATACTTTGCCATAATTTTCTTTTATTATATGGTTTAAGTTCTCTTTATATATATATATATATATATATATATATATATATATTATAATAAATGTGCTATATTTCAAGCTTTTTACTACTACTTAGAGCTGCTAATCCACTTTTAATTACTCGCATTGCATTAAGTTCCAGCACTATGCAAAATATCGCAATAACTCTATACTTACATGTATATATGTATATATATTTGCTTTATTGTACTATATCATTAATGCAGCCACAACGTCCCGAGCCTCAATGAAAATTTGCGAAAATTATAATCCAACTTTGGCAAAAAAAAAAAAAAAAGATGAAAACTTTTGCCAGACGAAGCGCGGAATCAAAGGGGAAGAACTGTTAGACTATGAAGTGAACTATTCTTAACTAGAAATTTATTAAATTATGCCGCTGGCCTATTATTATGCGAGTTAATCATATGTTCGCTGCAGTTTAATAGCAAAAATAGCAAATTGCAAAAGCTCGTGTGCTACTGCTTCCTCTGCTGTTCGTTACACCTATCTTGTTGTTGCTGCTATTCTTGTTGCTTTTTTCTTTTTTTTTTAATGAATTTTATTAAAAACAAATTGAGTTTTAATGTGTTTATTAGCTAAAACATTTTGTGCAGCAGGCAAAAGTCTTTGGATTAGCAGCCTTTATGTGAGATTAACATGATTCGCATTCATGTTAAGGCAACATAATATTCAAAATAGCATTGCATGGGCGTGGTCTAGCCTCTGAAGTGTAAACTTGAAACATGTTGCAGCCTTAGCATAGTTTTTTTTTTTTTTTTTTAATTTTTTTCATACAAGTTCCGTTCGAGTCGCGTGCATCGAGGAAATTTGCATGGTGTTGTTATAGACCGGGTCATATCACATCTGCTTGAACTTCAATTGCTGTCAATTTATTTTTTGCATAATTTTTGATGTCTTATTCCAACTTTTCTTACAAGATATGTATCTTGGGCGGTCTAATGGCATGTTGCATGCCCCGTTTTCCCATTGTTCGTCAACAATGAGAGCACACTGTAGCTGCAGCAGCCCGTTGCCACAATTTAGCTATGCATTGGAATTGGCAACGAGCTCTATTCACTATTCATAGCACTTTTTTTTTATGGCATTGAGAGATGCAAGCATAAGCCGCATGTTCAACACTCATTTAGGCGACCTGCAATTTGCAAGGGCTGGCTTGTGGGCGTGGCATTTGCTTGAACCTTAATCAGGTGCAGAGCATTCGCTAGTGAACTCTTTTGCATGTAAAATTTAAACAAATTACAGGTTAGGCCTTAAGGAGGAGTGTTTAAATATATAATTTCTAGGCCTTCTATAATTCCAATAGAATATTTAAATATAAAGCATATTTTGGCTTATTTATGTTTTAGAATAAATTTGACTAATATTTTGCTGTATTTCAATATCAATTTAAAATCCACGAAATCAAATCTAATTTATTTCAATATCAAGTTTATTGTTCTTTATTCTTTTCACAGAAACAGTTTTATTTATATTGTTTCTTATCATTTTCACTAATTTTATATTTCATCCATTATATAGTTCATATATTGCCGCTCACAAAATCCCCTAAAATATCTTCAAATTATGTTGATTAACTATAATTATTGGCTAATTGCAATTTTTCTTTTAAGCATAGACCATATCTTTAAACCCCATACATAACATATACATACATAAATCACGATTATATTCATCATTTACAGACTTAAGCTGTTTCTTTATCTACCAATTTCCTATCATAATTGCAGATTTTTCTTTGAATATAATTTTCGTAGCTGCTGCATTTGGAAGCCAGTTGGCAACGGATTATGAATGGCCAAATTATGTGATTGCCGCAAATAAATCAACAGAAATATTTGTTGCATTTATTTTAGTGCCTGCTGCAAGTGGCACAACAAAAGACTTAAGAAACGAACGCGAAATAAATAATCAAAGCACACATAAACAACAAACACATGAGACTCCAAAATGAGCCGCGTGTAAGCTGTGGTAGTGTAAATATGCTGCATACCCTGTAAGCAGTGCTAGAGCAGGGTGGCATGCTAGTTAATGGAATATGAACTATAATTTTGTTGAATTTCATCTAGCCAAGTATAGCCATAAAAGTAATCAAAAATATTAAATAAAATATTAATTTATTTGAAATAAAAGAAAGTATAGAAGAATGTTTTATATATAGGATAACTCGTAGTCATTTAAAAATCAAAGAGAATATATCTATTTTATAACTAAACTCATTTTGCAGACTGCATAAATTAAATGACTATAAAAACTATAAAATAGTACAGTAAATTTTTTGTAAATTATTTATTAGTAATAAAACATTTTTTTAAAAACTGAAATTAAGGTATCTTGCGGCATTTATGGCTTCTTTTCAATTATTATTATATATATATTTTTTTAATTATGACATGTTGCAAAATAAAAAAAAAAATACAAAAATATAGAAAATAATTAAAGAAAAGTCGAAAGGTAATCATAAAAAAAATCTAAATTAAAAACAAAATAAAAATTGCAGCCGCTCAAATTTTGCATTGCTTTTTCAAATAATTTTTCTTAACATATTTTTATTTATTTTTTATTATTATTTTTTATGGCTGTTATGCTGCTGGCTGTTAACGACTTTATTTCCCTGTTGCTTCAAAGAACTCGCTGCCAAATGAGCTTAATTAGCCACACGCTATATACATAGACATTTGTATTTATATACATATATACATATATTTATATGATATAGGAGATATCATTGCTCGGCTGAATTTTCGGTGCTATGCTTTGGTTTTTTATTGCCACTTAGATGCATTTTTTTTTAGTTTTAGTTTTAGCTTTAGTTTTTACTGCCAATGCATGTCGGATTTGCAGGCAGCTATCACTACAATTAAATTTGTTGCACTCGCTTGCACAAAATGCATAAACAGTTGCACTTCGTAGTTGCAGTTCCAGTTGCAGTTGCAGTTGAAGTTGCATTTCGCTTTTGAAATTTGACACGCAAATCGTAGATGAGAAATTTCTGCATTACCCATGTCTTTCCACTACTATTTGCTTAGGCCCGCCAACGAGCCACAACCGAAGCAGCAGCACCTTTTGCATTTTACGAGTTTCTCCTGCTGCCCCCTGTCTTTTGCTGCTGCTGCTGCTGCGGGCTATTAAATTTTGCTGCTGCACCAATTACCACTAATAAGTGCAGATAAATATCAACAGAGTGAAGAACATTGGCATTAGAAACCTTTGAAATTATACGTATGCACATATATGCCATGTAATCATAAGCATGCTTACAGCTCGCTGTCTCTTTGCCAACTCTCAACAGTTTTTTTTTCTTACATTTAATTTATAGTTCTATCTTTAGAGAGAATTGAGACTTTGCTCAACTGCAAAATGCATTTTTTTTTGCATAGAAAAAGTTTTTTTAAATGCAACCTAGAATCTCTAATCGAAATATATTCGCTCAGAAACTATATTTAAATATTTACATATATCGAAACAAACTCTTGATACACTTGTAAATACTCGATAGACGTGGCATATACTACCAAAGCTTTTGTTCAACTGTATTTTGTATCATTATTATATTTTTTTTACCAATCCATCTACCAATTATTTGTTATAAATTCTTATAAATAATATCCAATAATTGTTGTGTGTAATCCAATTTCAAGGTAATCCAGGTCCTTGTTGTATGCAAATCTTTTTCCTTTGAGCGAGAACCGTATCAGAACGCAGTCGAAAACCGTTTGAGGCATTTGCCACAGACATCGTCCGCTTTTATAGAGCTGACAGCGCATTGGAATGGTTTCCAATTTAAAACCAAATTTGAATATGCGCACAAAATGTGCTCGAGCTGATAGACTGGAAGGTAAGAAAGCCGTTTTTTAGGGATGTTGGTACAAGAGCTCTTAAAGAACAACCCTTTGAAATAAACAGCAAAATTTATGTGAATGCTAAAAAAGAGTTGCTGCTTGGGGGGCAACCCTGTTACCCCTGCTGTAGCACTAGAATATTTTGTTACCCCTTTCATCGTTGCTGTTTTTTAGAGCATTTGCAGCTGATGAGGCAGACGACACTTTTAGTACACAGCGTTGCCACCTAACACACAGCTGCTCAAGCGTTGCCACACGATATTTTTGAATATAAAAAATCCATTTGCTAAAATGAGTTTGCATCAATTTCTCAGTTTTTCTTTAGAAAACTTATTTTAAAGCTTAGATTTAAGGGAGACTTAACGAGTCAAAACAGTGCTGCCACATGTCGAAAAACTATCAGAATATAACATTTTTTTTTTTTATTTAATAAAAATATTTGTTATTGATTTTTAACATTTAAATAAGATAAAATGTCATTAAATTTTTTTAAATATATGTTTAATTTAATTTACTATTTTAAATTTAATTTTAATTATTTTACGTTTATTGTTTTCATTTAATTATTTTTATTTACTTAATATAGTTTCTGCTTTTTTAATTAATTTTTATTTTTATTTATTATTATTTATTTCTCTTCTTATTTATATTTTTTATTATTTTTATTGTTTTTTTTTATTTTATTAATGTTTTCACATATATGATTTAATTTTTATTTTTTATATTGTTTATCTAAATAACTTTTATTTTTAAATATTTTATTTATTTTATTATTCTTTTTATATTTTATATAATTTGTTGTTTATTTCATTTTCCACACGCTCATTAACGCGTTTGCCAAATATGCATGCTGCTTGTTCGATTGCAACCAACAATCTCCAGTGCTGTCAATCAAAATGCAAAATACAATTTAGCGATTGCCTCATTAAAAGCAACAGCTACAACAACAACAAGCTTTATTTATATAAATGCATATGTACTGTATATATATATATTTTTGTATAATTTTACATTTTCCACTTTGGGCAGGGAAACAAATCAACTGACGTTCAGGTGAGGCAGTTGACATCAAGAAATCTGCCTTCAGATTGTGTCACAAAAAGCGTAAACGATTGACTGAACGATTGATTGAGGAAGGGAGGCGGAGTGACAAAGGGGGGAAGAGGGTTGAGACGGGCGTGCTTGAGTGGTATCTCTCTGCTTACTTGCATCTGTGCAACTGGCATGTGGCATCAGCTGCGGCAAGTTTTTGGCGACGCGTTTTGCGGTTTTTACACGATTTGGTCAACAGCATCAAGCATGACTGACTGACTGACTGACTGACTGACTAGCTGACTAACTGACAAAGTGACTAAATGACTGACAGCTGCCTGTATCGAGGCTACAATAACAACAACAACAACAACAATGACAACAATCGTGTTGTTGTCGCCTTGTCACCAGCTTCTGTGTGTCATTTCGAGTGCAGCTGTAACTCGAGTTAAAACAATTTTTGTATTTTGCTTTTGAATAATTTGCCAAGTTTTCTGTGGCTTATTAACTTAACAATAATTGCCATTCGAAAATCTGCATAATTATATAGAAATCACGAGGTTAGTTACTCAGATTTGCTGTCGCTTTAATTATGCCATTCTCAATTTACAATTTACAATTGAGAATTCTCGTGAAAAACATTTCAAAGTTCTCCATTTGGAGGTGTCATAAATACTTAACAAATAATATAAGCCATTTGGCTTGTTTGCTTAAATTGCAAAAAAAAAATATTTGGGTTGCCTGCCAAAGTTGTGGAATTTTATTTATTTTTTTTAAAGCAAGAAAACAATTTTTTAAATATATATATATATATTTTTTTTTTTTATTGATGGGGCTATGTACAAGTAAATCTAGGCGAAAACTGCGGGCATATATTTTATATATCAAATTCACTATTTAATTTAAAAAAATAAATACTTTTTAATAGTTATATATTTCTTGTGACAAATCATAAAAAAATAAATAAATAATAAAATAAAATAAATTTAATAAATTAATTTGATTAAATTTCTTAATTTATTTTATTTTATTTTATTTATTTATTTTTTTTTTTTTTTTGTGAAAAATCATATAACATTAACATAAAATATGAATTTAATCAACAAATTATACATACATAAATAGTATAATGTCTTAATTTAAATAATAATGTGCAGATTTTTCTTTTTTTAGGATATAATATATATACATATATAAAATATAAAATTGAGCTTCTAAATCATTTTTCAATATATTTATAATAATAATAAGCAAGAGATCATTATGAAAGAGTGCTCAGGCTAGAAATCTAGTTTAAAGTTTTTATTAGAATAGAAAGATTTGATAATTAAAGAATTTTATTGCTTTCAGTTGTGCTTATATATATTATATATAAATCTATCTATTTATTTAAATATCTATCTATCTCTCCCATGCTCTAGCTCTCTCCCACTGAAAAGTGATTGTTCAACAATTGATCTGAAAGTTTTCCCTAGCAACTTAATATAAATTCATTAAGACAACTAGTAGCATTTAGTATAAAGTAAGATAACTTTGCTGTGTCAGCTTACTTTCCAGCCACAATGAATCATTCCAAATTGCAGTGATGTAAATGCGAATGCCAATGTGAATGCTCCCAAAGTTGTGATGAGTCGCGACTCGATCATCATTTAAATATGCGGCAGCAGCTACTGTAAAAGAGGGGAGTGCGCTTCTGGGACCAGATACTTCATCACCAGATACTAGATAGACAGGCTGAGCTGTGCTGATGGGCTGCTGATGGCGGCGCTTTTAAAGATTGCCAAGCCACGCCCCCACCGGCAGGACGGCAAGTGCATATTCGTCAAAGTGGATCGGGCGAGTGCTGTATGCCATATTTTGCGCTTATTAAAGATTTTTAAATACAGTAATTTCTGCCGTTGCCGTCGATCGTGAAAGACTGCTAATTTATCGATGGATTCGTCAGGGCTATTTTCTGTGCTGAATTATGAAAAATCATGCAGCTAATTGTCCTTGGCTTGTCTTCGCCAGAAATCCTTTTAAGCCAGCCATCTAGAGGCAGCGCCAAGCATCTCAAGGCTCTCCGCCAGGCAATTATAATTATAATTAGCCTCTCGCCTCGCCGCTCTTGTTAATAACAATTCTGTCTTAATTGTTTATGCACATTTATGGCTGCCAGCTTAAAATTTATGCAAACAATTTCCATTCTCGAATCAAATACAACAAAAATACATGAAAAAAAAATTTAAACCGACATATTTGCTCGGCTTTGTCATTGAACGGATTGTTGAGGATTGTTATGCATTATACAAACGCTTAAATAAATGTGAATGTGAGTCGGATTGCCATTGGGTTTTTTCTGGGGTATAATGACTAAGCTATTTAGTTCGATCCAATTGTGATTTTATATAGATATTGTAATATGCACTTAGGAATGTTTAGTGGGAAATTGTAAATACAAAATATTTAATGAGAAATATATAGTAACATTTTATAAATAGTAAATATATATTACATAGATTAAAAAAAAACATAAATAAATAACTAAAAATAAATTTAAAAAAAAAAATAAATAAAAATAAAAAAAAAATTAAACTAAATTAAGGTTTAGATATTGAGATGCTTTGAAGCGTGCAAATCAACTTAGAAAAAAGAAAAGATATTAACGTATCAAATAAAAATTAAGTAAATAAATAAATAAATAAATAAATAAATAAAAATAATACAAATAATACCAATTCAATATAAAATTCTTAAATAAAAAATACTTAATAAAAAAAAATATATTAGATACATTTGGATTTTTTTTTTTTTAATAAAATTAACACTTTACGCGGAAAGAAATACGTAATATTTAAGATAAAGCTTAGAAAGTTGTTTTTGAAAGCTTTTAAAAATTTTTTTTTTTTTTTTTTTTTTTTTTTATTTTGGTTAACAAATAGAATTTGTTAAGGAAAGTCTTTAAGCAGCTGAAATATCATAGCGTAAATTGAGTTTTAGTTTCCACTAGATCCAACCAACATTTAGGTCACAATATATAATTATATAGACAAATTATAAGTCTCTATTGGTGTCGATTGTGGTCACAAGTGCACAGTCTTGATTCATCTAAAAATATCTTTAACATTTTAAATTTCCTTTTTCTTACCCATTGAAATAGTGCATTGAAGCGTCTGCTATACATGTGAGTTACCTTGCCATCTTTGCTCTTTGTATTGAATTATAGTCAAATGCACTTGAGAATTAACATTTGGAATGCGTTAACAACTCGGCTGGGTTGGCATTTAATTGAAACTTGGCGAACATACTTATGCAAATTCCCCCAGGCGAACGGGCCAACCAAATGTGGCACTTGCGACTTGCAACGTGCCTCAACGATTTGCATAGAATGAAGGCTGCGATTTGCATGTGAATTGTATCTGATGGATGCGCCTTGCGAGTGGTTGATACATTGTGAGGCCATCAATTATGATGAGCATTTCAAATAAAATGTACAAATTAAAAGAGCAGAAATTACATGAAAATTCGAGTTGGAATTGTGTTTGAAAAAAAACTGAATAAATGAAAAAAACAAAGAGTAAGCAAAGCAAAAAGCGGAGATGCATCCGCAAAGCCTTTCCAAGAAAGCCAAGTTGAATGCTGCCCCTGATGCCTGATGCCTGATGTTAATAAGGCGTCTCATAAATTATCAGAGGCGGCATGGGGAAAGGGGCTAAGAGGGGTTACACTTGGAGTTGGAGTTGGAGTCGGAGATTCTACCAATGCCAATGACGAGCTGCAACTCTTCGTCTGCTGCTGCTGCTGCTTGTCTTGACATATGCAATGGCGCGCACAAAAAAATTTACATTGCATTTATACGGATGCGACCACATCTGTTAATGATCATCATCAGCATGATAATGATGAGCAACTATTAACGTGACAATTTGTGATTTGTGCCGACCAGGCTCTCGCCATTGCCATTGCCAACTCGTATGCTGGCCAGCTCTTTGGTATTTAGAATTTCTTTCAACTCGCATCCTGTTCGTCACAGCGGAGTTGATGCATGTTGCTGTTGCTGTTGCTGTGGCGCGGCTGTTGCTGCTGTTGCTGACGATGACTGCATTTAGATTACAGAATTATTTAAAATATTTTATTAAACGCAGCAGCCAGCTGTGTCTGCTGTGCCTAGCGGGGTATTAATTATATAAATTATTCAAGCCTAATGAATCTACACAAAATCTTAGTAATGCGCACGACTATTCCTACACACACTAAAGCGCCATCTGGCGTTTGATATAGTCAACCTTTATGTAGCTTGGGGTTGGAAATGTTCTAAAAACAACTATATTCGATTCCATCTATGCAAAGTTCTTTCCAGTTGTCAAAGGGTTGCATACGGCTCTTTTTTTAGAAGGGTTGTTGTAGGGGTAACATGTTTTTTAAGGCCACAATTCAGTATGATATTGAGACTTGAAGTGAAGAGTGCTGCGAGGCAGAGAAATGAAATGGAAAATTTTAGCAAAATTTTATTGAGAAATATTTAAAAAAGGCAAAGAAGAGAAGAGAAGGATTCAGGAATATGGCTACGGATATTGTGCTGATTGGAAAATGAAAAAAATGGCACCGAAATTTATTTAAAAAGGATTTCGTTACCTCATCCACTAAAAAATCATGAAGAGTATGTTCAATAAATTTATATAGTGTATATTAATTTTCATCGATTGCTTACTACAGAGGAACAGAAGAACAGAAAAGTCGGAGTTGAACTTTGGAGATCATCCTATATAGACACAGGGCTGGATTGTTGCTAGTATATTTTATATATTTATAAAACTTTACTTAAACTATATCTTATTTTTTGCAGATCAAGATTGATGACAAAAATCGCAATGTTAAGAACGAAATTATTCAGCTTATATGACGGCTTAGTCATAGTAAAATGATTTATTATGGAATATTCAAATGGTATTACATATTATGTATTTTGGGTAATCCATTCTTAAACAATTTCACAATATATTTTACAGTTTTTTACATAACATTTTAAATTCAATATTTAACCCACATTTCCATATTTATAATTTTAAAATAAATCTTAAATACTAAGCACTATAATTTTTTTATTATTTTATTTATTTTTTATTTTCTTTTTTCAACCTATATTTTTATACCCTGAACCCATTGAAAATGGGAATTCAGGGTATAATAGTTTTGTGAAAATGTATGTAACAGGCAGAAGGAGAAGTCGCAGACCCCATAAAGTATATATATATATATCTAGCCCTGTCCGTCTGTCCGTCCGTCCGTCCGTCCGTCCGTCCGTCTGTCCGTCTGTCCGTCTGTCCGTCTGTATGAACGTCGAGATTTCGGAAACTACAAAAGCTAGAGAGCTGAAATTTTACATGAATACTCGTATGTTAGCTACGCAGTACGAGTTTGTTTTGTTTTTTCGATAACTCATCACATTTCCAAATTATCGATAAAAAATCGAAAATTCGTTTACATTTTTTTGGTTTTTTGGGCGTAACTTCTACACCGTTTCAGTTAGAGACTATAAATTAATATTTTTAGATAGATATTATGAATACGCAGATTATGTAATTTTCAGATTTTGGATGCCACGCCCCCTTCGCCCTCAATTTGAAAAAAACGCATTTCAAATACTAGAGACTTGCAATTTGGCAAATAGGTACATTTAGATGCTCTTAATATATTCCGAAAGTTTCCTGAAGATCGTCTTTCTAGAAATGGAGTTACAAGCGTCCAAAATTCAGCCCAACCCGCCTCCAAGCCACGACAGCAACTGCGCGGTTAGCAGAGCGTGCGCTCATAAGTGCGTAAAGAAGAAGAGTATCACTTTTTTGCAGGGTTCAGGGGATCTCGTAGTCGAGCCGTCTCGACTACAGCCTTCTTACTTGTTAATTACAATTTCCTGAACTTATGCGCAGCCATGAAAAGCAAAGCAATATCCTCACTAAATCTCCGCCCAATTCCAATTCAAAATGCTAATCAGATTTCCAATTGGACTCAATAAGCTCCCTTTGTTTGAACACGCGCTCAAGTGAACTATTCAAATATTATGTTAACGACTTTGGCCAGTCGAAAAAAAAAACAAACTTTGGCCACGCTTTGCTCTGAAAAGAGTTCAGCTGATTTGAAAGCTTTAGCGTATGCCTATATAGAAATCTGATTTTTTTTTTTTGGCATATCATTTCCGTTCGTCCAAAGTCGAAGTCGACCAAGGCGACTGAAGGCAAACTGACAAATTAGACAAATAGAAAACATGTCAAAGAACTGAGCTGCATGCTCAATTAAGCCGCTTGACAGCCGCACAACAACGGCAGCAGCAGTAGCCAGAGCAGCCGCAGCAGCAGACAGCAGCAAAGATCAGTTGTAAGACTGAGGAATGTAGTGAATGATGTACTATGAAATACCCTGTTTATATATCAAAGTAAATGTAATGCAGTGACTGTAAATGCTGAGTAATTATAAAAAGAGCGACGATTTGTGGGCAATTGCTATAGTTTAAAATTGATGCACTACAACATACCCTGTATAGAAATATATTAAGTAGACTTAACTATGTATAGGCTTTATGTATGATTAAAGAATTTCAATTAGTGAAAAAAAATATTTTGGAAAGTTTGTAAAGGTGTGCTGGACTATGAAATACTCTGTATAAATATAGAGCTGAGTTATTGCATTTACTAATGTATTAGAATAGAAAGGACAATATGAAATAGAATAGACAATACAATCAACAAAAAGTGATCAACTAAGTAATATCATACATTTTATTTTCATTCCTATCTCTATACATTTCTATCAAAATTTCAGTTTTAAATGCATTTTTTTGGGCTTTTTCGATTAAGACCATAGACAATACACCCCATGTGAGACCCATGTAATTTACGTGGTATATTTTGTAGCTTAGCCACAAGACACAAAATCACAACAATGCCGCGTCATGTTTTTCGACTGCGTAAGACCAGAGGTTCGTGCCCCAAGCACGACGCTAATTAGAATAATGCCGACGCGTAGTAGTAGTACACTATAGTAGTTGGGTTGGCCAGTTACGAAAACTGTTTGCTCATGGCTTAAACGCAATTAACAATTAACAGCCGACAGGCCTCGGGACGGTCAAACAGTAGCTACAGAAAAGAAAAACATTTAAATACGTTTAATTTCACAGCTCGCGCGATATTGATCGCTCGACACAATGGAAATGGTCAAGTCATGGGATCGATCGAGCCATCGCGCGATCGCTTCAACGTTCATATATTGTGAAAGGTGCGTTACAGTTGGCCCCAATAGAATTCAAACACTGCAGACAGTTGTCTGTCTCACTGTCTGACTGTCCCCCAGTCTGACTGTCTCCCTCTCTGTCTGTCTGCCCGGCTCGCTGTCCCGGCAATCAAAATCCTTTTATAGCATTTACATAGCAGCACATACAAACTGAGCAATGCCTCTGCCCATTGGTCAGCTAGCTGCTAGCACTTTTTTTCTCTCTAGTCAGTACTTGTTGTGCGTGTGTGTGCGAGTGTGTTTAGTCATTGAGACTAGCCCGGGTCCAGTTGACAGCCAACAAACACTGATCGTGGGAAAATGATCGATTTCATTGCTCTGCTATTTGGGAGCATTGAAGAGTTGTGCCGTTGGCTGTGGCTGCAGTTGGGATCTGATTGGAACCGTTCGTCTCGTATTGGATCGTATCGTAGCGGCTCTACATGACATCGAACAAGCCATCGAACAGCAGCAATAGACTAAAACGTGTTCATAAAGCAATTTTCGACTTTTTTCCCCCCATCTGTTGCGTTTTATAACATAAATTGTCTCTAGTATTTAGTTTTTTTTTTTTTTTTTTTTACAATTTAGTTTTCAGGTTTTGTTTTTTGCACGTCGTCTCTGACAGATTGTTCGCAATTTGAGGCCATTTTTGAATATTGATGCGTTTAGAGGTGCTTTATTGACCATGAATGCATAATGGATAGATTATTGAGAATTGATGGGGATATTAGCATTAAGAGAGTGTAATCGTATATGAATAGTGTATGTCGAATATAAGATGAACTAGAATAAAGTTTATTCAATTTATAAGAATAAGTATTTAGTACTTACCTCATATTATACATAAATATAAAGATTAGTTCGTAAAAGTTACGTTGGCAGGAACTGAAAAAAGAAAGAAATCATATGTTGTAATCATAATTTAATTTTCATGGCGAAAGATATTCTTAAGGAATATTCTCATGATTTTCAAAAGCCCAACTCTGTGCATATTGTAACAAACTTTCTAAATCTTTGGCAGAATGCATTTATCAGAACATTCCAGACCCGGAAGACTCTCTATAATCTTTGAGCTTTACTACATCGAATTAGGTTACATAGAAGACATCGGCATAGAAAAAAAAAAAAAAAAAAAAAAAAAAAAACAAATTATGACCATATTGTATAACTTAATAATAGTATAAGATAATAGTATAGTATAAGATATATAGTATAAAATATTATTATATATTAATTTTAATACTGATTTATTATATTTTGACATTCATATGGACAAACAGACGAGCATCGTCATAGATCGAATCACCTCGTTATTAGTTCACTATAAAAGTACAAATAATGTTTTTAAACAATATTTCATTTGTAGAAAATTTTTATTTTATTACTTTATTCAAATCAAAATTTATTAAACAATTGGTAGGTTCCTCCAAAATGTATTTTATTCAAAATAATAAAGAATCCATACAAATTTTCTTTATTATTTATAATAAATATTGATTTAAATTTAACATGTGTATTTTTTTTAATACTCAACACCACGCCTTATAAAGCCTATTGGACTTTGCCTTGAAATGGATTTTTTTCAATATGGAAAAATTGTTAATTGCCTTCGTTTTGTTTACATTTTGCAAACTGTGTTAATTTATTGCTTATTGTTTTAATTAAGTTTTCTATTCAGTTTTTATTTTTTTTTTTTTTTAAGTTGTAATTCACACACTCTGCACTTTTGGTTAGAGCAATCAATTATGATATTCAATTTCTGTTTTCGATTTTTTGCAGTCATCTAACTAATGCCAAAAACGGATTAAATGGATTAACGTGCGACGCCTTGCAGGAGCAGAAAGAGATAGAGTGCAAAACGCAGAGCTGGCAAAAACGAAAGACTCTGGCAAAAAACTTGAATTGACGTAGCGAGCAGTGTTGTCGCCTTGTGTGCGGAAAAATTATTATGCAGCTGCAATTACTCGCCAATTGGAGGGGGAATAAAAAATACAAAAGAAAAAAAGTTGAGAAGAAAAACTTGCCGCCCGGCCAGCATCCAAAAGGCGATAATCCAACAAGCAGATCTTTCTATCCCACTACCTCTCACACTCCCTGCCTCTGCCTCTGCTTAGGCCTCTGCCTCTGCTTAGGCCACTGCCTCCGCCTCTGCCTCTGCAGAGAACCGTTCAACGGTTCTCTTTGACTCGACGTGGCTATGACCATATGCAGCCTGCCAACTAGCTGATTATTTTTATTATAATTCTGAGCGAATGCTGTTTCCCTATTCTTGTCTAAAGACCATATTCTTTGCCATTTATTGTATGATTTTTTATATTTTAAATTCTATTTTATTTTTTAAGCTTTCATTTTAATGTTTATTACAAATTATCTTTTTCATGATTTTATTTATTTATTTATATATTTATATATTTATATTTATTTATTTATATATTTTTGTTTTTTTTTTTTTTTTTTTTTTTTTTTCTTTAATCTTTACCACAAATATTTCGTCATTATTTATTTTATGCATCAATCATTAATCAATTCTCAATTTTTCGTAACTCTTTAATATCAATGTGCATTTCCATTGAAATTATAATTCATTTCCATATTGAAAGCAAATTAAAATTGAATTTAAATAATATATATAAATAAAATAATATATATAAATAAATATATATATATATACACATTTTTTTTAAATATTGTTTTTCCAAATTTTTATTTTTCTATTAATTTTATTAATTGCTCAAATATTAAATAATCTTTTATTGAAATCTTTTGCGTTTTCTTTATTATCATTATTTTATTTTATATTTAAATAAATTTTTTACTATTGTTTTCCCTTATTATTTATATTTTTAACATTCACCATATTTTAATTATTATTTTTCTTCATTATGCATTTTTGTAAATATAATATTCCGTATATATCTTCATAGTTTTGCAGCACTCTATTGCCCACATCTACATTTCATTTTCGCATTGCAATCGAATTTTTTCCATACATCGTAGTTAATCAATATTTAGTATTATTTTACAGCATCCAATTGCATATAATTTTATTGCATATTTTGCAGTTTTGCAGAAGGAAAATCGTTTGCCACTTAATTGTCAGCTGAACCGAAAGCATAGTGCTAATGACGACGACACCTTCCACATGGCAACTGCTTCAGTCTCTATCCCCCTACCTACCTCCCTCTCTCTCTCTCTCCACCATCAGTCTCCAGTCTTCACTCTTCTCTCTCAGTTTGCACTCCCTCTTTAACGTAACTCAAGCATCCCACTAATGTTGCCTTATATGTGCAAGTGGTGCGACAGCCGCAGCAACCACCACAGCGAACCGCCTTTGATTTGTCGCAAACTTGGCGCTTGTTGTACAACATTTTTGCTGGCCAGGCAATGCCGTGGAATTAGCGTTGTTTTGCTTCTTTTTTTCTTCTTTCTTCTTTTTTTTCAACAAATTTGTTTTTGGCCATTTCTAAGCTCATTTGGCATTCAAAGACTTTGTGCCGACAAAATGCATACACTTGAGCTCTCTGAGAGTGTCAAACGAGGAATTTTCTGAGTGGCTTCTACAAAATACAAAGATGCTTCAAGTTTTTTTTAATAATATATACATGAAGATAATATTTATGAATAAATTGAATTTATATGTGAATATAATATTTCATTCAATATTCAATAGTTTGGATACTAATATTATCAGAGTTTATATATTGTATTTTATTTTTGACAGTATATTTAAAGCATTTAATTGATGAGAGCTTAGAGGTTATCAAATGTATTTTTATTTAATAATATAAAATTTATTTGTTATAAATATATTTTAAATTATTTTAGATTACCAATTCCCGTTGATGTTAAATTATTAAATTTAAAAAATATATTTGTTATTTGAGAATAACAAATCAGGGCTTAAAACTGTTAATATTATTACATTTTTATAATAATTATAGTTTTAATAAATAATTTACAATTGATTAAAATTATAATTTAAAAAAAAATTAATGAAAATAATATTTTATAACTAATTTTCCAACTTTCTTTAAACTACTTAAAATCAATCAACTCAATTTGTATTTCCCAATTTCAGTTGATTTTCCTTGCCCTTCCTATAGCTGTTAGATGAGATTTGACATAATTGTTAAGCCATTTACAGTTCATTAAGTTAAATCATCACCTTGACAGAGTAATTACAAACTCTCAGATTTATAATTCACTTCATCGGCAATTGACTTAGTTGCGACTGCTTGAAATACTTGAGCAATTAAATTCATCAAGTGCACCACAATTACAATTACTGATAGCGGAGTGCATCTATAATTTTCTCAGCTTTATCTGATATGACAAAAAAGCCGCTGGCGCCAGGCAGCCAAAAGAAAACTTCTGAAAATAATTAGTTATTGAGATGGATATGTGGATAAGGCATATGGAAGCTGTTTAAATACTCGCAGATCGTTTAAGTAATTTGGTACGTTGGGAAATCCAAGTGATATCTCAGCAATCCAATCATAAGTTTTCATTCTCTCTCTCTCTTTCTCTCTATCTCTTGTTTCGTTTCTTTTCCTTTAGCCAGTTGGGCAGCAATTGGAAAAAAACGTTGGATCGTTCGAATCGTTCGGATTGTGTGTTTGAATAGTTGGGGCGGAGTTATGTTAATCAAGTCGAGTGTTTTTCTTTCTTTTTTTTTAGCATGCTTAACGCGTATTCGCTGGTTTACACGACAAATCAAATAGCTGCAACTAGTTTTTATATAAAATTTCTTCGAATTTTTTGTTGCATTTGGGAAGGGGAGGGAGGGAAGGGGTTGCTTGATTAACGACTACACGACTGTAAATGTTTGCTTAAAAAACAATTAAACTGGAGAATGCAGCGTTGCAAAATTAAATTGAAATACTCATAATAATCATAATGCATAAACATAATCGTAATAATCAAGTCTAGAGTTTTGCCAAGGCGCACGCCAACGCCTCATTTGTAATGCTCCACCAACAGCAGCAGCAGCAGCAACAACTACTTAGCCTACCTGTCTCTCTCTCTCTCTCTCTCTCTCTCTGCCTCTCTCACTCTTTCTGTTTTCAAGTAGCTCGATAAGTGCCGAGACAAAGGCTAATTACACGGCCTCGGTTTTGTTTTCTTTTTGTTTATTTGATACCCTTTGCAGCATGTTAGTCGCTAGCCATGTCACGACATAGCCTAAGGAGTCACAAATTGTGTTGACTTCTAATAATGTGACAAATAAATATAAATTTACTTATGTCTATAGCTCGAACTGGGTAAGAGTAAAGAAATTATTGATTGATTAACTGATAAGAGAAAAAGCATATTTTGCAGCTTACTTTTTAAGCAAATGTACAAAACCTGAATACAGTCACCTAGTGCTAATGCTATTATATAGTGCCTATAACTCCAAGAAGACTAATAATATAATATTTATATACGCTAAAATATAAAAAAATGTTTTCTATATACTTTGAAGGCTTTATATTTTGTTGCTAATTCGCATAGATAACACATCAATCAGTCAATAATTTAACTTAATATTTTATCGAAATGTAAATATATTTTCATTTTATTTTTATTATTATTATTTATTTTTATTTATTATTATTTTATTTTTACTATATTTTATTTTATTTTTTTTATTTTATTTTTTGTTTCATTTTATTTTTTATTTTAATTTACTTTAATTTTAATTTAATTTAAATTTTAATATTATTAATTTAATTTTATTTTATTTTATTTTTATTTTATTTTTTTATTTTATATTTCTTTTATTTTTATTTTTGTTTTATTTTCATATTGTCTTTTTTTTAATTCAAAATTTTCAGTCAACATTTCAACATTTTCCCCTCATTTTTTGCTATTCCCATCTGTACAGGGTATTTGAAGTTCGTCATTTGCGTTTCTGACTGGCGTTTTGGTGCGACTTGCATTGCGACAATTAAAATTATTTAACTTTGTTTTCAGCCGTATGTCTGGGCTTTTGCATAATCGCGCAATTTGACAAGCGTCGCCTTCGGGCCGTTCGCTCATTAAATGTGGCAGGTAATTGGTAACAGGTAACAGGTAACTAACTAACTACAGGTAACAGGTAACAGGTAACAGGTAACTAGAAGCTTGCCCCTTTCGTATAGTTTTTAATATGCGTTCATTTGAATTTCAATTCGAATTCAATTAAAATGCAAAATTCAGTCGGGTTTAGGCGCAACTCTTAACATGGCTTAGCCGCATGGCCTAAAGTGCGTACAAGATTAATGCAACTTGGCAACACTGGCACAGATGGCACTCCCTTATTGCGTGTGGCAAGTGTGAAAAGTGCAAAATTTGTTATCGTAGCGCAAAAGCAATGGGAATGTTGCTGATATGAATAATCAGGTGTTTAAAGGAGTTATATATTATTATCTCATGAGAGTCATTGAGGGAGACGCACCAAAGTCTGATTGTTCTGTATCTGTAGATGTGTGGAAAGATTAATTGTTTTATATTGAGATAGGTTAACAGGTGAATGGATAAATATATATAATTATGATTATAATGTGGATTAAAAGATGGATGAGTGATTGGATTGATTTATTAAATATTTGAAATAGACTCTGATAGATGAGAAAAGTGCTAAATTGATATATTCATATTTTATTTATGATCTGGGAGCTTTAATAATTGAATATAGAATATAGATTTCAAGATTGAAGAATTCAAATATTTTATGGAAATATTTCTTTATGCTATATATATCTCATATACATATATTATAGAGTGGTAGGATTGATGTAAAGAGGGATAAAGATATTGTTAGATAATAATTTAATAATATAAAAGGATGGATAATAATTTAATAATCTATTAATACATATATACATACATATATAAGAATAAAATAATCTAATTAATATTCAAATATTGATTGATGTACAGTAGATAAAAAATATAGATTTATAATGATAGACGTAATGAAATATGTACATATTAAATCATTGCTATAATGAATAACTGAAATATCTTTATATCTTATATATATTATAGCTATTGATTTATATATTGACTTTTATATATATTGATTAAAAAATCGATAGATTTAGTCATGTATATACATATAGTGTAATATTTAAATATTATTGAAAAGCTTGATGAAAAGTGTTTTAGTTCATGGATGAATATTGATGAAAATAATTGTAAAGCCAATTAAGGCATTACTTTCGAAAGTCTCTAGAAAATGTAACTACAAATAGAGCTTTGTATAGATTTGCTGATTACTTTTATGGTTGGCTACACTCGGATCTCTCTCTCTCTCTCTCTCTCCCGAATAAGTAAGCATTATCAATGCAGATAAAATCTTTCGAAATAATCTTAATTTAAGCATCTTCTAATGCCAGGTTTGTTCACACATCAGCTGCTAGTTGGCTGACCATTAAAGTCGAGAGCTTTTCTCTCTTATATTTTTTATTTTTGTATTTTTCGTTTTTCTAATGGCTTTTAAATGTAAGTTTCCATTTGGATTTTGCAAGCAATAAAATTGCAGTGCGTATTGCTAATTAATAAACATGAATGAAAAGCTGAAATGCGAAAGGAAACTCTTGGGAATGAGCCGTGGCATGTAAATGGCCATCAACAAATCAGACAGTTTATGTTAAACAAATCTTAGCTGTGCCATTAGCCATAAAGTACATTTCTGTATCTGCGTCTGTGCGAGTGCATTTGTATCTGTATCTGTAACTGAATTGCATCTTTGTGTGAGGTGCGTGTCTTTATCTGTGTCTCGTTTGCTTGCCACTCTTTCTCACTCTCTCTCTCTGTCTTTCACGCATTCTGTCTCTTTGTAGCTTCTCTCGGCTGCCGAGTTTCATGCTGCACTGGGCCTTGGCCAACCAGAACGGCCGCCTATGAAGAATTCTGCCATAAATCATGGTCATAAACCAACAGCTAAGCCCACGACAAGCTAGCGGTACTCGATTCGCGTCTCGTCGACTCTTGTCTCGCGGAAGCATTTTTCCCCCCAAAGCCCACAGCTCGCACACAGAGAACTTTGATTGATAATGATGTGTCAATAATGTGTTTGCAATTTTATGCTAGACGAGCGCCAACGAGTGTTGAAATGAAATGCTGAAAGGCCAAAGCTACTGAAAACATTAGCCAGAGCCATCACAGCAATGCAACCAAATGAAAAATGATCTCAGTCTTAGCTATGACGTGGGGTTCCTACGATTCTTAACTTCAATAATGGGAAGAAATATAGCAGGAGAAGTTAAAAATTCAGCCAGATATATAGTGAATATATATCAAAATGTATATAAATAAATAAAATAAATTGTTGACTGTTAAAAGCGTATGCATTTTTAATAAGAATGAATGATAAAAGCATTTAAGAAATATATAATGTAGAGAAACAGTAAGAGGATTTGCTTTATCTTGATATAAGCAGACAAATTAAAGAAGATCGTTTTACCCGTAAACTTACATAATTTTCATTTATCATTCTATTTCTATTCCTCCCTCCCTCTCTCTCTCTCTCTCTCTCTCTCTCTCTCTCTCTCTCTCTCTCTCTCTCTCTCTCTCTGTCTCTCTCTGTCTCTCTCTGTCTCTCTCTTTCCCTCTTAACTGTCTGCTAACTGTCCGTCTTTCATTGTCTCTCTCCCTCTCTCTCCCCCTTGATCTCACCCTCTCTCTCCCTCTGTTTTCCCTTCGCTCATTCGTTCATTAGCTCCCTCTCTCCCCTTCTCTCACCCCACGCTCTGTCCCTCTGTTAGCTTTCCTTCTTTCATTCCCGCTCTCTATCTCCATTTCTCTCCCCCTCACGCTCTCTCTCTCTCTCTCCCTCTCTCTCTCTCTCTCTCTCTCTCTCTCTCTCTGTTAGCTTTTCCTCTTTTGTCTCTCTCTCTCCTCCCTCTGTCTCTCCCCCCTCTCTCTCACACTCAATCTCCATCTCACTTATCTGTTAAGACATTTATTAACATTCTCTTACAGCTATGCAAAACGTTTGGCAAATAAAAATATTTAAAAACAAATCGAAACGAAATAATTGAAATTTAACTTAATTTCTAAAGAATTCCCAGCTGATCGCTGCGAGCTTAGCAAAGCGGAATGTGCAAATGCAGAGGACAGCAGACAAATGGAAAAAAATGCTGACAACGAAGTCGGCAACATTTGAATGGTCAAGTTTAAAATGTCTGGAATTTATTTGTAGTTTTCTTTTTATTTTCGGTAGCGGCATTCAAATTGAATTGGCGAACGTTGCGTCGTCGTCGGTGGCACAAAGCTAAAGAGTAATAAAAAAAAAAACGAAGAAAAATACCGCAAAATGCAAACGACAGGCTAATAAGACCAATTGGACAGCTCGGTATGCAGTCGATCGCTGCATATGGTAAACAATTGTTGGCCACATTATTATTATGCACGCAGTGCGCTCAGCTGCTGCTGCGGCTGCTGCGGCTGCTGGTTGACAGCTTCCTTAAGCTGCCCCACGTAGCAGAGTCAAAAGTTGAAGCATTCAGTTTATTGAGTTTATTTAATTGCTGGCGGAATTGTGTCAGCGGATAAAATCAAAGCGCCAAATCCAACAGCAGATCGTGCGTACAGATACAGATACAAGCTGCCCAGGCAGCCTTGGCAGCCAAGCAGGCAGCAGTCACAAGATACAAAAGATACAAAGGCATTGTTTTTATGTGTGCCAAACAGAATCGATTGCTGCTGATGTGGACAGCTATGCGAAGCTGAATTATTTGCTTGATTAATTGTTGATTAATTTGTGTGCAGCTGAAAGATACAAGATACAAGTGGATCAACAGCTTAAGAATGACATTTGGCCAGCAACTGCTGAGCTTTCGATCAAGGTAGCCAGCTGAGTTTACAACAAGACTATAAAAGCTGAAGAGAGTGTGGCTTAACAAACAATTAATCTGTATGATTAATGATAGAGTTTGTAAGTATTGTGAATAATATATACTATATAATAAAATAAGCAATGAAATTAGAGCCTATAAAAAGTTTGTAAAAATATAAATTTGCTGCAATTTATACTTTATTAACTTTAATTATTCTTAGTATATTGATAAAAATAATTGTGAAAAATAAAGAATTTTCTGTTTCATTGTTATTTTTGTGTATGAAAAAATTTTATATAAATTTTATATATATATAATTATAATAATAACACAAAACAATAAAATAAATATATAAATAAAAAAATTTAAAAAAAGAAAAAAAATTCAAAAAAATTAATATATTTTTTATCTTTTACCTAACTTGATTTTTTTTTAATTCTTCATAAAAGATTTATCAAATTAACATTTTTTAAATTAAATATAAATTTTTCATTGCTTTAAAATTAAAGTATTTTAATACAACATTCAAAGTGGTGTTATTATTAAAAATTTTGTATTTTTTTAAAGAAAGTTAATGCAGAAAAAAGTCTAATAGTTTTTTTTTAACATTTTACCATAAGTTTTAGTTGTAAAATATTTATAGTTTATCAATATAATTTTATATTATATATTATTTTTGTGTGTGATAGTTAAATAAAAAATTTGAAAAACTGGGGAACCTCTCAGGACATTATCCAATTCATTTTGAATTGTATTTTCATTTGCATTCACATTCCATAAAAATCTACTGTAAAGCATTTTAAAAATCCATATTCTTATTAGAAGTAAATTGGAAACATATTAGTAGTTAAAACTGTGCCAATGGCAGCCGTTTTGCTCCTTTGGCAAAACCAGTTTACAGTTAACACAAATCCAATTGGATAACACGTCCAAAATAATCACATGCTGTGACAGTTAAAGTTTTTTTTTTTTTTGTATTTGCTATGCAGGCGTAGATGACATACGAATCTATATACAAGTAGCAGCACGTACATACGTAGAGGCCACCACAGTAGACAATAAGCGTACGTGGGCTAGAAGAGTGCCGCAGCATACTAAGCTGCTGCTCCACCTCCAATTGGATTAAAGCAAACACATAGACACACACACAAACACATGCACGCACACATGCGCAAGCAAGCAGCGCTAATCATAAATTTAAATAAAACGAAACAAAAGCTGCACGAGAGCATTAGAGCAAGCGAGACATGCCTATAGCTCATTTGAATAATGCGCTAGTGTGTTTGTGTGTATGTGTGAGCGAAGCTCATAAAGTTGAAGAGCGCGGGCGCCGGTTAGTTGCCATCTCGCTCACACGCGAATGAGCAACGCACACCAGTGCAGCTTTTGTGGAACCTAAGAGAGCGCGCTCGATCGTGTATGCTTTGCGTTAGTGTGTGTGAGCGTAGATTTTGGCGAAGAGAGTAAAAAATGTTTCCTTCGTTCGTCGATCTCTCTCGCTGCTGAACAGGTTGCAATTGCTCGCGTGTTGCATGCTCCAGCGACTGGGCAAGTGTGTGTGTGTGTGTGTGCAGATACAGATGCAGATACAGATACAGATACACATTCGCATTGCTGTTGCTATAGTTGTTATTGTTGTTGTTGTTGTTGTTGTTGTTGCTGTGTCGCCCGCTGCATTTGCCGCCGTTTGTTTATTTGCTTTTGTATCGCGAAACTTGTTGCCGCACTTCGCCTCGCCTTTTGGCCCACACATATGTAGGCAATCGAGCTGCGCTTTTTGATCTGCGCATCTTTAAGATACATTTTCGTTTCAGTTGGCTTTTCAGTGTTTGCAACTCAAGTGCGCGCGCGCGTTACGTTACGTTGTATTTTTGTTTTAGCAACTTGACTCGCCAGCCCCGCCCCTCGCACCGCCCGGCCGGCCGCCCGCCTACCGGCCCCTCTACACTGAAAACTCGCGTGTTTTTTTTATGTACTGTGTGCGTTGAGGTAGCTTCAGCTTCGCCTTATTTCAGTTTCAATTTCAGTTTCAGTTTTGCGCTGCGCTGTGTTTGGCTCTGCACTTTTTGCCCAACAGCGACGGCTTTTGCGCGCCTGCGGTAACGCGTTTCAATATCGTCCCGATACATTTCGTTTCGTTTCTATATATACCAAAATATAGATGTATGCATGAATGTATTTTAACTGTTTATGTGCTGAATGTTTTAAGTACTTAAATCATATTGAAATTATGCTAAAGTGAAAATCTCTTTTGTGCCTTTGATTGTGAATTTGAAAATTAAAAATTTAATGTAATGCGCAGGATTTGAGAGCTTAAGGTAATTTTATAATGATTGATGACTTTGTTAATATGATAATAATATAATAATATTGATATTTAAAATTTAAAGCTTTTGCTTTGCAATTCTCACTTTTAATTGAAGGTGTAAAGCTCTTAAGCTAATCCTGATATAAAATATAATAAAACTGCAAAATGAAATTGAATTATGATAAAAACAGTTTTATCTGAATAATTAAAATTATAACATCAGTAATATAATAATGAGAGTACGAAAAATATATATATATAAAAGAAATTTAATTAAAAGAATAAAAAATACAAAATAAAATGAAAAGAATAAAACAAATAAAAATAAAATGAAAAGAATAACAACTAAAATTAAATTAAAAAATTAAAATTAAAATAAAATAAGAATAAAAAACAAAAATGAAAACAATGAAAAGTACAAATAAAAATAAAATGATAAGAATTAAAAATATATACATATATAAATTTTCTTCAAAAGTATAAATACTTCCCAAAAAAAACAATAAATACAAATTTATGCCTTAAATGTAAAAAATCTAATGTTATAATATATTAAATATATCAATCATTAAGTATATTTAATATATTATAACATTTAGTAGATCATTTTACATGTGCATATATGTATATTTTTGAAGCAAATTTATATATCTCAATCATGATTACTTGAATTTAATTTTAGACATATGCAGCTCGCCCCGATAGTCAATGTTTATGAAACTGCCAATTGGTATTTATTACAGGGTATAGATTACATTAGTGAAACATTAAAATGACCATATGCCAAGTGCCAAATTGTTTATCACGCCAATCTTCAACATAACTATCGAATTTGTTTCAGATGCCAAACACTTGTCACTGTGACCGGCAGAGGGGGGAGTTGGGTGAACAGAAAGAAGGGCATGCAATAAGTCTTGTGTAAACAGGCAAAGTTTACACTAGTCGAGGCAAATGTTGAAGTGGCTTTCGCAATGTGGCACCAATAAGCAAGCACCACAGTGCACCACTGATAAATAATATTGAAATTGAAATAAATACAATAAACAAAACTCACTCAAAAAAAAAAGAAGCAAATAGCAGCAAAGAGAGAAGGAAAAAATATCGATCGATTTACACTTTAAATATTGTCGCCTGTAAATGTAAATATGGCATAAATATCTATATATCGATATTATTATATATATATATATATACAGATATATATTTACTGATAAGCCTGCTTCGATTTGTTTTTATTAGCATAACACTTGTGCGGCTCGGCACGTAAGATACAGATACGTTGAATGAGTGCACAAGACACAAGTATCTGTAGCTGTAGCTGTAGCTGTAGCTATAGATTGTTGTTGTCGTATCTATGGCCAGTTGTAGCCAGTTTTGCGGCTACATTTCCTTACCTTATTCAAATGCCGTTAACCGCATCGCATATATAGATACATACATATGTATGTACATTTGCTAGCTGCACAAAGATATTGAGTTGCAGATACCACGTCCATTTGCTGTAACGATCGAGTGATTGATTATTTTACTGCGTTCGCTGTTTGTTTGCACAATAATAAATATTTGTCGCACTCGCAACGCTTCTTTTTCTTTGCCTGCTGCTTAGCCTAATTAGATAAAAATGGTACCGCTCTTTATATGTATGCCACACGTTGCACGCACCTCTCTCGCTCGCTCTCTCTCTCTCTCTCTCTCTTTGTGTGTGTCTCCCCTCTCTGTGTATCTTTATCTTTGCTTGCTTTCTTTCTTTCCTGCCCATTTACCATATTCGACATGAACTGATTAGCAACTGGCGACAAGAGCCAAACACAGCGACAAGTTGAGACTTATTGGAATATTTATGTATCTGTATCTACAGCCAGAGCTGTAGCTGTAGCTGTAGCTGTATCTATAGTTAGCCGCTGACAATTGCGTCGAAGCTGCTTAAAGAAAATGAGTTCAATTTGTTTGCCACGAGCTGATAAGAACAACACCGAGCTGTAGGTGTACCAGATAATACCTTACCTTACCTTACCTTACCCCACTACATATACAAAGAAAAAACCCAATCGAGTTAACACAAACACTTTGCATATCATCGCTGACGTTAAAAAAAACCCAAGGGAACAACAAAAGAAAAACCAATTGACACTTGAAAAACAAAATAATCAATTGAAAGGCGACGCGCAGCAATCAAATTGAGATAGGCCAAGACGACTTTCCAATGCACTGCGAATGCTTTGAGTATTTTTTTTTTGTTATTAAACAATTCTTATTGATTTTTTCAATTGCATAAAAATATAATAAAAAGGTCAATTGAAAAAATAATACATATATTTTTATTAACTTTTAAATTAGGATATATATAAAAACATATATATAAAAACAATTTAAATTTCAGTCTGATTAGTTATCGGATGAAAATTCGAAAATAGAAAAAATAATTACAGAAAAATTGTTAGATAGTAAAAGAATTAATTAAAAATAATAATAATTAAATAAATAAATCTAAAAAAATAAAATTAAAATTTGTTAACTATTAATTTTCATTAAAAAATTACTAGTATAAAGAAGAGAATTTTTATATAAATATTTGTATATAAAAACGTTTTTACAAGCATTTATTAATTTGCTTTAATCGGAACATATATAGTTATATATATTATTTATATTAAATATTTAATTATATTTCTTTAGATAAACAGTTTTGATATTAAGATATTCAATTAAATCTTAAATTTTTGTTTTCAGAGCTTCAGATTTTTAATGAAATTTTTGAAGAATCTTTTATTTTTTTCCAATAATTATTAAGCTTACGAAACTCTAAAAATGCTAACAATATTAAATTTATTTCCATTCTTTTTTGTATTTAGAAAAAAAGTAATTTCTATTTATATAATTATTAATATAATTATAATAATTATATTTCCTGCATTAGTTTCAACTAACTTGGACGTGCACTTTTACTATATAGATAAAGTTGAATTCTTGTCGACACTTAGATACCACGATAATTTTAGGTAAATTTTAGTTGATTTGTCAACTGTTAACAGACATTGATATCGTGTCGTCGCGACGTTGGTTGCACAATCTTATCGCTCAGTGCACAACATTCAAAGTGTGTCTATTCCACGTAATTTGAATATGATTCAAATATATTTTATTTATACAAATAATTGATTTGTCAGCGTACAATTCCGTCATCCATATTTATATATACATAATGACAAATGCAAGCACCTATATAGCTTTCTAGCTGACGATAAAGCATAGTTTATATGCTCGTGTCGCTAATACACGCGCCTAATCAATTTGTATTTCATTTGCACAAACGGAAGCAACAAAACTTTATTCTTTCTTTTTGTTTTTCTGTTCTAACTCACGTCTCACTCTCACTTACTGATTAGAATTTATTAAATTCACCTGATTTCTTGTCATAAAATCGATTTCTTGGAATTCTGCTATACAAATATAAACAACACATGAGGTGATGCTGACATTGGCCTGATCAAAGTGCAAATTTGGTTCGAATCACACTGATGATTGCGAGCTGTGAAATTGTTAAAATTTATATTTTTTGTGGGTTGTTTTTTGGGCAAGGTTAGGATCACAAAATAACTCTACTGCAAAATATAACAAATAATAAAATGTAATAATAAAATATAAAATTAATAAGAATATTAACTATATATATAAAATAGTGTTTACTAAACACAAATCTTTCAGCTCTTTTATGAAACCAAAGTAAAAACAGTTAAGACTTGGCTGTTTATTCATGAAATGATTTTAATTATGTTTTGTGAATGACTTAAAAATATATATAGAAATATAATATTTAAAGTTCCAATACTATTTAAGCATTATCAAACCATACACAATTCGCCTAAAAATAATTTTAAAAATTTTAATTGTCCACTAAAAAAATATTTTAAAAATATTGAAACAATTTCAAACTTAAAAACATTTATTTTTTTAGCTTAGCTGTAAGTTTTTAGTTAACGCAGCAAATTATATATATATTATATATTTGTAAATAATTATTTTAAAAATATCATAAATAATGTTTGTTATAGCTTTTTGGTTGTCTTGGCAAAGTTCGTTTCATTTCACTAATATTTTAAAACTCAAATTTAAATTTAAAAAATATATATTTAGATTGTTTATTTAAAAGTATGATCTCATATACAATGAATGCTTTAAAACAATATTATGTTATCTGTAAAGCCAAAAGCAAAAAAAAAAAGTTCTTTGTTTGAATTTCGATTATATAAATTATATTTAAGAATTCTTTAGATCGTCTACTGTATGATATATTATCAGATTTCAATTGAAGTTCAGTTATTTGGTTTAATTATTGGCCCTTAAGCAAACTAAAGCAAAAATGTAATTTCCCATAAGAATTTCATAAGCAAGTTGTACTTTGCACGACTTATTTTGTATTTTGTGTGCTTTCCCCACTTAGTGGTCATTCATGAGTTTGGATTGGTATATGTATATAGTGAATATGATAAGTGGCTGTGTGTACCACCACGTGATTATCATTTATTGCTTAAGGTGTTTTCTAGGAACATCGAGTACCATAAATTTTTTTTTTTTAGTTATAACAATTAGAAAACTGTCATAATTTGCCATTGGGCGAAAGCAAGAAAGAAAATAAACACACAATGAGTGCCATTCATTAGTCAATTAACTGTACAGTCAAATCTGAACAGACGTATGTGTCCGTTTGAGTGGGTCTGTGCTATCATGAGACCGGGGCGCGATATCGCATGGAAATGAGTCAATCAATAATTATTATTGTGATGATGATGTCGATGTTGATGTTGACGTTGATGATAAAGATTATGATTATAAAACGAGTGCAGGTGTTGGAAGCGATGAATTGCAAGTTAAGACAGTGAGCACAACAACTTATATAAATGAATGAAAAACAGCTTCAACAAGGAGAAAGCGAGAGGGAGGCAGGGAGAGAGAAGGAGAGATATCTCTCTTCTACCAAAGCTGAATGAACAAATAAGGAAGAAAACTATAAAGATTAATAAAGATTAAAAAGTCAATATATTGTTTTTTTTTTTTTTTTCTTAGTTTGGAATACAAAAATAAAAATCACACTACTGAGAATACGAAAGATATTTAATTTTGTATTGAAATTCTTGTAATATTAATATTTGCTTAGTTTTTTTTTTTCTTTTTTTTTCAGAAATATTATCATAATGCGTTTTAAAAAATATTTAAAATATTTTAATTTGAATAATAAGCCTCAGAATTTGATTTAAATAAAGTAATTTGAAAATAAAAAGTATCACAATTCTGTAAGTATTTGCCATATAATTGAGTATTAGTGAAAAATATAAATATTTCAAAGCTTTTCTGGCATTAATTTAAATAATGATTTATGCATATCGACAAATTGTTAATGAGCCAATTTTGTTGCTATTTTTGTTTTTGTTCAGGCAATCGTGAATTTGTTTATTAAGTAGCTCTTAAGCTGTGCACACTGTAAATGGGTTAATTTGTCTTAGTGCATAAGTCACAATTGCTTCATGCCTCATTGTATGGATGTTAAGTCGAGTTAAGCCAGCAAACTTAACGAATGAGGCGCCAAAAAATTTTAGGGGGTGCTGTCCCATTATTCATAGCTGGAACGAGATTTTCATTTGTGTGACATAAATCGATTGGGCGCTAAAGGCTAGAGCTGTCAATGTCGCGAAATTTTCTTGTTTGACTATGCATTAAAAATAATTAATATTGAATATTTGTGGAATTTTAAGCGAAAATTCAATTAGCATTTTAAGTCGCAATGCTAAAAATATTGAAATATCATACAGTTTATAGCCACGCACGTATTTCTATTTATTGTCAATGGCGATAAAGTCTAGCAACTAAATAGATTACCCTGACCAAAAATAACAAGTCAAATAATATGAATATGTGGCTATTTATATAAATACATATGTATATATACATGTACATATATCATATATATTTACTTGCCCTGAACTCTTTAAGACCCTCTCGATATTTGCTGAAGGCTGTCGTCATGCTGCTCAGTCGCGCTCACTCGTTTCATTGCTCTTTACACTTTACCATTTGTATACCTGTCCATGCATCTTATCAATATTTACATACAACTATGGGCACACGTGTTTGTGGCTCTGTGTCTGTGTGCCATACAATTTACTATACACTATAAATTTATGGTAAACTCTCAAGGCAAATGCAAGTCATAGATACAGTAGCCAACTGCTAAGGTGCGCCAATTATCATTAGTAATTGGTAATTGGTTTGGCTTCGTTTTAAATACCATATTATACCTATAATCAAAACGGGCTCAATTCCTAAATTGTTGTAGCTTTCAAATATTTCAAATATCTATTATAGCCATATAGTAATCTAAAACGAAGCAGCTGTACATAAGTGCATAGCATTGCTTTGATTATTGTCTCTTAATGCAATTGCTTTGCTAAGTTATTGAAACTCTTTTATGTAAACTACAATATTACATATAATATTATTTTTCCAATAGTTATATTCGAAATGTATCATGATTTTTTATAATTACTCATGATTCATCATACATTGTGCATTACTCATTACTACTAAATTATTCAGTAAAAATTTCTCATTATTCAATATTCATTAGTCATTACTAATTAATTACTTAAAATTTAATACACATTACCCATTCTTCAGAGCTCATTGTGCATTACTGCATCCACTCATTACTCATTACTCATTGCTCATTACTCATTACTCACTAATCATCACTCATTGTACATTGCTCATTGCTCATTGTTCATTACTCATTACTCATTATTCATCACTCATTTATTATCCATTACTCCTTGCACATTATTCAATACTCATTGGTCATTACTCATAATTCAATAGTCATTACTAATAATTCATCACTTATTGTACAATAGACAATTATGCATTAGTCATTAGTCATTACTCATTATTCATCACTCGTTGTGCATTACTCATTCCTCATTATTTATTATTCATTGCTCAATGTTCAAAACTAATTGGTCAATATTCATTCGTTACTTTTAATTTATTACTCATTCTCATAACTCATTGCGCATTAGTGACTTCATTGCTCATTATACAACATATATTGTCAAAATGTTTACTCACTCGAATGTTTCTTATAATGCTGTTCTTGCGAATTCTGTGAAAAATCAAATTTAAAGTACTTGAGCTTACCCTAGGACAGGTGTTCATATTCAAAGAAGTCTGACTGATAACTCTTACTACATTTTTATACCCTGAACCCATTGAAAATGGGAATTCAGGGTATAATGGTTTTGTGAAAATGTATGTAACAGGCAGAAGGAGAAGTCGCAGACCCCATAAAGTATATATATTCTTGATCAGCATAAAAAAATAAGTTGATTGAGCCCTGTCCGTCTGTCCGTCCGTCCGTCCGTCCGTCCGTCCGTCCGTCCGTCCGTCCGTCCGTCCGTCCGTCCGTCCGTCCGTCCGTATGAACGTCGAGATTTCGGAAACTACAAAAGCTAGAGAGCTGAAATTTCACATGAACATGCGTATGTTAGCTACGCAGTACGAGTTTATTTTGTTTTTTCGATAACTCATCCCATTTCCAAATTATCGATAAAAAATCGAAAATTCGTTTTCATTTTTTAGGTTTTTTGGGCATAACTTCTACACTGTTCCAGCTAGAGACTTCAAATTTGTTTATTTAGATAGATATTATGGATACGCAGATTATGTAATTTACAGATTTTGGATGCCACGCCCCCTTCGCCCCCAATTTGAAAAAAACGCATTTCAAATACTAGAAACTTGCAATTTGGCATATAGATAGATTTAGATACTCTTAATCTACTTTAAAAATTTCATAAAGATAGTCCATCTAGAAATGGAGTTATGAGCGTCCGAAATTCAGCCCAGCCCACCCCCAAGCCACGGCAGCAACTGCGCAGTTAGCAGAGCGCGCGCATCTAAGTGCGTAAAGAAGAAGAGTATCACTTTTTTGCAGGGTTCAGGGGATCTCGTAGTCGAGCCGTCTCGACTAGAGCCTTCTTACTTGTTCGTAAAGAATTGCTGATTACGCCTTATCTCTTTTATAAAACCGCTTTTTTCTGGGGGAGTTTTAATTATCACAGGCTTTCGAAAAAAAAAACCTTGGCAAACCTTTCCTAATCGGCTTTCATTTGCAAGTCAATAAACTTGTCAATAGCATTTCTCAGTTCATTAAAAGTACATTAAGTTCTATTCAATAAAGAAAGAAAATTAACTTTATAATAGAGAAATTTTATAGATATATATTGAAATATTCGTATACATGTTAAAACCATGCTGTTAATGTTAATTTATGTTCTGTTAATTTATTTTTGTTGATCTGCCAAAAATCAAACTTCCATCTGACTTTTCGATGGGAATATAGATCATTAAAATATTATTTATAAGATCGCATAGTTTGAAAGAACTTGAAAATATTTGATGTTAGCTTGAAAAACTATAGCAAATGCTTTCAATCATAATGATATTAACATACTGTTAAGTTTGTTGACTTTCAGACCTTCCATCAACTGTGTTTATAGAACGTCCCCTAACTTTGTTCATATATACAACGCTTTCATTCATAAGCAGAATTCTATTGCAAGAGCTGAATCATGCTTCGCATAAATACGACTACATTTTGTTAGCTTAACTTCATTAATATAATTTCTTTAAATATTTCCACTGATTAAACTGTAAACTCTATCAACAGTTCGTTCCCATTTAGCTTGGCCCGAAAAAATATATATAATAATACTCTTACAGTTGGAGTTAAACTAGTTAAATCGAGAAAGAGAATCTAAAATAGAAATGGGCCAAGTCACGTTCAACATAAGGTAAAAAAAAAAGAGGGCTACCTATAGAGCTCTTCCTTCCTGCTAAAGTGTTGTTCGCTCGCTCATGGAACATGACTTGGGGGCAGAGAGTTTTACGCTTATTTAAATGGTATTAACAATTATGCGCGTTAATGTCGATACAAGAATGGAAATTTGTTGCTATCTAGCTGGGGCGAGGCGTATTTATTGTGTGATTATTATTTATTTTTATGTGATTACACTCTCCACCCCACACACGGCATGGCTCTCTCTCTCCGACTCCCTATTATGCTTATGCTGTCTCCCTCTCTCTCTCTCTCTTTCTTTCGGCTACTGTTTGACGGGTTTTTTGTTCGTGTTTTGTAGCTTAAATGGTCAAAAACATCAGGTAGATGACTTGTAATTATAATGCCGGTCGCTCTATGTGCCGTCTCGGCATCGAGTCAAGGCATTTAATGCCACAACCATTGTACGTAGTTGCCATATCAATTGAGACACTGCAAGAAATTTATGTAAAATTTAAGATAAATTCATCAGTAAATTTATGATAGAAACTGAATATGCAGTTAAGCAAGGCTAAACACACATTTCAGTCAAGCTTAAGCAGTTCTGGGCATAATATTGAAATATAATTCAATATATATTTCAATATATATATATTTTTTGAGGTTGACATATCGGTAGAGTAGAGAGAGAGAGGGAAATTTTTAAAAATGTTTTAATGTATATTTGCAATGATATTTTTTTTATATATATATTATAGAGAAACTGAAGTAATTTTTATGTTTTCAAGTCTGTCCACCATTTCTCTCAGTGTATTTTCTCTTCAATTCTTTGCTTGCTATTGTTATTGCTCAGTGCTCGATGCTTTTTTGACTCTTCTAGCGATTATGTATATTCAGTTCAATTGCCTTGCTTCACGTCTACCTTCAAATCACGCTGTCGACAGCCCATAGAATGGTTCCCTTCTCTTGCTTCCTCTTCCTTCCTCTACCCAAAACTCTTTCGATAAACTAAACAGTGAGAGAAAGAGAGTGGTAAAAATGTGATGATTGCGCATTTTCTGATTATAATTTGGCGCAAAGTCATCTGCTGCTTCTATTTCTTCTCATTCGTCAGGTGAAAATATGGAATGAGTCGCGAGCGGCGACTGCTTAGGCTTAGGCCGAAAAAAAAAAAAAACAGAAAAAACAGAAATTGAACTAATTAAAATGACAAAAACTTAGCCAAGATGATTAACTTGACCAAATGTTCGCGGCCCGTTCACATGTCCATCAAAACTTCGAATCTCTACAATGAGTTTGCATGAAATTTTGATTTACTATTTTTCACTAGTATTGTGATTTATTTTTGAATACCCTATAGGCTTTTGATATGAGCGGGGTCCAAAACTTATATGCCTACATTTTTTCGTTTTAACATATGTCTCATCAGCATCCAGGGCATATTCTAGTCGATCACATCTCACACTCAATCTCTTTATATTTACTTTTGGGTTTACTACACAAAAATTCATTTAAGCTGCAAATGTGCTTATGAAAATTTGAAAGTATTTGACTTGTAATTACAATACATACATGTGTAGCTTAGCTAGCTCAAAAAATCTGTAAACTATGATAACAAACAGAAAAAAACTAATTAAATTTATTTTTAACTAATTGCAGACATTGAAGAACTTTTAAAATTCATAAAAGGGCAAAACTCTTGCAGTGAAATCAAGTTGAAGGCCAAGTGAAACGTGTTGATATCTATGTATATGTTGTTCATGCTGCTGCTGTCACAGTTAGCTGTAAACATTGATTATGCCATTGTTGCTAGCAAACTACTATCAACAGCAGCAACATCGTCAGCATCAGCAACATCGGCTTGAGACAGTTGCTAGGGCTGCCAGCATTAACGGCATGTTACTTGAATACAAAAACGCTTGCAACACAAATCAAAGCAGCAGCAGCAGCAGCGATCACAATAGCAGCGGCAGCGGCAGCAGCAGCAGTAGCAGCAGCAGCATTCGACAGCTGGCCAAAGCGGAAGCACTAACAATGTCAACGCCAACAACAACAACCAAATACAAATTGAACAGCGATGCCAGCGATAGCGCTGCAGCAGCCACGTTGCTCTACCATCATCATCATCATCATCATCATCATCATCAGCAGCAGCAACAGCAGCATCAGCAGCATCAGCATCATCAGCAATTGCTGCTGCAACAACAGCTGTTGCAGCAACATGTTGCCAACAGCACACCGCTGCAACATCTGAGCAATTTGTTTGGCCAGCATTTGCCTACGCACAGTCTACAGCATTTGCTAACCGCTGAATATTGGCAGCAGCGTTGCCCCACTGCAACCACCACAACGACAGCAATTAAAAGCGAGCCAACAACTCAATCGCCAACGCCAACGCCAATGCCAACACCAACAACAGCAACAGCAACTGCATCGGTGTTCGACTTCACGCGGCAGCAACACGTCAATTTTGCCGCCTCATTAGTCGCATTACAACAAAATGACGCTGCGCCCGAGGCGACAGCAGCAGCAGCAGCAGCAGCACACACAACGGCAGCAGCCGCCGCAGCAGCAGCAGCAGCAGCAGCAACATCGCTGCCTGCATCGGCAGCAACATCACCGGCGCCAGCAACAAGCGAAGCAAATGACGATGATGTCGACGACGACAACAACATGCAAAATGCAGGCGGTAAGTTTTGAAGTTGATTTCCAACATGCACATAGATATACATACATATATATATATATATATATATACATATGCATACCTTCGTATAAATTTACTTAATGATATCTGCATGCCATCAGAGCTGATTTGATATGCTTGCAAAAATCGGAATTAAAATTTTTTTTAATGAGAACAAAATGAAAATATATACATTATATAGATTCAGTATTTTTATATACATTAGCTTAAATTGTCATGGAAAATTATTGAGTTTCGCCAAAGCCCTGTTGAAATATAAAAGCATTTGAAATATGCAATTTGTTAATATATTTATATGAATTCTTTTAGTATATATATACTATATACATATAAGTTAGTCTCGCTGCCTTTACTTATATATCTACTCTGCTTTTTTGGAGACTTATTGTGCACTCATTTCCATTTCCTGTCTGGTCACGCTCCTGTTTTGAGCCCGCCAACGTGTGTGTCTTTTGATTTATAATGCGGCTTTTAAGGTTCATTCATGAATGAAACGCAGAGCTAGGTAGAGAGAGAGAGAGACAAAGAGAGAGGCAGATACCTCTTTCGTCTTAACAGTTTCGTGTCATCTGCGCCTCAAACTCATTTTCATACTTATCATTAGGTTCATCAGCGAGCAGGTTAATACTACTGCTGCTGCTGCTGCTCCTGTTGTTGTTATTGTTGCCATTGCACTTCCGTCTACTCCTCCTGCACCCATCAACGTTTTGAAACATCATTATTATCATTTCATGATTTAAGTGTTGGTCGCCAACGCTTCCATTGCCAACAGCCAATCGTCTGCTCGACTTCTGTTTCCTCATCCTCCATTCAGTCAAACTCGCGTTTGCCCCTGAATTTCTTCATGGAAAAATTATTAGCCGATGTCTGCACGCAATATTTTTTCTTTATTTCTATATTTTTGTTGGTTTAGGCCAAGCTCACTAAAGCAAAGAGAGCCAGCTCCATGCTGACATGGCATGGCATGGCATGCATAATGCCCATGTTTTGAATATTTGGCTCTGCCTTTGATATATGACTTGATTGTTGACGGACAACACACACACACACACACACACACACCTAAATTTACATAGCAAAACATGCCGCGAGGTGTTTCGGAAACGAGCTCAGGAAATGATATCATTTAAATAAATATCGCATGTATAACGATATATATATATTTAGATATAGAGCGATAAAATTCGTAGCGTTATGTAAATTTAATTATTGCTTAAAGGCTAACAACTATTCGCAATGCCCGCTGACTGTTATGAGCATCAATTAAAACGTATTTAGTAATTAAGCTAGTTGCCCCAATTTCCAAGGAAGATTTCTTATTTAATAATAATTAAATTTAGTTCTCTTTTATTGTAGCCTTGTCATTGACTTCAAATTATTTAATTTATTAATTTTCATATGTATGTATTTAATAATTATTTCCAAGTTTTCTTTTTGCTTTGTAACTTTGTATTGAATACAAATCGTTTGCCTTTTTTCATACTTCGGCTCTGTCTCTCCTTTTTTCCCAAATTATTTATTTTATTACTCTGTGAGTCCTAAGTAAATTTCAATTTCTTTTTGTCTCCCTCTGTTGATTATTTTGACTGCTTCTTCTGTTTTCTCTCTCTCTCTCTCTCTCTCTCTCTCTCTCTCTCTCTCATTTCTCATTGATTCATAATTTGTTTCTTTATCTGTATTTTTGTACTTTCCTCTCTTTCTGTACTTTTCCCTCTTTCTGTGCTTTTTCCTCATTCTGTATTTTTCTCTCTTTCTGTACTTCCTTCTCCTACGGTACTTTTCTCCCTTTCTCTACTTTTCTCTCTTTCTGTACTTTCCTCTTTTCCTGTACTTTCGTCTCAGTCTCTCTCTCTTTCACTTTCTGTACTCTTATCTATTTCTGTATTTTCCTCTCTTTCTATACATTCTTCTCTTTCTGTATTTCTCTCTCTCTCTCTCTCTCTTTCTCTCGCTTCTTATCTTTCTGTACTACTCTTTCTCTCTCCCTTTCCACTCCAGATTTACCTCCATCTATATTACTATTACCTCATTTACAAGATTTAATTTATCTTTTTCCGTCTTTTATCTATCTCATCTATACACCAATTCGCCATTCTCTGTAATTATCATAGACTCAAGAAACTTGACAAAGACGCACCACATTATTGTTCTTGAATTATTCTGTTTCAATAATTAATTGAAGCTTTTGCACTTTCTCTATAAAGAATTCGAGATAATTGAGTTGAAATTTTCTCATGTAATCCTTTCAGTTGAGCTGAGTTCGAAATGGCAATTGTGAGGCGCATGCTAATTATCATGTTCGGTGCAGAATCAAAGAGGGAAAGGGAATTACTTCATTGTATCTATTGAATAGCGAATCATTAATAACTAACCGTAAAACTGTTATAATCACGTCAAGAGGTGTTCGTTATGGCCCAGCCTCTCTGTAAAGCCACTGACTGTGGCATGCAAAAGGTGTCAAAAGTGTGCACCTCCTCTCTCTTTCTCTCTCTCTCTCTCTCTCTCTCTCTCTCTCTCTCACTCTCGCAAAAGCCAAAGACATAGACAACATCTAACAAATTGCTAGAGCTGTAAGCACGTGGATAATTGATGAGCGCCGCTGTGGCAGCCACTGCACCCAACATCAAAGACGAAGCTGAGACCACAGTCTCTTCCTCCTCCTCTTCGTCTACATTTGTTGCTGTGGCAGCACACACCTCATCCATTTGGCATTTAGCATAATCTCAAGTGCTTTCGAGTGTGCTTTGTGTTTGTCATAATTATGGTATTTGTATGGGACGGCAAAACTTCAAACTAATTTGAATATAATTTCATAGGAACTGACTACACTCTACACTCAGCTGGCCGTCCAGTTATTTATGGCTTAATCCTTGTGGCTTGCTCAAAAGACCAAGAAGATGAAAATGAGAGCTCGTGCCTTTTATGCAAATTCTTTTTTAATAACCCAACCCAAAGGTTTGAAATTCATTCAGCCACTGATTGCACTCCGCTCGCTCGAAACTTCTTTCAACTCGAATTGCCCCCATCGTCTCTCACCCATCTATTGTTTGATTGTCTGTTCGCCTGACAGCCTGAAAGACTGCAGCTGACGCCTTTACCTTCGCCTTCACTGTTGCCGTTGCCGTTGCCGTTGCCTTTGACGCGTTGCCTCATTCGTCGCTTTTATGATTTGATAATAATTCAAAATGATAAATGAAGATGAGTTTCACGGCATTTCTACGTAGTAGCATGATGCTACCTGAAATCCATTGTGAATAGTTCCAATGAACGTAACGGATATTACAGTCAAGGTAAACAGCTACACATAGTGCAATTGTTAAATCAAAATCTTTTTTCCGGTAGGAATGCAGCATGTATATTATAGAAATTCTTAAAAAATTGATGCGTGCTTAAATATATTAAAAAAAGTTATATTATATATAATCATAATATACTCTAATAATATTCACTAAAGTAACGATAATTTGAACTAAAAAATTAAAATTTAAAAATAAATTAGATAAAATAATATAAAAAAATGTCACTAAATAATAAAAATTTAAAAGTAAATTAAACGAGAAAAATTGTACAAAAATTGTACAAGAATATAAATTAGTGGAAAATTAATATATTATATTATTGGAATTGATTTTAAAATAAAAAATTAAACCATTTTTAATTCAACATTCAAAATAATAAAAAGTGAAAATATACTTATATAAACATATTTAAATAAATTTCTATAATTTTATAATTAATTATGTCTATTAATATTGAATATATTGTTGATTGATTAAATACAAATAAACATCCTTTTTTTTTTGAAAATAAAAATATATACTAACATTTTCTAAAGACATAATATATTAAATCTATTAAATTTAAATATAAGCTAATATACGTCTCTATAAGATTTTTCATTTTCTGTGAACCAAACTTTGCCTAAGCCAAATTTTCTTTATGCCTGCAGCTCTTATGCAATGCTTACTCTATATACTATATATTAACAGCTGGTTATTATTGAAGTTAAAGTAAAGTACTTTATTTTACAGCCTGTTTAGCTGCAACACCCACACATAAAACTAAAAACCGAACTTAAATTTATTTATTTGAAGGCGACTTTCCCATGAGACTAAAGCAAAAATGAAAATGAAAAAAAAAAAAAAAACAAAAAACAACCGTTCCCATGCCTAAGCATGCATAATTTTAATTTATTTGTAGCAACAGCAACAACAACAACAAGCAAATGGCTAATAAAAGTAAAAAGCTAAAGCCAAAAAAAAAAAAAACAAAAAACGTTGGTCAAGAATATTTATGGAAAATACCTCCGGGGCGGAGCTCCCGAATTGCGAAAACGTTGATCAAATTTTGTGCGATAAGACGAGAGGACGAGAGCTGCAGCAAAAAAAAAAAAAAGATGATGGAGCCAAGAGCTGAGAGTCTGGCATGCATATGAGCTGGAGTTGGAGTTTGGAGGCTGTGGCATCATCAGCAACTGCTGCTACGACTTCGACTCTTACAACGTCATCAGCTTTTGAAGGCGTTGCCAAAGAGCAACCGCAGCAGCAGCGAAACTGTGGGAACTCTTGTTGCATGCTGCACACAGCCAAACAGTTTGCTCTCCCTTCTCCTATCCCCCCCTCCTTCTCTCTCATTGTCATATCGTGCCTTTCAAATCTGCATTTTGACCAGCGTTTTGCGACTCGTTTGCATTTTTAAGTCTTGCCCAAGAGAGAGAGAGAGATTGGCTACACATAATCTCTTTGCCTCAAACTTGAACTTGACTCTGATGAATGCCTGCTCGCTGCTGCTGTTGCTGCCTCTGCTGCTGCTGCTGCCGCCGCTGCTGTTGTAAGTTATTGTTGACGGTAGTCGTGCTTTGGTTATAAAAATTGAAGCCGCCATTAAATTCTGACAGTTGTCAGCTTTGCGCTGTGCTATCTCCCTCTCTCCCCACTCACTCTCCACACTCCCATCTGCTCTGCTGCTTAATGGCTGCTGTTGCCTGGATTTGTGCATTGAACTCGCCCCCGTCGCCTGGCAATTTGCAACTTTAGCAAATGCTCCTCAACTGCGCCATTTAGCTGGGTAATAGCTCAACTTAATGACAGCCAGACCCTAACTAGTTAGAACTTAGTTTGCAGCTACAAACAGGCTTGTGATTTACGCAGCAGAGTTTAAAGAGTTGGTAGAGCGAATTAGACTTATAATGGCTCTTTGAAGACATTATGTTAGCTTGGTAATTGAATTAAAAATTTTACTGATATACTATCTATAATATCGCGATTTTATCTATTTGTTCTATCTATATATATTGTTGAAGAATTTGGGAGAAGTTTATTAAAGCTTTTCGCTGCTCAAAAGTGAGCTAAAGTTCAAAATCAAATTCAAATGAAATTCAGTTTGAAAAATTTCCATTAAATTCAGATTTTAAAGTTTCGATTAATAAAATTAACAAATTCAGTTTGTATTTCTTATGTCTTTCATTTAAAATTGATTATCGATATCGAGAATTATCGAAAAACAACCATTAGACAATTAATGAATTATAGCTATTTGTTTTTCAAGCAAAACTGTAGAATGTAATGGAAATAAATATATCATAGTAAATTAAAAATGAGTGGGTAGAATATTGATGAAATCAGTGGATGTATATGTACCTACATATATATTTCATATTTTTATATAACTATTTAGTATAGATTGATGATATTTAAAATTTTATATAATTTATATATTATATACTTACAACAGAGAATACTCCTTTTTCATTCCTTTGCAAAGGAAGCCAAGCGAGTCAGTTAACACCGACTTCGTAGTTCAACATAAAACTGATCACCTGTTTTATATGACTACAAAAACTGAATGATCAATCATATATTTATATACACTTTTTGTGCTTTGCTGTTCAAAATTAGCCACGCAGCAGGCAATAAACTTCATAAACTGGCGCCCAACAACAGCAGCAACAATCTAGATGCGAAGAAGAAGCAGCAACAGCAGCAGCAGGAGAAGAGAACAAGTGCTTGAGCCAAAGTGTTGAAAAGTCATAAAAATGTTGGCACAATTTTTATAACCGCAAAAGCATTGAGGGAGGAAGTCAACCAAAAAGCGAACAGAGTGTTTGGGTTAAGGGTGAGGATAAGGGTTTACAGGCAGACTTGAATTGTTGTTGTTGTAGCTGGTCATAAATGTCGAAAGACGGCGTCATGTGGCTCACAAGCTGCGAGCAGTTAGCAAGTTCCTTCAAAGGGTTTCTCTTGTTTTTTTTTTTTTTTCCTGTTTCAAGCGAGGCGCCTTTTAAACTCCAGCCGAAGGTCAATGGGGCGCAACTAAATGCTTAAGTTTCATATTCAAAAAGAAGTGAAAATAAAGAGAAATAAAAGTTAAGAGCTGTTGCCGCCAGCGTGGATAGCTGTGGCGGCTCCCGAAATGAAATTCGTCTTATGAATTTGAAATTAATACCAGGAACTGTCCAAGCAATCGCCACTGAATTTAGACTCCAAAAGCAGGGTATGCGAGTGTATGTGTGTGTGTGAGGTAACTAAAAAAGATAAAGGATTGCCGCTGAAATTCAGAATCCATTAATCTTTGTAGTCCAGTTCAGGCAAATTGTTTTTGTTATGACTGCAAGCTACACTGAGCGAAAAACTTCCGAATACTCTCATTTTGTATAACATAGAATTAATGGAGCATGGCGAAAGTCAAAAGAATATATTTCTACCTCGCTTTTCGGCAAGTGCAAACAAAAGACTTAGGAAACAAACTCAATTTGTGAGCTAACTGTAAAAGCGAAACAGCCGCACCTAACGCCTCGCTGTGAGCAAATGTTCTGTTCTGCTTGTTCCTTGCTTTTACCTCTTCGCCTTCCTCGCCATCTCTGCTCTTTTACTGTCCCTCTCTAATTGTATTCCCAGGAAACTGAATGGGCATAGTGACTTGACTGACTCAAGCTAATTTGCCTACGCGCCAACCTTTTGGGCCAAAAGTCAATTAATTTTTGGGTTATTCGCTGATCATTTTCAGCCAACAATTTTCAGACAACATATCCGTTCGGCAAAGTAGAAGAAGAAGCAGAGAGTTGCCGAACGTCCAGCACAGCCGAGAACTTGAACTTGGACTTTAATGGCGCTGCAATTTTCATATGACAAGCAACAACAACAACAGCAGCAGCAGCAGCAGCAGCGGCAATTTGACTCGAACACAGCTTAAATTATGATTAAGTATGATCATCTGGCACTCGTATCATCTTATAGGTCATACATATATACACACACACAGGCATAATAATAATAAAAAGCGGAAATGCTAATGATAGGGTATGCAACGGGCGTTTTTGGGGGAGCTGCGAAACCCAAAAAGCAACTTCAAACTCAAATACAAAGCAAAAGGATATATCTGGATATATGTATACATTTATATATAAATATATATTCATATATGTATATGCAAGGATGTGCGTCACGTTCCTTGCCACAAATTTATAGTTCGTATTTCCTTTCATCTGTTTCTGTGTTTCTGTGTTTCTGCTTCAAATTATTATTTATGCATATAATTTGACCAACAGCTGCCTTTCCGTGGAAAGAGCGCGCTACGTTTTGTATTTTGTTTTATGGGACGTAGGCAAATTTTCGCCAAATGAAATATCACGTCTCAACTTTATTATTGCTAATTGGATGCTCGCACTCTCTGCACCACAACCTCCCTCTCGGCCCTCACACTCTCTTGCCCGGCACTATCTCAGAACCCCCGGCGTATGAGTTATGTTTGCAGTTAACTGGAAATACGCGCCGCAAGTTCGACTGTTCTTAAGCGCCACGAACTTCCAAGTCGCAACAGCAACGTAGCACAGATTTGCCATTTTTTATGGTAAACATTGAAGAACTGCCCCATGACCAATCTGGCCATCTCCAATGGCCACAAATTTAACTGCCCAAACGTGACGATGCGCCGCAGCCAATGGCCAAATGGTCAAATCCAAATGCAATACAGCTCAACGCATCGCCTGCATCGTTTCTTTATTCTTTCTTCAATTTCATTAGCTCAACTCTGGGCGGCTTTCATGGTCCTAGCCAGCTGCAGCTAATGGGCCTAAATGCCATGCCAAATGCTTGAATAACAGTAGCCCAATTGCCATTGCCAAGAGATCAAGTCGACAAATATATCGTAAAATCTAAATACCATCATTTTTATATACATTCTTCTATTAAACATAGGGTATATCGAGACGCTTAAGTTTTTGATTGTCAAAATGTTGAAATTACAATAAAATTCTCTTTGATTAAATTCTTACTTAAGCCAGTATTAAATTAAAATTTCTAAATAGAGTGGAAAAAAATTCATTGAAATTATAAATTTTAAAATAAATTTTATTTCAATTTTAAATTTATAAATAAAAAAAAAAGAACAAAAAATATGACTAAAAAAAGTTTCTATAGAAAACTTTATTGAATGAATGACCCCCATTAAAAAACTAAATAAATAAATAAATTCTATTAAGTAATTTAAATATTATCACAGTTTTTTCAATTAGTATACTTTTCGACAAAATATGGGAAAAATTTAATTAATGTACCATGTGAGTAGGGAGGAAGAGAGAGAGAGAGAGAAAAAAATCAAAATCAATCAAGAACTATTTTTAAAAATATTATATACAAATTTAAATTAAATAAATAGCATAAATACTATAAAAAAAAAAAAACAAAAGAAAATTTATTCTTAAATATAATCTTAAATATAAAATACATATATAAAATACGTGTATTCCATTAAAGTTTGATCAATTTATTAACCCATACGCCACATTTTTGGCTTAAAACATCAAAAGCAATCTGTAAATATGTTTTTGTTTTTTAAGCCACAATTGCAACACATTAAAATCAACAGCGATGGCTACAATTGCAGCGTACAAACATAATTGAGGTTCACATCTGGAAGCAGGCGAAAAAAAAAAAAAAAATTCGAAAAAAACTCTTCAAGTTCCGAGTTCGAAGTTGTAGCTGAAGCTGGCAGGCCCAGGCAGCAAGGTGCATATTATTAAGCCAAAGGATTTATGACACTTGGACGCGGGTAGCAACAACAGCAACAACATCTGAACAGAAATTGAATGCATGAATGGGAAAATGAGGCGCAGCTAAAAGCAAGCAACATACACAAAAGAGACTCGACCGCACGTTGGACCTGTGCCACACCCCCTCGCAGCAGACGCAATGCCCCCCACCGATCGTTTCAATCCTCTTGCTCCAGCTGCTGCTGTTGCTGTTGCTGTTGCTGCTGCTGTTGCCTTGCTGCAACTCTTAAGTCATGGGAACTTTTTTTGCGCATCGTACGTTTCATTTAATTTGCATGGATCGTGCGGACGACGACGACGACGACGACGACGACGACTTTGCTTGAATTGCTTGTAGAAAATCCCCTCGTAGCCCCTCTGTTCCCTCTATGACTCTGCTGTAGCTGTTGCTGTTGTGTGCGGCTACTTTGTGGGGCAACAGTGAGGACTCGAGTCATCATCATAATCAACTGGCATGGCGGCTGCTGCTGCTGTTGTTGTTGCTTTTGCTGCTGTTGTTGTTGTTGCCGTTGCTTTACGCTTTGAAAGCCTATCATTATGATTATGACGAATATTACTTTTGTATATAACTTTTACGCTGCCAAAGAAAAATCGGTGTAGCACCAAGCAGCAGCAGCAGCAGCAGCATCAGCATCAGCATCAGCACAACAGCAACATGTTGCTGTTGCTGTTGCAGATTCTTTTGCATGTTGCTGTGATTGGTTTTGAGTTGTAGTCGATCTACCTAACAGAAGCCTGGACCGCATTACTCGACCTCTTGGCCACAATGGAGGGCGTGCTGCTGCTGCAACAGCAACAGCAACCACAACAGCAACAACAACAGCAGCAGCAACAGATGCATATCTGAAATTAGTTTTGGAAACCCTTTTCTGAGCTCTTCTGCCTGCACTAATTAGCCAAAAGACTTCACTCTCTCTCTCTCTCCCCCTCTCTCTTTCTCTATCTGGCATGTTTCTCTCTCTTTCACAGCCTTATTTGCTCTGCTTTGCAGTTGTTGTTAAGCGTCTTTATGCAATGCAATAAACTTAACAACAACAACAACAACAACAAAGATAACAACAACGCAAATAACTTCATAAAGTTGTAATTGTTATTTAACACTCCATTTGCCGCCGCTAGATGTCGCTGTCGTGCTTGCTGTTTCTGTTGCCGCCAATTGCTTTTGCTGCTGCAATTTCTGTCACGAGATCTCTCGGCTCGTTTGTTGTTGTTGCTGCTGCCGCTGTCTGCGTGATGAATCATGTTGCTGCTGCGACCAGTTGCCAGTTCCCAGCTTGCCGGCATTATTGGCTGGTGTTATAAAGAGTTATTAACTGATTTTTGCACCTGAATGGCAATTGCAGACAACTGCCAGACAATCTACCATTGCTGACGACGATTGTTGCTGCCGTTTGCCGTCTGCCGTCTGACCACCGCCGACTGTTGCTGCTGTAACTACTCTTTTTTTTGTGATTTGGCTTAAATGGTTAGATGCTAATAACAATTTGAAGATAGTTTCAAAAGATTTTTTTGTAATAGCCGAGCATTTAAACATAATTGGGAAAGACATGGGACATTTTATGAGAATTACAAAATATAAAATAATTTAATGAGTCAAAATTGCAAAAATATATTTTGTCTTATGTATATATATATATATATATATATACAAGAAATATTTAAAAAAATTTAATAAATTGAAAAATTAAAATGAAGAAATTAATTCAATTTAATGAATCCAAAAAATATGAAATAAAATATATATTGCATAATATATATTGTATATATTTATAAACAAATTTCAATAAAAAAAAAAAAAAATAAATAAATAAATAAAATACTAATGAATAAAAAAATATTAATGAATAAATAAATATTAATATGAAAAAATAGGTATATATATTTAATTCGATGTTCTTAGAATCTACTTTTTATTGAATAATAAAGAAATAAATAATTATTTGTACACTTTTATACAAATATAAATTATTAAAATTTTTAAAATTAATTATTAAATTATTTTAAAAAAATATATAATAAATCATTGATTATTAATCATTCTATTTCCTTAATACTTTTATATTCGACTTTCATTCCCACATTGGTTGAGCTATTGTCTCATTAGAATTAGAATTATCTTATTAAAATTCTAAGGGATGACCAGAATCCTTGAAGATATCTAATAAGCATATAAATCTGTCGACATATTTCTTATAAGACAACATGAGCTAGAGGAGGCTTCCAACTTTTGCCTATAGATGGCGTGACAGCTGGACTCTAGTGATGCATACCTAAGTCAAATCTAATTAACAATATAAAAAAATATATATAAATAAAAAAATATATGCCAAAACCACAATAAATAAGAAATAAAAATAAAATAAATAAATAAATATTTTGACATTCTTAGTTTGTAATTCAAATATCTAATGGAAATTAAAGTTAATAACTTTTCAAATGAAATTATTTGAATCTTCTGCAGATCGTAGATGATACAAATGGAATTTAATAACCTATCGAGCTAATTGACAACTGATGCACTTACAACAGGGAGAGAGTTAACTGTAGCACTCAACAGTTTTATTAATAACAAATAATAGTAAATAAAAGACAAGCGACCCTTTTGAATAACTGCACTTTAGTAAACGCCTTCTACCGTTCCCGCTGCAATGCTCAAAAAGCACAACTAATTACAATTGACAGGCAATTGTGTCAGCCAGCAACAGCAACAACAACAACAACACTCATTCATAGACACTCGCTGAAGTCTTGGCACAGTCCATGGCTCAATTAGTTAAGCCAAACGGGGCAAAGAACCCAAAAAGAGGGCGGCATAGAGTGGGCTGGCCAGCAACTTGAATAGAACGCAAACTGTTGCTCTATAATTAAACAATTGCTAATTACTTGCATAAGCTGCTGCTGTAACTGCCACATAAATTGCCACCTCCAACTGCGTTCGCCTTGGCAATGACAACAACAATCAAATAACAACGTTGCACGAACGTTGAGAACTTCATTTCGTTAGCGCAGCGGGATAGTTTTTGGTGCGATTTAGTTCGATTTAGCTGATTTATGGCTAGATTTGCATATGCAGTAAAATGAACTTCCATTTGCCGCACCTCGACTCGGTTGCATATCGATTACAGCGCATGCCATAGTTGTTGCAATTGTTGCTTTTGCTGTTGCAGTTGCTGTTGCAGTTGCAGTTGCAGTCGCAGCAATGGGCAGCAAGTTCGTTGCCTCAGTCTTTCGTTTTGCAGACGTTCTGGCCTGTTTGAGCGCTTAAGTGGCTTTAGAGGCAAACGCCGACAGCGCAGCTAGCAAAATGCGTTAATTGAACTTTCGAGACAAACTGCAAATGCTGCGTGCCAGACAGACAGACAGACGGACAGACAGACGGTGCAGTGGCAGTTGCAGTTGGCGTCGCTGCGCTGCTCGCAGCATTGACGACGCGTCGCTGCTCGCTCGCAATTGCTGTTATGAAAGCAGCGAGTGCGGTGCAAAATATTTGCGTATCTTTTGTTGTTTTTTCGGTCTGTTGTGCAACTAATTAGTGCACACGGCTCTGTGCACCTGTTTCTTTTATGCCAATACACTAACCATTGAGAGGTATTAAGAGAATGGCAGATTAGCTGACAAAATTTAATTTGTAGACATAAAATACGTAGATAATAATATATAAAATTGTATTATATATTAAATAAATATTTTAAAAAATTGTACATCTCTTAATTTTTATGATTTTTGTAAGGATTTTTGTCATTTTAATATTCTGTTATTATTTATGGGTCTTTAAAAAATCTTAACATTTTAATAATATTTTTAATATTTTTATTTGTTCAGTTATTTTTAAGGAGCCTAATATTTATTTTTAATAATTTTTCTTTTTTATTTTATCTTTCATGATTTATTTTTTATTTTTAATATTTTTAATTTTTTTTTTTTTTAATAAAAACTATTTTTTTTATCCAATATTATGCAAATAACCTTTTATAGAGCATTCACAATTCGATTTCACTTACTTCGCTTATGATTTGAGCTGTTGCGTTATTTTTGCCGGGGAATGTATTTTGCATGCGATGCCGATGCCAAATGCTGATAAATTTTTTTATATACAACTTTTTCTTTTTTTTGTTGTAATTTTTTTTTTTTTTTTTTGCAATTTTAATTTTTTGCATTTTGCTGGAATTTTTTGTATTATTTCAACAATTAATTATATGTTAATCGCAGTGCATGCTAATTACCGCCGTCGCCCTGTTGCTACTGTTGTTGTTGTTCGTGTTGTTGTTGTAGTTTCTTTAACCCTGACTGCGAATATGCGTGCAACAGCAGCAGCAGCGCCAACAGTTGCTACTGCAACGGCAACAGTTGCTGTGTGCATTCAATTGAAAAATTACAACGTTTGCTATGCCTTTGGCTGATTTGCGTACATTTCGTGCATGATTGTTGTTGTTGTTGTTGTTGTTGCTCCTTGTTTCTATTTAAACATCAGCTAAGAGCGCTCAGCTTACTGTAATTGAAATGCGTTTAATTACTAAGATCAACTCGTTTATTATTGACTGAATATGTATTTAAACAAATCCATCAAAGAAATCAATTGCAAAAAATAGACTTGCAAAATATATACACATACTATTGAATAATTAAAAAAGCACAATTAAGAAATTAATATATAAACATATTTATAGTCATATCAAAAAAATTTATATTTAAAAGATTCAATATATTTTTATTTTATAATTTAAAATTTATTGACTTAATTTTTAGTAAAAAAAAAATAAATAAATAAATAAAAATAAAACATTTACATTCATATAAAAAAAAAAAAAATTTTTATGTTTTAAAATATTTATCTATAAATATATTTTTATTTTATATTTTAAAATTTATTGATTTGATTTTTAGTAAAAAAAAAATAATTTTTGTATTTTTATTCAAGTAAAATATGCAAAATTTTATATTTTAAGATCTGTATATTATGAAATATATACAAAATACAATTTTTAATTGTTTTTTTTTTTTGTTTACTTATTTATTTAATTTTTTTTATATATTCTATTTTTTTTAATTGTCAACAAATAATTAGAAATAATTTATAATAATTTTTAATTTATTATTATTATTTTTTATTATTAAATATATATTCATTTATATTTTAGTTCTGTGACGCTTGTCAATCAGTTCACTATGCGAATCTTTGCCGCTTTAATCAAATCTGCTTTTGCACTTATCGAAAACCAGTTTCTAGTCTTTCACTCTACTTTTTTCATACAAACAAGCTAGCTAGATTTTATATATCTTCTGCTAATCTGCTTTATTAAAATATATCAATCGATATTATCAATGAATAACTTGTATTTTAAGCTTTATCCACACTACAAATTACTAAATTTAAATAAAATTTCCTTAAGCCGTTGCCTGTTTACAAATGAAGACATTAACATAACAGTTGCAAATGCTTCAAGGTTTCTGTGCAGCTATAAAAAGCCGGCACAATGTCAGCTGCAAAAGATAAATTAAAAAAAAAAAATGTATGAAAATAAATCATACAAAAAAAAAAATTCATTGAAAATTCATGCAAAAAAAATTGCAACTGCTTTGAATAACACTGCAATTTGCATGTGGCTCCTGCTGCTGCTGCTGCTGACTATAGCGTGACGATAACGATGACGATTACGATAACGATAACAATTGAGTGCGCTTGACATTTCTATTTCAATGCGAGGCAAAAAAAAAAAAAGTTTACAAACTGAAGTGGGAAATAAAAGCGAGCTTAAACAATGCGTTGACACTGAAAGCCAGAAAGTCAGGGCATATAGAGAGCAGCAATCCCCTCTGCAACGCTTTCCTCTCTCTCCCATTTTATCTCTCCGTCCCTCTCTGTGTCTCTTTACCAACAAAGCTCTGCCAGGCAGTTAAAGTTGTTGAGCGGCTTTTTGGTCTTTTGGGCTTTTGCGTTTTGACATTTTGTGTCTTGTTTGCCGCATTGATTTCTGCCACATTTTCTGGCTGATTGAAAGACAGAGCAGCTAAGAGTGCAAGGAAGAGAATAGAAGAGAGAGAGAGAGAGAGAGATGGAGGCAGTTTATCATAACAAGCTTCGGACAATGGTTGTGACGGCTCTGCGTATTGTTTTGATCCTTGACTTTGATCTTTAGCTGCCACACGATGCGGCAAAGTTGAAAGCATTGTTCGGCAGCAGCAACAGCAGCAACATCAGCAGCTGCTGCAGCACGCAGCAAACAGTAAAAGCTAATTAGAGCTGCGTCTGCAAAGACTGCTCCAATTGGAATCCAGTCGGCATCCACTCTACACGCATCTCTCATCTCTCCACTCTCCACAAAGTCTAGTAAAAATTTATGAAGTGCAACGAATTTGCGCGCGCGCTTTGCATTTGTAAATATGCAAAAACTCAGCGGGTGGGCGGCACCGAAGGGGGAGTGCACGACCAGCGGCAGGCGGAGCGGGGTGTGGCAAGCAATAAATTTATAAGCTATGCTTGCGTGTTGCCACAGTAGAGTGCGAAAAATGTAGCCAGTTTACAAGAAAGATTGTAACAAATAGGAGAGAGAGAGGGGGAGAGAGAGAAAGGGCAGCGATAGCGAGTGTTGGGAATTGAGAAGCAATAAGAGGGAGGAAAGAGGTTATGAAAAATGTATAGCAAGATTATAGATATAGAGTTTTTAAAGAATATAGAGATTTTTAAGAGAGACTATTTCTAGATGGTAGTGCGAGTGGGTATTAAGAGAGGGAGAGGGAGAGGAGATATAATCGACAGACTCTATCAAAAAATGTAAAATATATAGAGGAAGCAGAGAGCTGTATATATGGAGAATATAGCGAATGGATATAGGCACCTACAGCTAAAAATATACATATATACAGAGAGGGTACAGAGAGATGATATACACAGAATATCTCAGTAATATTTCAAAAATATATAAATCAACATGAATACCAAAAAAAAAAAACTATTTTATATGCATTCTTCCTTCACTTCACTTCATTTTTCGCTTCTAATTTGCCAACCGAATGCAAAACGTAAAACGAAAACAGAAAACACAGAGAGTAAAAAATATACAAATAATGAGCAATGCATTTGCAAATTGAAATTAGAAACAAACGTAAATTGCAATAATTGTGCTAATTGTTATTGCAATTATATTGCGGATAATTAGCATGACTAATGCCAAAGGGGGGCGCCGATTGAACAATGTTATGAATAATACGAAAACAAAGCAGCAGCAAAACGAAGTAGCCGTAGAAGAAGAAGAAGATAACTATGTTAATTCAGTGAATGATTTATGTGAACACAAGAAGCAGAACTTTGTAGGGTCTAAAAGGTGAGATTGTGATTACGGATGATGGGAAGGTGAGCAGATTAAATGAAATATTACTTTTATACCATGAGGAGGTAATGCAAATTGACTTTGTGTGAAAAGAATGCAGAACTGTTATGAATGAAGAGAGAGAGAGGGAGAGAGAGGGAGAGAGAGGGAGAGAGGGAGAGAGAGAGAGAGAGAGAGAGAGAGAGAGAGTTGATAGATTAGGCAGATAGAATAGATAAAAGACTGATAATACAACGACTACGATTGAGATGTTAGTGCAGAAGCTAAATAAAATTTTAAAAAATATATGTTTATTTTTTAAGTGCTTCGATGATTTGAAGAGAATCTGCCACAAGTGTTTAATATCTTATTGAACTTACTCTGAAAAAGTAAAAAATTATATATATATTTACATGAAATGAATTTTCATACTTTTTAATAGATAAAAATCTAAAAAATATATATATATATTTTTAAAGATTATTTTTCTTATTTAAATTGTAATTATTAAAATTTTAGTTTTATTTACATAATATAATTTTGGAATATATAATAATATTGAACTAGAAATTTATTTTTTTTTTCCTAATTATTAATATTTAAAATTTTAGTTTTATTTGCATAATATTATTTTGGAATATAAAAAAAATTGAACGAGCAATTTTATTCATAAATTTATTATAATTTTCTTATAGTTTTCATTAAATATATATTTTTAAAAATCATTATTCAATCAAAATTACTTTGATAATGATTCAATTTAAATTAATTTTACTACTTTTTTGCATATTAATTTTTTTACGATTTATATATTAATGCTCTAGAAAAGGCAGTACTTTATAATAATTATTCTGCTCGTTGTATTATATTCTATTGACTTTTTTTTTCTTTTATAAATGAAAATGACAATTTCTAGTTCAGTCTCATGTTTATTTATTCGTATAAAACAGGAATTGTATATAATATAATGATATTTTTGCATTATATTTACAAACTAATTTACCATTTTATCATTTACAATATTCAATTTCAAATTTGTAATATTTTGCAAACAATTAATCTTCAATATATTTCAAGGAATTATTTCTGCAACCTGTCAGCATGAAAATGCATTTTCCTTTTTGATAATGCACTTTCCTTTTCAGCTATTCAATCTACCTGTACAGCCTCCAGATTTCCCTTCCACTTCAATGCATTTCCAAACACTTTCCCATGCAAATTATTCAAGGATTTTGCATAAGATTGGCCTAAAGACTGTTAAGAAGTATGGGAATGTCGGGGAGAACTAGGGTCTGCAAGATGAACAAAGCATCACCTGCCGGGCAGAGACAAAGAGAGAGAGGAAGGCAGAGATATAAATAGAAAGAGAGATAGCGAGAGCGAGCAAGCAAAGGCAGGTAGTTCTCGGGCCAATTCGAACGACTTTTACTGTCGCCTGGCATTAGTTGCACTCGACTGCAGCCCAAAAGAATCTTCGAACTCATTTCGCATTTTGCTATGGAGAAACGCTCATTATTATATATTATTATTATCATTATATGCAGCAAGGTGCTGGCTGCGTGCAGGGATGTCGTGGGAATGTAAACAACCCAGCAGCAAAATGTTCCAATTCTGCTTCATTTTTTTTTTTTTTTTTTTTTTTTTTTTGGCAAATAGTTGTTGCCTCCTCCTAGAACGCAGGCAGCCAAGTGTATATGTATTTAAACGAAATTTAATTGTATTTTGGCCAAAGGCAAGTAAAGGCAAAGCCGACGCAGGAAGCTACCCTTCCCACAGACCCAAGAAAACAAAATAAAAACTGCGTGGGTCCAATGCTCGTCTCCAGCAAGCGAGCGGATATTGAGCCAATAATTTGATTGTCTGCGCAGTTGTCTAGAGTTTTGTAATTGAAAAAAATTCATATTAGAAAATAGTAATAGAAATAGCAATAGAAATACAAACTGAAAGGAAGGTAGAAGGAAGTGCATGGCATAAATCGACTTTTGTTTCCACTTATATAAAGGCAATTGATAGAGCAGGAGTAACAGCAGCAGCAGCAGCAGATAGAATTGCCTTTTAGAAAATTCGAACATTAATTAATAGGATTTGATTGTGCATATGGAAGAATTAAAAATAAAACAATCGAGGGAAGTGTAAAAGGGAATGCTCAGCTGAAAGTTACCTGGATTGATGTGCTGTTACAGTTATTCAGATTTTCTTTTTATGTACATCTGATTATATGTAAACATATATTAAGTTCACACAAGACCTGTACTATGGGAAATTAGTTCTTGAATATCACTAGGTATACGCTTTTAAAATATTTACTAATATTATCAAAACATGCAAATATATATTTATAAAAAAAAGAATAAATAAATAAAATAAATAAAATAAATAAAATAAATAAAATAAATAAAATAAATAAAATAAATAAAATAAATAAAATAAATAAAATAAATAAAATAAAATAAAATAAAATAAAATAAATAAAATAAATAAAATAAATAAAATAAAATAAAAGAAATAAAAGAAATAAAAGAAATAAAATAAATAAAATAAAATAAAATAAAATAATAATAATAATGAATTAAAACAATTTTTTTAATAAATAAAACAAAACAGATCTCTTCGATTTTAAATAAGTTTTTCCTATTTTAAGGGAATTTTTATATGACTGAATGGACTATTGGGACTATTGGAACAGCTAATGCTGTTCTGCCTATATAACAAAAAATGTCAAGATAAACATTATACACATGCTATGGGGGTGTCCAATGTATATAAGGCTTAAGAATAACAAAATCAATCTATAATTAAGAAAATATTAAATAATGGAAAATAAGTAGTGAATACATTCAAAAGTATAATCCATTAAAATTTTTTAGAAATATTTTTTATTGCTATATTATAACGTATATTACCATATTATATATTATATTATTATATATTTTTATATTAAATGCAACAATTTATACAATTTTATAGACAATTTTCTTAAATGTTCCCAACAATTATTTCTTATTGTAAGCTCACTCCTTCAAATTTCCCCTACAGCCAAGGCGACCCTAAAAGCCAAGCAACATATAATTATGCACTTAGCTCATATCTAAGCATCTAAATTTAATTTATGTAGCTAGCAAAAGTAACAATAACAACAACAACAACAACAACAACGACTAGCAACAACAATAACAGAAACTAATTTAATTAATAACTTTCATGTTTTAAGCCTCATTAATTTTGCTTGTTAACATTTTCAGTTAACAAATTTTTAAGTTTTCTTGCTGCGCATAGATTTTTCACATTCGCCAGACAGGAAAAATACGAAAAACGAAAGAAGCCGCAAAATAAAAAGAAAACAAAATTGTTAAATAAATATATATCAAAGCAGCTGAAAAACATTTGCATGGCTTTCACTTTTGGCGAAATGGAAATGTGGAAATGTCGAATGTCGAATGGGGAGGGGGAAAAGTGTTTTTCGGAAAATGAAAAATTTGTCACAAATTACTTTCACTCGACTCGAATTACGAAGGAAACAAAAGCGGATGTCCGCTGAATGTTGACAGAATCCTTTCACTGACTTGCCCCTCATCTACATCTACATCTCCGGCTCTCTGCTCCTCCTTCGGATCACTTTTCCCCTTTGCATCCATGTTTGCATGTCAAATTAAATTTCTATACAAATAGAAATAAGCGAAAGGCAGCTGCTGAAACCCGCAGCCACAAGCCTTTACAGCGGCCGAAAAAGTGAAAGGATGCACAGGACATAAGAGCAGAAGTGACTGTGTGTGTGAGCGAGAGAGATAGAGAGAGGGAGCGGGTGAGATTGCGGGCGTAGTAGCTGAAAAATCCAGTGACTGTGTAACGCCTTTAATGATGATAAATGTGCAGACAAAGTTCCGCCACATTTAGCGACAAAAATCACTCTAAAATCAGAGAGGGAAAGCATTTAAAGGGAGCGCGCAAGAGCGAGATAGATATAGAGTAACCCTAACACGCGTATTGGGTTACACAACAAACAAAAATTTAGGGCGCATGCGTCGCACGCTCTCAAAAATGCGACTACCAGAACTCCGGGAACTCTTTGAAACATATGTCAAAAGGTGCGTTGAGCACGCGCTAAATTCCTCTTTCGTATTTCGATTTTTTTCAATTCTCAAAAATATATGTATATACATTTTTTTTTATCGCCTGCATATCCCAACGCTGCGTGATGCGCACAATGCTATCTCTGCCCATACGATGTAGTATATACGTTATAACTATTTCGATTTCAATTCCCTAACGTTAACCGCACCCCTTTTTCACCTTGCCTTGCAGCCATTTTTTACGATCCTTTGATTGGAACTCTGATTCTCAATTTTTTTTTTTGCTTATCATTTTTAAAGCGTAAATGCAAAACAGGGTTGAACAAAATTTTTTAGAGGCTCTCATTTTATAACGTCCTCCACTTCCACCCCTTTTGCTACCCTACAAAATTGACAGCTGCAAACGAAAAATTTTATGAGATTTCGAAAATTTTTCCATTTTTGCGCGCAATTTTTGCCTAAAAAATGTGTAAAAAGCGGGTAAAAACTAATTGATTGAAAAAAAATGTAAGGAAAATTAGGAAAAAAATCTCCTATGAAATCCGCTTAAGTGACATTTTAACCTCTTGCCGAGATTTTCTTTGTCATCAAAAAAAAGGAAAGAGGAAAAGCAAATTGTAACGTATATTTGGAAAATTCCATAAATTATTGATGCCTGCATGAAAACGACCAAATTCTTGGGAAAATATCTGTTTGAAAATATTGAAAAATTGCAAAAAATAAAGGCTATTAAAAAACTTGCGGGTTGCAGAAATTACAACGTTGGTTCCAAAGGAAATATGCTCGTTGTTTATATAAAAGTCAATAAAAATCTAATTTATTTGAGTTTGGACATGTACGTACTCTGGTTTTCGTAGTTCCTGGGTTCATTAGAGCGGCATTTTTATAAATTGTAATACAAGTGTATATTATATGAGTATTCAATCTTATATACCAAATTTGATTACTCTAGTCTCTGTAGTTTGTGAGTTCAATGAGGTAATTTTTTGGATGTATTCAATTTTGCGAAATTTTCAATATAAATATGAATTAAAATAACTGCAAAACGTACATACCCATTTTGGTTAAGCTATATTCAGTAACTCCTGAATTCCATGAGGCATACAGCATACATATCACATTAGATGGTAAATAACCTGAAAGCAATTTTAATTCAATCGTTAATTATATTATAAAAATGCGTTTAAAATGCGATCAAGATAATGATACATCATCTAAATTCAATTAATTCGGATTTTTCTTTTAAAACAAATAATAATAAACTCTGTAGTCAGGGTTAACGCCTTCTTATTTAGCTTAGATATCAAAAAAACCCAATGTGCCACGCCTTACTCCGCACCGCTCTGCATGCAGCAGTCCATAATTATCGCACATTTTGCACTCAATTGCCAGTCATTCGTATTTAAATATAAATACAAAAACAAATGAAAACTTAAATATATGTATTTAATATAAATTTACGCAATTCTCTTTTTGCTGTTGTTTTTCAATTGCTTTTTGCTTGGGCTAAATAACTGCAATTACAAAACGCACGAAGCGCGCACAAAACGCGCACAAAGCAAATGCGCAGAATATAAAACAAAAAACAGAAACAACAAAAAACTACAGCAAACGTCACGAGCCGCTGCACCTGCGCATGCAAAACGTGTGAGCAGCAAGTAGGCGAGAGAGAGAGAGAGAGAGAGAGAGAGAGAGAGAGAGAGAGAGAGAGAGACAGAGAGACAAGTGCCTGGCACGAAATTTATGCAAACGAGCAGCGAAGTGTAGAAAGGCGTGTAATGCGCGCGAGCTGAAAAGAGCAAAGGAGCAGAACACTTAGCAAAGTCGACGCCGACGTTGATGCTGATGCCAACGGCAGCGCCAACGCCAACGCCAACGCAAGTTAAAAGCGCTAATTGCGTAGCAAGAGGAAGGGGGATAGCATTATTGCGTGTGCTTAGCGCATTAAACAGAGCACGAGAGCGATTGCCGCTATTTAAATGAGCAAAGCTCTTGGAGCTTTTACTATGCATGTCTCTCAGTATGTATGTGTGTGTGTGCGTGTGTATGTTATGCTTGGCCTGACGATTGGGACATGCATTGGGCGGGCATTTGAATAGCTGCATGGGTGTGTAAGTGTGTTTGTGTGTGTGTTTGCTGAGCCAAGTTGATCTATGTGAGTGCAATAAATTGCGCTCATTGCACAAAAGAGACAAGTGTCAATGGAGCAAACAAATCACGGAATCACAATGCCAAACGATCATCATTTTCGATGCAATGCAATGCAACTGTTACAGTTACTTGATTTCCACTTTTTGTGTGTGTTCGTGTGTGTGTGTATGTGTGACCGTTACGCAGCGGGCAGCATATAACAATGGCGCAACGGCACTTGGTGTTTGCTTGTTGCCAGTTTTTGCATTGTCCTTGCACAAGCTGCGCTTCCCACGCTGCAGCTACTGCAATTGCACTGTGTGTGTGTGCGTGTGTGTGTGTGTGCACCTTTACACCTGGCCAAAGGACATGGATTTCTGTTTCTTTTTGATGCTGCAGGTTGGCCTTTTGATGTGCGTTGAGCTCTTTTGATACTTAATTAAAACCCAAAACTGACATCAGATTTATGACTCTTTCTCACTCGCTCTCGCACTCGCACTCTCCTTTACTGTCTACCTTTTTGGGTGGCACTTCCTTGTAATTCTTCAGATATTCCCCCAGTTTGTTGTCAAACGGTAGAAAAATCAAATAATTCCATTGCTTTTGTCCCTTTCACTCACTTGGTATATATTTTTTTTATCTCTGCTTCGGTTTGACGGCAATTCGTTCGCAGTTTTTTTTTCTTTCTTTCTTTTTTTCGTCTTGCAGCCTGTTGCATTATCCTTGGCGGCGCATCCTTTAGAAGCACTCGCTGTTCGAATTGCGCAACAGGCTCGAAAAGATATTGTTTTTTGTTCAGCGAAGCAAAAAAAAAAAAAAAAAATGGTCACAGATTTTGCGACTATAAAAAACAAAACAAAAAAGAACTTATGGATTATTATGGATTGTCTGTAAGCTAGATATGAGAGAGTAGATTCTAGATATTTTCTATCTATAAGGTTCGCAGAGAACGTCGATGATTTGGTTTGGGATCTACATATAAATTATAAGCATTTGCTTTTGATAAACATTAAAAATGTTTAAAATAAAATATTTTTTTTATAATTTAGTAGAATTTTTAAAAGATTTTTTTAGAATTTTATAGAGTATATTATCATAATATCAAAATATATCCCATATATCACAAGTTTTTTTCTAGAAAATTCTTTGACTTTTAATAAATTTATGATTATTAAAAAATATATTTTTCTATTTATTTTGTTATTCCATTATATATATTTTTCTTTCATAGTACTACTTCTATTTACAATTAGCTCATCATAATCCCTCTCTCCTCCTTTTATTCAATGACTATAAGAAATATCCTACTAAGAAAATCCTCTCAAGATTCATTCATTCCCTAATATCAAGCTGTCAGCTTTCGCACTTCACGAAATCGAAAATTATTTCCATATGAGCTGCTGCTTGAGGACACTTGGAAAGGCCCGGAAGAATGCCCTGCCGGCAGCTCAGACACTTTCTGGCCCTAAAAATCATTTTCACACTTTCACATGCACAGCAATTTCATTTTTTTTTTAGCTTCACTCAGCTTTAGTCCTTGTGTCCTTTACTTCCAGGAGTTTGCGCATTTCCATTTCCCTCGAGGCAAATATTAAAATGAAATCCACAGCTCGCTTCGTGTTTTTTTTTTATTATGTAAATCAACCCCCTTTTTATGGGCGGACGTTTTTTATGAGCGAGTGGCTTATTCAAATGTCGTAAAAAAAGGGTTGCTGAGATTTTTATAGAGAGATGGCAATGGGGGGTTTATTCATAATGTTGGCTTATGTAAATGCCAACCCTTTCGCTGCTGATAAGCAGTGCGTTTTGATTGGCTCTTATATAAGCCATGCAAATCACTATAAAAAAAGTCAGCTTAGCTAACAAAATGGTTTCCATCTCTCTCTCTCTCTCTTTCAGTGGGCTTTAAATTTGAGAAGAATGAAACGTTTGTGGACACAATTATGCGCGATGTTAGCAGGACAATGGAGCTAAACGAAACGAACAATGGTCAGGATAATGGTCAGCTAAAGCTGCACACCAGCGACGAAGTAGAAGAAGCAGACGAAGAAGAGGAGGAGGAGGAACAGCAGCAGCATCAGGATGCAACAACACTTGACAACAATTGCGACACTTTGTTGTCTTCGTTTCGGCTAAAAAGCGAAGCTCAAGACGAACAGCAACACGAGCAAAGTTCCAAGAATGCTCAGCGGCTGGAGCAGTGCGTCAAGCTGGAGCAACAAAATGGTGAGTGCATGTAGATAATTTAAGGTTAAAGTTGAAATGAAAAGTGGAGACACTGTGTGATATAAGAGCTATAAATGAACGTGGCTTATATGGTAGAAAAGACAGACTCCATATAGAATATTTATCCTAATATATATTGTATTAAAGTAGCGAGAATATACTAGATTAGATTAGTGCACATATGAATAAATGAACTGAAATTGTATATACATATACACAAACTTGTTATTCACAAATCCATTTCACAATTATAGCACTCTCTTTAAGGCCCTCTCAACCCCCTCGCTGAAAACTCGTAAATGCTGTCAAAAATAATTTTCGCGATAAAAATCACATTTTTGTCAGCATTTTGGCAAATATTTGCGATTGGGGTAGGAAATAAGCCGCCCTTATATATATATATATACAAATATGTACATATATATATGTGAGCTACATATATCTTAAGTGCTATAGAAAGATTTATAACGAATTCAACGAAAATTTCAATTGGTAAATATGCCATTTCTCATATATCTAGGCCTCTGCCTCATATATCCTCGTTTTTTTGGCGCGAGTCCTGGTAACAATTTTGCATGCATCTTGGCTTCCACTTTTTACATACTTTATCTCTAGCTCGAATAACAACGCATTTTGATTCGTGCTTTGTCTGTGTAACATGATGATGCATCGAGCACGATGACATTCAAGGACAACGTATAGCGTTTTATTGATGTCCTTACAAATACCAAAAGAAATGGAAAAAACTGCCTCTATTCTATATCATTTTTTTTTCACCACGTTATTTTGGGTCGAAAAAAAGAAAACGTCGCAAATCAATTGCGTTGTCTGCGCAATAAGGAAATATCCTTAAAAAAAAATCGTGGAAAAAAACAAAGAATGCAGCTCGTTACGGTAGTTGACGTGCATTTGACACCCTTCGAGCAGGGGACACTCCGAAGGCCAGGACCCACTCAGGTAGCCCTTAATGCATATGCATATAATTTTGTTGCGGTGCCAAGTTTTCCGCTTTTCCCTATCAACCCCCAAGTGCTGTTTGTTTTGTTTTTTAATGCAATTTTTAGCATGAAAATTTGTGTTTTTCTCTTGCTTTCTTTATATTATTATTTTTTTGACTGAGGGTTGATTTTCCTTTTTTTGGAAAAGTTTTTACAGCAAATTTTTGTTGTTTAATTGCAAAAGGTATTTTTGATTTATTTTCGTAGATCTTGAGAGTTGCTTTTAAGATTTTTCGTTCCTATTTTTTGGGTGGGTTTTCCCACGAGTTTTAGGCTCAAGTAAATCTTGTCTGTGGGCTAAGTAATGAAGGCTATATAATTAATGTGAAACATTTGATTTTTAGAGGAATTTTCTAGTTTTTTCGTAGGTAAAATTGTAGTTGATAAATATATTTTTTTAGGTTTGTATATTTGATATTTTAAAAAATATATAAAAATTTGTAAAAAAGGTTTACTTTTCATTAAATTTGTATGTGTTTTTTATAGTAAATTTATCTTTTTCTGCTTCTGTTGAAAACTTTCATTCATTACTTTTGATTTTTATCAGAATCAGTTTTCCTTTCACCGATAAGAAATCGGTTTACTGTTTCCCTTCTGCCACATTTATGGGGCACTAAAACTGAAAACAGAAAATCAAAAGCCACAAGAACAAGCCCACCAGATAGGCTCTGTAGAAAAGCCATTCGAAAATAGGGAATACGGTGAGAGGAGGCGGAGAGAAAAGGAAAAAGGAAATACCTGCATGTACGCAGAGCCAACTACCTTTATGACTTCATTAGACAATTCACTTTTCTTCACCAACACTTTTCTTACCAACAAGAACAAATTCTCAACTACATGAATTTCCCTTTTCTTGACCTTTTCATTTTATATATTTTTTTAGTATTTTTTTTTTTTAAATATATTTTTCGGTTGCCTCCAATAAAAAGCAAGTAGAAGTGCTCTAGTGGAGAGTGCTTGACTAGAAGATACCTTGAGTATTATATTAATTAAAAAAGTATTTACACTCGGTACGGAGTACTCATATATAGAGCTCTTTAATCATAATATATATGACCAATTAAAGCTAGATATGAATTTAGTAAGGATTGATAAGAAATTAATATTAAGTCTCATTCAGCTATTCGATTAGAGATCTGAATCAGATCATCTGATAGATCAGATAGATAACCAGACATATAGACAGAACATTCAACTATTAATATCAATCTATAACATAAGCATCTACTATATAGAGTCCGCTACTTTTCCTTTTCTCCTGTTACATACTCTCTCACCTAACCAGCATACCCCGTTTACTCATTTTCAATGGGTTTCAGGCTATAAAAAACGCTTCAACTTTTATGATCTTTGCCTTTTGCATTGACTTAACTAATTCTCAGCAATGAGCGAGGTTTACTTTAGCAAAATAGTTAGCATATATAACATTTTTATTTCGATATCTATGCGCGGTACACTTGGAACAGTAAAAACAGTCAAAAGTCAAAGGTACGAATGCCGTTTACCTATTTAACGTGTCCTTGCGAACGTGAGAGCGGCCAAGAGACAGAGAGATTCAGAACCAGTAGCCCAAATGCTCAAATAGTCAAGTCCGTCAAACGGTTAAGGTTCGACTCTAATTAACATGTAGCAGCGTCCTGTGTGCAGCATCCTTTGTACAGGGTATCGTGGCATAAGAGATGTATCTAGTTTTAGTTTTTTATGATTTACGTGGAAATCGCCGCAATTTACAACGCATCGTAAAAAACGCAAGCAGCGCAAAAACTACACGTGGAAATGGAAAAAAAAGAAAATGAAATGAAATGAAACTAGTTGTGGCTTACAGATACCCTGTAAATGTTTCAAAATTTTAGGAAAATTCTTTGAACTTATTATAAATTTAATTATATACATATTTAGAAATTATATTATAATCAATGCAAATATTATATATTAAATATAAAGAGTACTTTTTTTTATAAAATATATTTATAAATAATTTAAAAAATAAGTAAAATTTTTTATCTATATTCTATCATACGCCCTTCTACAAAACATGCATTTACAGGGTATCTATACAGTTCAAGTACTCAAAGCCTACTTGAGCTCTCTTTAGGTGGTTATCAGAGTGTCGGAAGCGTTGCGCATTTTGGGCGTTAAATGCTTCTCGGCAGGACAAATGAATTTCGTACAATTTTCATTTACCTGACTTCTGACTTTTTATGACTTTGTAACAATTTTTTATGATATCTTTTTTTTTCGTTTTGGCCATAAAAAAATTGTGCATCTTTTACCTGCTGCAAGTTGTTTTTTATATATGTACATACATACATATGTAGTATATGTATCTCACAGATATTTTTCACCTTGAAATTTGACTTTTCGTTATAATTTGTTTGTGTCTCTATTATTTTTCCTTGCGGAAGTTTCCCGGAAAATCATATGATAAATAAAATTGTGCGTTTTCACAGGGAAACCTGACCTAAAAAATATATTGCTTAAGAGTAAAAAACAGAAAAGTATATATATTTAAATAAAATAATATAATAATCTTTAATACATAATATTAAACTATTCAAAATATTTTAAATATATAAATAAAATAAAATACAATAAAATACTTAAAGAAGATAATAAAGAACTCGAACTAAATATTCAAGCAATTATTAAAAAAATAAATTTGAACATCTACGTCAATGAAACTCACATGGATATAATAATAAATAAGAAATAAAATAAATATAAATTGAATAAAATCTAAAAGAGAAAAGAAGTACGAAAGAAGGGAGAAAAAAGTGCTGGCAAAGTGGGTGGCAGAGTCGAGGGAAATAACTAGGAGCTGGCTGAAGGGGAGGCAGGACGATGTCTGCATTGCGAGCATGTGTGCATAAATGAATGGCAAATAAATGCGAGAGCAGGAAGAACAAAGAGCCAAAAGCAGACGACAATGGGCGCTACGCGCAGCTGCAGTCGACGTCGCCGTCGCCGTAGCGACGCAGCTTTAAAATATTTTTACATAGCACACATACACGTTCATACACACACACACTCACACATTCACTCAGATTTTGAGGCGTGTGCGCCAATCATAAAATAATATGCATACACACGCACACATACACACACGCATGCATACGCACACACCGTCGCAGTCGACGCCAACGCCATTTGAAAGCTAAATTTAAATTTTAAGCCACACCCCAAACAAGCGCACGCATACTGCACACAAACACACACACACGCATACAGACAATGGAGCCCAACGAACGGCAGCCGAGCCGAACAAAACGAACGCCGCCCGCCACCCGACAGCCCACACTCACACACACGCACACGAGACATTGTAGTAAAATTTTAAAACGTATAAAATGTTGGAGCAGTCACACACAAACACACTCATATTCGCTTACACTCATTCACACACAGTCACACTCGCTCTCTCATCCACGCTCAAATGCAAACACAGTCTCACTCACTCACCGACCAATACACTCAAGCGCGCGAGCGCACGCTCATTTCTCCAAGCAGCGAATGGGAATGTATGTGGAACGCGTTTCTAACAGGCATTCAAACCTAGAACGGTAAATAATGAGCGAGCAAAGGCAAATGCTCTCTATGTAAGCAGCCAAACAGGCGAGCGAGCGAGAGAGCGCGTGCTTTTCGTTTGTTAAGCTCACACTCACACTCACACATACACACACGCACGCTCGTTGGCGGCCTTTTTTTTTGCTGTGGAGCCAAATGCAGTTGGCGCGCCGACGTGAAAACCAGTTAAGCGCGTTGACTCCGCTAAAGCACATCGTGCAGCTCGTCGCTCGTGTGTATTTTTTAACATAGCAAAAAAAAAGACAAGTAGTAGAAGGAGCTGTTTTTTTAAGTAACGGCAAAAACCACCCCTAACTTAAACAGATTTTTATTTGGGCGCAAAAACACAAAATTTTAACTCAAATCTTGCACTCAAACAAAGTCAATGCCGGCTGTGGAAGGCATTCAGACAGACAGAGTAAAAAGGAGAGAGACACACGCACACATACACGAAGAGAGAAAGAGAAAGAGAGAAAGAAAGATAGACAGCAGCAGTTATACCGGCTAGCTAACACTATCAACAGCAGCAGCAACAAAATTATCGTCATCATCAACATCATTAGCTCAATCATCATCATCATCGCCATCGTCATCTCCGTCGTCGTCGTCGTTTACAGGCCTAGCTAGATTATCCATCAGATACAAACGTGGAGAGTCGTCCTTTTGCATCGCAACGGTTGCTCGACTGTCAGTTTCAAGCGAAACACGAACGCGTTTGCACGCAGGCCGGCGCAACACACCGAGCCAGTTCATACACAACACAATAATAAGAGAAAAAGCGAAAATATATATAATATTATATATTATTATAGTAAACAAACTTTGAAGCCAGTGTTATGCAGTGTCGTCAGTGTTGCAAAAGAAGAAAAAACAATTCAGTGACAAATTAGTAGCGAAAACTTTGACATATCGTAAAAAAGAAGGAAAAACAAGATTATTCTTATTATTATAAAAACTTTGATATATACCATTTACCCATAATAACGCTCCATTGATATTTGAAAATGGTTATGTCGGAGCTACATTGGCGCACAGCTAGTCCCGAGGATAATAACAATTCCTTGAAGCATGATCTATTAAAGGCGAACAACAATAGCGCCCGAGACGCTGCTGCCGTTCATATGATGCAAAATCGATGTAAGTTTATGATTAGCTAATTATATGCTTAAAGATATATAAATATATGTATGTCTAATATACATAAAGACAAAGCTGCATTTAGTCTAGAGATTAACTTTTAAATTTCATTTTAGAAATTTTTATATATTTATTATTAATTGGTCTAAAGTAGGTAAATTTGTGGTCATTATCTAACAAAAATGATTTAAGTATTGGAATTAAATTATAGATATACTAGAAAAAATTGTTTATCTAAAAGCTATCAAGTTTTAATATATAAAATATTATGATATAATTTCATTCGAAGCAAATCAAATGAAAAAAAAACAACATTTTTTTATATGAATTTATTTAATTTATATCAATCATTAATTATCTATGATTAGTATTTGATTTTCATGATGATGTTCCCTATATTCTATAATATTTTTATTAAAATTCAAAAGAAATTCATTTTATGTATTATAGTTAGAGTGACTAAAAGTCTTAAATGCGTAGCTCACGCACTTATTCATATAACTTATTTTCGCCCCGTTTTTTATCTGCATTTCTTTCTATGTTCAATTACTAATCACTCGATTATATTTATGAGTCATTTGCTTCCGCTGCAAGTGGTCAGAAGCAAAACATCCCATTTTGCTTGTAGTCGAAGCGTACTTTAGCAATTGCTTTGAGTACAAGTGTATCTGTCATAAATATTATATTCCCACCAACACCTGTCAGCACCCTCCTCCCTCTCTCTCTAGTCGGCTCTGTCAGCGCCTCTGTTTCGACCCACTTTGTGAAGCACTTGTTGTCGTACCTGGCACTGTGCTACTTAACTATAGCTAAGTCTACCAGGCAATACAAATGCAATAAAACAACAACAACAAATATTTTTTTAAAGACGCATTTCTTACACAATTTGATTCGATCAGAAATTAGAACAAGAACAACAACTAAAATGGCCATGTAAATATTGAAACCTCTTATAAACAATATGATTTTCATATTGCTTATCGCAAAATTGATTAAGTTGTCGTAAATACATTGTAAAATTTTACACAGAAATCATTTTATAATTCACTGATTTCTGCTATAATTTTTCTATTTTACAAGACTTTATATACTATATAATATATTAGATATAGAATTCTTTATCTATAAAAATGAAAAATTATTGAGAAAAATCACAAAAAAAGATGAGATAAAAAATAATCATAATGTAGCATAAAACATTAATCTGAAAAATACAAAATAATTTCTTTTTAAATTCAAAATAATTTTAAAAATAACCAATTTTTGATTTTATTTGTAAAATATAATTATATACTCATATAATTGCTTAGACAAAGCTACAGAGAAGATACGAAATTCCTTTAAGATCTTAGACAGACTAATCTTATACCAAATTGAGTATCATAAAAAAAACTTTTAAGAACCAAGGATTTTTTAAGCTAATAAATAATACTGAAATAATGACAGATAATAAATATGCAAGTTAAATAAGTCATAGCCAAATAAAATATCTAGAAAATAGCAAACTGAAATTATATTTTTAACAATTAAAACATATATATATGTATATTTATTTGTGTTTCTAACCAAAAGCCTTAACTTATTCTTAGCACAATGCTCGTCTTATCTGGTGAACCGATTAAATATGTCCAAGTCCCATGATTTCCATATAGTTAGAGCACAATTTGTTTATCTCGCTTTCAAATGCTTATCTCTTGGCACACCTGCACTGGAAAACTACACGTAATGCTCTGCTTCACAAAAAAAAAAAAAAAAAAGAAGCAGTCAAGAGTTCTTGGTAAACAAATTTCGTCATAGGCAAACCACTTACAATAAATTAATCGATTCGACAATAAGTTTTAAATTAATATGCTACGATTTACTTCGTTCGATTGACGACAATGTGCACGATTTTCTCTCCCTTCCGTTCTATCTGCGACTCTCTTTGCCACCACTTGATGTGAGGGATTATTTTTAGTCATGGTCGGTATATGAGCTCATAACCCACGATAAGAGCACGATGAAGAGGAAGAATTAGTACAAGGCTAACATTTCTTATCAGCGCACAGAAGTGAACTGGTCAAGAAAGAGGGCGTGTATTAACCACTTCTGGCCAGTTCCCAGAACAAAATGGCCATAAAATTAAAAAAAAATTATATTTAAAAATAACACTCATATATGCAAACGAAAATATTGATAGAGTTGATTATGTAGATGGTAAAAAGTTTTGTAAAAAATGATCAAATTATAGGAATTAGTTTTTGAGAAGAATGTTTGAACACTTCAGAAACTAAAATTTAGAATAAAGAACAAATCTGAAGTTAAATATAAATAGTTGAAGGAATATCATAATAGGACTCATTCTCTGCAAGTCTGTCTTATTTCCAATTCTTAATTAATAAAGTATATGCCTAAAACAAAATAAGATGTGTTTTATCTAGTATGCCTATATACAAAATTGTAGATTCAGTTAAATTATTTACCACAAATTTCGCTCTATACCAATATGTAAAATCTCGCAAATCTTGTATAGTTTACTATATTCTATATGCCATCCTCGCTAGCTTTAATGGCTGAACAATAAAATAAAATCAAAGAGAACTTTACAAACTGCACTATCGATTAATTTGTTTATCGTTGCGGAAATCGACTTCCGTTGCAGTTAACTTCAGCTCCGTTCACTTAACTCTCCTTCTGTCTATCGCTCTCTTCTTGTTGCTTTGTTTTGGCTACGTACACACACACACACACACACACACAAACAAAATCAAAAGGCACAACAAACCGTTTTTGCCACACACACACACATAAACACGCACAGCTTCAGCGGGGTCAAGAGTTCAAGACACGCAGCTTCCGACGACGGGGACGGCGACGATGTCGACAACTCAATCGATAGTCAGTCTGCGCACGTGATGTGTGTGCCGCACACAATTATATATATATAAATATATATACATATATATATATATATATCTATATCTATATATATATACATATATATATATATATTTACTCACACACACACAGTCTCTCTCACAGCTGTCGAGGTCATTGACTAATTGTGCAAAAGTATCTCCTTCGGCGACTCGCCAGGCTCACCAGGCTCCCATTACACCCGCTCGCCCTTTCTCTACCCTCTCTCTCTCCCTCTCCCTGCCACTCTATCTTTCTCCTTGTTTCGCCCACTCTTCGCTCACCCGCTGTGTGCGTCTGCGGTTTTTGCATTTGTTTCGAATTTTTGGCCTCGAAATTTTTCATTTTCATTTGCCGAAAAATTTTATTGTTGCGCTTTTGCCATTTGACCCGCTGCATGGCATGCGCTCTCCATCTTCAACCACACCCCCAACGCTGCTTGCATTTCCCTTACTCGACAGCGGGGGTGGCTTTTCAAATAGGTTGCATAATTTATTGTGGCACTTTTAACGCGCAGTTTTTGAAAATTAGTTTTGGCTCGCAAACGTTTTAAGTGCCAAGCGCCTTGATTGGGTTAGTCCGGGGCAGCGAACGTATATATAGGAAAGGGGAACGAGGAACGAGAAACGTTTAACGGATGGAATGGGCAACGGGGTAGGGGTAGGTCCACGTTTTCACGGCCCATATGCCACATACATAACATATATCGGCACAGATCACAGATCTCGCCTTCTTTTTTCTTCATTCTCGAGTGGACGAGTTCTTGAATTGCTGCTGAAGTGTGCCATAAGCAGCAGCAAGAACAACAACAGTTGTCGCTTAATTACCTAACGAAAAGGCGAGAGAAAAGCGTGCCAGAAGTACGATGTGCGTGTGTGTGACAACAGTTGGACAGCAGACGAATTTCAGATTAGGATTTGGGCAATCGAATTTATTTAGTCTTGGGCAACATAAGTTGAAACGAATGAATGAATGAAAGGGAATCTGAAGTTATGATGAATATATTAAGAGAATCTTTTAAATATTACAATATATAGAGATCAAGTCAAAAGTTAAACTAAAACCAGGTCAAATACATTATAGAATATTTACAATGAAATTAACTTTCTGATGAAAGTTCTAAAGATTTCTTGCTTGATGTAAGATTTTTGTCCGGTCACATCTTAGTTCATATGAAATCGAAAATAAATACTTCATAATAATTCATAAATATATATCTCTGTTTATTCAATCTTCAATCTAAAATGAATCTCGTGTTCATCTCATTCACAGTTTAGCTAATTACGTAACTCTTCCCATATACATATTATGATGATGATGATGATGATGATATAATAGTAGTGTAAACAGCAATTTCTTAATCTTTATGGATTGACTGAACACGCTATATATGGGTATTCCCTCGCCCATTCAAAAACGAAATTTATGGTCGCACTTGTTTAGTGAGGATTAAAGGCACTTACTTTATGATCAATTGATAAGCAAACTTTACGAAATGAACAAATCAACTTAAATTCATTTGTATTTGCACAGAGCATTAAAACAGATTAATATTATAATTATCAGTGTGATTATATGCGTGTTTTATAATATATTATAATAATATTATAATTTAATTTTATTAACTTTATATTATTTTATAATTATAATTTAATATTATTTAATATTAATAATTATTATCAAAGTAGAAATTATTATGAAATTATTAAATATTAAATTGAAATAATATTTGCAAATATTATGAACTGAATAATATTAGAAATGCATATTAAAAAAAAATTGTATACAATAACTTCTATATATGTACCTTATGTTGCTCCATGATCTCAAATGTTGCTTTTCAGCCTTAAAATATTCCGAAATAAAATATTCGTAAAATGCATAAAAGTATTCCTAAAATATATCCAAGCTTAATAAGTTAAGCATATACAAAACATTTGCTCCCATCTAAACTCTTCCACCCAAAACTCATCGCCTGTGCAATCTATTGATTAGTCATTCGCTTAATCTGAAAATTGCATACTAAAAATGTAGCTAAATGTGTCTAAATGTAGCCAACGAATTGCACTTTGAGCGCTGCATGCAATACAGCGAAATGGCAAAATGTTGCTTAGCCAACTAACAACAACAGCCAGCACAAGACTCATAAATTAGCCCACAGAGACGCGCCCCAAAATTCGTTTCGATATGTGGCCATAAAATGCAGTTGAACTCACAAAAAAAAAAAAAACATTTCAAATTCAAATTGAGTGGAGCGGACAGTAGAGAGAGCTGGAGAGACCTGAACCGAGCTGAGCTCTCTACACCAGGTGTGCCATAAAAATATCCTTTTATGCAAGCAGCGTGTCCTGTCTGCAGCCATTTGGTCAGTTAACTAAAATGTATCGAATATCGATTTGCGGCACGAAAACGAAACGAACTTAAATGTTAAATTTAGCTGCACTAAGAAAAAGAAACTCTACTTATGTTTATGCCTCGAACGTGCTGTCGCCTGTTTAATAAGTTATTTGCTCGATACTAACTTTTTCTCTTTCTCATTCTCTCTCTGTCTTTTTCTCTTTACAGACATCAGCCGACTCTCGCGCTCGCCATCGCCGCTGCAATCGAACGGTAAGTGCTGCCACTTTAAATGCAACTCTTTAAAATTGGAAGACCAAGCATCCATTAGAGAAAGAGCCTCAGCTGTTGTCCGAGTATTTACGATTTGTCCACTTGGATATATATATATATATATATATATATATATGTATATATGTATATATATTTTTGGAATGGAAAAACATCTGCCAGTGGCTCAGCAGCAGCTCAACTGGCATCAGTTACAATAGACAGACAATAAATAGATGACGGGTAGTTCGAACAACCCTTGCAATCAAAAACACAGAAATACAAAAACTTCACACTCGTTGTTGGCCACGCGCTGTGCCTAGGGTTTCGAATTTTTTGGGAGTGGAGCGTTAGGGTTAGGGTATAGGTATAGGTAGGGAGAAACAATCTCAAAACAATGGCTGTCAAAACTTTTCGTATCTCTGATTTAACTAGGGTGACAGCATTAAGAAACGAGGCGTTTCTTCGAGTCGAGTTTTAATGTCTTATTAACAGCTTCTTAAGTAGCGCATTAGCTGAACAATTGTGGCTAGCTGATAAGAAATATATGTATATATATATATTTATTATCATATAATATTTCTTTTAAATCATATTCATCTTGCACTCATTATTATTCATAACTCGTTGATTTTGTGTCTGAGCTGCGTAAAATTTGCAATTCACACTTTACAAATTTCATGGCAACAACAGCATCCCCCATCACGACTATCAGCATCATTCTTATCATCAGCCCCATCATCATCATCATCATCATCATCATCAAATATTACCCTATACATATGTATATTTGGCACGCCCACGTTTCGAACTTCGTTAGTCACGGCTTGGTCCAGGGTCCAAGCAAACTAGACCTTTTTTTTCGGACTCCCTTTTATATTATTGACAGCATTTCGCTTGATTTGAATTTTCATGTGTGTTTGCGTGTGTGTGTGAGCATGGGACCCAGTTGCTGCTGAGATTTCTTTTGCTCCCTGCTTTTGGCTACCGAATGAACACATATTTACATATATTTTATGCAAAAATTATGCCGTTATGCACGAGTGTGGGAGAGCTGTTGGCCCTCTGTGTGTGCAAGTCAAACTGACCATTTGGCTTTTTTTATTGGTTGGCTAAAAGCACAGGGGCGTCGTTTAGGGGGTTTCTTAACCATATATCTAACTCAAGTAACTCAGCTGTTGAAGTAGCAATGCGATTCCTATAAATATAGATTGCAATCTTAGGCATCTACATTGAAGTATAGACAAGTTTCTATTACCATGATGTCCATCAATAAGAAAACCAACCAATGTAACTATAGTATTACATCAGCCACACGTATGCGATCTTCACTAATAAGTTGAAAATACTTTATTGTTGATTATTCCATAGTAATGAACTATCCCTACTTATAACAACCTATTGTAACTCGATTGCTACTTGGGTTAGGCTGCTGAGATTTGTTCAGCAGTTGTCTGGAATGTATTTAATCAAATTTCATTCAAATATTCTATGAATATCATCTCCAAAAACAAAACTATCTGTTGTAACTCGAATACTACAAAACTCTGCTATATACAATTTTAATTATTTGTAAAGCAATTTAAAATAAATTAGTTTTCCATAGTAAAGTACTATCCCTACATCCATCCCACTCATTGTAACTCATCTGTTAGTTGACCTAACTAGCTCTACGTTTCACCACACCGTTTTGCTTCTACTGACTTCTAAAGTCCCCTTCAGTTGCTTTGCCTACGCCACTGCGCACACTTCCTCACACAACACATACAAATCGAATTTGCACATCATCTGAATACCAAATGGACGCACGTAGTCGCAGCATGCATATACGTCGAAAAAGAAGCAGATGATGGAAAAAAATTTACTTTCTGCCTGCTTGTGGTGCACCCACTCGTCCGAATAAGTCATCAAATTCACGTAGCATCCACCACCATCCGGAGCCACAAGTCATAAAGTAGCCTCAATGGTCCACCAAACATATGCAAAAATTTCTGGACCCAGCTGGCTGACCAGTTGAAACTGCAAAAAGGGGGGAAAATTTCGGGAAATGGAAATGCCACAATTGAGATTTTAGCAGGGAAACGTGCGCGTGTGTGGGTTATACTTCAAAGAAGCTGCTGCCACTGAAAAAGGGTTTCAATTTTTGATTGCTAATCGAGGGCTAAAAGTTTCTGTGTCTAAAAATGAACTGACGCATATTTAAATATTATTGCAAATCAATTGGGTGGCCTACCCCGACCACCACCACCACCACCACCAGAAGCTCGGCCACAGCCTTTGTGCAAATAAAAATGCATAGAAATAGCAAATTTATACAAATCGTTTGTCCGCAGCATTTGAAATGCTAAAATGGCACTTAAAAGCAGCCAAAATGAAAAGAAAACACGAGAATTCCATTTGATGTACGCAAAGGTAAACTAGCTATGTAAACTATATACATACATACATAGCATATATAGCAGGGAGAGTCTCAGGCGAGTGGCTTGGGTGGGCTTTCTTTTGGCCAAATAAAAGCCTTTCACCCACACGAACTCAACGGACTATGAAATTGTATCGAAAATTATGCAAACACATTAAAGTTATGCAAAGGACCAAACTGAGCTCCGAATGGGGTGTATGAGATGCTTAATTTAGTCAATGCTTCAGTTAGTTTTGTCTGTCTTTAATCGATTCTTAAATAGCGTTGGACTTTTCGGGGGGTTTTGTGGTGAAGAAAATGATATTTTGATAGAGTCTTGATTTTAATGGAATTACGTTTTCACTAGGAATATGTTTTTTTTTTTTATGATTCATATTTCTTTCTAAGAATTTTTGTAAATATTTAGTTTAACATTCAATTACATTATCTATCGCTCACTCTCCCCCTACTTATCATGCTCCCTCTCTCTCTCTCTCTACTGAAATATTTACTTCAACATTTTTTCTCTCTTACTCTCTCCTCCTCTCCGTAGCTTCTGATTGTGATGACAACAACTCAAGTGTGGGCACCTCCAGCGATCGCTGCCGCTCACCGCTGAGTCCAACACTGTTGCTCACCCAGCAGCAGGCTAAGCGACAGTTGCTCTCAATGCAGCCACATCCGGCGCACCATCACAACCACAATCACAATCACAACCACAATCACAATCATCTGCAACAGGCGTACAAGCAGGAGCAGCAGGATGAGGACTATGATGATGCCAATGGCGGCGCTCTCAATTTAACTAGCGATAATTCACGGCACAGCACTCAGAGTCCGGCCAATTCGGTCAAATCGACAGCGGCTACGCCGCCAACTCAATTAGCTGCACCCCTTGTCTCACCTGTGCTGCCGCCCACTGTTGCCACGCCCAGTTCTATGGCAGCCGCCGCCGCGGCCGCTGCTGCTGTAGCCAATAGCATGCAGCCCGGTCTTGGTCTGGCATTGCCTGGCCTATCCTCCCCACAACTGGCGGCTGCCGGCTTGGCTCTAAATAATCCCTTGCTTGCCGGCTCCATTTCACCACAGGATTTCGCACAGTTCCATCAGGTGTTGCAGCAGCGACAGGTTGCACTGCAACAGCAATTCAATAGCTATATGGAACTGTTGCGCAACGGATCACTGGGTCTGTCCCAGGACGATCCAGCACTGGCTGGCCAGGTGGCTGCCGCTCAGTTCCTGATGCAGAGCCAGCTGCAGGCATTGGCTCAGGCCACACAGCAGCTGCAGGCGCTGCAGAAGCAACAGGAATCGTTGAGTCTATGCAAATCACCGTTGCAGCAACCGCGCAGCTCAACGCCGCACTCACGTAGTCCAGCTGCAGTGCGTAGTCCTGCTAGCTCGCCACATCAGCCGCTACAGATAACGCCGCCCAATTCAGCGGCCAGTTTGAAGCTCAGTGGCATGCTAACGCCCAGCACGCCCACCAGCCACTCGCACAGTCATGGCCATGGCCATGGCCAGACGCACAGTCAGGTCACGCCACAGCCGAAAACTGTGGCCAGTGCGGCAGCGGCACGTGCAGCCGGCGAGCCATCGCCCGAAGAGACAACAGATCTAGAGGAGCTGGAACAGTTTGCCAAAACCTTCAAGCAGCGTCGCATCAAACTGGGCTTCACCCAGGGCGATGTGGGCCTGGCCATGGGTAAGCTCTATGGCAATGATTTCTCACAGACCACCATCTCGCGCTTTGAGGCGCTCAATTTGAGCTTCAAGAACATGTGCAAACTGAAGCCCCTGCTCCAAAAGTGGCTCGATGATGCGGATCGTACTATTCAGGCTACCGGCGGCGTTTTCGATCCGGCTGCCCTGCAGGCCACAGTCAGCACACCGGAAATCATTGGACGTAGACGCAAGAAGCGTACGTCCATCGAGACAACGATTCGTGGTGCTTTGGAGAAAGCCTTCATGGCCAATCAGAAGCCCACCTCTGAGGAGATCAGTCAGCTGGCCGATCGTCTGGGCATGGAGAAGGAGGTGGTGCGTGTCTGGTTCTGTAATCGCAGACAAAAAGAGAAACGCATCAATCCCTCTCTGGATAGTCCAACGGGCGCCGATGATGATGAGTCGTCCTATATGCTCCATTAAAGTGACGATGCGAACCCAACTCTAAGATTGGGACACAAACACAGTGCAATGTGCGCAGATCATGGAGAACAACAGCATACAGATTAACTAATTTCAAGCAGGTGTGTACTACATTTGTATTATGGTTCAATGTAATTTCATTAATTTAAATTAAATTATATTAAATATTCAATATTAGTTTTTAAAATTTTTTTATTTGATTTTTAGTTTTAAAATTAAAGACATTTTTATTTTATTTGATTTAAAATATTTGCCTTTTTTTCTAACTACATATTTAATATTTAAGCTTTTTTTATTTTTTAAGAATTTTTTTCTATTGGTTAATATTTAAAAATTTTCATTTTATTTAATTTAATGTAATTTTTATTTGTCATTTTATATTTGTTTTTTTTTTTTTTTTTAATTTGTATATTTAATCTTTATTTTTTACAAATTATGTTTTATTCAATTATATTTTTATCAGTATTTTGTTTATTTTTATATTATATTCATTCATTCAAAAATATTTTACTTAATATCCTCTTCAATTTCTGCTCTTCTTTACAGGTTCAAAGTGACAAAACACATCAAATATTAGCATAATTCTTCAATTTGATTCGGTTTCAAGTACCAATCGCAAATACACACACACACACCCAATCACACACACACACACACACATATGTATGTGTGCGTGGTTTGTTTTATGTTAACTATTATTGGTATTTATTGTAACAAATTAAATATAACAAATATAAAATTAAAATTTTAAAAAATTAACAGCAAAATGAGGCTGATCAAATGAACCAGTATAAACCACTACTGGTTCATTTGAACACCCACATTAGCGTATAAAATTTTAATGCAATTGACTGTTGTGCGCAACAGTAAAATGCATTGAATTTTTTATTGAAACTATCCTACATGTCGTATGATTAATATTTAAGTAATGTTTAGCCTAAGATTTTTCTTGCAGTGTATGTAACATTTTCGAGTCAGCATTAAACAAAAAACAGCAATTATACAGTTTTTAGGAAATAATTTCACTAACAAAAATTTTTAACAAAATACTTAAAAATTCTTCTAACACATTTCTAAGCATATTTATTTTTTCGTGAATACTGTGATAATCAATTGAATGATTTTTAATTTTAATTAAAAATAAAATGAAGAAAAAATACAGAAAAAAAAACAATAATAATTATTTATAAACTTAGCAGTAATTTGTAGTAATGGGCAAACAAAACTAACAATTTAAAAATATATAAAAACATTTGTAATTTAATTTAAACAAATTAAATATTTGTAACAGTAAACCAATTGAATTTATCAGCAACACACAACAAATTTGTAATTGTAAATTATAAAAAACATATAAATAAAAAAATATAAAAACCTATGTACTAATAGAATTTTAAAATGTATAAAAAAAAAAACAAAACAAATACATTTAAAAATTAATTAATAAAAAATAAAAATAATTATCAAAGAAATTGTTGGAAAGCTTTCTTTTATTGGGAAAAGGGAACATGGAATGATAAAAAAAAAAGAAAAAGAAAAATACATGTATTTAAAAAAAATTATTTTATAAAAATAAAAAAAAATATTGTTATTTTCAGTTGTATCCGATATATTTTTAGAATTTAATTTAATTTATTTATTATTTTTATTTTATGAAAAAAAAAGAAGAGGAAGAAGAAAATATCACAAGAGAATACAATTAAATATTTTACAAAGATTTTAATTTAATAAACTTTATTAGATATTGAAATACTTATCAGAAGTTTACTAAGGTTAAGTTTACCAAGAAGTTAAACAGTAAATTTTGTATCAATATTATTTTATATATTAGCTATGCAGTACTTTGCTTTATTATCTGTAAGAGTAGACCAAAGTATGAGTTCATATATGAAGCTAAATTAATTTTTTCTTATTTGTTACATTGTTTTCTTTTTCTTTGAGTCTGCTAAGCTATTCATTCAGAAGCAACCCACAGCTCATACTGACAGCGCGCAATGATAAGAATCACAAAAAAAAAAAATTATGGAAAATAACTAGCTCACATACACACACACACACACACGAAGGCGCACATGCACATAGTGTAGGGCATGCAGAGCGGCAGCTATAAAAGAGAATCGCGCTCGGCTTTGAGTAAAACGCAAAATAAAATTTTAATAAATAACAACATGCAAAACTGAAATTAATTCATGGAATTTTTGCCTACTGATTGCCCAGTGCTTCTCGTACCCCAACTCTTATCCCCCCACATTAGCCGAGACAGATAGTGAGAGAGAGAGAGAGAGAGACCCTCGCTCTTGTAGCTAATAAGAAACAGACACCCGGCAGTAGGGGACACAATTGAAGCAACTGGGGCCGAAGATGACGAAGATATGAGCATGCAGATGAGCTGCGCGCATGACATGCACAGAGGCGTAGCTAGAAGAAGGGGGACGCGATACTGAAGGCGGAGGTGTAGAGTACAGCTTAGGGAGGGGTGATGACCCACACACACACACACACACACACACACACACACACCAGCTATCAATGAAAAGCCGAGCAATGTCTTTGTCTCACTTGCCAAATGAAAGCGCTGCGATTTGGACTCTCGACAGCGCCACAGCTGAGAATGCCACTGAAAATGTAACTGACTTTGGAACCATATAGGGGCGCAGTAAGAGAGGTGGGGTACTTTGTCGCTTGTGCTTTGAGCAATTAAGAGTTGCCAGCTTGTACGCAAATGATGTTTCAGATGCAGACACTTGACTGAACTTGCTTCAAAAGCGCATTATCATCGCGTGTCATGTGGAAATTTATACTATTTATGGTCTGTTTGTTTAAAGGGATCGGTTGGAGGGGCGAAGCAACGATATACAACATATGTTGGAGCCAACGGCTGCAGGGAAGGGCATCAGCTGTTTACCAGAGGCTCGGAGCGCATTTTGGCTGCTGTTAATAAATTCATGGAAAATTGCCCATAATTACGACAACGACGACGATTTCACATGAATTTTGCTGTTTGTTTTATTTTTGTTGTTTCTTCTTCCTTTTTTTTTAATGTTCGCGAATTTGCATTTGAGAATGCGTCCATGGCTTCTAAGACCCTTGGCAATTACTTTGTAGTATAGTATGGCATAAATCTGTTTGCTGCTTTCACATGACGACCCCCAATGGTCCATTCCCAAGAGTGTTAACTTTCTAGAACTGTGAATATTCATTGAGTTATCAAATAGGCGCATCTAATTATTTCCACGACGCGAGAATTATAGCTTTCAGTTGACGGATCGTGGGCCAACTGCATACATGAAGTTATGCCCTCACCCAAAGGGGAGTACACGAAATTGTATAGAAAGTGTGCAACATATTGAGAGAGATGTTTTGAAAAGTTAAATATTCCCCAAATCGTTTCTAGACTTTAAAATATGTATCGATATATTTATTTTGGAATTTTGTTAGTTTTTATTGAGAGATGTTTTAAGAAAAAGTTAAATATTAGCTAAGATTTTTGTAGGCTATAAAAAACCTATCAATCTATTTAATGATCTACTTGAACTTTTTCAAGCAGCTTTATTAAATTTAGCATCTTTTTCATTGTCTAATATATAGATATCTGTAACTAGTGGAATCGATTTTAATGGATTATAAATGGATGAATTAAGGAATATTTCATGCAGAATGCAAAAAATAATCCATTTCGTTTCGAAAAAATTTTTAAACTCTTTAGAAATTATGTAAACTGAGTTAATTTTAAAGTTAGCTCTATACAAAATTGTTTAGAAATGATGTAAACTGAGTTCATTTAAATGTTAGCTCTATTATATTATATTTATAAAATTATTATATATTTATAAAATTTTTCTTATCATTAAAGCCCCAAAATAGCATTCCCACAATTGAAATATCCTATAGTCTCTCATCATAAATTATTTAAATCATATCTGAAATAAAGTTCTAAAAGAAAAACTAGCTTGCTAATACAAAAGCCATATAAATCATAGCAGAATTAAATTTCTAAGAAATCTATTAATGAACATATTCTTAACATTTTTAAATAATATATACTCATATGTATAAAAATTATTCAAAATTTCTAATTAGTATAAGTTCCTTACAAGCTATTAAGGGTATCAAGTCATGCAGCGCATGCAGTTTGAATTATTTTCGTAGCTGTCACATTTGAATGTGAATTGAACAAGTGCTTAATCCCCAGCCCATTTTCACAGTCCGCTCTTTCGCTTTGGCCTCTCGTCAGCCTGTCGTCTGTCAGGTGGCATCAAAGACATCAAAACTAACGAGTACAGCGCATAAATTTTTATTCCATTGCCATTTTTCCATTTCCACATTTCTCATTTAACATTTCGCCATTTCGCATTGCGCATTTGCGACTTTCTAGTCGCGTTTTTCTTCTTCTTTTTCTGCAAGAAAATTTGCAATGCAATTGCATTTAAAGTTAGGATTGTTTAATTTATCAGTTCAGCACACAGTTGGCATCTCAACTGTGGACATGAATATGCAACATGCATTTACTTGCATATTTATTTCATTTCATGGATTGCATTTCTACGCTAAATCTGAATCTGGACCCCAAACTGGTTTACGCTCTGTAAAGAGACCAACCGAGAAAGAGAGAGGGAGAGAGGGAGAGAAAGAGAGAAAGAGTGAGAGGAGTCTATGCTATTCATACATAAATTGCATTATCGAAACGAGCTACATACTTGGCGCAAAATATTTATTTTTACAAGCTACTGTTTTAATTTATGTTGCACTTGCCTTAAACTAAGTATGTGAAATAGCTTATCAAACCAGTTGTATAATTAAAAGAAACTCTTATCATATCTATAGTAAATGCTGTAAGTGCTTTTAAAAGTCGCATTATAAGTGATATAGTATATAGTATATATAATAAATATTACTTTTTTATCTAAGATGATGATGATATATTTAAAATCTATGTAATATTTTAGTTTTATTTTAAGTAATTTAAAAAAAATATATATATTTTAAATGAATTTTTTATATTATTATTATTTTCTTGTTTTTTTTTTTTTTCAATAAATAACTCAATAACTATTTGCATTCAATTGGAAGACAAGCTATGACTCATCAGCAGCAACCACCAATTCGTAACAAATATCAATATTGACCATATACATATAATTGCCCAATGCTCGACATGACCAATAGACATATTGACCTTGTGAACAATATGAATTGCTCGTTCGATTCGTAATGCATTTGCGTGCGCCTAATGAATGCAACTGCATATAAAATACAAAGCAAAACAAAAAGAATGAAATTTAATGAGATATTCGACCAAAAGTCAATAGCTGCAGGTGTTTCTGCATTTTTTGTTTTAATATATATATTTTTTCGAAGGTTCTCCCGATATATTATGCAATTGTAAAATACCCTGAAAATAAAGAAGAAGAAAAAAAAACAGGCAGTTGCAATTAGCATGCATTGCAGTGCATTCAGGGTAAGCGGTTAGGGTTCTCTGGATGTGGTTGTTGTTCGCCTAGAGCCAATTTGTAAATTATACCAGAAAAGGTCGCGCATGCAAACCCACCAACAATTTCCACTTCCCACTTCCTGTGCCGCCGGTGGGCGGCGAAGGGGGTGTGGCAGAGCTAGTTTGCCACAGCCGTCCACTAATTATAAATTTGTTTTGTAAATATTTTGCTCGCCTCTTTGCATTGCGCAGCTTATTTTGTAATTGGCAGCAATTTTTGTTTTTGTTGTCTTGTCTTAGTTCTTTTTAGCTGTTTTTGTTGGCGGTTTTTTTGTTTGCTTTGTGTTCCTTTGCAGTTCAAAAAAATTTAATTGTTTTATAACGAAGTGTCTGTGACTGGCGAAGCGCAAAAGTGGCGCCCAGTCAGTCACTTTGCATGTGCCACACTCGAAAGGCAGTCGCTGCAACGTGCAGCGTGCAGCGTGCAACGCGCAACGTGCAACATGCAATCTCTCTAGTTGGGGTGGGGTGTGGGCGTCGGTTTGGGCCGCCTCTTGATGCATATTATTTGTGCATTTAATTTACGACCAGGTTCTGGCCCCTCTCATTATGCCATGCACCAATGTCTCTGACGCTCGGACCATGTGATTGCGAGCTAGCACTCGCTCTTGATGGCAATGCTGATGTTAATGCTGAGGCAGCCAAAAGCAACACCTACTTCATTACGACTACACTAAGGCTAATGCCTCACAATATGCCATGCCTCTTTATTTTCCTCATATTTAGTCATATGCACAGTGGAACCAAGTGATAGATAATATTAGCAATAGAAGATCTATCTTGAAGATATTTATTCAAAGTATTCACAATTATTACTTGTATATTAATATCATTATATTATATTAATATTAGCATTGTCATTGTTCATTTTATAATATTTATTGTGCTTATTATTTTTATTTATTATTATCGGCATTTACATGTCTCATCAATTTCGTTATTATATTTAATTATTATTTTTATATCATTAAGCATCATCATTATCATTACAACTGTCAATTTTATTGTCCTTGTTATCAGAATGTATCATTTCATTATTATTACTACTATATTTTTAGTTCAATTATTTAATATTTTCTCAATTTCATTACTATTACTATTACTATTGTTATCATTACTATATTTCTGTTTATTAGCATTCTCATTATCATCTTCCTCATTATTATAATAATTTTCATTTCTCTTTATCATATTTCTTATAATTATCATCTTTACCTCTTCGACACCTTCCTAATGATATTATCATTATAATGGTCATTAGTGAACTAATTAGCATTATCATCAGCCCTTTTATTACCATATTCATTAAAATCAAGTCCATCATCATCACATTATCATTATAATGACCATCATTATTGCTATCATTAGCATTTTCATTATTATTTTCACTCAGCCTCGACCCACTGTGCCGCTCAACTCAACTTCTAACCCGACAGTAAAATTCTATAGGAAGACCGGGCGTAATGCATTATGCCAGAAACGATCACGTCTTGTTAAAAACATTGTTGAAGTCAAGATAAAAAAGGAAAAATTTGCAGAAAGAAATAAAATAATGTTAGCTACTTCATATCTATGGGGATCTTCAGGCAGCCAAATCGTGTTAATAGAAAACTTCATCAAAGCGAACAAATATACATTTTATGATTGCAATAATCAAGAAAGACACCAACACAGAAACGAAGAAGAACCTGGTGCGAAATGGGCGTAGTTACGATTATTGTTTTGGTTAGGTAGGGTCCATGGTTATGGTCAGTGGAGACTACGATTTAGCACATTGAGAAGCGGGTAGAAGAGCTCAATTCCCCTTGCATTATAAAATACATATATCTCAAGCATATTGTGCTAATTAGTGAATAACATTTTCGATTAGAAACGAACGCGAACACAACATAATGGGGGTTAAATTTGATTTGGTATGAGTGTGCCTGAAGAGCAAACCAAAGCTAGAACTGGAACTAGTAGCCAAAAAGCATGCAAGCCATAAAGCATGATTGCATCAAATATAATGATGATGTTAGAATATTCAATATATTTTCTTTTATACAGTTCACTTTGTCAAAATCTCTGAATTATGAATTATACGTAATGGCACTTGAGTAAATGCTTCCCACACTTGAGAATCAAGCATCGAGAACTGCGAGCATTTTGCTGGCGGTGTAGATGAAGCCAATTAAAGGCTTAAGAGCCAGCACATCGAACTGCAACTGCAGCAAAGTGTCATAAAATTTAATTTATTTAAATTAAGACAATGGCAAAATTTGCGTTTTTAATTGCCAAGTGGCGTCGTGTAGTTTAGCTGCGCTGAATGTCAGTCTGATTGTGAATTGTGTATTTAGTATTCACAATTGTAGCACTGAAGTTGAACTATAATAAAATGTTATTAAGCTGATAACTAAACTGATTTTGGTCTATTAGGAAGTGAAACTTATTATAAAGATAATTAAAGTGTAAGCAAGTGGCTTGAATCACTTGAATATTCTGAAATTAAGTCTTTACGTCATATAGAAAAATAAAAACCTTTTACAGAAATTTTAAGCAACTTGGCCCTAAATTAATTAATTGAATGCGCTCAATGCCTGCAATGTCTAGTAAATAAAATTTCATTGTTATGAAATTGATCAGCATTCGATGTGAACTAGAATCTTCCAGTTGTTGGGTCCCTGCTCGCAGCAGTCGCCATCAATCGAGCTATAGTGGACAATCGAAATGTGCTCTTCCGGCAGCAATTGCAGGCGTTGCATTAAATTTTTGGCAAACACTTTTTGAGCAATGGACAATGGCGGCGGGACCGTGCGGACAAAACTATGTTTAACTATATTCGGGTTGCCGGACAATGGGCAAAGAAAATTGCATGGAGTGTGCCAAATGGCAAACAATGAAGAGGAAAACGCAGCGCTTTGCCGCCTTTTGTTGAGTGCTATAAAAATTAAATAAAGTCATCAAATTGTCTATTTTCAAATTTCTCGAGTTTTTGCTTTTGTCAAATGGAGCGTGCAAACAACAAAAATGCGGCAGCAACTGTTGAGTAATTTTTGTTAGCTATATGAGTGCGACGAACCCATTGAACTGCGCTCCAGCGCCCACAAATGTTCCAGGTGCAAAAATTTCAGATTTCAGTCGTGCTCTCTCTCTATCTCGCTCTCTCATTCTCTCTGCTGCTGCTATTCTATCTCTTTCGTGATTTATGATGTTGGTCCTTTTCATGAGAAAAATGCCATGACAACTGCATTCAATAGGCAGCAGTTGGTTTTTGCTATAGACAATTATATGTGTGTAGGCGTCAATGCACTTGGACTAAATGCCAATCGAGGTCAGCCTCGATTCACCTTTCCAAGTATTCGTACAGCAGCATCATCATCATCATGATCATCCGAATGACCACAAGCATTCTCATAATCAACAACCCTCATACGTACGTGTCTGGCACGCTTACTGCCCCTATCTGTCTATATACATATATATTTTATAGACCCTATCGATGGCCATAACCATAACCCTACCCACTCAGTTGTCCTTTTGTTCTATGAGTCTCTAAAAACTTCACTCTCTACTCTACTTTCCAACCCCGCTAAACGCTGCGTTTAAGGCGTCTCTTTTTAATTTCTTCCGTGGCGTGTCCTTTTGTATTCCTATGCCGATCCATATCGCGATCGCCTTTATTGCCCTCGTGTATGTTATATCATATCAAAAGTGCTTTGTCATTCGCCCAATGCTAAAGAAAAACGTAACACTTAAACACACATACACAACACACACACACTCAATGCGAGGGTGTTCGTATAATTCTCTCTCCCCCTTTTGATTTTCTTCTTGTTAAATTTATTATGACATTTGGCGCGTGTTGAAAGGTTTTAATAAGCGGCTCTCTCTCACCCTCTCTCTCTCTCTCTCTCACTCTCTCTGTGTGTGTGAAGTGGAGCACAGTTGTGGCATAACATGTGGTGAAAGAGGATTGTGCCAGCTACTGAAAGGATTGTCTCTGGGGCATATTTAAAAGACGTTTCAGCTGATATTTATGATTGGCTATCGAAGAGTTCTTAGTGCTTAAGTAGAAAATATTCGAATAGAAAGCAACTCAAATTAAGTAAAATGAATGGAATGTGAAACGTTTTACTCTTTGTTCTTAAATTGTCATCTGTTGTGGATTTCATGTGCTTCATATATCATTTTAAATAGAAACTAGAAAGGAATTTTAAATTTATTTATGGCTATAATATAGATTGATTTTGCAGTACAAGACTTTGTAGTAGTACAAGAGACTTCGATAAAACATTTTTTTGTTCGGTTTATGGTTTGTTATATGTAAAATATTTCCTTTAATATAATAATAATATAATTATATTTGCAATTCAGATTTCTTGTTACATCTATCTCTGTATCTCTCTCACTGTATATCTCCGTATCTATCTCCGTTGTTCCGCTGTATCTTTCTAAATATCTTTTCCTATTTCTCCCTATCAATATCTCTATCTCACTCTCTTGAATCTTTATCTCTTTTTCGCTCACTCTCTCTCTCTCGCTCTCTCCCTCTCTCTCACACACACCAGCTTTAGTTCCTTCATAATTTCCATATTGAATGACAACGACAAACGCCATAAAAATTCCAAAAAACACACAAAGCAAAACATTCAAATTTGTTGTAATAAATTGCGACAACAACAAAAACGAAAAAGGAGAGAAAAAAGCGTAACGACAATTGGCAGAAGGCTAAAAAAATAAAAATCAAGACGATGTTGGTCAACAAACATGATTGCAGTTCATAAGCGCAAGGCGAATCCAAAACCGAATGCGAATTCGAATTCGAATGTCAATTGTTGTTGTTGTTATATATGCGTGTAATGGCTTCCTTAAAGCCAGCCGACAACAACCAGCCAAGAGCAGAAAATGAAGCTCAAGCTGAAACTGAAGGGAATAACTTGCTGCATGATCAAAATCTTTCAGCCGACAATCGTCAAGAAGATGCTCAATATAAGAAGGCAAAAGTCCGGCTAGGCGCACCTTTTGATGAGGCCATAGTCAACTCGTCAGCACGTCAGTTCGTACGGCAGTCCGTCAGTCAGTCAACCAGTCAACCAGTCAGTCAGTCAGTCAGTCAATCTTACAGTCAGCCATCATGATGAGGTTGTCAACAAAGCCAGGCCAACTGGCCAAGTGGCTAACGACACAAACTAAGCAGCCAATCTGGCAGGCAGTGTCAAAGATGGGCGCATGGGGCGAGAAAACCATATTAATTATGACTCTTTCAGCATGCTCTAACAGATGTAGAGCTTGTTAGACTATCTTAGGCAGCAGTTTACTTTTATATACAACTCTTTTTCAACTATCATAAAGGTAGAGTAGAAATTGAAGTTTTAGTATTTGTAAAAAAAGAATGGTATGAACAAATATTTTCAACTTTTTTAATCTTTAAAATAAAGAAGAATTTTTAAAGAAATACTTTGTATGCTAAAAAAATATGCTTTTATATGATTATGTGTATCAAGGGCTTTAGAACCTTTTAAACGGGCTGACAGCCTTTGAAATATATATAATATCGAAATATCTACATGCATTATAAATTTATAAGGCTATCCAAAAAGCAAGTTTTATTTTAAAATATTTTTTATACACACCTCATGATTATTAGCACAAGAATATCATACATTAACCATCACATCTATAGTTAGGGCATTTGTAATTCTCTCCAATATCAAGAGCAAACTTTTGTTTTATTTTCTCAGAGCAAAAGTTTTATTTTCAATTATTTTGCAGCTCGTGGAAAAGTGAAAAAGTGCGACATGAGCTGCCTGACAATTGTCCCCAAGAATGGGGGCGGGGCGATTGGGGCTCTCGTTACTAGTGAAGAGCAGCATAAAGTTTCGTTTGTCATTAAAATGATTAAATGCTTTGGCTTATGCTTAGGCATAACTAAAATAGGAACTGATTGAAGCTAACGAGAGCAGCAAAGGAGTGACAGGGAGAGAGAGGTGGAGTCAGCTCCCTCTCTCTCTCTCTCTCTCTCTCACTTGGCCAATGGCAATGCGTGACAATTCGCTGGCAAACGTAATCCAATAATTTTTAATTAAAACTCAACACTCGAGGCAAACAATTTTTTCCAGATAAACTGTCATTATGAGCCGTCAATTAATTTAGACGATGCGGCTGCTGTTCCTCCCATTCCATCCACTTGTTGTTATTGTTGTTTTGGTTTCAGCTTTAATGATCAACAGCAGCAACAACATCAACAACAACAACAACAACAACAACTGATACAACGACGACGACACTAAATGAATATTGATAAATGGGGCGTTCCATATGGGCGTGGCCGCTCTGACTCTGTCAGCTCTCAGTACTTGGCTATACGACAACTTCACTAGCAGCACACGCAAGTTGTTCTTTTTTTTTTGTTCTTGCCTGATACCCTGTTGAATCAAGTTGGGGAACAAATGGCAGATAATATGGCATCTAAATATACAGCTAAGCAATCTAAGTGAAGTATATAGATATGTTATATATAGATAGATACAATCTGTACTAAATCTACTCTGTACTCTACACTCTACACTCTACACTCTGCACTCTGGACTCTACACTCTACAGTCTACTCTAAATCCTATAGTATCTACTAGTCGTCATTTCTTTTTTACAAAGTTTCTAATTTCTAGCTCTATATTTTGGCTTAAACGCTTCGAGCGCTGACAATACTGATATGAAAATAATAGCAATCAAAGTGGTTGACTGCAGACTTCAATTGGCAACTGTGTGAAAAACTTAAGGTGCATAGAAAGAGAGAGAGAGAGAGAGAGAGAGAGAGAGAGACAGCAGAAGACAGAGATAGAGCCAAAGACCAATGCTTACTAACAACAATGGAACTGCAAGTTGTGCATAGTTTTTAAACTCAAATTAAAGCACAAATTGCTACCGCAATCACATCAAAGGGCCAAGAACCGACGCGTCGGTCAACTTCATTCCGGTAGCCAAAAGATTTGCGTTGCGGCACAAAGGAGCAACACACACACACACACAGGCACATCTATAAGCCCATCTACTTGGCCAGCATACACACATCCATCAATTTCTGACGCTTTCATCAAGCGGCTGCCTTCTTGACGACATTTGCCACAATGGCAATGGCAAAAGTTGAAGATTGAAGCTGCTGGCTGTATGTAGCCGGAGCCATGTTCTGATTATTGTTTGCCACTCGAGAGATGCGGCTGGGGCTTTGCGCATTTAAATTGTCGGCAGGATCCAAGCGTTTTGCGCTAATATCCAACCAAAAAGTCTCTCGCTGCTCGTCCCCAATGCATTCCATCAGCTTCTTTCATCGCTATCTCTCTTTCTCTGTCATACAATCTGTCTCTTTCTTCATCTGCTTACTTCTTTGCTTTTGCAATGACATCTTTTCATCAATCGTCAATCGTCAGAGTCAAATCATTCATTTTGCCGCATCACAAATGCATAAATATTTGAGCCAGCTTTTGGTTCGCGGTGCGCAGTTCGCGATTCGAATTGCTCGCTGATTCTTGCTGCGATTGTTTCTGGGAGCTACTTTCTTTTGTAGTGTTCGGCTTTTGTACTGTGCTGCACGAGGCATGAAGCCAAAATTTAAATCGCTAACATTTGCCGTTTTAGACAGAGGCGCAAATGCTTCTGTAGGGTTGTCGAGCTATTGAAATATTTAGAAAAAGAAAATTTTCGAATGCTTTCTGTATGATTGACAGTTTTTAGAGTTTTCAAAGTTTTTTTTTTTTTTTCATCGCTCTAGAGTCGCTCTCTAGCGATTGAATTTTATATAGAAAAATCACTCTATATTTTTAGTAAAACAACAAAACAAACTAAAGCTTATTCAATTTCATTTATATGCTGTCTGAAAACTAGACTGATTAACTCAGAGGGCAGGCCAAGAAAAGCGCTATAAATTATAATATTATCATGATATATTAAATGTATGACAAATTTTTCCTTATTTTGTATTGGCTTAAATATTCAATATAAACCACAATGGCAAAATTATTATTTCCCATTTTCAATTAGAGTATAAAAACTTCACTTAATACTAAGAAGAGCTAACCAAATAATAAATTAATAATATAATAAAAATGACTAAATGAACATTTGCTGAATTTAACTTTTTGATCATTCCATCCATCAATCAATGAAATACATCATATAACTGTATATATTTATATAATGTTTAAGATGTATAATACATATAAAGTTTAAAAAAGAAAACTAAAAAAATATACTAACAGATAAATTAATTAAAATTGAACTTCATTTCCACTTGAACACATTTTAAACGACTCGACAACCCTACCACGCTTCGCTACATTGATGAAATGCCAAATCCACATCCCATCAATTGGATTGATGCTAATCCAAAGCCCAAAAAGCCAAATGCCGCTACAAACGGCTACCGTATTCCCCCGGCCAGAGTTGCCACACCAGCTAGCGGCAACGCTTTGATGCTCTGACCCAAACAGCCGGGCGATTGAGCCGGCAATGTGTGCACAATGCCATCCAAATTTAAATAGCAAAAGGCTACAAAAAAAAAAAAAAGAAGCAGAAAAGACAAAAAGATGAGAAGCGCGTAGAAGGCAGGAGGCGAAGAGAGACGACGACGAACAGCAGGCGCTGCATTCCCCAATGTCTGCGACATTTTTTGCTCGTCTTCGGCTTTGGAATTTGCGGTTCGCATATGGCAATTAGGTATCGATGCCAAAGTTATGCGCGGTTTAACGGTAAAGCTAAAGGTAAATCAGAGACGCCAAAGTGAATGTCAAGGTCAACAACTGAATGCAGACGGCAAAAAAAAAGCAAAAGGCCCAACGCCAATGCTAAAGGCTAAATACGACTGCACGTACTTGGACAGCAAATTTATTTATTGATTTATTGGTGCTGCTGCTGCTGCTGCAATGGAATAACCAACAATTAAATCGAAAGTCCACACAAAACCGAATGACAAAGATGAAAAACGAGCTCGATGCCCGGGCTATGGAAATGTGATAAGCTATAATTAGGCGGGGCCAAAAAAAAAAGGAAAAACAGAAAAATCCCAAAGGATGCGAGCAACTGGTTTTCGTAGCTCGAATGGGCGTTTATATGCTAAACAACATGCAAGAGGCGTAGCGCTGTAAGCAAATTTAATTTATACAATATGCAAAGAATTAATTTCAAATCCAAGTCGACTCCGAGCTTGTTGTTGTTGTAGGCGTGTCGGCGCATTCGCATTTCAATTGGCGTAGCTGGCGCCCCGAACTGGTTATCGAATTTCAATTGAACAGCACGAATATATATATATATAAATATACAAATATATGTACATATAAGCGCCTGTGATCCTTTTTTTTCCAACGGAAATATTAATAACAATTTTCATGTCTGCGCTTGGGCGCTAACCGCAAAATTATGTACAAACATGCAATATGTCATAGCAGAGTGAAAAACAAGGAGAGAAATATATAAATAAATACATACACACACACACTCACATACATCACACATGTGTATATAGCTAATCGATCAGGTGTGTCTAACAGCAATTGTGTAATAATTCATAAACATATTTCAACTCGCAGCAAAATTAATTTGCTTGACCAACGGCAAACAATCAACTCTATCTATCGCCCCTCGTTTACCTGTGCTGTTCATTTATATGACGTGTTGACATTCGGAATGACAACAACAACAACAACAACAACAATAACAACAACAAACATTTGTTGTTGTTCGCCTGTCAATCATTTTTGGGTGTTTAGTAACAACTTTTATTGGTTATGCCAATTATTCATAGTGTTCCAATGAAACGCAATCGAATGACAGCTGTGCGCCTTTTAAATGGGGTATATTAGTTATCAATATTGTTGTTGTTATTGTTGCAATTGTTATTGTGTCTACTGCAAGTACTCCTGCACGTAGCCCATAGTTTCGTATATCCGTTATAGAGAGTCACGCAAACAAGTTGAAATTATTAACAATGAATTGTTAAGAAGTCGATTTACTTGGAATTCTTGGCGGATTAAAAGGAATATGTCTGGATAGACATATATTGTAGACAACATTTAGTATATATATATGAAGTAATATATATTGTCGTACAGTATATATTATACAGTTTATATTCTTTCGTATACATAGGGATATCTTGTAGTTCTTGGTAGCTTGAGCTATACAAATCATCTAACCATTTAAGCAAGATTTGGGTTTAAATATGTTGTTTATGACTATTCAAATATATTAAAAGTAAGATAATGACAAATTTTATAGGTAACAAAAAAATTAATAATAAAACAAACTATTTTAATAATAGAAATGACTTAGTTCTCAGGAGCTCATGAATACGTTCTTTTAGCTTTTAGCTATTCAGCTGTCGATCATAATCAGAGCTATATGAACTTAACCTAATATATCACATTAATAGACAGAGTTAATATATTGTAGTATGGGATAATGAACTGAATTTGATATTTTAACTATCACTGTAATTCGAAACTCTTATATGAAACTTAGTCAACAAAAATGAACTTGAATTATCGAACTTTTGCATAAACCAATAAAACAGAATTTGACTCATTTGTGATTCTTGAATTAGAAACAAAATACAAAATATTTATAATTAACATATACAATTACAAGTATATATATATATATATATATATATATATATATATATATATATAAGTGATCTACAAATATTCATGCATGATTCGTGATATAAGGGCAGAGCTAATAAATTAGAGCTTTAGCCAATTCAATTAAAAACTGATTGATTGCCGACTGATTTGACAATGAACCTGCTGTCCTAGCCATAAAAGCTATAAATCAAAATTTATCTATATCTGAATTCAGACATTCATAGCTGCTTTTCAGAGGAGAATATATGAAATTTATGTTTAAGAAAATTGATTGGAAATATAACCAAAATATTCCGTTTCATTATTTTCATAAAATTAATAAAATATAAAATTAAAAAAAAAAAAGATAAAATAAATTATAAATAAATAAAAAATATAGAAAAATTTTTTAAATAAAAATACAAAAATTAAAACTTTGTTTTTTTTTTTTTTTTTTTTTTTTTTTGTATCTTATGTTTTTATTTTCCTTGCATCCATAACATTTATACAATCGAACTGGTGAACCATACGTACATATGTATGTACAATTTCTTATAACATATTTTGCTAAGAGACTATATGTGCACATCTTCAAAACGTAAATTTATTATTTATTTATAGTCAGCATAAATTGCATTCATTCTATATATACTTATTACTTACCAAAATTTCGTTCTCTTTGCTCAGTCTTTTCTTTTTTTTTAATTCTGAAAACATAGAAAAAATATTATAAAAATTAGTAATTTTTATATATTTCATATAAATTAAAATAATAATATAATATAGTACCAAATATAACTAGTATTAAAAATATACTTTTCTAAGTGCTTCAACTCATTCCAATAGCCGTCGGCACTTGAATGAAATTGTACAACGACAACTTCATTCCTCTTGACTTTTTGCGACTTCTCGCATAGTTAACTTTAATGAGCGTCATATTCAAATTAGGTTAGGTGTAGAAACCGTTAATTTAATTAAGCAAATTTCTGTGTGTGGAGTATTCAAATTAGATGAATCAACGTGAGTAGTGATCGTGACAAGACGTGTCTAATGCGTGTCTACCACGTTACAGTTGGCTAAGCATGCCATGGCATAAAGTCTGTCATAATATATGTGGACCCCTATCATAGCCAGCTGATGACTGAGCAGGAATTGCTGCTACTGCTGCAATTAATCAAAATTTACATGCCATTCGAAATGCAATTGACCATTAAATCGAACTGTGACAGGCCATAAGTCCAAATCACATGATTTGCATTTTTGTTGCAGGAAATGCGAGACCCCAAGGAATTGACTTTTGTAAATGGGGGAAGAAACGCAAAAAAATGGAAACGCATAGTTTGTCACGAAATAGTCCAATATTTGCTTGCAAAAGAATAATTCTCTTTTATATATTAGAGAGTCTTACAATTTCTTCGAATGGGCTATAACTATATACATAAAGTGAGGAAGTAGGTGTAGCGGAACCAATAAAGTATCTATTTGTTGTAGTCAATATATATAGATATGGTCTATGATAAAGTTGACATCATCAACTACACAATTAAATTCTTTTATAAAAAAACTTATTAATATTTGCTAAAGATATTAATAAATATAAAAATATAAAAAAATATATATAAATGTGTATATTAAATGTATGTAGTATAAAACTAAATATTTATTATTTATTTATAATATTTATTTTGTAAACCAACGATCGATAAGATACATCAAAACTTTGAAAGAAAGTCAAAAATATTTAAGCTCAGAATATTTCAAATATCTATGAAAATTATCCTTTATCTATAAAATTATAAACTTTAAAATATTTATAAATACAAATATTTTGTATAGATTTATTGGCTACATTTGAATGAAAGAAAATTCTCAAATTCCCATAGGAATATCTTCTTATCAATGTCATATATATCCAAATTTTTCACATAATTAATCATAGAATTTTCCCCCCACCAACAATTGCAATTGACCATTAAATGACGCATAATGCAAGCAACGAGAAATCACATGATTTGCATTTTTACTATATAGTTAGTTATAGGGATATTATTTCTATGGATTCCCAGGGCGAGACAAATTGCAAGAGGGAAAATGAATTGGACAAAAAACTGAAATGGCAAATCAAATGGAAAATGAGATGGAAAATCATTGCCAGACGAGAGCTGTGCATGCAAAGCGTGCATAAAGAAATATAGCCAAAATGATAAAAAACCAGAAATGATGAGAGGCAGCCGCACGCTGTCCAATGATGTGGCTAGGACGCACGCACCAGGATACACGGCTAACGAGCTGAGCCACCCTCGCGTTGCGTTACGTCGCGTCCTGGCTAGTAGATCAGCGCGGACGCCCTATCAAAACGTGATGGCATTAGAAAGGGGTGGTCTATCTACAAGGCAAAGGCATTTGGTAGCCAGGACAATCATTGAATCCTTATTACTGTCATTATCAAAGGGGCTGGCCACGCGGGTTTCGTGGTTACATTTAGTTTTTTATCTTTTTAGCAGCAGCAGCAGCAGCAGGAGCAGGAGCAGTGGTTGCGCGACTCGAACTGCCGTAATTTCCAACTAATTTCAGTTTTAGCGACGCGTGTCCTGCGGCAATTTTTTTTTTTTTTTATCTTGCGGTCGCCGCTTGCCGTGAGAATTTCTATTGTGCTCTCAACGTTTAGCGTATTAATTGTCACATATAGACAGAGTGCGGGAGAGAGTGAGCAACAATGTAGCGTGTCCTGCTCACACTCGCAGCCTTTTTGATTGCCGCATTTATCGCTTTCAATTTATTTGTATTCCAATCGTTGTCTACGCCCACATCTCTGTGCTTCGCTTCTCTTTTTTTATTTGCTCGCGCATTGAATTTCAATTTCAAATTGCTTCAACTCCACCTCAAGTTCTTCATTTGGCTTAATGCCTGCCCAGTTCCATTTGCTTTTTAGTTAATTCACTAAGTAAATAGGACACATTCGCGCTTCATAGTTTGGACTTTGTCATATCAGAACTAGGTGTGTTCTCCATTTCTCCAATTGATACACACTGTCCACTGACCCACTAAACGTTTCATTTATTTTTTTAGGGCGGGCCCTATTTGATAGGAGGCGGGCACTTAGCAGCTGAAGTGGCTAATGGGAGTAGGTTGTATACGCTTTAGATTTTTATACTCTATATCAAATGCCCCATGGCCAATGAACATGCTGTTTACTATTGTTGTTTATAGTGTCTACTGTAGCTAACCGAAATTAAAGTTCTCAGTTTTATTATATTAAATTAAAATGTTAATTTATTTTTTAAAAATGTTTATATATTAAAATTTTTAAAATGACTTATATAGACATTTTAAATTTATGTACATTAACAATTTATATTAAATAAAATTTATAAGCTAAATAAATCAGGAAAAAGCTGTGAAAATATGTAATAAATAAAAGCTATAAATCTATAAAATCTTGAAAATATAAAATAAAAGCTATAAATCTATAAAATCTTGAAAATATATTTTTGGATATTTTTTTTCGCTGATAAGTTTGTATTTCAATAAAAATATTTTTTGTTATTTTTATTATTATATTTTATATTATTTTATTTACAATTTATTTTTATTGACAATTTTTTCTTGTTTTGCAGAAACTTCTCTAAGCTGCGAAGAAAGAAACGTATTTTCCACTTACAATTCATAAATTAAGATTATTTTTTAGCTCCTTCGAAACTACATGAAACGTGCTGATCAAATCTCTTTTTTTTATTAGCTTCTTTTAACTTCTTTCTTAAATTACGTATTTACCTCATATGCTCATCATCTTCATCTTTTTATCTATGATAATATATCCACAAATGTATTTGATTATTATAAAGCCAAGCTTAATATCAAGTCTCTCTACTCTGTCAGTCGTCCACTTGACAATTCTTTTAAAGCTCCTTCCAATTCATATGACTCTTAGTTAAAATACAAATTCAATTGATATTAAAAAGTTCTCATTCATAATAGAACTCGAAATCGAAGTCAAAATAAATTAATACACAAATCAGCAATCAACTTATCAACCATATAAAATGCAGAAATAACAAATTCGATAACAAGTGCTTGAATCGATAAAAAAGCAGAAAATGAACATCAAAAGTAGTAAGGCAAGACTCTATTTTGGGGCACGTCATCATTCAAAGTCTATTTTGGTGCTTATCTAAACAAATTTAACATAATTTATAACCAAAGTCTGATGATATACGAGCTACGAAAAGTGACCGATTGTATATATATAAATGGAAAGAAATATCATCAAATATCTGAGAAACTACATGAGTTCATTAAAGGTAAATGATGAGGAAGAAGAAGATATTGCCCTAAATAAATACAAGAAAAGTGTTTTGACTGATAATAGAAATGAGGAGAAAATTTTATATTAATAATCGAGAGCGTAATTCAATTCAAATGTCTTTTCAAGCAACAAGCAATTAGAAAGAAATATGCAGAGAGAGAGAGAGAAAGAGAGAGAGAGAGAGAGAGAGAGAGAGAAATGGAGAGAGAGAGAGAGAGTAAAAGAGAGGCAGCATTAGATAAGAGGCAGCTAGCTTGTCTTGTAAATATTATCAATGATCGTACGCAGGCATAAACAAATTTTTATTTCATTTGCCGTTTATTTATTTTACGATATATACAGGTGACGTGCTGCTGCCACCTGCGCTTATCTACCATTAGCAAATATTGAAATTCTCGGAAATGCAACGAACCAATAGCTAAAAAAAAAAAAACCTCACTCAATAGCTGTAAAGTGCACTTGAACAGCGGATGTGCCACTCGAAGCAGTTCAAAGTCTTTTTCTTCATTTTTTTTTCCTCAATTTTTTCTTTCTTGAATTCTGCTCAGTATAAAATAACTTTTCGTCCATTTTGTTTTTGAATTTGAGATTTTTGCATTCAGCATATCTGCTTTTTCTTTTCATTTTGTGACTGGCTTTTTGTGCCTCTTCTTTTCTGCCGTTGTCATCCACATGGGGACCTTGGCTCTTTGGCAGGCCAATCAATCAAGTTGCTTCGTTTTTTTTTTTTTTTTTTTTGTTCTCTTTTTCGTTTGCCAGCTTCGGCTTTTGCATGCGCCGACAAGATGGAGGCATCCACATCGAGACATAAATATGCAAGGGCCCCAAGCATCAGCAAAAAACTAAAGAACTGAACAACCAATACACACACAAATTTACATTGCAAGGTGCAAAAGGCATAAGTAGAGTTAGCTAAACAACGAGCCGAAGCACAAATGCACTTTACCTTGAGCTAATTAATAAGAGATGTGTTGATTATAATATAAAGCAATATTTTATATTTATTATATCCAACTTCATACTTAACTGGAATTAATAAATGTTTTAGCTAAATGTTTATAAGGAAATTTCTATCAGCAGCTCGAGTGGAGCTTAATAATATTAAAAACTTTACTTCAGATTATTATTAAACTTTATAAACTTAATGTTAATAACAGATTGTAAATAAAATATAAATTAAACAAAAAAAAATAAATAAATAAAATTTAATATGAATAATTTCAAATTTGTATAGAAAATAATATTATTAAAAAAATAATAACCGGACAACTGATGACATTTATTATCTGTATCTATTTGCCAACTGGATAAATTTTAGAAATTCCTTTAATAACTGCAACTAATTTATCTTATGGGAATCACAGTGCATTTCAGGCTTGTCATAAGCGCAAACTTCATGTTCAAGTTATGAGACTCTTGGCAGCTATAAAAAAATAAAAAAGAAAAGAGCAGAAAAACGAAAGCCAAACGTGGCATGCAACGCAGCATTGACAAACTGCCAACAAGCGAGCGAGCGAGCGAGCTCAGCGTCCATTGGACAGCGCCTGGATACGATGCCAGCAGCAGCTCTCATCTCCCAGCTACCAGCTCTCTCCCTCTCTTTCTGGCGCCCCCCTTTTCGCTTCTAGCTGCATCTGCATTCAGTTGCTTTTTTTTCCAGCTCCCAGTCTCTTGAAGTCTTGAAGTTTTTCTTAATTTATGCGTTTAACGCGCTCGATATGCAATTTTGTTGTTGTTCTAATGACAGACGCTGGTCTCCATGTTCGATACATCTTCGATTCTTTGATTCCCCCATGGTAGGATGGGTCTTATCTCTATGTAGCAACGTTTGCTGCTTTTTATCTTGTAATATTTATAATGTTTTAATGTTGAGCAAACATAATTACACAAATGCCACTTGAAAATGCAAAATTATGCCCGGAGATAAGAGTTGCGATCAGCAGCTGCCTGACAAGTGGGAGACATAAATTAATGTTGCTTTAACTACTCTTGGCAGCTCCTTCATTTCCAGCCAGTTATAAGGAACTCTGTTCATACATCAATTATTTATATGCAGGTTGTTTATAGATGTAGAAAATGCGATTGATGTGTGTTGAGGGCGAAATACGTAAGTGAAGCCTGACTGCAGTTCTTATAAAGAATATTTAGTCTTTAGATTCTAGTTAGATGATGACAGAAATTAATTTATTTCATATATTTTATATATATATATATATATATATATAATTCTTTAGTAGTAGTTTTTGGCCTACAGTAAACAAACTAAGATACTGTCTCTTATTCCTTTTAGTAGTAACATCATTTCATTTATTTCCGTTTTTTGTCTCCCTTTAGCCAATTATTTAAATGACCCTCATAACAATTATGCGCTCAATTGATGGCCAATGCATGAGGAGATTGTGAGCAGCCGCTGATCTGAATTTTCGTAGGCAATTAATTAATTAAACACAGGCAAACACCCACACACTCGCACACACACTCTCGCACATTCAGCTACAAATTTAAGTCGGCTTGTGTCTGTTTTTTTTACATAAACGAAATGCAATGAGAATTTATGGCCAATCGCCAGGCAAGTCAACAAATTTGTCAAAGCAAATCAATAGGCGGTCAGCCATGAGGCGGGGTCGGGTAGTGGGTCAAGGGGCAGGCTGCTAACCCCCTCTCGAATAGTTCTCACAGTCTCATCTTTCTTTCTTTTTTTTTGTATGCAATCGAAGCGCTTAATTGTAACTGACGCCCAGATGTGCGCAAAAGGTTCGACGACAAACGGCGACAAACGGGCGACACTTAGCTCTAAGGCACGGGCAGCGGCAGGGGGCGCAGAGCAGGAGGCGCTGAGCGGGGGCCGCGGTTGAGGCGAGTGCCGCATTGTGGTGACAGCTTATGCGTAGCTCACTCGAAATCGATATAGCTGACAGAGCTGTGACTATAGGTTATACTCTTTTGCTAATTATTCAATTGAAAGAACGTTTAATTTATTTCAATATAATCGAATTGAAAGATCGGAGGAGCTGCAACAACAACAGCTACAGTAGTAACTAGCAAAGGGGCTAGCAGGGTTGGCGCTCCCACGAGACTCAAACAAATTCATTTAATGTTTAATTGTTGTATGTGAAGGGGGAGTCTTAAAGAGTTGTTACAGGGGCGTAGGAAGAGGGGGCCGGAAAACGTTAAACATAATTATATATAACATATATCTATTTAAATATTTATAATACATTTTTTCATGGCTAATAGCTTTTTTGTATTATTAGTTATTTATTTTAATATTTATTATTGAGCTCCCCTTCAAAAACTCTCTCTCACTACGCCTCTGCTTGGCGCCCATGCAGCAAATGTTTAGTGCCGCCTACTTGAAAGGCTGCAAATTTAAATTTGATTAACGTAAACAACGGAAATTCAATTGCAAAAGCAAATGAAAAGTCAGTTTCAACTTTAATTCGTTTAAATAGCGGGAGATGGGAAAAAAATATATATTTATTGAGTTGTTGCGTTCAACAGATACCAGGCAATGGGCAGCTGTTCTTGAAGCTAATGAATTTATTTCGTATTGATCGAGTTCTATTTGGAGAGAGTTCTCAAAAAAATGAATGAGTAGACTTAACAAATCTAGTTGATATTTGAGAGAATTCTAGTTATAAAATTTACATTAAATAAAAAAATTTAATTCAAAGACGTCTTTCATAATCTTTTTTGACATTTAAGTAAACACAATATTCTTTTTATTATATTTCCCGTTTAGTTAGAATTACAATTCGAGCATCTGCTCAAATCCTTCTGCTCCTTCTCCTTCGAAGCCCTCCCCTAAGTTTAAAGACTTTGACTTCATATTGTCAGCCATGATGTCGCCAATCGATTATTGTTGCTTAATACTATGACAAACAATTGATAGACATTATTTTAATGCGAAAACAAAACGCATAAATTAATTAAGAGTGCGAAACAGGCTGAGGGTAAAAATGGCACTCGTAATCGTAAATGTTTATTAACTTTTATGCTTTTTTTTTTTGCTTGCGCAATTAAATATGTATAGCGCGTGTGCTGTATGCAGTATATATGTATAAAGATCTAGCAAGTTATACTAATGTATTTACGATCAAGACAAATGTGTGAGCTATGAAAAACAACAACAACAAGTGAACAGGTCTATAAGTGGCAATGAGACAAAAACCGTAACACGGCCACACAACATGACAACAAAAATTAATAACTCACAACGACTTTTTCTATCTGTATCTAAAGCACACACACACACACACACGCCATAAGTATCTGTATCGATATGCGTGTGTGAGGTAAACTCATTAAATTTATAATAATGCGTAACAATAACTAAAACGCGTATTAATAAGTCCGCAGCTAGTAAGAATTTTGGACTTGTAGATACGCTGTAGAGAATGCTATAAAAATCTGCATTGAATGCCCGATCCTGAATGAACAAGCTGATGTAAGATTTATTATTATTATGAAAATTATTCTAAACGTTTCGTTTTAAAAACAAAATAATTTTTTAAACACTTTATTTAAAAAAAAAAAATAATACAAATAAAAATAAATAAATAAATAAATAAATTTCTTTTGAAAAATTTTGAATTAAACTTTTGATTTTAGCAAATTTATAGTAAAATATTTGGAAATATTTTTCTTCACAAATTTTTAAAATTTGTTTGCTTACTTTATAATTAAAATAAGTTGATATATCAATATATATTTATATCTGATTTAGATTAGAATATTATTCATTCTAAATGTTGCTTAAATTTTTCCCAATTTTCACCTATTCCATTTTCAGCTAGTTCTACAGGGTATCAAAATCCAAGCTGCTTGGTTATTATCGAGCAAATGAAAAAGATGTCACCTTATGGATAGATAAACAGAAATTGTTTTTTTTTTCGGTTCGTTTTTCTATTATTTCCTTCACTTTTTTTTAGGATGAAGAAACGTTTCATTGATGACTGATAAAAGCGAGCAGTACATATAATTATTTGCTTTTAATTAAATTACGTTGAACATCTTTGGATTTATGTGGAAATTAGAATTGTTAAAATGTGTCCAACAGATTGCAGGAAAATAAACAAGCCCCCAACACTCGTTCTCTCTTCCTGCAATAACAAGTGGAACATAAATTCATTAATGATTATTGTGTTTCCCTCGACTTTTGTTTTTAGGGGGTGGGTGGGTAATAAAGCTTATCAGAATTTAAAAATTTGTTTTTTTTAGAGCGGATGATAAACGTCGATGGAATGTGGCATGAATCAGTTTAGCCATAATTGAAGGAGGAGGAGTTGGTTGAGAGGGAGTGTGCAGTCATACGCATGTTAAAAAGCTTTAGCCACTGCAGTGGCAAAAGTAAAAGGGCAGCCCAAAGAGTAACAAAAACAAAAACTTGACTACCGATACGTGATCAGCGCATATTTATCGCGACATCTGCACAGTGTTTGCTTTGCCCATTAACAGGCTGAAGAAGTCGAAGCCAGGGCTGGCTGCCTGGCTGGTAATGAGGCCACAGATGGCTGAGATAGAGGATAGAGCATCTGCCTGCCTTCCTTGTTGGCTGCCTGGCTGACTGGCTGACTATCTGGCTGCCTGGCCAACTATCGAGTCTGCTCTAGCTATAGCTGTTTGCAGATTGTCAGCCTCGATATGGTAAGCACTCAAAACTGAAACTCAAGTCTGAAACTAACTGCGCCTGTCTATGCAGAGCAGCCCAACTTCGACTCCTACAACTGTCCCTGTCCCTGTCCCTGTCTCCACTCCACTCACTTCCTCACACCACTTTATTGAAGATCACAATCTTTGTTCCAAGCTTCAGCTTCTGCTGGAGTACGCGAAACGCGTGCACGACCTGTCAAATTCTACTTTGGCGCTTTTTCTCTCGTGCACTCATTATGATTATGACTCCAGCTTGAGCATCAGCTAGACTCTGGCTCGGGCAATGTGTCTGGGTGTAAAAAGTGGTGCATGGCATGCAGCTTAGCTAGGCAAAGTGTGTAAGAACAGCTATAAAAAATTGTATTTATATTTATGTAAAACAACGTTGAGAACAGAAGCTGAAAAGGCGAAAACTTAACTTAATTGCCATTCAAATATTGTCTGATCCGAGCTATATATTAAAAATGTCTCATATATATTATATTTGCTCTGCTCTTCTACATTTTGAAACACTCGAAATATTCCCAACCTATCCCAGCCTAGAGACAATCAGTGCCTTAACTAAAGATTTCCCACATTTTCATATAATTTTCATAAATTTTAGAACAGAATTTAAACCAATCAAGCCAAAGCCAAGCCATTTAAACCAAATGGACGTCTAATTGGCGTCGACAACTTGTGACTTGGACTCGACTCGATTCTACGCGCCAATTAATGCAAGACAAACAATTCGGATTTTTCTTAAGCAAACAGTGGCGGCATGGCGTGGCGCAAGGGCATAAAGCAAGGGCGCAACATGTGCAGGGGGGTATAAAAATGCTTTACAAGTACACAAAAGTGTCATTCCATCACTCACTTAAAGTATTCATCCATTAATTGCCCGAAAGCCATTGCAGTACGTACCAAAGGACAGAGACAGACAGAGACAGTGTGCTGAGCAGCAGGAGCAGACGGTACAGGTCGCAACAACTGACGCCAGCAACAACAACAACAACAACAACAACAACAACAGCAATAACAACGATGACAGCAAAGTCTTCAGCGGCGAACTGACTTTCAAGTCGAGGCGGCAGCCATAATGCAAAGAGCTCCATTTCCAGCTTCAACTCCAACTCCAACTCCGTTGCCAGCTCCTTGCTGCCAGGCAATTACCATGAGTCGCAGTTAGCAGTTACGTACCTGGTGGAGAGGGGGCTCAACTGTGGCGATGAGGCGTACGGGCCGCTCACAGTACCGCAGATTTAAATCAGCAAAAGAAGATTGGACGCTGCTGCTGCTGCTGCTGCCTTGACAGACAGGCGCACGTTGACAGTGCGTTTGACAGCAGACAAACAGACCATAAAGACGGACGCGGTCTCTTTCTAGCTGTCTCTGTCGCTCTCTCTTTCTCTCTTCCTCACACACACAATCTCTCACTCTTTCAATCTGCCTCTCTCTATATCTCTCTCACTCTTTTTCTGGACAGCGCTTGTCCTTTGCCAACTGCTGCTGCTGGTGATATTCAAAGTAATTGCTTGAAAAATGCAATAAAAATGTACGAGCAAAAAATAGCAGCATGATTAAAGCGAGCATGCGCGACTGACGCATGCCCTGTGAAAGGATTCAAAGTATTTCAAAGTATGAAATAAATATTCATTTGCTTATTTATTTATTTATATAATTTATTTTTACATTTATTTATTTTTTCTTAACAGTTTTCTATGAGTACATTTTTTTGATTGAGTGATTGATTAACTGATTGAAGGAAAAATTATTTCAGCGTATTTGTAATACAGAAAAGTGAATTGAAATTTGATTGATTGATTAATTGATTGACAACAAAATCAGGTAAATATCGTAATACTCTACTTATTGATTAATACTCTACCCTATTGATTAATTTGCTGATTACTTAACTAATTGTTCTATTAAGTTCATAACAAATATTATGTTTCTTCGGACATATTTGAGTTTTCATGCAAAAATACTAGAAATTGCATTTACTCAAACATGCTAAATTTTACATATATATATTTCTTTCAATATCTTGAAAATTCATTGCTTAAACATGTAAATTTATAATATATATATTTGAATAGTTTCATAAAATTCCCCGGTAAACATGCCACCCTAAAATGCACATTTTAAAGCTACAGGGCATCAGAGAGTTTAAAAAAAAAAATAAACAAGCTGACAACTGATGGCAAAAATGGTGGAATCTGGTCGAAGGAACGCCTGAGTATGTGAAAAAGTACAATTGTTATGGTGGCATAAACTATACTCGTAAGTGGACACTGGACGATCTTTGAAGCCTGGAGCAGAGCTACGCTGCCTGTGACTGCCTGCAACTGACAACAGCAAATGGGACGCAGTGATTGGATGCATATCAAAGTAGACAGCGGAAACAATGAAAGGCCAGCAGCGATGGCAGGACAACGAGTAGAGTCACATATATATATATATATATATATATATATATATATACTTAAATATATATAGAGGTATATATAACAGCAATCACATTGTCTGTCTGGCATTTTGGAAACGCCTTTGGGGCCATACGCAAAAACCCTTTGGCCTACCGTGTCATCTCTCACCAATCGGCATTCAGCAAAGACAAAAGAATAGCCGCCAAGAATGTGAAAGATCTCTCAGTTGTAGAACAAGAAAAATACCTTGAAGTATAGGGAAAAAAATATGAAAGAAAAAAAACTCTGGCAAAAATCATTTGGAAATGAAATGAATGATCAAATTATATCGTAATAATAATTCATCAATAATATATACAAATATATTTTAGTTTGAGTTATGTTATAGTTATGATATAATTTTATTATCCTTACATTCCATATACCATATTATAAGATTCGAGCATTATTCCCTCAGATCTATTAGAGTTAAAAAAACAAAAAAAAAAACAATACTGTGCTAATTATAATAGCTTGAGCGTCGCAGCAAATTCGATTGGCATCAATTACATAGAGCAATAAGCGATTACGTCAATCATCAAGCGTTTAGCAGCCCGAGATGAAAAAAAAAAGGGTCAAGGACTTGTTGGGGGTAGGACATTGAGTCTTGACCCAAGTAGCAGCAGCAGCAGCACCATAAGCGACGTTTAACTGTAACTCAAAACCGCTGGAGCAAAGCGTCAAATGAAGGCAGACGGTTTACATAAGAGTTGGGCCAAATCGAGCAATGAACAGCCAATGAACTTACAGCTAAAGCTACATTTACAAATACAGATACAAAATATAGCTACAGATACAGATACAAAGTGATGCGAAGATACGCAATGGCCAGGCGCCTGGTTAAATGCTTGCAATTTTATGAGAGTGAAAACTGCGAGTGCGAATCCGAGTAGGAAACACGATACAATGGCCAACAGTCAAGGACATGCCGCAAATCCTGCAATGCAATACACACACGCACAGAGAGAAAGTGTGTGTGTGTGTGTGTGTGTGTGTGTGAGAGAGAGAGAGAGATAGAGTGTGTATACTGCAGACGTTTAGCTAGACAGCTGGACGCGCTGGCTGGTTGAATCACATGGCTGGTTCATGTTGAGGTCATTGCTGCCAAAAAGTTCAAGCACACATTTCGCGAATTCGCGCGAAAATATAATCAACTTTCGAGTGAAAGTGAAACAATCAAATGCGTGGGTGGCATTGCCATTGCCATTGCCATTGCACATTGCCATTGCCATTGCCATTGCACATTGACTGTGCTGCACCGCAAAAAGTTCTTTCAGACAAGATCCTGCCGCATTGACCTTAAACATTTGCCGACGGTAAAGCAAATGGAATTTTCAATGAACTCACTTAAGATAGATGAAATGGAGTTGAAGAGAGAAATGTAGGACTCTAACCACATGTTAGATGTTAGAATTGATTATTTATTTATTTATTTATTTTTTTTTTTTTAACAATTTAATAATTGAAGGTATCTTTTATTTATATTATACTATATATTATATAACGCATTTAACTATTATACATGAAGTTGATGTGGATTTTAGCAAGTATCCAAACTTATTAATCAGCTCAATTGAAGCTGAAACTGATTTTTAATGAAAATTATAGAAACAAATTAATAGAAATATTTTTTGTGCTTTACTCAAAGTTTTGTTCTTGATTAAAAAAAAAAATAAAAAATAATTGATCAATGAACTTTTTAAGAAAAGTTTATATAAGTTATGGATAGCATATGCTTGCTAAACCTGGTTTAGCATTTCATTTTCTTCTACTTTACTCCATCTATAGATACATTTATATCTTTCAAAATGAATCTCAAATAAAAACTTAAACCAATTAATCTCCTTTTAATAAATACTCCTCTCCACGATACTCAATTTTTTTCTACTCTCTAAGATCTAGCTGAATATTCGCTTAGATCTTTACTGTTAATTCTCCGCACATTACTTATTGGCCACATTTTTTTTTTTAATTAACTCACCCGCTACACAGAAGGTAAGCGCATCTCTAATCAAAACTTATTAGGTGCGTGTCCAGCGGGGTCGCCAAGGCAGCCAAAGCAACCAAAGCAGCCATGAATGAAATGTGGATGAATAAAAAGACGACGACGACGACGCACACACGCGAATGAATGCCAATGGAAAGCCTAGCCAACGAGTGGGACAGGCGGCTCTGTAAGGGAGGGGCAGCGTCTTCAAGGCGACGGTCGCGCGCATGACTCGTAAATAAAATTGTTGCCACAAGCAAGTAAGCCAGCCAGCAAGAGCTTGCAACAGTTGGAGGCAAGCGGAAGCTGCGACCAGTTAAGCCAAGCCAAGTCAAGCCAAGCCAAGCCAAGCGAAGCCAAGCCTCGACTCTTGGACCGCACAGCAGTTTTTGTTGCTTGCGGAAGGTTAGGAACGAGGATCCAACTAGCCAGAGCTGACTGCCTCGCTTGCTTATCAGTGCTGCCAGATCGCAATAAGCGAGCAAGGCTGGCTAAGCTGGCAATGCTAGCAAGTGCTCTTGCTCCACTTAATGCCCAAGCGGGGGTGTAGCTGCGTGTATGTATGTGTGAGTGTGTGTGTGTGTGTGCATTTGCACGTGTGCATCTGTTGTGCGTGATCCATAATATTTAAAAATCGCGAAAAATTGCCCAAGTTAATTGCAAAAGAATTTTTTTGTTTTTGTTTTTGGATTTTTTTTTTTTTTTTTTTTTTTGGTCTTTTGTTGTTGCAGCTACTTTTTTCGCATTGCGTGCTGGATGAGCAGATAAGAGAGAGAGAGAGAAGATCAGCCTACGGGGTGATCAAAGCAGCGGGGAAACAACATGAGATTGTATACATATAAGAAATTAAAATTTATAAAATAATAATATTTATCAAGGTTTCTTACATTATTATTTAATTATTACTATTAATTTTTAAATATATGTTATTTAATTTTTAAATTATTTAATAATTGCATTTTAAAAAATAATTTTTTTTTTTTTTTTTGTGAGAATTGTGGTATTATTAATATATATATATATAGTTATCAGATCAGATCAAAAAGTTTGGCTTTTCAGATAAAAGAATCAAAATATGAATGTGGAGTTGAGCCGACAGAAGAAACCTTGATCAGAGCAGATTCTAGATATGTATACAGAGCAGAGTTGACTCAGCTAGAGCAGGCTCGACTAAAGTAGAGTCAACTAGAGTACATTAGAGCAGAGTACTGTAGAATAGAGCAAAGTAAATTGGAGTGCTGTAAATTGGACAAGAGTAGATGAGAGAGGAGTAGAGTAGGCTAGATATACAGAATAGAAAAAGAATGAGAAGAGTTATGTAGCTCCTATATATCCTATATAGTTCTTTCTCTTTTCTAGTCTATGCTCTATATAATCATTCGTTCTCTCCATTCTGTTCTCCGTCTATCTTCTTTTATCTTCATAAGAAAATACTTTAAACTACCCTCGCACACATATAAATCAACTTTAAGCTAATTCTCATCTTAACTAGAAAAGAATTTCTGTAGAGCCAATGAAACTCAAATGATATCGCAATATAGATAATGCACAGCTACCGATCATCGTCATGGGCCAAGTTAATGTTTATTATGAAAGTCTGGCTAAGCAACCACCTCACGGCAGCAACCACATTGGCAACCACCGTGGGCACACTGTGACAAGCAACACCATTTCCTGCACCAGACGCCCACACAAAGCAGCAGCAACGGCAACAACAACAACAACAACAGCAACAACAAAATACAATTTCTGGCCACGTTTCGGGGGCTAATAGACATTTTGCCTATTTTAATAAGTGGCTAAAGGCGTGAAATACTCGAAGCTCAAGTCGCGAGGCTCGAGGCTAAAACTCTGGCCAGAGTCTCCAACTATCGCTGTGGCAACTATCAATGGCATGGCCAACAAGGCAGTTTTCCACACGTTGCAAGCAGCGCTCAGCTGCTGCTGCTGCTGCTGTTGCTGCTGTTTGTTGTTGTTTGCCTGTAAATATGATTTTTGCAGTTTGTTTGTTGTCTTTCCCTTTGTGGCCTCCCTTCAGCTGCTCTACCTCTCCTCCGCCCGCATCACGCTCTTCTCTCTCTCTCTCTCTCTCTACCAATTTGAGCTGCAGCCACAAGGTGAGAAATGAGATTTTAATCGGACGTGTCTGATTTCAAATGAGCTTTAATGGGGAACCCATTTAGCAGCATTTACCCACAGACTCCCAGTCTGGTGTGGCCAGGCTCTGTTCTCTCTACTCTTTTTACTTTATTTATATTTATTTTATTTTTATTTATTTTTATTATATTTTTTCCTTCTTTTTTTCTCGCGTTTAGCTTTGAGGCAGTTGACTGCTGCTGCTGCTGCTGTTCCTGCGGTCTCCAGCTACTGCTGCCTGCAACATTGTTGTGCCACAGCAACTATTTCTAGCATAGCAACTATTGTTAATGGTAAATTCTTAAAAAAAAAAGAAAAATATTGATATTTATTTCATAGATTTTTTTATTTAATTTTATTTTCAAAATTTTAAATATTTCAATGAAAAAATTTGTTTTCTGCTACTATTTTTATTTGTTGGCATTATATAATCATATAATATATATAATCTTGTTTTTGTTATATATAATATATAATTGTTGCCCATTTCGTTTATCATTTACATAGCAGTCGGTTTGTCTGGGCAATTTTTCAGTTCTTTCCTTGCTTACCGGAACAGAAACTGCGACGTCGACTGCGACTGCGACTGCGATTGTGACTGCTGTGCCATTAAGGACCTAATAATTTTGCGACCTGTGTGCATCGCGATAAACACGCAAAAGTCGACACCTTTTTTTTTTTGTTGTATTTCAACTGCTGCTACCGAGTTGAGATTTGCTAAGCCACCCATATGCTCCAGCTTCAATGTGGACCCCCAAAGCACACACTCAGAGTGCTCCTTTGCCCAGCTGCTTGGTCCCCTTTGGGCTATTTAAGCAAATGATCCACGAAACACGCAACGAGTAGGCCCTTCCTCCTCTCTTGCTTCTTCCACTGCTGCTATCTATCCGTCTCCCTCTCCAGATCCCATCTCCCGCTCCCTATTCTACTTGCTCTCTGACTCCCTCGCTCTCGTTCCTGCCTGGCTTAAAGTGTGAATTGTTTTGTGCCCGAAGCAAAAACTTGGTCAAGAGATAAGTGAGGGCCAGCAGTTGCAGGTAGCCAACTTTCAAGCCAGCTGCAAGGCCAGTTTTTGCATACGAAGTGCTGGATCAGGAGAGTAGTACGACTGGGGGACTAGAGGCTCAACTTGGGGGCATGTGGCTAACTGCAGCTGCAATTTTCAACGCGCATTCTTGACGTTTTTTCCCACATTAGCTGCATTGTTTTTGCCAGCAACAGCAGTAGCCACAGCAGCTACCGGTCTTTGGGCCAACTCCAAAATGCTCTCCATGCAAAACAGCTTGTTAAGCAGCAACAACAACATTAATGTGGCACATTGTCTGCTCGACTTTCGAGTCAAGAGTTTTTTTTTTTTTTGTTGTTTGCTCATTTCTTGTCTTCGCTTATTAGGCAAATAAAGCCACGCATTATTATCATAATCAGCGAGCTGTGAGCAGGCGATCTTTAAGTGTAGGCAGCGTATCATTATCAATTATCAAAGGTCTTATCAACACGTGTATGAGCAACATGCAACAGGACTTCAAAAGATGAGACCCCAGATTATGCAAACGCAAAACTTAAGATAAGAACAGGTGGAAGCTTATAGAAAATGAATTACAGTATTTAAAATGGAATAAGCTTATAAATATGTTATAAAATTATATGTTATTCAGAGTGTATTTAAGCACAAAAAGAAAATAAAAATCATGTACACGAGGCTTGTCATGAAAATTCTCGAATTTCGATTTGCTAGAGTCACATTAATACAGTTTTCAATTCTATTTGGCAACAATCGATTAGTATTCATCTATTTACCTATTCCAAAACAATGAGACAAAGAATTTGTATTTCATACTGTTAGCCAAAACCGACATAGTATAACTTTCTCTTGTTTCGAAACTGAGGAGAAACATGAAAGGACAACACTGAGCCATGATTAAGGAAATAAGTACAGCATCGAATAGCTGAACAAAATAACAAATTTTAAAAAATGTTTACCTTTAGAATAGGCAAATAAATGTAATAAAAAAAGTCTTCGAAAAAATAAAAAAAAAACTTCAAATCTATTCCAATCTCCTGTTGCATTAGATTTACACCAGATGATAAACGCAAATAAGAGTTATTAATTAAAAGAAAAATAATTAAGCAGAAAAAACCCAAAGGAGTACGGAAAATTAAAAGAAATATACTTTTTGCAATTTTTTTAAAACTTATTTTCTAATTATTAAAATTTATTTAAATGATAAAAAATTTTTAAAAAAATTTATTTTACATAAATATTTATACAGAACATTTAAATTTTAAATAGAAACTCAATAAAAATAAGCTAATATTATAAAAAAAATTATAAATGTCAATTTTTAATAATAGTTCCAAAAACCGCTTTAAATAACAATTTGCAGTCCCCAACTAAAATACTTTCGGAACTCTATATATATTAATTTTTCCCGCATTTAGTACTCAATCTGCTCTGCTCTATTTACTATATATACATTTTTAACCATATAAACTACTGTACTTTCTTGTGCTTATACAGGTCTATATATATGTATATAGTACTCAATATTCTGCTTCTGTGTAGGTGCTCACACAAATCGAATTTATTTCAGCAACATACAAAAAGCACATTACTCATACGTTCCGTGTGCCAAGCACTAAAATGCTCATATTTCATGTAAAAAAAAAAGAAGGAAAATAGAAGAAGCAGAAAACTAACACAAATACAGCAAAATTCAGCTTATGGCTGAAAATTCAATACAAATTGGACAAATTGAAAATCATTCCATTCGCCTCTCCTAACTGCCTTGAACAGTCGCTCATAAATATTTAAAAATTAATTTCACAATATGCCGTTGCAACATTTTCTTTTCCCTACTTCTCAACATTTCCTTTTGCTCTCTTTCTTATTTTGGGAGCTCGCCTTTTGACCCGCGAGTCATTTTTCAATTTCATACTTAATTTTATGGCATAAATGCCAAAAGTTTTATATACCTAGAGAGAAGCGGGAAAAGAGAGAGAGAGAGAGCAATAGCTTATATAAGATGCCATCATATTTTATGTGTATATGTGTTCTGTGAAGGTGCTGTAATTACATACCCTATATGTATATATGTACATACATAAAAGTCTATATATGTTTATGTATATGGGCATATGGGTGCATTTGTATATGTTTTGGCTGGTTGGGGGTACAGTAGTCACTCGGTTGGCAGACAAGCTGCAAAGCACCTTTCATATGTAACACTCGAGCTGCACAGTTATCGTATTTTATGTGCTCGTCCGGATGTCCTGGGCCCTGTCCTTGTCCTGCACACACATACACTAACACACACACGCAAAGAAAACACACTTACTCTCTCTCTCTCTACACACACACACATGCTGTGCAACATTTTCTGCCATTTGTGCAGTTTTTCATGTTCTCATGTGCAGGATATGAAAATTTTCCAAAGCGCATTTCGCTCGGCATCTTTGTATACACACACACATGAAAGTCTATGTTTGTGTGTGCAGCACATTCAAGTTGGAAAATTGTGCACTTACATTATCATAATGGAAATGGTTTTGACTTGAGTGCCAGGGTTGCCACATGCGACATACAAAGAACAGATATTGATATAGATATTTTAGAATAAATTATGTGAGTCTGGAATATAATATTCAAAATGAGCATGTCATTTAAATGAATATCCTTCGTCAATAATGAATTTATTATTTTCTTTTAAATTTACCATTTTTATATTCAAGTTTTTTGTTCGTTCAAGAACGACTATTTGCATTAAACTATTTAGCTATTAGTACATGTCAAAGTGAGTTTTTTGTTTCCTGAAGTAAGTAAAAAGTGAATAGAATGCCTAATCCTTACATTACTATATGCCATATCAGGTTTTATCTCTAACTAAACCAAAGAACCGCTAACTGGATTCACCAAGTCATAATGAAAACCTGCATTGAATTTTGTAATCTAATTTAGTATTTTTATTTATATTATTTATTCTTGCATGTGTTACTTTTTAGTTTTTTTTTTAAATATATATTTTTGTAACATTTCAAATTTTAATTATTTTTTATTTTTAAATTTTTTCTAAATTTTAATTTTTTAATTTATTTGTATTATTGTTTTACCCATAATTCCTAAGCAATCTAAACTATATTTGCTTTTATCTCCCTTTCCCTCCACTTCCTCAGCTATATATTGTCTAACTCGACAACCCTGGCTGCAGCAGCAGCAGCAGCTCCGGCTTGCATTGCTCCATTTTGTGTGTAGGTAAATGCGCGTTAAGCCAAGTCAATGTGTATGCAGCACACCCAACACAACGACGCAGCCACCCACTACAAGTCTCCAATACCCACATTGCCGTCTCAACTCTGCTCCTTTTCTATAGTCCTTGGCATCCATTGTATTCTGATTGTGCGCCTTACGGGCCACACTCTTATATATATACATATATATATGAGTGTATATGTATGTATGTGTGTGTGTGTGTGTGTGTGTGTGTGTGTGTAGATGGAAAATATTATTTTTCATAAATTTTAAAATATACCATGCGAGGGACCAGGCTAGCCCCCAAAGGCCAAGCGAGAGTCCCTTTGACTGGGCCAAGCTTCGCTGCTAGCTACGTCTCACTCGCACTCACATATATAGGTATATGTGTGTGAGTGTGTATATAAACTGAAGCATACAGATTTGGGAAGCACATATATAAGCACACACACACACACATACACACACACGGGAGCAGGCAAAATAGAGGAAAATGTATGCAACATTTTACAATGCAAAAGCCATTTACTCTGCCTGAAGGAAATGGAAAAACCAGAGCGAGCGAAAGCATATGAAAAACTTGTGTAAAGGAAAATGCCAGCAGCAGTCATACATGTATATGTATATGTATATACATACGTGTATGTGTGTGAGGCAGTCAACATATGAAAAATGAAAAGTCACAAACGGAACACAACAACAAGAAAAAAAAAAAGTAAGAAAAGTAAAGTAAAATAAAGAAGTGGGCAAATGCTAAGAAAAGTTGAGTGCTGCCCCGCCCAGTCGCCCATCGTGCCCTTATATATGTACATAAACATATATGACATCCTGCTCCATTGTATTCGCACACACACACACAGCTGCGACTTTTTATGTCAATGTAAATAAAAAGGGACAGCAAATGAAATATATAGACACAAAAAAAAGTTAAAAAAAAAAATATATATAAAAAAAATTTTGCAACAAAAATTCTAAAAGTTATAACAGCTTAGCTGCAGCCTGGCCTGGCCTAACCACCCGCCCACACACTCATCAAAAGAACGTGAGAGAAAATTAAATAGGGAGGAAGAACGAGTGAGCGGGAGAGATAGAGAGTTAGAAGGATGGCGCTCTGCATATAGTCAAATGTTGAGCGGCATTTTTTTCTTACTTTTCTTTCACAAAAAGTTTACAGTAATATTGCCGTCTCATTCTTGGCCATTTCCTCTTTTTATATGTGCATAAAATTCTATTTGCCTCAACTATTTTTAAGGGGCGTTATACTAAAATGTTCGTTATAAAATGGGCGTGGTATAAAACATTATATTTCAAAGAGCGGAAGCTCGGAAAATGAGACATTGATGATTGGAAATCTGTTAAGAATTTTATTGTAATTTAAATAATACTAATAAATAATAAAAATAATAAATAACAAGCAACTTTTGTGTCAGTGAGCTATTAAATAATAATAAATATTGATTCTAAAATTAGGTTTCTAAAAAATAAATGTATATATTAAGAAGAAATTCAAAATATATCTTCAACATTAATAGAAATGCAAAGAAAAAATTCTATAATATTCAAAGAAGTTTATTCATGCAATCTAATAAATTATTATTATTATTATTATTATTTTAATAATAAATTATTTTTAGTAATAATACAATTTATAAATATACAATAGATTAGGAAAAATATAGATTAGGAAAAATTCTATAATATTCAAAGAAGTTTATTCATTCAATCTAATAAATTATTATTATTATTATTATTATTATTTTAATAATAAATTATTATTAGTAATAATACAATTTATAAATATACAATAGATTAGGAAAAATATTTTATAAATCTAATAAATATATAAATATTTTAATAATAGAATTTAAATATTTTTAAAATCTAATAAATATATAAATATTATAATGTCTTGAAATATATACATACGTAAAAAAAAAAACTTTTAATTAACTTATTTAATTAAATTTAATATATAAGAAAAATTAGATCAAAATGTCTTAAAAATAACTTTAAATAAATAAATAAAATATAAAAACATATAAATTATTCTCTTGTATAACAGATATCAATATAAAATATATTGTTTATATATTGAGATATTGAAATGCATAATCATATATAATATTATTTAATTAAAATGCATTTAAGAAGCTTTGAAGCTTTAAGCGATAGCTTTAGCAAGTTTCTTTTAAAGATAAGAAACTTTGCTGCTCTTAATGCTTTCACATTAACTAAAACTTAATCTGACCCAAAAGTATGTTTAACCCACAAGTTGTGCCAACTATTTTGTCTGCTTAAATATCGGATAGAAAAGAAAACTAAAATCCCAATCGATTAGTTAATTTAAGATAGAAAGAGATAGTGAAAGAGAGAGCGAGGTAAGTAGAGTGGGTGGAGGGAGTGATAGAGGCATCACAAGTGGGAAAAGAATTAAATGCTCAAATGTTTAATGCAGAGCGAAAGCCAAAGCAAAACAGTTACAAAAACAGTTACAATTTTGGCAGCGAAACTAAAAATAAACACAAGCACACACACACACACACACACACACAGAGCGCAGCAGACAGACAGACAGAGCGAGAAATATATAGACGACGGCAGGACAATGACAAGCCAAAAACAAAAACAAAATAAAGCAACAAGAACAAGAAGCAGCAATAGCAGCAGCAGCAGCAAATGATTTTTGCTAATCAATGAAATTAAAGCCCAAGATGAAATTACAGCAAAAATAATATGAAAGCAAAGCGAAGAGCTTTAACGGGGGTTAACGGCGAAGAGCGACAATGTTAAATGGTTAAAATAGTTGCACGAGACGTCGCCGCCGTCGCTGTAGTCGCTGCCGTTGCCGCTGCCGCTGCCAGGGCAACTTTAATGAACGGAAATTAGCAAAGCAAAGTAAAAAGGTAAAGTCAAGAAAAAAAGAACTGTCGAAGCTGCCTGCTGCTACTGACGGCGAAGAGCGAGCGACAGAGAGAGAGAGAGCGTGTTAAGCACATGCGCGCTTTGAGCGACAAGCGCCAATGCTATTGGCTGTCACACAGCTGTGGCTTGGTGTGTGAATGTATGTGTGTGTGTGTGTGATGGTATGTGTGTGTGAGAGAGCGAACATTTCCCCAGTTGTTGTTGATGCTGCTGCTGTTCAAGCATAAACAAACCATTTTGAATAAAATCAGCAGCTTTGTTGCAGTCAACTCAATGTATGTGCCTGTGTGTGTGTGTGTGAGTGTGGAACGCAAGTGCAGCGCAGGCAAAAGTTGACTGCTTTGGGCTGCCTTTGGCTGCATTTCTCAGTTGCAACGCAGCAATACGCAAAGTCGCCGCGACGCGCGTTTTTTGTTATTCGTTGTGCGTATGTATGTGTATGTGTGTGACAACAGCAGCAAGAACAACAATGCATTGAAATCTGCTGCTGCGTCGTCGTCGTCGTCCTCTACGCTGTAATTATTTTAATTTATGCGTTTTGTCTCTTTTTACGCACAGCCGCTGCGGCTGCCATTGGCTTCTGCTGTCACTACGGCTACTGCGACTACTTCTTCTTTTTTTTTGTTTTGTTTGTTGTTCTTTGAGTTGACATTCACATTTTGACAGGCAGCGAATAATTCGCGGTTCTGCATCGCCAATTCGCCTTGTCAATTCTTTCTTGGCTTTTGTCTTTGACTCCAGTTGAAGTTCGAACATTTTTTTTTGCGGCTTTTGATTTCGCATTGCCAAGTGACAATTTTTTCTTTATTGTCACGCAGTGCCACACATGCACACATGTATGCATGCATAGATTTTATTACATGTAAACTGCGGCGTATACGTAATATTTGTAAAATGCATGTATGCCGTCGGCAAAAAATTGATTTAAATTCACATTAAATAAAACTTGATTTTTTTATAAAGCAAACATAACATAAAAAAGCAAAATATTTCGAAAATTAAAAAAAAAAAATCAATTCTGTCGTATATTTAAAAACAAAAATTTTAATGGCTTAAGATTCGAAATTTAATTTAAATTGATTAAAAATTGATTAAAATTATGAAATGCAATTATTAATACTCACAAAAAAGTATTAAATATTAGTATTTTCATACCAAAACAAAATTTAAAACACATCAACTGTACCTTAAAAATCAATTTATTAAAAAAAAATAAAATAAAATAACATAAAATAAAAAAAGTTCAAAAATTATTTGTATAATAAAAATATATAGTTCAACATACTTTTAAAATTAAAATGACTTTAAAATAAAATATTTTGTAATTATTCCCCATAAAAACTATTATAGAGGACTCTACTATTATATTTTCTAGCTATTAAAGCCGGAATTATTTAAAAAAATTTAAAAATAAAAAAAAAAATTAAAAATGTTAGGACATTCCACATTACAAATTCAACTTTTTAGTCAACAGAATTTCTTGTTCCCAATATTAAAATTTGTCTTTCATTATGGCCCATAGAAAACTAAAAATGAACTTAGCTCCCCAGTGTCCCTTTTTATTTGCCTCATCTTACACCCAACCAAAAGCGCTCAATACACACTCTCACACACACATACATACAAATCTGATAAGAGCCACCCGCCCACACACTCACACACACACACAAACACACGCACAGAGAGAGGCCACCCACACAATACACGCTTTTGATTTTAAAACCTCGTGCGCAAAGAAACGTGCAGAAAAAAAAACGAAGCGCCCACCTCCCTGAACGCCAACGAATCTCCAAGTCCAAGTCCAAGTCGGCGACGCCGATGCCACAGTCTCTGTCGCAGTCAACGTCAGCGTCAGCGTCAACGTTGCGCCCTCCCCACAGAGCCACCTGCTGACAATACAATACACTCATACTCACACTCACACTCATGCACATGGTTAGCCGAAAGCTCTCACACTCACACACATGCGTGCAGCTGCTGCGCTGCCCCCAACATCTTCCACTCTTCATGTGTATGTGCGCTTTTTTTTTTGCGCGCGCTTGACAATTCGACGTCGACGATGTTGTTCCTTCGTTGGTTTTTTTTCTAACTGTTTTTTTTTTTCTTTTTTTTTTTTTTTCTTTTTTGCTCATATCTTGTGGCGTTTTTTTAAGTCAGTCGTTTGTCGGAAGTCAATCAAAAAGCGTGTCTCGCTCACACAAGCTCCACACACAGGGCGTGAAAAGCAGCAGCAGCAACGGCAACAACAACAACAACAACTGCAGTAGCAGCAGCAGCAGCAGTAACCGCTGCGACGTGGTTGCCATTGCAATTAAATTTAACCCGAAAAAAAAAGCGACAAACAATTAAATTAAATATCGAATTCGAATTCGAAAGGTGCGGCTAAAAGCGATCTGTCAGCGAGTGTAAGTGAATTCTACTATATATGTGTGCGTGTGCGTGTGTGTGAGTGTCTCTGTACGTATGTATGCGTGTGTAAGTGTGCCTTACGCCTTCGCCTTCGTTGGCTGATCTTTTAATAGATCTTTCCTTCGATTTGGCCTCTTGTTGACATTTTCTTAGATTGTCTTACTCACTTATTACCGTTAATGAGCCTTGGCTATGTGTGTGTGTGAAAAAGCTGATTGAGTGACAAGTGCTCCCAAGTATCCTTATCTAAATCCTTAATCATATAGACATTGAAAAAAACGTTAGGAACCATTTAAAATAGTTTTAAGCAGTATATTTCGTTAAAATTTTATTTAGATTTCATTTAACAGAAACTCAGCTTTCAGGTAAAATTAAAATTTTCTTTTCTTTTTTGCCATACATTTTTTTACGATTTTGTACGAAAATTATATATTTTTTAATTATTCATTCATTATTCATTTTTTTTATTTCATATTTATGGATTATTCAATAACTAATAAATTTATTAATTTAATATTCATTATTGAGTTACTTTCTCAAAACATCTTCAAAGTAGAAATTATTGAAAATATATTCAAGTATATTTTGTCTTTGATATTAGTTTAATAAAGAAAAAATAACCACTTATCAAAATTTTAAGTTTTAACTTTCTGCAACGTTTAGCAAAAGATCTTATAGAAAATTTATGAACTTTTCTAATTATTTGTATGTTAGTCAAATTTTTGTTAAGATATTTTCAACTATTATCCATAGTCGAAAAGGATTATACTAAAATTTCTAGCTTAATGCAAACCAAATAAACTATTAAAATGTCGATACAATTCGATTTCAATCTCTAATATCTACGCTATATATCATTAGTTCGTTTTCTTGAATATCACATGTTTTGATCAATCATTAAACTACAATATCTAATTAGTATAAACATACGTCACAGATATCTGCAAAAATGCGTCAATCTCAGTTGTAAAATTTAAAATACTTCAATATCTTTACAATGCATTGCAATGCGTAGAAAATAAACTTGTGCTTGCAAATCATACAGTTAAAGAGTTCAACAAATCGGCAAAAACAACGTCAACAAATTGTGCTTAATTTTAAAACAAGATAAACTACAGTAAACATATCGAACATTGAACAAGGAAACTAAAAATAAACGCAAGCTTATCTAAACTGAGCTGAAAAATCAGGTGAATGAGGCAGAAACATGAAACAAATGCCACAATTGCAAAACCTAAATAAAGAAATAAAACAACAAAGCAATGCGAAATAATTTTTATTAACAATTATTGAGTAGTACGAAAAAGAGAGAGAGAGAGAGAGACAGAGAAGAGAGAGTGCGTGAGAGGGAGATAGAGAGAGTGCAACAAGTCGGTGGCCTTTGAAGTGCATCGGCGGCTTCTTTAACATCGAATGCGAGAAACTTTAACAATTGCTTGCTGACATGCAAAGTACATAATGTTGTAGAAGAACCCAGGGGGTGCCCCCCTCCCGACCCCTCTATTATCTGCCACCCCTTACCACCAACTACTTTGATTGATAACAATCAAAAGAAATAAGTTATGGGTCCATCCGTGCGGGCACTTTGCCAAAGAGCGCAATTTGCGCTGTCGATTGATTTGTTTACAAGTGCCATTAATGTTACCGTACCACCCCCCCTGGACACCTGCCCGACCCATTCCGGCAACAGGTGTATGTAAATGCTTCCCTTTGCGCCGTTGCCGAACAGCATTTCCATAGACAGTTCGATCGAAACGCATTGCACTCTAGGCCTTATCTAATCAGAGCAAATGTGTTTAAATACACTGAAAGAAAAATACTGAACTGGGCAAACTAATTCAGTTGTTCTTTAAAATTTCATAAATAATTCAGTTTTTCTTTAAAATGTAAATATTTATAAAATGGGAAAAAATTTGCTATATATAATTATATAAAAATATTAATATAATATATAAGAAATTTCCATTTTTAAATATATATATATATATATATATATAGAATATTAAGTAAACATTTGAGTTTTAATGTCTTCAATGCATTTCTGACCCACTTTTTTTTTTAAGTGCACGATGTTTTCTTAGCATTCGGTCTCTGCGTTTTGATCATCGCAACGTCCAATAGTGTAACATCAATTGTTGCTGTAGTTTAATTTTCCGATTCCTTTGATTTCAACGCCAGACTAAAGATAGACAGAGAGAGAGAGAGAGAGCTCTATGCACATATCTCCCTTTACCCTTGCCCCTCTATCAGTCCAGCACTGTGCTCTTATCATTGCGACTTCAATTTGTTTTCAATTTACAACAATTTGGTTTTTTAAGTATTTGTAAATATGATTTGTCACTTGGCGTTGTTTGCATAATATATAATGTCATATTACTATTTCTGTGTTCCGTATTTTGTTTATTTTTTTCGTATAAATTTTATTTAGCTGTCATATTTGCTTTTATTTATGTATGATTTGCGGCGCACTTGTTGAATTTATTGAACTGTTAAGCCATTGATTGTTAAGAGCGGTTCTACATTTCTAGGAATTTGTTGGGGAAATACTTTTCTAATATAAATATTGGATAGGGTAAAATGATAGAAATATACATAGGTTATTATTGTTCGCAAAAGAATTTGTTGCCATTTGTATAAACTTTATTTTTAAAACAATAATAACAACATCAATTTTTTACTATTAACTTCCTTTGCCTTCAACATTCCATATACATATGTACATATAATTATATAAATATATATACATATATATGTATATTGAACAGCCACTTGCTGATAATATTTATGATATTATTGAAGCTCATTTTCTGTCGGCTAGCTCTATGCAAACTTCCGTTCAACCATTTCTTAGTAAAAGGCAATAATGAACACCATTTATAAGTGCGATGGCAATGTAAGTTACTCATTTACTATTCACATTCACATTCACATTCATATGATGGGTCACGTACAATGCAACGAGTGCTTAAAGATTGTCCGATCGAGACGTTTTAGCTGGTCAGTTACATGAGAAATCGCATTTTAGAGGCGACAACGCAAGTGTTTCGACAGCAAATCAATTACTTTTCTTATCGTGACACCAAAATCGCCAGAACACAAATGATAGAGTAGAGCACCGCAAATGCACATAGGAATAGAGAAAGAGAACGAGTTAATGAACGAAAGCGAGAGAGAGAGAGAGAGAGAAAGAGACGAAGAAGTCACCTGCACTTCAAGAAAAAATTGTAGATGTGGTAATTAATTGTATAACAACTAATATAAAACGAAAAAAAAAATCTAGTACATCAAACGATATGCAAACAGAGTGAGAGATTGAGAGAGGGGGAGTGAGAGAGAGAGAGAGAGAGAGAGAGAGAGAGAGAGACATAAAAAGAGACAGAGTGAGAGACAGAGAGAGAGAGAGTGAGAGAGAGAGAAAGAGAGATAGAGAGAGACAGACAGAAAAATATAGAAAATATAGAGATAGACGAATATATAGAGATAGCATGGGATAATGTGATAGAAAATTTGTGAGAGAGGGGGAGAGTGAGAGAGAGTCAGACGAGCAGAGGGAGCAGGAGGAAGAGAGTGAGGGAAGATATACAACTTTACCAAGGATAAGGAGAGAGATCGAGAGAACAAAAATAATAAAAGTGAGAGAAAGAGAGAGAGAGAATTACGCAGATATATAGATATAGAGCAAGAGAATTATGGAGATATAGACCAAGACATAGAAAGAAAGTCACGGTGAAACAAAAATCTGCATACACTTAGATCTCCCATTATATGCGAAGTGATATACTTACTCTATAACTTTTAAGTTTAAACATACGCTTAAGCTATATGCAAATAATTTTCATTTTCATTTTCATATAACTTTGATTCGCAGTTCATTCAAAAAATTCAGAGCAACTCAAAGTATTTCAAATATTTATAAATGAAAACTTGTTTTTTTTTTTTTTTTTTTGTCTTCATAAGTTTTCGCTGAGTGTAGTTGTTAACAGGAGGGTTGCAACTGTTTTTAATAACAACATTTTAAAAAGCACTTAACAGCAAATTAAGCTTTCAGCAAGCAACTGACAATGCCAGCAGCAGCAGAAGCAGCAAAAAGAAGACATTTTTAATTATCAACCATTTACAGGCAACGGCAGCAGAAGCAACAACAACACCAACAACAGCAACGGCAACAGCAACAAAAATTGCCATGGAAAAAATTGCTGCTGGTGCATGGGTCAATATCATAATCTGAGGCAGCAACAAGTTGTGGCAGACGGCGTGGTAAGGCAAGGCAAGGCAAAGGGGCAAGCAACGGGCGTCATAAATCAAAGCGACGCAATTTGCTGCCTGACGAACTGCAACAGCAGCCGCAGCAGCAACGGCAGCAAAGGCAACAACTATGCCATTATTGCTGGCAACACTTGGTCAGCAACAGCTGCAGGCACAACAGCAGCAACAATCACAGCAGCAGCACCAACAGCTTCAGCATCAGCAGCACCAACAGCATCAGCTAAATAATTCCCATCGTCCAACGGCAGCAGCGGCAGCGGCAGCAATGTTGTTGCTGGAGACAGCAGCCGCAGCAAAGACAACGTCGGCAGTAACAGCAACAGCAACGGCAACGGCAACGGCAACACACACGCCAATCATTGCTGCACTTGCAACAACTCCATTGCCAACTGCAACAACAACAGGTGTTAATGTTCAAATTACTGCCAAAGGCGTTGCTCGCTACGAGTCCTCAGTCAATGATCAACTGCCAGCAGCCGCAAATGTGGCCGCATCTGTTAATTATGCCGCTTACGTAGCCCATTTGAATGGCCTAAAACACAGCAACAGCAACAACAACAACAATAACGACATCAGCCAAAGTCCACCTCCTTATGAGAGCAGTCTACTCCCACGCCAGCCACACATTCAAGTCAAGCAGGAGTTCATGGAACCAGCGGAGCACATGGAGCATCCCACCGGAATGAATCACATAAATGGAAACCATTCCAACAGTAACAATAACAACAACAGCAATAACAGTAACGGAAACAATAAGCAAACAGGTGAGTAATTTGCACAATATTATACAATTTTCATAGCTATAACTGGGCGGGAATCACAAGTTGAAATTTATGAAAGTTGAAATTTATGAAAAAAGATGCAAATTATTATCAAAATTAATTTAAAATATATAAATAAAAGCAATATAAATTAATTTGAAAATTAACAAATTAATAACCAATATTTTATGATTTATCTTTTATACAACTAAGAGAATTTATTATTTAGAATTTAGAAAATATACAAGGTAGGCAAATAAATAAATTTGTTACAGATAGTAAAAAAAATAATACAGATTAGTAACAAATATTTTTAAAATATTTTTTTATAACAATTTTATGATTTATCTTCTATACATATAATTTATTATTTATAAAATAGAAAATGATATGCATACATCAAGAATAGAAAACAGCTGCAGGGTAGGCAAATAAATGAATATTCTACAGATAGTACAAAAATACATTTCATCTAATAAAAACAATAATTAAATTTTGAATTATTTGTTTAAATAAATACTTTTGCTAATTATGTATTTATATCAAATAAATACATTTTTTGAAGATGGTAAACAAAATATATTATCTACTAAAATAAATAAAAAAATTTGGAATAATTTTTTTTTTTAAAGAAATAATTTTTCTAATTATGTATTTATATCAATTATAATTTAGTGTACTAACATTTTTTTTTTTTTTTTTTTTTAATATTGTTTTTTAATTTACATCAAATTATTGCAATGCAAAATTATTTAAAATTTCAACTAAAAAATTTAAATTATTCTAAAGTCTGCATAATAATTGTTTGTTAAGTAAACATATATTAATATAATATTTTAATAATCAAATATATCCATTTTTTTATTTTTTATTTTTTCTTAATGTTTATTCGTCATGAATTATTTTCTTACTTTACTTAATTAATATACTCAGGAAATATTTTGAATATATTTAGTAAGTATTTGACTTACTTCACAATCAATATTTTCCATCTATTCATTTCTCACATCTGCTAGGGCTCTGCTAATAGTTAACTAGTAGTGCCCCTGCCCCTCCTTTTATTTGCCATGGCGGACACAATCAAATAACATGCATATGTAGTTAAAAAGCCGTTAAGTGAAAAACGAGGTATTTACAATGTGCTAACAACAACAGTTTGCCATTTTTCATGGCCCTAAACCCTTTTCGACCCGTGAGTGGCCCGCGCGCCTTATGTCTCGTGCCAAAAACGCATGCTTATGAGATTTCTCAATTTTTTATGCGTTTAAACAGATTTCATTTTTTTTGCCCTTTATTGGGCTGTTACCCCTAAGCAACACAAATATATATATATAAAGGCAAAAGGTCGTCGTCATCATCATCTTGATAGAGCCAAAAAGATGTGACACAAGGGACACCAAGACCAAGAAGCTGGCTAATATTGCGAAAAAGGACTGGCGAGGACTCGCCGCCAGACAGACACGAGTGCCAAACATTTATGAAGATTGAAAGGGTTGTCAAACACTTCATCCATCTTAACCGCGACCCAAGACATAAAAAAAAAGGGCTGTGTAGAAAGAAAAAAAAAAAAAAAAATAGCGAAAAGGGCGCACCGAATTGTCCTGTTGCTCGAGGGGGGAAAAACATCTTGTTTTCTTTCGATTATTGAAATTGCCGGCAATGCCCTGCACATGAGCTAGCTCTCTCTCTCTCTCTCTCTCACTTGCTGTCGACTTTGAAGAGCTCTAAATTGTTTTGCACGCACACGCGACCTCAATGGTATTTAAAACTCAATTCGCTCCCTCTCGTTCTCTCTCTCTCTAACTCTTTTATTATTTAAATAAGCTTCATTAGCTTAAACTCTTGAACCACATTCATCTTCATATTCAAATCCATTTCCTCTACAATTCGAGTAGGAAATGTGTTCCTAACATGCAAAACCTACAAATGTCTTAAAGTGAACCAATTATATGAAAAAAAAAAAAAAAAAGAAATATATTTAATGTAAAACAATGTTGTAAAATACCCGAAAAAAAACGTAAAGATTGGAAGCAGCAGACAAAGTGAAGAGTTAGAGCCAACACGCGACCGGAAATTGCGAGCAATTTAACCAAATAAAACTTGACCGAAACATTTTTACCCATTATAAAAAAGGGGTTTGGAAATAAGGTATAACACACTCCATGAACAAGTACATAACATGTGAATGGAAGAGTAGGATGAAAGGAAAGAAAAATAAATGATGGATTAAATAGATAAAGGTAATATATAACTATTGAAATAGATTAGGATTTTATTTATTATTTATTTTATTTTATTTATTTTTTATTATTATTATTTCATTTATTATAAATTGCATTTTCTTATATATATATAAAGAAACTATTCTACTATTAATCGATTTAACTCTGTGCAATTTACGGAGCATCTGCTAGTTGGTCAACTTCTTCATCACCTCTTATACTTGTCTATATATACTTTTTTGTGATTTTCATTTGTCTCAATGGCGCATTATGAGCAGCTACTTACTTGACCATTACGTATGTTGCTGCTTCAACTCTCCACCTGCTGCTACCTCTATAATAATTTACCTTAAATGTGCAGCTAGTTGCATGTACAAATGGCACTATATGACGTCCTGCTGCAGTACCCAAACTTGGTGCTTCCAGCTCTCAGCTCTCAGCTTTCTCAGTTGGTCAAACGAAATGTATTTCTGCCCGCTTAACCATGGGAACTAACAATGAGGAATGATGGCGCCTAGTTTCTATGTGATTTTCAAGAAATGCAATAACAAATATACCACAATTGAGAATGCATCGAATGACATAGATACATTTACTTATAGCAAAAGTTATGAATGCAGTTGAAGACGCAGCCATAGCGTATGGGACATTGACATTTGAAATTTGTAGATAGAAAAGTAATAAATTTAAATATAGATAAATACAATAAAGATGGCAGATGCATGTATAGATTTAAATATAGCTATATGCATATAGTTTGACAAGTAGAGTTACAACATAGATACAAGAATAGATATAGATACGGAGGTGAATATAGATATAGATACAAAAAATGCATGAACATAAAAAAAAGTATACAAAAATAGATACATATACATAGACATACAGATAAAAACATAGATATAACAAAAGATACCAAAACTGAGTCAAATATAGATGCAGATATACAGATATTTATAGATAGATGCCTAAATTGATAGATAGATGGAGATAGCATATATATGTACGTCTCATATCACAGATACAAGTTCAGATACACATAGAGTATAGAGACATTTCTTTTTTAGAGTTTTTAGAGTTTCTACTTTCAATTACCTTATATTATAAAAAAAAAAATTGCATTCCTACTAAATAATCATTCTTCATTATCTCATCCTGAGTATATTAATTAGCCATTATTAAAGGCTTAGTGTAAACAACTAACTACTTACTAAAGCAATTAGAAGACCTTTTTACAATTTTATAAAAACAAGTGAAACTCCAAAGCAAAATTTGAATGCACATCCTAAAAGGAAATGGTAAATAGAAAATGGAAAATGCGGAACGACAAAAGGAAACGGCGTCAAACTCAACGAAAACGTCAGAAAAACCAACAACATTTCATTTAAAAGATCTACGAAACCACAAAAAAAAAAAAGATCAAGGCAGCTGCCAGCAGAAAGTAGATGAAGAAGAATCAGAAGAGATGCCCGCGAACGCCGCTTGAATGAAAATAATTATGATAATTGCAACCTCTGCTGTCGCTGCTGCTGCTGCTGCTGCTGCTGCTGCTGCTGCTGCTGCTGCTGCTGCTGCTGTTGCTGCTGTTGCTGCTGCTGCTGCTGCTGCTGCTGCTGCTGTTGCTGCTTCTGCTGTTGCTGCTGTATAGTGGGCAAACTAATTGTAGGCTCGACTACGAACCGCAGATCGAGTCGACAAGAGCAACTAAAGAAGTTTCGTTTGATGGATAGAAATCGTGTAGGGAAAAACTCAATAAATCCATTGTTGCGCTTAATTATTGTCGAAATTCAAATCGAGTTACCTGTACAGGTACCTGTAACCCCCTTCACACAACATGTTTGTTTCTACTACCTGTTTTTTTTTTTTTTTCTTTTTTCCTCTTCTGAAAGATCATTTATCTTCGTGCGATGCGCAAAATTTGAATGCATCCGTCAGATACAATTGGAACTGGAGAACTGGCGGCTGGAGGCTGCAGTCTAAGTTGGAGATGCTTCTCCCTGATCTCTCTATAAATGCATTTCGGATCTGCATTTTTGTTTTCTTATTTATTTCTCTTCTGAATGCAGCGCATATAAAAAATGAGTTTGAGCGTGTGGAAATTAGATCCTATTTGGCGCAGCGTGTGATTAGCAGCGAGTTCCTTTGATCAACCGATAGGCTACCATTATTATTACTAGTTGTTGTTCTTGTTGTTGCTGCTGATGATGTGTAGAGGCTGGTTTTGATTTATATATTCAATCATCTGGCTGCCGCTCGTTCTGCTCGCAATTAAATTCAAATCAAACATTTATTTAAATTTTATGCATCGGTTGGTGGTTGATTGCCAGGCATTTCAATTACATGCCCCAAACTGAACAGTGAACAGAGGGAGCTGGATGAGAGAGATAGATCATAAAAGACGATAGCTAAGGAAGGTTGGTATTAAATATTGAGCATTGAAGGTCAAATAATGTGTTTTAGTTAGGTGAACTGGGCAAAGATTTGAAACTATAAATAATATAGTAAATCAAATATGAATGTAGGCATTATAATTAGCTGTAATGCATTAGCAGAGAGCTCAAAAGGGAAGCTTAACTAAAGACAAGTTATTCAACGAGTTTTCTCTTCTTCATTTTCAAGCCAAGAACTTTAAACTGTATTCCCATCAAACTTGAACTTTTGTAAAAATTATATAGAGAGTTGAAAGTAAACTAAAAGTTGTAATATGTACCAAAAAATACTAATATATATTTTTATATTATTAAATAAATTCTTTTAATAGTGTTAAACAATTTTTTTTAATATATAAATATTTTCAATTATTTGAAAAAATATATTTAAATTTATTTCTAATATTAGATTATGTCTTATATATCAGAAAGTTTTTATATATATTTTTTTTATATTACTAAAATAATGTAACAAAAATAAATAATATTTTTAAACTGATTTCAATTAATTTGAAAATATATATATATTAATTTTTTCTAACATTATATTATGTCGTATTTTTATATTATTAAACTGATTTTTAAAAATTTCATTTAATTTCAATTAATTTGAAAAAAATATATATTAATTTGTATTATATGAAATATTAAATTTCATACCAATTTCAATTTCATATCCCTCTTCAAGCCTCTAAGTTCTCTATGCTCATTAGAAAACCTCTTGGTTTGGTTGCGCTTGACTGAACCAATAGATCAATAGATCAATTGCAATACAACACAAAGAAAAGCATATTATTATAATACAAAACAGTTACAAGTTGATCAACTAACAAAATTCCCAATAATTAAAATGGAATACGAAATTTTTCAACATATACAAATTGTCGTCTAGACAAGACAAACCGGAAAGGCGTTAATTATTATCCCTCATATATGACCAACTACACTCCCAAATAATGGATCATTAATCAATAAATGGCGTAGAAATGGTCACGTACATAGATGTATATACATACAGAGTAAGAGAAGAGGCAGCAACAGCAGCAGCAACAGCTGACGCTCAAGTTCATCTTCACACCTCGCCGCCTAGGAAAAACCTTTGTAACATCTGGGGCATATCCATGTAAAAGACCAAGCTAATATCATTTTAATCGCGTCAAATTAAGGGTTCAATGCACAAAGGCAAAGGTAAAAGCAAAAGGCATCTATCGTCAAATTTCCCATGGTCAATATGTTAAACAAGTTCTGTACGAGAGGGCGGATCACAGAGCCGTACCAACTCCGAACGAAAATTAGATTTTTAATTAAAATAATTTCGTATGCAATTTAGATAATCGTTTGCAAAATAATAATAACAACAACAACAACAAAAGCCAAGTAAGCTAAAAGAAAAGAGAAAATATATCTTAAACGAAAAAGAAGTTCACTTTGCCAGCAAGCAACAGCAGCAGCTAAGCTCAAGCAGAATGCAAGAGGCAGAAGCTGCAGCTCGATCGATTCATATGCGATTTGCTTGCCGCTTTTTCGGCAAGCATTACGTTTGCCATGTTCGGAGTCAGCAATAGGGTATATTCAATTGACAGTGTAGAGCAAAAATAAAATATAAAAAAATTAAATAATTTAAACAAAAACTAAAAAAACAAATACATTTGGCTAATTAGGGAATATATTTTAGGCTCTCTAGAGTACCAATAAAATATTTTTAAAAAAATCAGAGTATCTGGAATTATTAATTAATTATACATAATAAATAATATTTAATACATAACATTTAAATAAATTTCATCTTCATTTTAACCTACAAAACTTGCTTTGAGCTCAACATTCTAATTCTATGCCGTAAATAGAGTATCTCATAGTCGTGTGTACTTTTACATATTACTTAAATCTTCAAATTAAAATTCAATTTCTTCAACATTTTCTCTTAATTAAACCTCAACATTTAAGCTTTTTGCTTCTCGTACAATTCCAGAGTATCTCATAGTCACTTAACTTTTCCTACTTCAACATTTTTCACGTGTTTCATTTTTTTTCGTTGGGGCGTTTACTTGAACGAAGGCGGACATCGGTGCAACCAAATAAAATGAAGCACATTTTTTATACAAATCGGAGTAGGAGGTGGCAGAGGTAGCGGCAGTGGCAACAGAGAAGCTAAAGCTAAAGAGGGAAGAGTGCTGGGCCAAGTGTAGCCAAAGCAAAAGAGTAGCAAGAGTAGCAGCAACCGAACTGCATCAAGATGCGAATTGCAGTCGCTGACTCAAAACTCAATCTCCAACCCAGGGTCAGGCGCACACGCACAACCACAACAACAACAACAACAACAACAAACAACAAAATATTTAAATTGATCATCTCCATTTAATAAAAGCAGCTCAACTCAACTCAGCTCAACTCAGCTCAACTCAGCTCAGCTCAGCTCCTTTGCAGTTGGTCGTGGCTGCTGCTGCTCAAGCAAAAAGTTCTTAACTTAATTTCGCAAACGATTTTCATAATTCACCATGAAGAGCAATGCCGCGCGTGTTGCTCCTCGGTTGGTTCTCTGCAACTGTTTTGGTAGTTCAAATCCCCTTTCAGCCCCACCCAGTCCCTGCTGCAACGCCCCTTTTGATGAGCCACTGCAGGTGTGTGTGTTTGTGTGTGGGGGTGTCTGGGAGGCGCTTGCTTTGCTTTGCCTTGACTTGGGTTAAAAGCAAAGAAGACTTTCTGCATGTAATTATGGTAACATGCTTTTGGCAACTGCATTTTATAAAAGTCAGCTGAAACAGAGTTGCCAGGGTCTTGCATTTATATGTGTTTTATTTTATTATTATTATTTTCTTTTATATTTTTTATTTATTTATTTTTTATTTATTTATTTTATTTTATTTTCATTTTATTTTTATTTCATTTATATATATTTTTTTAAATTTATTTTTTCTTTATTTTATATTCATATTTTATTTATCTTTATTTTCTGTTTACATTTAAAACATATTTTTGTATATATATTTTTATTATTTATATTATATTTATTTTCTTTTTTATTATTTTATATTTAGTTAGTTTAGTTGTTAGTTTATTTAAGCTTTGAAAGAGTCTTTAGCTTATCTATATTCTATCAAATCAAATCTAGCCGATTCTCATATTTTATATAAATTTTATATTTGTATAAAAATATTTTTTTTTATGACCGCCTGGCAACTCTGTTTTGCACCGACTGCAAATGTTGTGCTCGCGAGCAGCTCCCACTCAGAGGCCGTATACAAGTTGATTTTTTATTACGCGGTCTACGCCTTTCATATTAAAAGACAAGCCCTGTGCTTCACCATGGTTTACATAAATGAAATTAATGCAGCCAAAGTTGTAGCCGATGGAAGGAGTCTGAGACTGAGACTGAACTCAAAGTCGAAAGTCTCCGGCTAGAAGATTACAAATGGTTGCTCGCATCTTTGGCTAATTTGACTGTCCATTGTGGCTGCAATTTGTGTGCGGCAAATGCAATTATGAGATAAAAGTGGGAAAAGTGCGCTACAATTTCGACCTTATAGTATATATAATTGAAGATTTGCAAGAGAGCAACTGAGAGCGTGTAGGGGTGGGGAAGATGAGCGAAAGACCACCTGCAAGCAGGCAGTCAGGCAAATAGAAGTTTAGTGTAAAAACGTGACAGTGTGGCGCAACTGACTGCTCAATACTCGCTCACTCTTCAAAATGAGAAATATTGAATTTTTCAGGCAATTTTTGAGTGTATCGTTTGAAATGTTTAAATAACTTTTAAATTTTAATTATTTATTTATGTATTTATTTTCAAAATGTGTTTACATTAGCTTCAAAACTGTAGAAAATTAATTTGACTTATTTTTTAGAAATAAATATAAATAAAAATATGATTAGAAAATAGAATGGAAAGGATATACAATAAGTTTTATCTAAAATTTTTATTAATATTTTTTTTTATTAAAATATACTTATAAATAAAAAAATAGAATATTAAATAATAATATTTTAAAAATATATATATAAATAAACCAATATACTCCCTTTAAATTATCCAAACCAGTATAATTAACTACATTTAAGTAACATTTCATTTGCTGCAAAAACACTTTGCATTCGTAAAAGTCAAGATAGAAAACTAAAAGAAAGGAAACAACAGCAGAAAACTGTAAAAATTAATGATCGCTGATTTTATGACCTGCACAGATTATGGCCAGAACCGTCAGAGGAAAAGTCAGTGGAAAAGTCAGACAAGTCACGCAGCATAGCAACTGCAAAGATCCTGCTGAGTCCTTTGGCACAGATCGTTTTTACCTGTTCATAGCTGGCGCCGCAAATCCATAACAAAATGCACGAAAATCCGTTAGACAGACGGCTAAGATAGTAGTAGGCCGAGCAGCAAGCGACCAGCAACCGTGGGCGATCCTTAAACAAATAACATATTGGACGAGGCTTCATTTGGTATGCACAAGGCAGAGCATTCGGCTGCTGACTTTTAGCTATTCTTCGTATGATCTGCATCTGAGCACGACTAATGATAAAGTAAAACTGTTTTTCCTCGTCTTTATCTACATTTTACAGTTGTTTCAGTGCCCAATTCTTTGAAGTGAGTCTCACCTGAACGGCTCTCTCGACTACACCTTCTTCTACTTCATCTGCTTTCGGTAGTTTTTGCCTTTTGTGCACCTTTTGTCATCAGTTCTTTTCATTCGTGTTCAAATGCCATTAATTCGTAATGAGAAAGGTGTCACCCAGTCTAAAGTCAAAAGACAAATATTAACAGACCCGCCTACCCAAGTCCTTAGTCTCTCTCTATATATATATATAGAGAGAGAGAGATAGTGCTTAGACCTCTGCAGGTTCTGCTTAAAATCAATTAGTTCGCATTCAATTTCAACTATCATCAGCTGTACTAAAGGTGAAACAAATATATGACACAATTCGCCTTTGTCTGCGATTCAATTGTTTTGAGAAACATCTTAAGAAATGTAGTAGCTAAGAGAAATGTAGCAAAATTTTATAGCTCCATAAGGTATGCTTCATTTGTCTGTTAGTATATCTATGAATATAGCGAAAGTCCAAGGAGTTATATATCACGTTGCATCCAAGTATCCATCCCACCTCTAACAATATCAAATATGAAAATCAAAATACAATTGTGTAGCCTCTATCAATGATTTTTATTTACCAAACTACACATTTCTTGAGAGGATTCATATCGGTGCCCAGTTTACAATTGAAAGCTTCGCTAAACTCGGGCATATTACTCAAGGTACCCACAACACGAAACTCCTCATTAGCATGGACATCCGATTTGAGTTTACTCAACTTGTAGGCATTGTCGCTGCCTGTGCACCAGGTTTGAGCAAACTTCAAGAAGAAGAGCTGCTTATTATTGTAATCCAGGCCACGCAATGGTTTCTCCAGCCACGCCTTATTTTGAGTATGTCTCTTATAGGCATAGTACGCCATGCGTGCGCCCACATTATCAGCAATATTATCACCAGAGGTCAAAGTGCCATTGGTCGCCATGCCGAGTAGTACATATTTGTTATACTGCGATTCCAGGCAACGATAGCGCTCCTTGAAGTTACGCAACGATCCTGCGGACCACCAATTGATCTTCTTCCCATCATAGTTGAACTGATAGCAATACGAGTCGAATCCATGTGCCATCTCATGACCCACTATATTCCCGATGCCGCCAAACTTGAGTACATCGGGCAATTGCATGTGATAGAGCGGCCACTGGGACATGCCGATCGTGATGAACGCCTGATTGAGAAAATCCGCATAGTAGGCGTTCACTGTACGTGTGGGCATCAGTTGTGGTATTAGTGCCTTGTCCACCGAACGTAATCGTACCCGGGCTCTATTCTTTTCAAGTATCGCAACATTTTCAAAGAAATCCCCTGTCATATTCACCTCCTTATAGGCCTCATCGATGAGCTCGCGATGCTGTAGATCATCGCTGTAGCCAACGAAAACATCCATCGAGGATAGTTTAGTTTTCGCCTGTGAGCGTGTTTCCTCATCTAGCCATGTGTATTGCTCCAGCAGCGCATAGAAAGTATCACGTATATGCCGAGCTAACTGCAGGACATCTGCACGTCGATCCTTATCGAAAACACGCTCAATAAACCAAGGCAAGAGCGCATAATTGTAATACGATTCGGTGATCATACGACAAGAATACGGAATGCTAGAATTTCTTGAGCTCTGCGTTTTCCAGACGTCATAGAATTTTAGCAGCACACGTTGCTTTACATACGAGCGCAGCAACGAAACATTTTGTTGTTCCAGAAAATGTACCAAATCTCCAACAGATTCCAATTGATTTTGCACCACCCAAAACGTCTGCTGAGTCCCATTGAAAGCCACCTCAAAATATCGCGTCCAATTCAAACGATCCTCCTTATGCTTCTGCAGGAATTCACCCAATGACAGCTTTTCCGTTTCGTTGCGAGTTTTCACTAATTGCGTAAGATTTTTTTCAAATTGCGTTAAATTTGCAAAATTATCGAGAAATTCACGACGCTTCACTTCATCCTCGATATGAAAATCCTTTGTCATATTCTGCAACTGATCCTGCGTGTATTTCGAAAGCAATTTTGTTGGCGCCTGCAACAAGATGGTAAATTTCCTCAATGCCGTATTGTAATTGACTTTCAGTGGCAGCAACGGAAATATCTCATAGATTGACATGAAATTTACATAAATCCAATCTTGAGTAAAGTTTGACTTTTCATAACGATCTTCCAGTTCCATAAATTTTTTATAGCCCGGCGATAGATCGGCTTTCATTTGTACGCAGCTAGCGTAAAATTCTTTAGCTTTCCATTCCGAACTTGTTGTTTGATTTCGTGGCAGCTCTGTGGCATTCTGCAGAAATTGCAATACCTGCTCATCGATCACCTTTTGTATGGCCTGCAAGACGCTGGCGTTGCGTTGCTCTGGTAGCAGTAGCGGCGATTCCTTCCAATTGCCACATGCATATTCATAGAAATTCTCACAAGGATCGACGCTGAGATTCATGGTGGACAACATAAATTTGCCATATTCCTCCAGCAGTTCCTCGCGATGCGACCAATGGGATTTGGCAAACAAATCCGTATTATTTGTAGCTGATACAGCAACAACAACGACGGCAGCAACTGCATGGATTATTAACGTAACCAGCAGTGTATTCACCATTATTAAAATCCAGCAAACAGAAAAGGGCCAAACGCGCTCGCCAACTTTCGCAAATGTTCTAAACTTTGGGAGCAGCTCGCTGTGGCAATTTATACACCACGTGCAACAGGTTGGGCATAGCTATATAACGAATTTTGGGCAGCTTGCGATACCCTATAACGGCTATAAAAGGGGTATGCGTAAATTGCACAAAAGATTGGTGTGCGCTGCTTAGCTGATTAGAGATCTGAATTTCTTCAATAAAATATTTCAAAACATTTTTAAATTGTTTATTTACATCTTTAATGAAGAGTAGTTTAACTTTTAATTAATTTTAATAATTAATTGAATTAAATTAATTGTAAGAATTCAAAATAAATTAAATAAAAAGAATAGTTTCTGAATTCACTTAACGAGGAAATGTTAACAAATTCTAATTTAATATTTACAAAAAAATGTTTTTTTTTTAAATTAAATATAACAAATTTAATATTCAGAATTAAATTCTTTTAAAATAAAATAAAATTACATTCTTTAAATTCAATTAGTTTATTATGCTCACAATCCTCTAAAGAATATATTTTAGATATAGAGAGTATCTCTTTGTCCATCAGGTTAGCTGTCAACATTAACTGTTCCACGCTTAGTTTGGCACAGCTGACGCATTGATTTTATTGTTGTTGCTGTTATTGTTGTTGTGTTTTTGGTATTTTACAAACTGAAGCTCATTCTTCAAACTCACCACAGAAACCACAATTAGGCTGCTGAAAAAATTTATTGTTGTTCTAAATCAGATTTAAGCGAATATCTTTACCAAAATCTGCGCTCTCTTCGACTCTCAACACATTCTCCAATTAATTTATATATTTAGTCTTTATTTTAAACACTTTACCTCGTTCTCTTATCACGTTTGGCATATCGGTCTGCTCTTGATTTCTGTTTGTTTGTTTTGTTTTAGTTTTTGTTTTGTTCTGTTTTTTGTTGTTTTTTTTTTTTTTTTATTTTTGTGGAGAAGTTTTTAACCTATTTTATCTCTAATTATAGATCAAAGTTTTTCTGTGTTCGTATTTATTTTGTATTTTTGACCGAATGTCACATGTTAATGACCCCATTCTAAATAATAGCCGTAATTATAATGCAAAACATTTCGAAATTTTTGCTTTGGTTTTTGGTCTGTGATAGCAAATATTATGCTGTCATTTGTTCACCTTAAATAAAAAATTCGAATGGTAATTGATACATTAAGAGCATTTAGCTGAAGTACCTAACTTGAAATTATATACATTTTGGATTATTTTTGTAATTGATTTTTTAAATGTTTCTTTTTTTTTTAATACTCTTTCAAAATGTAGTCAAAATGTTCTCGATTAACATTTTCCCTTCTAATTAAAATTGTCATTTGGCGCTCTTTGTGCTTCTAAAATATTATATTATAAATTTATAAAATAATAAAATTAAAATTATTTAAAATAAAATTATATTGATATGTTAAAATACTAAATATTCTCTAAATTTCTCTTACATTTACTTCCATTCATTCTCTTCCTGTATGCAACATTTTAAGCGCCTCTCTTGGCACTTCTCAGATCTACAAAATGCCTTTCTGTCTCTTCCTTCTTCATTCATACACATTAAATTCCATGGTCAAATCATCATCAGCTACTGTTTGCCTCTGATCTCATTTGATTTGTGTTAAGCTCACATGCAGTTAAAACTCTAATCTCACAACTCTAATCGTCATTTCATGAATGAAAAACTTGGAATTTAAAGTCCAGTGGCTAATGATGCATGGAAAATACCGAACTATCAAATATCAAAAACCAAAAATCGAGTTGCGCTAACCACAAAATGTTCATTAGACCAAAATTATGATTATTGTAGAAAAGTTTGAATAATGAGAGGTAGTGTACAAAATCCACATATCTCTATACATATGTATGTGGTCTATATATAGCTCTAATAGAGTTGTGTTATGGTATGTTTCGTTTGATTTATGGTCAGCGAGAACAAAGCTGAATTAGTTTTAGCCGGGTAAATCGCATATTGAAACAGGAAGTCGAGACGACAAACGGCGACACGCGACACACAACACAACAAATTTTTTTCTCTCTAACATAATAAAGGGCATATTAGTTAACATTTAACCCTAAAGGAGGGCGTGTCGTGTGCCCGACACGCGCTTCTTAAAGATGCAAAAAAAAATATATATAAACATAAACAGCGAAAGGGTTGCGAGGGTTGACAGGAAATTTAGCCAGGCTGACACAGCTGCCAGAAAAAAGTGTGCCACGGCTTATGAAATGGAAATTGCAACCAGGCAGCGAAAGGGGGGAAAGTGATTTTCGTTTTCTCTCTCGGAAAAAAAACGAAAATTAGGGCGTGGCTGAGCTGACTTTTAATTATGCCATGTGCCCCGGCTGTCATCGGAGCTCAATGCTGGTGCCACTCAAGATTCCAAGTCCTGGCGGACCATAAGGCTCACAAAAACAAAATATAGAAAAGAAAAGCAAATTCAACATTTCAATTGATGTAGAAATATGAATCAAAAGGTGAAAGTTGCGCATTGTGCCAAAAATCTATTTAACGTGTTCTACACGCAAAAAAATTAATTAGGAACTTTTTGAGCAATTTTTATAATTTGAAATTGGGAATTGAAGAGGAAACTCTGATTGCAATAGCCAAAAACTAAATAAATAACTAAATTCATTTTATATAGAAACACTTCTGATCTCAACAGGATTAAGAATTTTATAATAAAAATACATTATATTACAAATTTTGAACATTTAAAAATATATTAAGATTTTTCTATAAATAAATTTGCATCTTTTTAGAAATATAAACAAGTTTATCAAGAAAATTATTTGACAAATATTTACAATATTCAAAGTATTTTATTGTAAATTTTATTTTTATTAACTTAAAAATCTCAAATATATGCATATAATTTTATTAAAATTTTTTTTTAATTTTTTATTATTTTAACTTTAATTTTATATTTTAAATATTTCATATTTCACTTCAATTTTTATTTAGATAAGTGGTTTTAAGTCTCTCTTATTTTGAAGCCTTTTAGCACTTTTCGCTCAGTGTAGCTTTAACAAGCAGTTGCCAACAGTTGCAATTGCAATTGCAGCACATCCTGCGTGGCAGCTGTCTCCATCAAGCCAGCAGCCACAGCGCGGCCACAGTTAAAAAACTGAAAATTAAATCCTTTTTTCAGGCTCAATTTGTTGCAGCTCCTGCTACTCCTGCTGCAGCATGTCCTGGCTTAAGGCAAGCTGCGCCAACTAAATCGAGCGCGTCAACAAAAGGACAAAAGACGATCCCCGTCTGTTTTTTTTTTTTTTTTGGCGGTTTATATCCTTTGCTCTATCTCCTTCTCTCTCTATCACTCTTCATCTATCTGCCTCTCTCTCTATATATTTTTTTTTTGGCATTGTTACATTGCGATTACTTTACCTGCAACACGGCGATTAACACGCATCCTTTTTTTTTTTTTTTTTTGGGCAACCTTAGCCAACCCTCTTCCTCATCTTCGTCTTCTTTTGGCTGACTGCCTTTATTGCTTTCTTATATGCGCTTTGATTTCTATTTGCGGCAATATCCTTTATCCATTGTGCCTTTTGTTGCATGCACCGGCTGGCAAACACATTAGAAGTTGCAATCGAACAATTTGTGGGGGAGACGAAGGGGAGAATGCAATGCAGCAGCAGCTAAAAGTGACAGCATTGCCGCATCTACAAAGATCCTTCAACATTTTTCAATTATTCTACGATATTTAATCTAGTTTTTTGTAGAGCATTCTCATTCTGTTTTTTCTTTAAATATCTCTATTATACTATTCCAACGGTAGTTTCTCAGTTTCTATTTCTATAGAAAATATTTTAATTAAAAATTTTATGGGACCACACATTGATGCAGCTATAGAAATCGAAATTATTTTTAGCCCAGTGTGATGTTATATAGAAATATTAATAAATTTTTAAATCAAAAACAGTTGAATCAGTTTTTTTTTTCAAGGTGCAGCGAGTCTCTAGCTCTGAAGATGAAAAATATAATTATTTCCGCTTTTCCCAGAGGCGTATGTGTATATAGATAATGCTTATGTAAAAATATATTAAATGGATTCTTGAATCAATGACGAAATAATAAAATGAATACTAACTAAATAAATAAGTAAAAATCAAAAGAAAACAAATTTTGAGTCTATAATATTTATATTCATTTAATATGGTATTTCCTTACCTATTAAAATTTTGTAAAATATAATATATTATATATATATTCTATATCTTAAATTTTTCCCTCAAATACAACATATGATATGCCTGATTAGAAATAAAAATCGTGCCGCCCCACCATCATATAAAACATTTTTGCTGCCTTAATAGAGTTATAAGCCAGCAACAGAAAAAGGGGCTGCTTCTTTCAAAATGGGCGTGATCATCCACGCTTATCGTCATGTAACGCCCACGCAAATGTTCAAATTTTTCATCATTTTAGTTTTTTAGTTTTTGATTTGTCAAAAATTGATAATCAATCAAAGTCATACACGAATCGAATGACGTTCAAAACTGATTATGAATTAAGCATGCTTTTTTTTTTTTGCTTTTTAAAATGGCGTGCAACCTCCCCTGAAATTCGCACCGCATTAGGCAGTGGATTTCACTACACTGGTTCTTTTTTATGTTGATGCCTAAAAGGCGTAGCTCGCAATAATGATGAGTAATTGATAGTGACACAGACGCAACTAGCCGAGCAATATGGCAGCTGGTTTAGCTAAGTGACACGTAGGGTGGATAGGGTAGGGTTTTTTTGGACTAGCTAAAATAGGGGTAGTTGTTGCGGCGCCAAGTGTTGTTAATGATGATTGTCAACCCTTTTCTTATGCCTAGTTTATGCCTTGATTTTGCCTTTCATTTTGGGTTAAAAAATAACAAATTCTCACTTCATTTTCATGTCAATAAAATTGCAATCAATGCATTTAGATGTTTGAAGAAAAAGGGGTATAGTTGACTAATAGCGGAGACAATAGCTATGGCTAGGCTCTATTAGATATATTTATAGCAGGGTATTTATCTAGTCATTCGCAAGCGCTTAAAGCATATATTTCTTGATATTCCTTTTACCCTCTTTTTTCTCACAACTCACATAATAAATTCCTGGCTATTCTTAGCTATATTTATTACAGGGTATTTATCTAGTCGTTCACTAGACGCATTAAGAATATTTTTCTTGATATTTCTATTCAAGTCTAGACTTTTGTTAGTTATGTTTTTGTTACAGGGTATTTGTCAAGTTGTTCATTATTATTCGTAATAATATTACCCCTTGATAACGCTTTTAATACCCCTTCTCTTTTGATTTATAGCCATGGCAAGCTGTCGCACGAAAACAATACCAAGTCCCTGGTATATGCGGCCCATTGGATATCATAATTATGACAGCAGCAACAACAATAAGGATGCTGAATTGTTGAACTATGTGGCAGCTAGCAGCCAGACGGCATTGCCACCCTTTGGTGTGGGGCTCGGACTGGGCGTGGGTCTTGAGCCGCAGACATGTCTGCCATATTTTGGCTATGAAACAGCAACCGTCACGGCAAAGGCGCACAAATTGCTGCCAGAGTTTTTGATACCACTACATGAAATTATGTTTCAACATCATTATCAACAACAACAGCAGCAGCAGCAGCAGCAGCAGCAGCAACGGCAGCCACTGGCAACAACAGCAACAGGAAGCACAATTAATAGTCTGCCAGGACTAACGTATGCTAAGACAGAGACATTAGCCAGCGCTAGTTGCTATGCAACAAAGTCATTAACCCCACAGCAACAGCAACGTCCGCGACACAATGGCGAACAGCAATTCGTGCGGCATTTTCACGAACGGGATCGACTCATACGCGAGCATCAACTGCAGCGACTGCGAGATGTTGCCGAACCAAGCAATAAGGACGAACAACAGGAGCAGGAGCAGGAGCAGGAGCAGCAGCAGCAGCAGCAGGTGGAGTCGCATAGCCATAACAATCATTGGCATGGTGTTGTCTATGATGGCAATGGCAATACCATGACAGCAACTCCCAAGCACAACAACAACACCAACAACGACAACCCACCAACAGCCTTCGCCTTGGCTGCTGCTGCGACTCCGAGCAAGGAGTCGCACATTTACGAGCAGACGAATGGTCAACTTTGTTGTGCTGGAAACCCTAACAGCCCCACAACCACACCAGCAGCAGCCGCACCTCCAGCAACAACAATAGTCACTACAGCAACAACAGCAACAATAGCATCTACAGCAGCTACACCAGCTAGGAACAAAGGTAAGTTTATGGCTTTTGCTTGCTAATTGATGTTGTCTAGGAATTTGGTTCTAGCTAGTAAATATGTTTTTATTGATAATAATAATATTATCATTATATTTACAAATTAATTATTAGCCTAATAGTCCTTAGATTTAAAAAAAAAAAAGTTATCATTATTATTATCATGAGTGTTAGGTTTATCACTAAATTAAGCATTAGCCATCAGTGAAAAAATAAACTCAATAAATATTTATTTAAATTGTACCAGCAAGAGGTAAACCAATTGATTAGTAAATTTACAGTTATGCCAATCATACATAAGCTAGCCATAACATATCTAACAAATAGCTTCAAGTTTTCACATTTATACAAAAAAGAAGCAAAACTCCCCCAGCCTTTTACATAGAAACTTTCAACTCAATTACGAGCGATTCGCCTAATAGAAACCATGTCAAGGCATGTTCACCTAACCCTAATGCGAAATACCTTTCCAGCTATTCGCACCACATCAACACACACACACGCACGCACACCCACACACACACTTTGTAACCCCAAGCAACACACGAAATCCATTTAAAATCACTAAAATATTAATAAATTTTACAAAAGTGCGCAACAAAATATGCGTGAAAATTCTCAAGTGCGAGCAACTAAACCTTGAACAACTTTATTTAATGGAATTTAAAACCACTTTTCATTGGGTGGTTGGCTGGTGGTATGGCTGGCTTGGGCAGCGGGTGGCTTGTGGGTACGTTTGCCTGGGGCGGCAAGCGGGTAACAAATACACTGAAATGGAACCACAATTGCATGAACTAACCTTTGACATGTTACGCACCCCAAAAAAAAAAAAAAAAGAAATCTGAAAATAAAAAAAAGAAAAGCTCACTCTGGTGTCAATGCCAACTGTGCCGCGTGCAGGTCCTGAGCAGCTTATGGCCAATTGAACGCACCCACCCCGCCAAGACAACAGTCACAGCGGGTGGTGCGGCCAAATCCAATAAAACCACTTTACAAGCTGTATAGCAAAGATCATGAATCCGATTTGGTTTAGCAGCTCAAAAGATTTTATGCGCAATTTTTTAAAATTATATATTTATATTGTATATTTGAATTTATGTATATATTTATATTTGTATTGTATTATTATACTGAATTTAAAAATATTTTGTAGAGAAATAATTTGCATAAAGGACCTCTTTTTTAATTGCCAAATAATATAATAATTTTTAATTAAAAAAAAATCTCTTCATGTGTTCAAATATCTGCAGCAGTTTTTTTTTATATAATAAAAAAATGGCTCACATAATGGCTACGCTTCTCTAAGGGTGAAATTTGCATAAAAGGGTTGCTCAAACAAAATGTCAGCTTTAAAACTAAAAAAATGGAATTTTGTATATATGTTTATATACACACACATAATATATAATTTAAATTATATTTTTATATTTCTTCATTATATATTATATTATATACATGTTTGAAAATCTCCAAAGGGTTGATTTTAAAAATTATATAAAGCTTTAAAATCTTCTCGAAATGGTGAGAAAATTTCTCCAAAATTCCGTTAGATGTTCAACAGACAATAACTGTAGTTAATCAAATATACCTTTCTTACCCTCGCACCCTACCATCAAACCTATAGCACAAAAAAAAAAAAAGACCCAAAAAATCACCCATAACAAGTAAAAATTGCATTGTTCTGACCCAAGAAAATTTCATTTTTTGCCTATTTTTAAATTTCACATTTTTTACACTAAAAAATTGCGCATTATTGAGGCACATTTTTGAACTAGCATAGGGGTTGTTAGGGACTGAGCAAAAGAGCGAGAGAGAATGAGAGAGAGACAGAGATTGTGTGTGTGTGTACAAGTGCGTTTGCTCTGCAGCTAAGCTGTTCAAGATCTTTGGTAATCCTCGACAATGATCCTCAATTTTTACCCTTGAGTTTCTTTTCACATATTTTTTTTACCTATTTTCTGCCCAAAAAAAGAAAAAGACAAAAATTTTCGCTACGCATTTTTCAATAAAAATCAAGGAAAATGCAACGGATTTTTTTTTTACTTGTCCGAAGGGTTGCATTTGACAGCAATTTCAGCTTCTTTTTTTTTTGTGGCTGCATCGAATTCAATAAACATTAATAAATATCACAGCAAAGTATGGAACAGTATTGAGGCATAAAGAACAAGAAGCAGACGAAGACTAAAGACGGCGCTTAAAATACGGAAGTAAAGGGACAATTATTTTCCTTCTTTCTTTGCTTTTTTGCTTTATTTCGAAGGCTGTTTTCTTGTGTGCTCGCGACATTTCCGTTAAAAATTGATTTGGGGTTTGCCTTTGATTTGCTATCGAAAGGGCATTTTGGCGCGCATTTATCAGCAGTTGGGCAAATCTTGAGCGGGTTAGGCCATTCACTAGGGTTCATTGTCAAGAAAGTAAAGATGAAACTTAGGTTTCAAAGGTGTATGAAATAGAATGTTCTACAAGTCTTGAGAAACTTGTATATGACTTGAGTAAAAATAATATTTCAATAAATATTTTCTAAATAAGAAATTTTATACTTTCTAATTAACATAAAACGTAAAAAAAAAAAAAAAAAAAAAAAAAAAAAAAAACAAATTAATAATAATTATTCTATATATTAAAGATTTTTTATATTTTTTAAATAATTTTTAAAGCAATGGAACATACAATAAAAACATCATTTTTAAAATAATTTTTCATTTAATTTTTTAAGTAATTTAAAAAAAAAAATACAAAGCCCTAATAATGCTAAATACGTACATAATAATTTTGTTTTATCTAAATATTGCATTTAAATTTAGTTTGCTATTCTTCTCGTAACTTTGCTCTTTAAGCAAATTGCACAAAATAGAATAACAAATTAAAGCAAACTGTAGACACAGCTACAACCCTCCATTAAGAGAAATAGTCAAAGTGAAAGATGAAGAAGAAGAAGAATACGAACTAGCCTTAGCTAGAGTCCCATTTTATTTGCCTAACGCAAATTGGGATGTCATTTTAATGCAACACCAACAACAACAACAACAGAGACGACAATAAGGACTCAAGCTCAAGCCAACCACTGAATTTCCTGCTGCCAGGGGCTGTACGTTTTTCATGCAAAGTGCGTCGTCCCCTTTTGTGGTTCGATGCTGCCAAGCGTTTATTTTCTTGATTAATTTCAATGTTCAAGCAAAAACTTTGTTGCTGCCCCCTTTTTGTATGGCATATTTACATGTGCGAGTCTCTTTCAGCTCTCAGCTCTCGTCGGTCGTCTCTCTCACCTCCCCCACTCTGCCCTTCTAGCTGTCTCTTCTCTGTCTGTTTTTGGCAAATAATCAAATTGGACTTCGCAAGCGACTGCAGATTGTTTATCTTTTGTTTCATTCCGTGACAAGTTTAATCAGACTACATGTAGCAGGACATGGACGCAGGACACACTGCAGGACTTGTGCAGGACAGCAGTCAAAAGGATAAACTATTGAAATTAGTTGGCAAGCCAACTTCAGCTTTTCCCTTAAGCACACGAAAAAGGGACGCAGATTTTTCTATTGATTTTCTCGAAACGCATTTTTATATACTTTCCCACTTAAATCATTTTGGCACTTTAATGAGAAAGAAAGAGAAATAGCGAAATACAAAAATAGAGAGAGATACTGAGAGAGAGAGAGAGAGAGAAAAGGAGGCTGCTTGCCCTGCGGTCTTTTATATCCTGCTTGAACATTAATTTTGCAGTTTTAATTAAAACATTTTGCACCACACAAACAAGAAGCGGGGCGCGCATTTTTCGCTCTGAAATATACCCTGTACATTTGTTATAGTGGGCACAGACACAAAAAGGAAACGTGGCATGCATATTTTATACATATTTATGCAAGTTTTAGAGATATTTATGAGGCGGTATGTTCTAAATAATTACAGGATATATTCTAGTAGAATATATTCAACAATTCATATATATAAATTTATATGAGTTTACAAAAGCCCTTAGAACAGCTAAGTAGAAGGTGATTTTAGGGTTTCTTCCAGTTGAATGGGTTCCTTGTATATTCATGATTTTTTGAGACTAGAGGCTATATCGCATTATCTCTATCTGTCTCTTCTAGTATTATTTGTAGAGTATTTTATAGTTGTGCTTCATTCTATGTTTTCGTAAACAAAAACCACAGTCTTTGCTGCTCACTCATAATCATAATATGTATTCGCTGTCAACGAAACACCATCCACCCACATACGTTCTATAGAAAACGTAGTCTAACCCCATACGTCCACATCCTCAAGGACCCTACATACCACACTTTCCTTCTCGCCATACATAGTGTTGCCTCCTTGTGTACACATCGCACGTCGCTTGCATGTGGCAAATGCTTTCGGGCTGCTGCTTTTTCTGCAGTGATGCAAAAACTTTTGTACACCACCCACATCAGCCCCTCTCCAACCTCCACCATAACTTTCATATATAGAAATGCAGAAGCAGAAAAGCAACAACAATGAGCGCCATACTTGTTGTAATTATTCCCTAAACTCCAAACTCTAAATGGGCTTTAGTGTTTATATAATAAAAACTTACGAAGCACACACTCACACGAACATAAATATATATATATATATTTACATGCATCTGCATTTTGCTCATTTTGCAGCATTTATGTACACCACACATATAAGAGCACACGCTCCATGTAAAATCACCCAATAAGCTCAAACACCTTTATGTGCGCTCTCACACTCACACACAAACATCCTAATTATGATCCATGTACTTGAGTGCAAACGAAGTATGCAAAAAGAAATATTTAACGGCAACTGCGCAGCGACGCAGTGAGCTACTCAAATTGCACATGCATATGTATATGTATATGTATATGTGTATGCATATATAGCGAGCGCATTGGCCACACCCATTTCACTCAAACTCTATGCTAATGCATACCAAGTACTGCTCAGGGGTAGGTATGCAACGGGACAATGACAACACAAAGTCTAATCAGAATGCATGCAGTCACAGCCGAATACGTTCCACACAGGCACACTCACTCACTCACTTACTCACTCTCACTCGTGCTCACTTCTTTACGTAACTCAACTCAACTCTAACGGTGCAGGGTTGATAACTGCTTGAGCATAAACATTTGAGCGCAATGCTGTAAGCAAATGTGCGTCAGAGAGTGAGTGAGTGGGCAAGGGCAACAAAGAAAACTAGGCAAAAGGAGAAAAAAACAACAAATACAGCGACTGCCGCTGCAAATCATAAAGCATGCACTCAGACACACACACACACACGCTTAGCCAAAGGCAGGCAACTGCAGCGACAGCGGCAGCACTTTGTACCGTTTGACGCTGGCTTCGTCGTTTCAGTTGCATTCGGCAGGCGAACGAAGTCGGTTCGGCATATCTCTTACTGGCAGTCGCAGTCGCCAACGCAGTTGCAGTCGCAGTCGCAGTGCAAAAGCCGCAATTATTTTTGCTTTTTATACGATTAACATTCAAACTTTTTACAAACCAAATTGGCAACTCTGTACGCGCGCTCGCTGTGACTAGCAAAAAAAAAAAAAAAAAAAAAAAAACTTTTGACAGAACAATCGCATTTACATATATGAACGAAAGTCAGTGAAAAGTGAATTCAAATTTACTAACATTTTGTGAATGCATAAAAAACTTATTTAACCAAAAGAAGTATAAAAAAAAGAAATCTAAGATGATGTTGCTACAGCAGCAGCAACAGCGCCGTCTGTGGGATACCACCAAATCAACAACAACAAAAGCAACTACAGGATCCCCAGCTGCAGCAACAACAACAACAACGACGTCGGCGGAGGCCACAGCTGAAGTTGGCAACAAATTGGATTTGAATTTGGACGTTGCAACTGCGAAACGACGAGACGCTCGTCTAATGCAACGCAAGGATCACGAAGAGACAAGACATGCATGTAGGAGACAATATTCCATATTTGATTTTTATTAACATAAATATAAATAGTGGCAGAGTTGCCATTTATGCGAAACAAGCAAAGCTTGTCGAAAAGCTTAGTTGGTAGCTGCTGCTGTAAAGCTTAGCTTGGCTCGTTCTTTAGCTTAATTTGCCGTTAAATTTTGTGCTTTTATAGAAACAATTGCTCTTAGTTCGATCAAAATTTGAAATTCAATTTTTTTTAATTATAAAAAAAAATTATTAATGAAATAAATAATAAATTGGATTTTTGTCATATAAAATATATAAAAATATTTAAATCAATAAAAAAAATATTATTTTAAAAATATATAATAAAATAAAAAAAAAACTAAAATAAATATAAAATATATATTATATACAATACTTTTTACTTCATAAAAATTATAAACTTACTTAAAACTTATGCAATATTTTAGTAAAAACGTATGTAGGACTTTTGAAGCTTTGTTTAGAATCATTAATTTGATTTTTAATTAAGTTTTTTTAAATTTTAAAATTTTATATGTGTACATAAAGTACATCATTTTGAGACCCATTTTCAAATGTTTCAAAGTTTCATTTCAAGTCTAAGTAAACTAAGTAGACATTCTTCTTCTTGCCATCATTTCACCTGCGACTTTCACTTTTCATTGCAAAAACCAATTTTACTTGCAACCCAAATGCCGCATGATCTGATTGTAAGCGACGCACGCCCACACAATAGACAACGGCATAGAATTTCGATTTCCATATCAGGATCTACGATTTCATGGCATTTTGCTATAGTTTTAGTTTTGATTTGGCATCATGAGATGTCCTACCGAGGCATCTCCTGCTGCTGCAGATGCCGCTCCTTTGAGCCTCCCCACAGTGCGTGTGATCATTTTTTTTTGTTTCTTTAGATTTGCATCCTGGACAGCGAGTCCTGCACTCTATGTGTGTGTGTGTGACCGTTGTCCTTTTTACCTGTTTAAACAAACGTTGTCTCAGGTATTTTGCATGCACACAAGAAAACTAAAAAAAAAAAACGTCAGGCATATGTCCTTAAAAAAAAGAGGGAAGCGTAAAGAACAAAAAAAATAGGAAAGGACAAGATGCAGCGCCTTTTTAGCCTAGCTCTTAAGACTGAGGCGTGCAATTTCTCAAATTTTCCCTTAATTTTCCTAGTCATAAAAAAAATACAACACAGCGCTAGCCACAAAAGCCAAATTTTGTGTAATTACATTTAAGCCGTGGCAAGGATAATGCGTCCTTCCTTTTTGCCTTTTTAATTGCATGAAAAAAAAAATACAGAAAAAGAAAACAAGTAAGAGTAGTAGTAAGAGTAGTCTGTAGGGAATGCTCAACTTAAAGATACCTGTACATCGTATCGAGCAATTGTTTCAAGCATTTAAGACACATATTCTTGCCTATAGAGATAGAGATGAATAGATAGAGAAATATATTCTATTTATATACCAAATTGACCTAATTTTACTATATACATTTTAATATAAAAAATCTACTCTCTTTACCCATTTTCAATATGGTTAGACTTTAGTAACATTTTGCTTGTAACATGCAGATCAGCGTAAGCAAAGTCAATGACAAAATCTACTAACCAGAATCCATTACGTGAATGTCCTTTGAGGTAATCTGTATATTTATAATGTCAAGCTGAAGCATTATGCACAAGGATTCCAAAGCATTTCATCTGCCATATATTGTCGTAAAAATATGTCGCCTTCTCTGCTTTCTATCCCCTTCTCTCCCACTCTCTTTCTGTAACTCTGTGTGTGTTTTCTGGCTGCCACACTTTGTTTACGCCCCGGGGGAGCCATAAATATCATATCTACTTTGCAACACAAAAAACTCGACCACTGACTGGACTCTGGACATCGTCGTAGGATAACGCCTTTTTGCACATATGCGTGTATTTAAAGTACTCTCTGCTTGAGTATGCTTATGTGTGTGATCAAGTATGTGTGGTGTGCGTATGTGTAATGGTGTGTCTGTTTGTCAGACTTTGCATAGACAGTAGCAAAGCCGTTTATGTTAGGGTTCAATATGATAATGCGCTCATAAGCTATTCTACATTGAAGATAACAAAAAAAAAAAGATAAATAATACAGGTACAGATACAGTAGTCATTCGCTATGTTGACTCAATGCTCTCTATATAAATATAAATATATATTTTATAAAATTTCAAGAAATTTTTTTACACATATCTCGTCAAACTTTAAGATTTAAATACTTTCTAGTATTTCAAGTTGAATTCATGCTGATTTCATCGCATAGCTGTCGCAAGTCATTTGGCGCTCGCGAAGCTCTTAAAAAGTTTACAACTCCAAGCACCCAACCCCTGAAACAACACCACTCAAAGGACAGCAATGGACAGTAGAAATTTTTGCATGTTACGCTACAACGAAGCACCGTAAATACTAATGGACATTTTACGAGCCAAGTGGCCAAAAAGCACACCAAATGGACAAACGATGACCAACTCAATGGGTGTGTGTCTGAGTGTGTGTGTGTGTGTGTGTTTCAGAGACACTCGCCAAAAACAGACAACGAGCAGACGAAAACAGCAAACGCAACCCCCAAAAAAGCAAATTGAAATACGTACGTGACATTTGCATTTGACAGAAGGCTAAATAATCGATAGGAAAAGGTCAATTATCGATGTCAATTGATATACGCAAATACGATGTGCAAGGACAATGCCTAAAATGAAGTTACTATAGCAATAATAATATTGTATAGACATAATACTGTTTCAATAATTATCGCTACAAATTAAAACCATTATCGATAAGTACACCATTTAAAGATTGGTGTAAAAACCATTCAATAATATATCACAATATAATAATAAACTGAACTGATAACATAATTAACGAGAATCAGCACAGTTTCTTATAGATAACCAACATTTAATTTCTATAGATAAACAAAACTAATTCTTATCAATAGAAAAAACCCTTTACTATTGATATTTCCGTGACGAGCTTTCCCTGTGCCTCTTAAACTCAGAAATACGGTTATCGATTAACTAAGCTTAACTATCGATAGTCCGTATAATTTATTATTGATAAATAACATTTTGTTTATTAATAGACAATGCTCATGAGTATTAATTTTTCTGTGTAAACCTTTCTCTAATCCATGCCTCTACCTATTTCATTCACTCAATTGTTTGCTCTTAAATATACCAGAAAATAGTTGTAATTCCTTTTTTAAATTCCTCACTCTTCAAGAAATTCCCTTCTTTGCGAAACCTAACCACATGAATTGTAAATTAAATGTTTTTTTTTTCTCTCCATTTCGTTTCTTTGCAGTTATGCGACACATGTCAAACTCGCCGACACCGCCATCTCCCCTGCGATCTCTATCAGGTATGCGTCTAATCCTTTGCTAACATACATCAAACATGCACCAAAATATAAAAATATAAAGAAAGGTCTCCTATCTCTGGTTAGGGTGTAGGGATATTCGGGTTTGCGAACGTGAAATGTGGAACGTGGCTACTTTGTGGCCAAATTGATTACTCACACGAGCTACGTAGCCAATTTATTGATGTCTCTTTGGTGATAGACAGAGAGGGAGGAAGGGTAGGGCAGCAATTTTATAGTTTTTGGCAAAAGGATATGCAACAGCAACAGCAACAACAATGGCAACCCCCAAGCAAATGTTTAAGGATGCGCCTGAGGTTCAGCTCGAGCTCTGAGCGTGGCTCGTTGGCTCGAGGCTTGCGGCCTGCGGCTTAGGTAGAGCCACGCACGTGACTAAAGTGTGGCTTGCAAAACTATTGAAGGATATATGTTTATGGATAAACTGACATTGAAGTGTAGTAAGACATTGGAGAGATATATGACAGAAACTAAGTAACAAAATGGAATAGAAACTAAAATATATATTTATATAAAGAGATTTTTAAATACATACATGAGAGAAGAGCTAACCTTAGACATATCTAATATCTAATGCATTAAATAAAATATTTTCCAGCTTCATTTTATTAGAGTTGGCATCTCATTTTAAATATTCAAAGAATCAAACATTTTCAGTTTCCAAAGTGAACCCCCTAATCATTCCTAATGTATATATATATTTTGTATATATTGTCCTTCCCACCCACAACTTGGAAACAACCCTGTCAAATTTGCAAATGTTCAATAGTTTTGAAAACACAACAACCCTCACGACATATGCAAAAGGTTATTTATATACACACACACACAAACACACATGCATCAAGACACTTTTGACCCCATTGTACACCCGCCTGACCCTCACTCACTCCATCTGTCTCCTCTCTCTCTCTCTCTCTCTCTCTCTCGCTTCTATTGTCTCTTCCTTTGGCTCGCCCTTTTGGCAGACACAAAATAAAAATAACAATTTGTCAGAATGTAAATTTCACAACTGCGCATTTGCATTTTATTGTTGCGAGCAATTATGTCAGAGAGAGGTTCGTTCCTAACTGCTGACCTTTAGCCCCTACCCTCTAGCCTCTCTCGCTTTACCCATTCTCCCTGCCCTACCTCCCTCCCTCTCTCCCCCTCTCATAGACTCCTTAACAAAGCATAACTAATCTATGCAAAAACATGCATCAATCCACCCCAAGCACTCATGCAAACATTGCGACAACCCTCATTTAAATAGTTGCAACAGGGTTGCCATATCATCAACTGACAATTAATTTTGCATTTTTATTGGTTTACACAAATTAACGCGACGCGCTTTATTCAAATATGTCACAACTGCAGCAACAAAGAACCCCTAATAAAAAAAAAAGGGTTGTGGCATAATTTAAATAAAAAAGTGAGTTTGGGGTTGGCTCAAGTATGAGGTTAGGGTTACAGCCAATCAACTGTTGCGCATCTTCCTTCCTACCATCAAATTTGAATAGCAAATGAGGTGTCAAACGTGTGGCAAATTGTGTGAGTTTTTTGTGTGGAAGGGTTCAAGTCTCTCTGGTTTTTTTTTTTTTTTTTTCAACCCTAACACTCGAAATTGAAAGCGGGGTTACGCGACTTTTTAAGTGCTACTTGTTGACTGTTATTCAAATTGTGCAACGCCTTTTCCTTTCTCACTGCCACGCACCCAAAGGATTTGTTTGCGTGTTACTAATTGTTTGGGTATCCTATTTTTTTGATAGGGTAATTTGTGACTCTCTTTATAATATTTTAATCAGCGGTTCCGTTTTTTTGCCTGTCGTTGATTGATTGTGTTTCTTTTGATTGGCTTTGAGGCGTTACGAGGGCGTTTTGCTTTGGCTTATTTGTGGTTTCATGGTACTTAAAAATTTTGAAAAGTGTTGAAGTCAAGACCAGGGTTAAAGGGTTTGCTTAGTTACGTAGAAGTTGTCAAGTGGTTTGGGTAATAAAGCAGAAAATAAATAAATGAATTAAAGAAATAAAAATTTAAAAAAATATAAAAAATAAATAAATAAATATTAAAAATATAACCTCCAGCAAGTCTACGATAATATGTGCGAATTATAAAAATATCCTTCTGCTACTAGGAAAAACTTCAAAATATAATAATTATATAGATACATACATATCCTTAATTTTATACATATAGGAATATTTTATTCATTTTTTACAATATTTAAAATCGAATTGCATTTCATTATTTACGAAATACACAATATTCCTTTTTGAACTTTTCAATCAGCATTAGATTTAAATATTTGATAAAAATACCAGAAAATTCTTTGCATATTCAGAGATATTCAAGCGTTATCTTTAACTAGATATCCTGCATAATTGGATAGTTTTGCGAATATTTATTTATATGTCGAACTGTTATATCTTTCCCATAAATCGCAACACGCACACTTTGCCCAGTCGCCCCATGCGACGAACAACCCCTAAAGAGAGAGAGACAAGAGCATACGAGATAGAGCGAGGGGCAATACTTCATTTGTGAGTGCAGTGCTGAGACTCACACTCGCACTCACAGTACACTAGCACATACATTCACACATTTCCACATTGTTGCAACAACACACATCTGCTGAACAGCACCTGGCATCAGGTTCTGCATTCGTTTCTCCCGATTTCCATTTTTGAGTTTTTCCCTGCTGGATCTCTGGCAGCAGTCACAATAGTTTTTCATTTCGCCTGCAGCTTCTTGACTTGCCACATGCAACACAATGCAACACAGCAGCCTCTTTTTTTTTGTTTTATTGTCGCATCAAACCCTTTTTGCCAATCACAAGTTGCATTTCAACTCCACCCCGAAGCCGACAAACTAAAAATCAAAAATGGAAATCCTTTGCCTTTCCAAATTGTAACAAACGAAAGCGAAAAAAAAAAAGAAATTCCAGCCAGGGGGTTGACAAATTTTACAATCAGCGGGTGGGTTGAAGTTTGTAACCCTTATCTAACTATGTGACTTTTTTTTTAGACTTGACTGCATTTCTGCTAATTATATTAACCGAAACATAAGTCATAAAAACAGCTGCCCACATATCAAAAGTTTTCCCTTCTCTCTAATGCCGCCCGCATTTCAAATCAAAGTTTTTTAATCCTGTTAAGAGAACTGAACAAAGCTGCAAAGCTGCTTAGCAAATCAACAAAAATGAAAAAATAAAAAATAAATAAAAATAAACGATATGTGAAATCGTTTTAAAGAGTTTAAAGCTCAACTGAAAAGTATGCTAATAAAAATATTGTAAAATTATTACAAAATCAATTTTCATTAAGTCATAACTTTAATAAAATAAAAAAATGGTATAATTCAATTTTATTATCATCCATTTTTTAAAATATTTATTTAAAAAAATAAATAAAATAAACAAATAAATAAAAAAAATAATAATATTTTTTTGAATAAATGATGTTCATACATTAAACATTAAATCTTAAAAATTGTATGTATACAATTTTTCCCACTTCCTATTTCAATTTTTTAAAACACAATGGAACATTTCTTTACTGCAAAGACAATTCCTTTCCCCTAAACTGATCTACGCTTGAAGTTCTATTTAATGGATTATCTTACAATAACTTCCTTGCCATTCTTTAATTTCAACAAAAATTCAATAGGTTATAAATCAATAAATATGCTCATGACACATTATGAAATTTGAGATCTCTAGGAGTACAAAAAGAAGACGAAAAATTTGAGATGAAAACAATGGAAAAACCAAAAGTTGTGCAAAGCTTCCTGCCTGCAGTGCTGGCGATTTTTCAATTATTATGCATGATTGAATTTAAGGCTAGTTGATAGATGTAAACTGGGTGGAGGTCAGTGGAGTAGGCGTGGCACAAAGCAAAACCCTTCCGCTTGAGTGTCTATCGTCTAACGGCAGCTAACCGCAGGACAACAACAGGACAACAGGGCAAAGGACTTAGCCGAGAGCCCATTCAATTGGAAGATTGAATAAAATTTGCCTTAAAATAGCAAAAATATTGAAAACTTTTAGATACGTACAAGCGTGTGGAAGGGAGTTAAGTTGAGTTGGGCAATTGAATTATGCGTCGTATGTGTGTGTGTGTGTGTTGCCCTGCTGTCTCTGCAGTGGCTACTTGCAAACTTCATTGAGTTGGAAAATTGAAAAAAATATATATACATATATATAATATATATTTAGTTAGGGAATATACATAAAATGTTTGGCGACTGATAACCGGCCAATATGATTGGCTTTAACATATTTTAGTTGGGCAATTCGATACATGAATCAAGGAGTCAAGGAGTCAAACAACGGGTTGATCGAACCTTCAGCCCTCTTTTGAATTTAAATAAGAATTGTTGCAAAAATACTAATATAATATTATACTTTTGTTAATTTCAATCTTCTTCTTTTATTTACAGACTGTGGCAAAAGCTACGAAGAGGAGGAGGAGGAAGAGGATGATGATCTGGACGAGGATGTGGCTCAAAATTTGAGCAGCAAACGTCGCGCCTCTCGTCAACTGGATGTTGCAATGGAGAATGAGGTGCTAAATTTGGCCTCGCCGGCGCCCAAGCGCTTGGCCCTCGAGCAGCAAACACCTGAGCCGCAGCCGACAAAAGCAGCAACAGCTACTGCCACGCCCCCAATGGGCTTGCCAGCATCGTTGGGCTTTGGGCCAGAGGATATGCAACAGGCACTGCAACTTCAGTTGCATAGTTATATTGAAATGGTTCGTCAACTGGCGCCCGATGCATTTCCCAATCCCAATTTGGCAACCCAATTTCTGCTACAGAATTCACTGCAAGCCTTGGCCCAATTCCAGGCGTTGCAGCAGCTTAAAATGGAAAGGGAAAGGGAGCAAGTGCAGCAGTTGCAGCCAATGCCAAGTGAAATTATTCCCACCCGACACTATTCCACGCCTCTGAGCAAAAGTCCGCTGCGCAGTCCGTCGCTCAGTCCAGTCGGTCGCCAAATGGATCCGCAGCAGCGCACGCCGCCCAATTCCTTGGCCGGCTTGGGCCTAAGCAGCGCAGTTCTAACACCAAATACGCCCAGCATGCAGCAGCAGCAACAGCAGCAGCAACAATCGACGGCGGGTGCATCCAATTCGACGCCCAAACCCTTGAATAGTGGCGCCACCGTTGCGGCTGTCATGGCCACTAAACTGGAACAATCCCCGGAGGAGACTACAGATCTAGAGGAACTGGAACAATTTGCCAAGACCTTCAAGCAACGACGCATCAAACTGGGTTTCACCCAGGGCGATGTTGGCCTGGCCATGGGCAAGCTTTATGGCAACGATTTCTCCCAGACCACCATCTCGCGCTTTGAGGCGCTCAATCTGAGTTTCAAGAACATGTGCAAGCTGAAGCCCCTGCTCCAGAAATGGCTCGAAGATGCCGATTCGAGTGTGGCCAAGTCAGCTGGTGGCGTCTTCAATATCAACACTATGACCACCAATATATCCAGCACACCGGAGAGCATATTGGGCAGACGACGCAAGAAGCGCACTTCGATAGAAACCACAATTAGGGGAGCTTTGGAGCAGGCATTTATGCATAATTGTAAACCCACCTCAGAAGAGATTAATCAACTGTCGGAGCGTCTGCATATGGATAAAGAAGTCGTGCGCGTTTGGTTCTGCAATCGTCGGCAGAAAGAGAAACGCATTAATCCCTCTCTAGATCTGGATAGTCCAACAGGTACGCCGCTGAGCAGCCATGCCTTTGGCTATCCCCCTCAAGTGCTTAATATGTCCAATGGACATATGCTGCTTGAAGCTGGCGGCGGTGGATCTCACTGTGGCAGCTCCATTAGCTCCGGGGATTGAGAGATCGATCGTCGAGCATTATATCCATAATTCAACTTGTATATAAAGAGAGTGAAGTTCTCCAAATCTTCCACAAACATTCCAAAAATTAAAAAAAAAATAGATATATATATATATTGGAATATATATATATATAAACCGCAACAAAAACTGCATATCGTATTATCCCTGTATCCAAACTCCTCCCTGATAGATGTTCGTATCAGCATTCCAAAACGAATTTACAAGTACATATAAATATATATACAGCCCCTATATATAGACATTATTATATTGGATCTATGTATGTAGAATGCCCCATAACCGTTGTTGTCTCCGTATCTGTATGTACGTACGTGTCCAGCATGCCAATTTATCAACTATTTATAGCATATATACATACTATATATAAATAATATAAAATCTAGACACCTATGTAACATACTATCTATATTATTATGTAATGATATTGTTGTACAATGTCCAATTGTAAATTGATCTTAACACTTAGATCTAACAAAAAAAACAAAAAATTTCAATAAAAATCATTTAAAAACTTAATTGAAGAACGAAATGTGTTTATTTTGGGTATAAGAATATAATGCGAAGGGCTTCGTGAAAATTACTTAAGAAAAAATAATAATAATACGCATAATATTAATAATAAATAATGCTGAGATTTTATTATAATTTATTCTTTTTTATTTTATTATGAAATGAAAATATTTCTTTTCATTTATTTATTATTTTTTTTTTTTTTTCATTTGGACATTTTAGAATATTCTCAGAATTTGAGTATTTTTGAGATAAAAGGGTGTTCATAATGCGAATATATATCTCGAATCCTAAAAATCAGCAGGCAATACCTTTTTGCTATCATTCGTAATCGTTTTGTTTTGGATTTGATTTATAATTCAATTAGGTGCCATTTCTCAGTGTAAAAGCCCTCAATCCTAAGTACACTTGAATCTCATTAAAAGCTCCCTAAATAAATATTTAACAACATATTTAGTTAACTGATTTCTTGGTCCCAGAGAGTGAGAGAGAGAGCGAAACAAAAATAGGAATCACATCCGCCAGGACACGCGCCAAACGCAAACACACCATTTTTTAATAAACTTCCTTTGAGCAGGAGAGGGACCCTTACCAACCCCTTTTCCTTTTTTTTTTTTCTTTGGGTACTCGGGAGTGGATTTTGTTGGATAAGAAATCACTTCATCTTTCTCAATATGGAAGCAAGCTGCAAACCCTTATTTGTATATCGAAAGCAAGCGTGTAAATCCCATTGACCATAAAAAAAAAAAAAAAAAAATACCCCAACCCCAGATGGAAAAAAAGTTTTTAGAGGGTTGGGTTAAGGCGACCTGGTTGGTGCCAGTCGCTGATTCGTTTAGGGCTGAACGAACAAAAAAAAAAGGGTTTATGCCATAAATTCACACATAGTTATGTCATATGGTCTACTAAAGGGCAACGATTGTTTTTCATGTTGTCCCTGTTGTCCTTTTTTCTATTGACAGTGAAAGCATTTAGAGCTGTGTGCCAGTTGTTTATTATCCGAGCTCATTTTAAATTGTTTTACATCGCCATAAAACATGAATTTAGTTGCCAGTAGGAATTTAACTAAGGAATAAACATATCTTATGTGAACAAAATAAAAAACTTTACGAATTAGATTGAATAAAATTGATTATGAATTAAAAGTATATTGACGAATATAAATTAAATAAAGTTACTATTCTATTCGCATATAACGTCCATTATAGTGAATAGTTATTGATTATGCGATTAAAAGGACAGCACTCACTTGATTCTAGAAAGCGGTCTTGCCTTCTTGTCACTTCTCGGTTTGTCACTCACTATTATAAACATATCAGAAAATCACTTTTTTTTAAGAAGCAAACATTACTCTTTTTGATCACTTAAAAAAAAAATTAAAAAATAAAAAAAAAATTCTCCCTGAGCAACTGAAACATACACACGAACAAACACACAACCAATAAGACCAATCAACTTTATTGCAGCGCACATACAAAATTTGCTTGTGAGAAACATACACTTACACAAACACATATGTACATCATACGCATTCACTTACACGAGTGCAAGCGCAAAAGGCAGCTCTCCACACTAATATAAACATCCACTCCGCTCACTCCTTTAAAGCAAATAACCAAAGTAACGGAATCAAACGCGAATTCCAATAACACGCACGCAATACCTGCTAGCTAACTCGCTCCCTCTGATTGCCTGCAAAGCGGCTGCAGCATATAAAACAGATTACGCTTGCTCTTTCATTTTTGCGTTCATGGTGAAAAAAGCACTGCATGGAAAAATTTGAATATATTTTACAGATTTTGAAATCAAGCAAATACAAATGAATCGCTTAGATAAAACACTTCACAGCCGCGTACGCGGAATATAGTAAACTCGCTTAAAACTCGATAATTATTTAAAACAATAATTAGCCACACACCAGCGTCAAATTCGACCGATCAGCAAGGCTTCGCTACAAAGACTAAATCTGCATACATATGTATGTATGTACATCTGTATGTACATATGTAATTGTGTACAGCCATTTGCTCTTCTAGAAACGCAAATAAGAGCATGCAACTAAATCAAATGCGCAATTCGCTGTACACGCGAGCTAAAGTAACGGGATCAACAGAAAATCTCTCGCTCTCATTGCTCTTGCTCATAATTGTTGTGTCAGAAAAAAAAGTATATTAAGAGCGAATGCTTGATGTGTGACATGATATCACATGTTCCTTGTAAGTGAAATATTTCCCTCTCATACTATTCTTACTGCAATGGGATAGTAGATGCAAATGTATGTATGTATGGATGTACGCAAAACCAATCAAATCTAAACTAAAAAGATATGTATAAAAAAAAAACGTATAACTTATAAACTTTTAAATGTATAATAATTAAAAAATAAATCAATAAAAATACATTAAAAAATAATTAAAAAATAAATAAAAATAAAAATCAACAAAAATGTTAACAAAATAATTTTAATCCCATATTGCTATTTTATATTTATTTAAAAATGATCGGAAATTACAAATATAGTAAGATGCTTTCATTTAAAAGATATTTCCCATAAATATGTATGTATATATTATTTTTTATATATTAAATATCAGTTTAAATGGAAATGCCATTAAATTTTGTTAAAAGTTCGTTTTGTAATACATCAAAAGCACTTCGAAGGCACCTCGCAGCACAGACCAACTGCCAAGTGCTGAAACCGCCCTCGGGCGTATGTCGTGGAGCAGGTCCTTGGGTAAGTCCTCTATCTGTAGCACTCACACATAATTGGTACACTTCAGAGCTTCGCTCTTTGAATCGTTATCAGTCCGTTGCAGACGCTCGTTCAAAGGTTCGCAAATCGCTTTCAATTTTCAGCCCACATATTCAAAATGCCACGCCCCCCACTCTAGCGACCCTGCTCGCCGCATTTGCCGCCCTCTGGTCATTTAACTGGTCAAATAGAAAAGCGGGTCGATTGGAAGTTGGGATTAGGCTTTGCCTTCAGCTGGGGGCTATTATTTCTCTCTCTGTATGTATGAGTGTGTGTGTGTGTATGTGTGTGTGGCATGTGGCATGCCTCCCCCACTCCACTCTGGCTCCTGCCCTTTTGCCTTTGCCTTGCCTTTGCCTTGCTTAGATCGGCTGCTAGAGATTTGCTATGCGAGTCCTTTGATAGATTTCGTTCACTGCATTTGCAAATTGAATTCCCATTTTGTGAAATGTTCTCTCCATTCGACTTCATTTATAACAATTTAATGAAATTTTCGAATGCGTTTTCATAACGGTTCTTTACTCATACGAGCACAACAACAGTTTCGTACTGCGTAAAGAAGAAAATAAAAATCATTAATCAAATGGTAAAGCTGGCAGGACTAACGAAAATTAAGTTTTTCTGCTACAATTTTTATTGCTACTTTTTCACGGCTTTAACTTGATTTCAATTGGAGTGGACGCTTACTTGCCACGCCCACTTCAAGAGGCGTGTGAAATGGAAGTGTTAATGTGAGAGGACTAGATAAAGTGGCCCTCAAGCTAATGGAATATATATCAGCGAATCAAGTGATATATGCCAAACGTAATCTTAATTCTTGAAACCTTTCTTTAAGATATAGGAAATATATGTTAAACTACTGAAAGATATCTTTTATCTAATTAACTTATCAAAGTCTGTTCGTCCCACTGCTCAGTTGTACTATATACTCTTATTCGGGTCTATCAAATCTACTCAAGTTCGACATATATTTATGTGCAGAAATATGAAATATACATATAACAATCTGCAATGGGTACAGGGTATTAAAATAGTAATATTATTCTGTTGAAAATGCAGCAAATTTCAGATTTTTTCTAATCTTGTCGAGGTAAAATATCATGTGTTGAATAAAGTAACTTAGCTGTAAATATTGTTTTATATATTATTAAAATATTCTATATTAAATATTATTATTATATATGTAAGTTTTTTTCTTTTCATTTTATCGTTAAAAAGTTTCAACTCATTCCCTAAAGCTAAATTTTAACTTAAAGTTAACAAATTGATTGCATTATTGCTCAATTGCTTTAGAGACAAAGATATTCCCTCGAATACAAAATGTCTCGAACAAATAGAAATCGTGCTCGCAAATTATATATAGATGACATATGTTCAGTTTCTGAATGAATGCGCGCTGCGTCTTTGCTGTTTTGAATTTCAATTGTGTCTATGTGGGCGTAAAGGGGGCGTGGCTTTGTACATACCACCCCTTTTTGCAGACAATCTAACGCAAAAGTTGCCTTTGTTCTCAAGCAAATACAAACAAGAAAATAACAGACGAAGAAGCAGCAGCAAAAAATTACTGCGAACACAATTGAATTACAATGAAAATATGAAATGAGCGACAAAAAGGAACAAATTTTATTTTATTTTTGATTCTTTTTCATTAAGCAAACAAATGGGACAAAGAAACAAAGCGAAAATCAAACTGAAATACAAAAAAAAAAAGATTCTGTAAAGTGTGAGTGGGGCAAATATATAACTAGGAGCCCCCCAAAAAAAGAAAAAAAAAAACTCTTCGTAAAAAATCGCAGATTCAATATTTGCGCATACAAACAAATGCGAATCCCTAGACATAGGACTAGAAGAACGCAGCCTTTCCCCCCCTGGATCCACTTCTAACAGCGCCTCTGATGAAGTCAAAGCAAATAGACCAACGAAATTGTGGCAAAGTGCTCAACGCTCTGGGCTATTGAAAAACAAAAAAACAGCAATGGGTGGGATAGACTGGCAAATATCCTGTAAAAAACCGGAATGCAATGGAATGTTGTTTAGATAATAGAGTTCTTAAAATTATTTCGCTGAACAAGTCAATTTATCTGATTGTTTTGATTCAGCAAATGCATTCAAATGATTCATTTGATTAAACTAGTTCATTCATATTATTTATTTGATTAAACTAGTTCACTCAATCTGATTAAACACATCTAAGTAAATTATGAATTTTCTAAATCGAAATTCTTAAGTTAAAGTGAATTTCTTTTTGCATTTCTCAAACCGTTTACTTTGATTCAGAATACCCTTTTATTCAGTTACAATGGGTAACAAAAGGAAATTTGAGTATATTCGGTTAAATTTAGAAATGTTATTACTTATATATATATATATATTTTTTTTTTTTATACATATATTTAAATTAAATTTCCTTCTTCTACTTAGAGTCTTAATGACATATCCCATTTCACTAAATTTTAATGAGTAAAAAATTTAATAAAAAAACAAAAGTTTAATTCAAGCAGCAACCCTGCCTAAAAGTATGCCGCAAAATCTGAAAATTTCATTTAAAATGGTTGGATTTTAAAAAGATGGCAGACCAAACAAAATTTGCATGCCACACCCTTAAAAATAAAAGCCCTAAGCAACCCTCGCCGAAGCTCGAAAACTTTAGTGCTCAAAAATCAAAGCAACAGGAAACATAACAAGAACAAGAAGAATATCCCAGCCCAACCCCAGAACATAAATGTTTGAAATCGAAACCATTTTGTAGTCGAGCCTTTTCGCTTTGACATGTTTACACATTTAATTAACTAACACGCGCTCCAAAAACTTCCGATGCGGGGTGTGCCCCGCCTACCAAAGAAAAAAGGAGAAAAATAGTAGGAAAAACCTTTGGATTTTTCCCTTATTTTTCTCGCCATTTTTTTTTTTTTTTTTATTTTGTTTGACAATTTGAAACCATTTCAAGTGGTTTAATCATTTAACGCCCATCATAAAAATCACATCTAGTGATTTTTATTTACTCGCACAATAGGAATGTGAAAGATAAAACGGGGGCAAATCCTTTGAAATTTTAGCACTACCAGAGAATAAGGCGTGAAGGAATCTCTCACTCTCAAAGATGCATCAAAGCGGATATAAATGCCTAGAAATTTACGACTCGCAGATCTAATGACAAAAAACATTTGTTGTTCACGGCTCAAATATGAAAATGATTTTTATTTATTATTTTTATTCTTCCAATTATGTTTGTTAATATATTTATTTTTAGAGCAAAAAAATATATTAAATAAATTTGTGAATAATTTATATTATTTTTAGTATCATTCGAATTTTTTTTTTATTTTTATGTTGACTTCCATTTTTATTTTTAATATATATTTTCCATTTTTGTTTTAATATAAATTGTTTAAAATTCTTTTAATTGATTTTTGTATTAAACGTGTTTCCAATCACCTTAAGCATGGAAAATAGTATTTGAATTTGGCGCCAAATAAAAAACCGGCTTCACTACTTCTAGAGATATGGCAGCTCTAAAGCCATGACGCATGCTATCGCGCATTTCCTCTTGAATATTTAAAAAAAACGCAATATTGAAATAAGAATTCTCAATTCGTTGTTAATACATAGCGAAATACATTGTTTTTTGTTTATTTAAAGGTTAAATACATACTAACTTGTAGTGTATATTATGTGAATTTTATTCAATTAAAGGCGAGCCATATGTCGCAAAAATGGAAACGTTGTGGGTGGTGTGTATGTTTCATAATCATATACGCGAGTGGGTGTGTGTGCGTAGATTTTTGAGAGCGTGAGTGTGTGTTAAATGAAAATGTAAATAAGTAGTTTTTTCAGCCAGGATGAGAGTGCTCAAGTGTTGCAGGCGAGTGCAAAGCTGTATTTTTTAGTTCAGGGTGTTGATCTGCAAAGAGAAACATAAATGAGTCATAGAGCAAAGTATATAATAAGGAGCTACTCACAATATCATCAATCTTCAGAATGGAGCGAACGGTCTCGGTAGCCAGTGTAATCGCCGAGATGCTCACCAGCAGCGGCTGTACCACATTTTCTGCAAAAATATCGGTAATGGCGCCCTTGCGTACATTGATGCCGGCTGTCTTCTCGCCCTGGGCATGACGATTGCGCAGCTCCGTCACAGTGGCAATTGGATTCAAGCCCGCATTCTCGGCCAAAGTTGAAGGAATTACCTCTAGGGCATCGGCAAAGGCACGATAGCAATACGCATCGACTCCTTCGACGGTTTGAGCCAGTGCAGCCAGCTGCAATGCCATCTCAATCTCTGGTGCACCGCCGCCAACAATTTGGGCACGCTTCTTGACTAAGCAACGCACCACACACAGAGCATCATGCAGCGAGCGTGCAGCCTCCTCCAGAACTAGCTTATTGGAACCACGACAGATGATGGAAACAGTGCGTCCATGGTTTTGAATTCCCGTGATCTTGACAAATTTATTTGTGCCACTGGATACCTCCTCAACGAGATCTGCACTGGACAAATTCTCAGCTGTAAAATGATCCAACGAAGCAATTGGACGACAATGCAATGATTTGCACACAAACTCAATATCCTCGCGCTCCACATCCTTGACAACCAGACACTTGATCTTGTCAAGGAAATGCTGAGCCAAATCTGAGACGGCATCGCTAGAGATGAAAAAAAAAAAAAAATTATATATTCCATAACTGAAGCAAATTCAAATAACCTACCGCAATATTGATTTCTGTACGAGGAGTACATTGCAACCCGCCTTCTTGATCTGCTTCACAATATTTAAAATATAGGAGCGCTCCTCCTTGAGCACACGATCCATGGCTGCATAATCGCTAACAATCACATTGTGATCCATGTCGGTTTTCGGTGCCGAAATACAGAATTGAATGAGACCAATCTTTGCTTTCTCAATGCGTTTGGGAGCATTGGTGCCGGCCGAGCGGCTGGTGAACACCAAGCCGTTAACCAATTCCGTATCCTCAACTGTGCCGCCCAAGCTCTGTATAACCTTAATGTTCTTTAGATCCACCGAAGCCTCTTTTCCCGGTTCGGTGACCTTTAGCACGGCGTCCACAGCAATGGGAGCGAGCAAGCTGCTCTGCTGGGAGACAACTTTGGAGTTCAGCGATGTTGAAGCACTCTTGATCAATGTATCACGATCCTTGAGTTCAATGGGAGTCGACATTTGAGTGAGAATTTCCACAGCTTTGCTCGAGCAGCGTTGGAACGAATCCGAAATGGCAGTGGGATGCAAACCCTTCTTCAGCAGCTTCTCGCATGCCTCCAACAGAGCACCGGCAAGAATCACAACGGAGGTGGTACCATCGCCAGCCTCCACATCCTGGGCACGGGACAACTCAACCAACATTTTGGCAGCGGGATGTAGAACATTCATCTGCTTCAAAATGGTGGCGCCATCATTAGTAATGGATACTTCGCCATTGCCAGCCTGGATCATTTTGTCCATGCCGCGAGGACCCAAACTGGTGCGAATAGCATCGGAAACAGCTGCAAAAAGAATCGATTACTAAGAATTCCATACCTAAACACATGACTCATTTATTGTCATCACTAAGAAGCTTCCAGACGGCAGCCGGCAACTGCTTTTTCTTTATGCTTTTTAATACATGAATTAATTGTAACAACAACAAATATGCAACATAATCGCCAAAAAATAGCATAAATAGCCTTTCTATGCACATTTTATGTTATTAATCGGCATATTTCTAAATAATTATATTTATTGTCTTACCCTTTGCCGCCTGTATATTGGACAGCCGCACATCGGTTGGCTTTGACTTGTCTTTAAAGGTCTGTGATTTCGGCTTAACACCAACTGTTCTGGATTTCGGAGCCATTGTTGAATGAATTATTTAATTATAAGCAATTTATAATTTTTTAACACAATTTTCAACGCGATTAACACAGATTAAAAAATGTCTACAACTATGTTTTCTCGCTGCCCCGTGACAGATAGTGATGGAAGAATATTAGGGAAAGCTATCGATTTTTTTTCTCGAAAATAAGATGTTTTTGGTATTATTTAGTGAATTTTGCATACGTCCCTAATTGAATGGCAATTTGAATTTTAATTCGAAGCGCGAGTAAATTTAAATATTGCATTTATTCAAATTATAATATCGAATTAATTATATTTAGCCGTTGGCGGCACTTCATCAGGTCCAATTTCTGTCTTTTCCGGCATACCAACATTCAATGTTTTATCCGAATTTATTTGCGCAGTTATCTCTGTAAAAAGTTTATCCCATTCCCAAATTTCGTCAGGTTCATCCAAACTTTCCTGAACCTGTAAACAACGTGTCAATATGGTCAGATCGACATCTTCTATAGCTGAAAAGGCATTTTGTGAGAGCAGATCGGAGCTTAACTCTTTAAATGTGACATCTCGACTAAAAGCGACGCTTCTGTAAATATTATAAATTATCATTTTCTTCTCTTTAGATATAAAATTCTCTTACGATGGTGGCTCAACAATTTCATTTAGCAATATTTCATCTCTGACATCATCCAAATCCGGTATAATGGGTATATCATCCGTTGGTATAGAACTTGTCGCTGATTTGATCACTTGAAAGCGTTCGCTATAAATTAAATATTAATTATATTGGCTAATATAATAATTGCAGTTGCTTACTCATCAAATGAATTTTTCTTCGATCTGTAAAAAATAAAATTATATTAGCGAAAAATATATTTGAAAAACTTTTGCTTACTTAAGCCCCTTTAAACCAGAATCTGCCCAGCCACCAGAGACGCGTCTGATGGGCGGTCGACTTGAATCAAAGTCATTATTATATATTGTCGGCGTTGTAGACGTGGGACTACTACTATCATTCTGTATATCCAATGTAATATCTATAGATATATCTTTATTCAACTTGTGTGTCGACGCGGCACTGGAGGAGGATCCCGCTTGGTTTTCGTCTTTCAATACATCGCGACTCTTTGAGCGACGACCCTTGCGTGCTGTGGTCTGTAAATATTCATAAATATATATTATACTATTTTATTTAATTCAATTTAACCTTTCTTATCGTCATTTTCAGTTCTTCAGCCCAATCCATTGCACAAATTATTTATTGTTTATATTTTTTAGCGTTGCCTAGCAACAAGTTGTATTTGTAGTGCTGTAAAATGAAAGTATCGCCAACTATCGATATTACTCGATAGTTAATTGTTTTGGTTTTCAGCAACCAAGTTCACGTCAGAAGTGTAAGGGAGGCTCTAAAGCCTATTTTGTTCAAAATAATAAATAGATAAGTAAGCTGCCAAAATGCTAACAGACGACGATGATTTCTTCTACGAGGATAAAATGTAAGTATTGGATTGCATGTCTATACGCTTGCATATGTAAATAATTTCGTGGGTAAAACATAAAAACTGAAAAGCTTTACCAACTGTTTGGAGAAGAAAATCAATAATTGGGTCAACATATTGTTTACGATAATTCAAATATAAATATAAATAATGTCATACAAAATTTAATTAGAAAGCAAACAAGCGACTCAACGCCAGTACTAATACAATTAAATGAGGATTTCATGGCCGACTTTGAGGCGTAAGTATCGGGTGGAATAGGAAGTACTAGCTCTGCCTATATTTCTTATCTCTATATGTATACATACATATATATGACATATATATATCTGATTCCTATAAGTTCGAAACTAAAATCGGAGGATTCGAAAGTCTCGCTGGCCACCGATACTGAAACTGCGGTGCTTTGCACTGGCCTTGAGCTAACACCAGATCGATATGGACTCTTTAGTAAACAAAAAGTTGAGCTAGATCGCTTGTAAGTCAAAATTTCTTGGCTCAGTAAACCGTTAGAAACGTTATGAATCGTTATATGAACCGTTATATAGACCATATAATTCACGTAGTGTCTCAAAAGCTAACCCAAACATAGACGGAGACAATCAGTATTTATTGTATGCCTCGTTCTTTATTTTCTGGGCTCCTTAAGGCTAAATTTTAAATTTATTTATTTTTTAGAGTAAAGCATAAGATTACATGTGTGTAGTTAATTTTACCATTATTATGTTTTACTTGGATCAAATATATATTACTGCTAGAAAGTCTTGTATTAGCGATATATTCTAATATATATGTAGTTATTCCTATTCTCTACATGATATTAGACATTATAAGCATAAGTAATTAAATGGAATTACAAAAATATTGTGATTTAATAGAGGATTTATAGAACAAAATAGTCTATGTATTAAACCAGATATATTTGTATATATATTTTAGATTTACTTGACTCAAAACTTCTAAAAGCTGACTATAATATACTATTATCAAATATTTTACATATTATATAATAAATATTATATGTAGATAGTACGATACTATAAAATACTATATAAATATTGTTAAAAGAAATTTAAAAGAAATATATAGTTGAAGACTCACAAAAAATATTTCGTTTGAAGAATTTGTATTTATAAACATTTATTAATTGCAAAATCTCTTATTGAAAACATTTTTAATTTGAAAATTCAAATTGGAGAACATTTTAAATTTTAAAATTTTCATTGCAAAAAGCGTTTATTTTTAAGTTGAGCTCTTATGGCTAATTAGAAAACTGCACAAATCGATGTGAGTATGGCACGCTTATTGCTCTAACAAAAGGCTTCAACTTAGGTCTAGACTTTATACATATAATAATCACAATTAACAACTTCAATTAAATCCAACTCAAACATTTGCAGGGGCATGACCGTCAGCACGAATGCCGTTGTGATTACCAAGGATCAGAGTAATCTAATTGGCATTAGTATTGGAGGTGGTGCGCCGATGTGTCCGTGTCTCTATATCGTGCAGGTAAGTGGAACTTAGTGAACTAATTTATATTAGCTTACACTAAAAATTAAATTGAGAGTGAAGAATCCAAACTTAACGTAATTAAGCTCAAATGTTAAAGGTCAATTTAAAACAAAAATTTAATTTACCAAAATATTAGAGCTGAGCTTAATTTTAAGTAAAAAAAAAAATCTTGATTAATCGTAAATGAAATTTAAAATTATTTTTCTAAAATGTTATAAAAAATTAATTTATTTTTTTCACAAAAATGTAATGTAAATGCAAAGATTGAAATTTCTTTTAGATCCTCGATTTAGTTCGCTTCCAGGGATTGGGTGTAGCCTTGAAATTGGTCAATTTGCGCGCCTGCACATATTCGTCGTGACAGCGCTGTGCCCACTCTATTGCCTTACGTTGCCAGCGCATCTCCTGTTCACGCATATTCCACAAATCGAACTGTTTGCGAAGCTTGCCCCGTTCCACGGACTTCAGTTTGAATGGTACAGTCTTCACAATGCTCGATAAGATGTGCGGAACAAATGGAGGCTGACGCCAGTTGGCAGAGGCTTGACTAAGCTGTGGTCGCAGCGTCACATCCTTCATGATCTGGCGTTCCAGATTCGCTCGTTCGGTTTGCCAACGTTTGGCCGATTCCATAGATTTCTTTAGAGTGTGTGGTGTTTGGGGTTTGGTCAAGTTATATAAGGAGTTCAATTGACGCGATCGATTTCGTATTTCCCAGCGTTTGTGCATTAACTTGAAATTAGGCACCGGATGGCTATGGAACTGGCATTGCTGGCTCCGCACCTGTTGTATTTGACGTAACTCCTGCTGGCGATTGCGATCGTACATACGCTGTATGTGACACACCTTTGGTAATCCATGCAGCTTCTTCCTCCCTTTAAATCTAGCTAACTTGGCCTTATCCAAGCCCGCCTGCTGGCGCAACAACTTGTTCGTATTATTCTCCAATACTATGGATTGTAAGCGCTGGTCCAATTTTTGCACATGGGTATCCAGTTTTGATTTCGGCTTCTCCTGCCTCGAGTCAACTTCCCGGTCTCTATACCAATGGGAAAACGTCATGGCTAATGGGTATCGCTCCGACAGGGTTTTGTCTCAAACAAATTTAAAAAAAAACGCGAATTACTCTTATCTGAATTTAGACTAAACACCTTTACATTACATTTTAATTTTATTCTCACAATGACAACTTTAGTAATTTTTGACCGATTTGCTTCAAAAATGGAAAATCGAGACAAATTCCAAATCAAAGCAAATCTGTCCAAAATTATTATTTATTATTATTATTATTCAGCAGTCTTATAGTCTAGAGTTTCAATATGTTTATGTTTATATGCTATATTATTATTTATTATAAATATATTATTTTTCAAGGTTATAGGTTCTAATTTGCATACCTAGTACATATATCTCTCTATTCTTTAGTCTTTGGCAATTTATATCGATAGATTTTTCTTCGGTTTGCTCCTTAATTTAAAAAAATTTTTTTTTTAATATTTAATTTTATTTTTTTTTAATTTTAAATTAATAATTTAAGCTTGTTTGATTGGTATTTATTTAAATATTTGCACATTGCTCTAGATATATTTTTCTTTAATTAAAATTAAATATTTGAATTAATTTTTGATTTATAAATTAACAAAAATAAATTTCTCGATAAAATATGTTTACCGAAGTCTATATCAGAGTATATATGTTTAACATATTATTAATTGATTATTTGATCTCTTCTTTCCAGGTCTTCGACGGCACTCCCGCTGCCCGTGAGGGCTCCCTGCAATCGGGTGATGAGCTGCTCGCTGTCAACTCGGTGAGTGTTAAGGGCAAAACCAAAGTGGAGGTGGCCAAGATGATTCAAACGGCTACGGATGAGGTGACCGTGCACTATAACAAATTGCACGCAGATCCCGAGCAGGGCAAAACACTGGACATAATCCTTAAGAAACTGAAGCATCGTATTGTGGACAATTTGTCGAGTAATACGGCCGATACGCTGGGTCTATCGAGGGCTATACTGTGTAACGATTCGCTGGTCAAGCGGCTGGAGGAGCTGGAGGGCACAGAGCTGATGTACAAAGGGCTGGTGGAGCATGCGCGTCGCATGCTGAAGGCCTACTACGATCTCTTGCAGACTTACAAAAGCTTCGGCGATTGTTTCACCCAAATCTCGGCACATGAGCCGCAGCAACGGGCTAGCGAAGCATTTCGGACTTTTGGGGAGTTTCATCGTTCGCTGGAAAAGGATGGATTGGCTATTATAAAGCAAATTAAACCTGTGCTCGCAGATCTGGGCACGTATCTAAATAAGGCTATACCCGATACAAAGTTAACCGTGCGACGATATGCGGATGCGAAGTTCACCTATCTCTCTTATTGCCTGAAGGTCAAGGAGATGGATGATGAGGAGCATGGTTTTGCGGCGTTGCAAGAGCCACTCTATCGCGTCGAAACAGGCAACTATGAGTATCGTTTGATCCTGCGCTGTCGCCAGGATGCACGCAGCAAGTTTGCTAAGCTGCGCACGGACGTCCTCGAAAAGATGGAGTTACTGGAGTGCAAGCATGCTATGGATTTGAATAAACAGCTGCGAAGCCTGCTCGAAAGTTTGGCGGAACTGCACAGAAGCCTGGTGGAGCGTCTGGACTCTCTGCCTCCTCTCTTTCCCATTGAAGTCGACTTCAAGGAAACCGATTTTCAATATAAATCAAGTACGCTCAAACCCCAGGAGCTGGATGATGATGAAATAGAAGCGAATGCAACAACACGTTCCCATAAAGTGACGTACGGCCGGGAAGCAGTCGAGCAGCCGGCGCCCATTATCAATGTGGAGGTAAAGGAATCAACAATTGCGTCCAATGCCAATGAGAATGAAACCCTGCTCAAGGAGCTGGGCCTGCACGATGTGGATTTGCTTTCTAATCCGCAAACAATTAGCAATCAGAAGGATTCCATTTCAGCGCAAAATGATGGCTACGATTTTGATTTGTTTTTGAATCAGGCAAATGCTACGACAAGCCTTGAACGGGACCTGATGTCGGCCAATGCCAGCGAAACTGATTTGTTGCTACAATAAAGTTTTTTATGTACATATATAAAAATCATTTCCATCATAAGAATCGAGCTCATTTTCTAGCTGTTCGTTTTGCTATTTACGTGTATATGTGTTTATCTGTATGTGAAATTATATATCGATACCTTAATTCAAAAACTTTATACCGCGAGATTTGCGTACGTTGCCATTAACAGTGCACGTTGACACAGCTTTTGGTGAAAGAGAACATCAACAAAATTTGTCTTTAATGTAGGTCGCAGGTGCTGTCCTGCGCAAAATACACGAAACACAGCAACGTAATTTATGTAAACATAATACTATATAACGAGCTATGTATATGATTATCAATATTACAATTTAAACTCGACAAATTCATTAGCTGCACATCCCGCTTAATTATTGTCCTTGTACCGTTTTTGTCATTCAGAGCGTGCGCAGACAGCGGCCGCAAAATTTAAACCAAATATTCCTTCACGATGAGAAAATTGAGCAACTTAATTTTACTATGTACTTATGACATGCTCATTTTACATAAAACCAAATGACTCCCATCATATTTCAGTACTATTATTCTTCACCATTTAAATACATGTTTAATTTCATACGCCTCGCACTCTGCTTAAATTTGCAGCCATTCACGTTTAACATTCACTGCGCATGCAGACACCATCAGCTGTTTGGCAAAAAGTAAACAAAACGTGCTTCGTTTGCCGACATGCCGCCAAAGTCAAGTAATAAAAAGAACCAAGCTACCTGGTTTCACTGCGAGAAATGTGATGTACACATAACAAGCAAATCTCGAGACACGCACGAGCGAGTGTGTCCACTAGCTGAAGACGGAAGCGGCGCAGCTGTGGAGACAGAATTCGTGCGCAATGGAACACTTTACACAAGCAGCGTGCAGCAGAAAAATTTTGAGGTGGAATCTTTGAAAGATCTACCTATGAAATATGCCAATACGCTTTTATTTATGTCTGAAGGTGCCATAAAGCTCGCTCAGTTTCATATAGGGCAACAGGTTGTTATAGAGCCAGCATCGGAAGAGGCAAAAAAGCTTGCGCTGGTTCGTATTCTTTGGCCCATTTCGGAGCAGTTTCTGACGACTATCTTTGCAACAGCTGAAGGTAGCCTAGAGATATCTAATTAAAGCAATTTAATAATGAATCTTTTCCTCTACAGATTATAGCCAAAATTGGTCTGCATTCCAAGGAAAATTGCTGCGCATCTCAGCTCTGAATCACCGTCAACTTTTTGCCGCTGCCAGCGTCTCCCTAAGACATTCAAATTCCAACGAATCCGAACTGGAGCCAATGCATCTGCAAGATGTGGCGGCGGTATTAAAGCGCGATATTGTAAATCAAATTTACAAGAATGGCAGCGAACTGCATTTGAATTTCTTTAATAAGTCCTTGACTTTTCGCTTGGAAAGCTGGCATGGAGTGGAGGACGATGCTCTAGAGGATGCCTTGGCAAATCTAAGCCTGGCCAACACACAACATTTTGTGCAAATAACAAATGCAACACGGCTAGAGATTTTACTAAATGAAGAGCAACTCAAGCAGCAGCTACCAGAACGGGAAGAAGATTTAACTAAAGCAAAGATTGGCGGACTGGATAAGCAAATCCAATTGGTGGAGGAAAGCATGAACTATGCGCTAGGCAACAAGCCAATGCCAAAGGGTAAGGATATATATATATATTCAACTATAGCTTATTAAAATGTATATTTTCAGGCATTAAGATATCCCGTGGCTTGCTTCTCTATGGCGCCAGCGGCTGTGGTAAATCGTTGATCTGCGAAGCCATGTGTTCCTCGGCCCGAAGAAGCAACAAAAATGTCCAAATCATTAATATTAGCAGCGGCGAGGTGTTCAGCAAATTTCTGGGCGAAACAGAACAAAAGCTGGCGGCATATTTTGAGCGTGCCTACTCGCATTATCCACATCCCTCTCTGATTATCTTGGAAGATATTCACACGCTCTGTCCTAAGCAGGACTCAAATGATTTGGTCAAGCGTGCTTCGCTGGCATTGCTCTCTCAACTCGATCAGCTTAGCAATGGCTGTCGAGTGGAGACGAGTCGTACGTTCGTGCTAGCCACGAGCTCACAAATTGATGCACTGCATCCGAGCATCAGGCGTGCGGGTCGTTTAGATTCTGAATTAGAGCTAGGTCCGCCTAGTCCAGCAGCTCGTAAGGAGATTCTGCAGTGTCAGCTGCAACAGTTGGAGCATAATATAAAGGACTCTGAATTGGAGCACATTGCGAGCATAACACATGGCTATGTGGGCGCTGATTTGGTTAATCTCGTATATACAGCCACGCTGGCTACACTGAAAGAGGAGCCTCGTCCTCTAGAGCTGCAGGATTTGCAAGCAGCGCTTACACAAGTCAAGCCGTCCGCTATGCGCGAGGTGCTTATTGAGAATCCAAATGTGCTTTGGTCGGACATTGGTGGACAGGATGCACTGCGTCTGTCACTTCAACAAGCCATCGAATGGCCGCTGCTGCATGCTGATAAATTTCAGCGCTTGGGCATAAAGCCACCGCGTGGCGTTCTGATGTTTGGTCCGCCTGGCTGCTCGAAGACAATGATAGCCAAGGCGCTGGCTACGGAAAGTAAACTTAATTTCCTATCCATTAAAGGCCCGGAACTGTTTTCCATGTGGGTGGGCGAATCAGAGCGTGCTGTGCGCGAAGTCTTTCGAAAAGCTCGCCAAGTGGCGCCGGCGATTGTTTTCTTCGACGAAATCGATGCGATTGGCGGAGAGCGTTCCGAGGGCTCCGCTGGCGGCTCGTCTGTCAAGGAACGTGTGCTCACCCAGCTGTTGACTGAACTGGATGGCGTAGACGCTTTGCATAATGTCACTATTGTAGCGGCCACCAATCGCCCAGATATGATAGATAAGGCATTGCTTCGGCCCGGTCGCATAGATCGTGTCTGCTACGTCGGTTTGCCAGAGGCGGCGGCACGTCGTGAAATTCTGCTCATCAAGCTGCGTGCAATGCCATTGGCTGAAGATGTCATCATCGATCAGCTGGTCACATTAACCGAAGGCTATTCTGGCGCAGAGATTCAAGCTATTTGCCATGAGGCAGCGCTCAGCGCTCTGGAGCAAAGCTTCGAGGCAGAACTCGTGCATTGGCGACACTTCGAATCGGCGCTGGCAACAGTGAAGCCACGCACGAGCCCCGAACTGTTGCGTCTCTATCAGGAATATATTAAAAAGTAGATAATAAAGTTCTCTTTTAAATGTTCTCACAAACTATTTCTGCTCAATTTCGCTTTGATTGGCTGTAGGAATGCTAGACAATTAAAATTAATTGAGAATTGATTTGTGAAGTATTTGATCTATGTCACTTCTATAAATCTATATGTATATGTATATATATATATATATATATATATATATATATATATATATATATATATATATATATATATATATATATATATATATATATATTTTTTTTAATTTTATTTTATTATTATTTTTTTTTTTTTTTTTTTTTTTTTGCTTTCCTAAAACTACATCTTATTTTAATTGAATTTGTAAATTATTTTGGAGTTCTTTATATTTGGAATCACTTTATTAGAAAACTCTAAACATAAGATCGTAAAAACCTAAATGAGATAGATTAATCAGAACGCCAGGCAAACAATTTGTTAGAGTTATATATATGAATAAATATACTATAAGCTGTCTGAGATAAGATTTAGCTTTATCAGTCTATCAAATCAAATATCACAAATCACTGTGCGCTACTCTCTACAAACTATAGGAGTTACGAATTGAGAAGTCTTCAAAAGTCATCAAACTAAAGTTACAAGCTCAATGACAAGCTAGTTATGCCCGTAAAAAGAATTTAATCAAATTGATTGCCCAATTGAAAAAAGCTCTATAATGCTAATAAGAAATTGAACATATGCTGCATATAGACTAGAAAATACCCTGTAAAGTATGTAGCATTTGAAACTAACAGATAAAAATATATTTTTGAATATTAATCTAGTTCTAATTATTTAAAAATCATACATATTGTTTTTAAAAATTACAAAATATATTTAAAAGAAATAAATTTTGAAGTATTTAAAATTAGATTTTAAAAAATCATTTTTTATTTAATATTTAAAATTAGATTTTTAAAAATAACTTTTAAATATTTAAGTCAATTTTTTATAAATACTTAAAAGTATATTTTATATTTTGTAACATTTAAAATTAATATATAAAAACTCTATTTATAATTATTTAAAAATAGATTTCGTTTTAAATATTTTTATAAATATCAAAAAAACAAATATGCCCTCGAACTAAATTGGATCAGATTAGTTGGCATAAATACATATGTTTTTTACACCTTTTTTGTGAAGTGGTTTCAAGTGCAGGGTATTGCCAACTCATAAATACATACATATGTACATATATGTATGTATATATATATAGTATATAGCGTGTTTTACATGGTTTTGTATTTATACTTCGACTCGAATTTTGAGGTTTTTTTTTTTGTTTTTTTTAAGAAAGCACAGGTTACTTTTGCTTTCAGCTGACTTTCGGCGATGCGTCGCGACTCGTATCTGATCGGATAGGAACAGTTGTTGTCGAGCATTCGGCGCGGTTACGACACTGAATCAATTAGCCGCACAACAAATTTGCATTAGGGGTTGAGTGAGAGGAGAGAGTGAGAGGAGAGAGTGAGAGTGAGAGTGAGAGAAAACGTTTTGGTCGCTTCTCCAGCAAAGATGCAGAGCTGGTTGAAAATTTCTCTGCTTCTCTGTCTGTTCGGTTTCTTTCGCGAGCTAAGACCGTCGGAGCCCTATGTCACCGAGTATTTAGCTGGTGATTGGGGCAACGTGACAACAGAGCAAATCTATCAAGATGTTTATCCCTTTGGCACCTATGCCGTGCTCGCCCAATTGGTGATCGTGTTTCTCATCACGGATCTGATGCGTTACAAGCCGATCATCGTGCTCTCCTCCATAGCTGGCATCATTTTATTCTCATTTTTGCTATGGACAGACACCATCTTTGAGTTGCAGTTGGCGCAGATATTCTTTGGCTTCTTCAGCGCTGCCGAAGTAGCCTACTATACGTATATGTATGCGAAGGTGGATCGGGAACGTTATCAAGTGGTCACAGGGCATACGCGAGCCGCAATTTTGGCTGGCAAATTTCTGGGTGGCGTGATTGCTCAACTGCTCGTATCCACTGAGAGTTTGAGTTTTCGTGGGCTGCACTTCATATCGCTGAGCACGCAGGTGATATCATTACTCATCTCGCTGCTGCTGCCAAGTGTGCCACGAAGTCTCTACTTCTACTCCACTAAAACGCAACAGCAAGAGCCGAAGGTTGTTGAGGTCGTTACTACAGAAGAAGTGGCTCCAAAGTTCTCTTTGAGCAATGCTGGTCGCCTGCTTTGGTATCATCTCGTATCTTCGTATACGAATCCTGTTGTGCTCCTGTGGAGCATCTGGTGGGCTTTTGCCACATGTGGACAAATTCAGGTCATATCGTATATACAATTTCTATGGAAGGAACTCGCGCCAGATAAGCAAAGTAATTATAATGGCGGAGTCGAAGCAGTGGCCACCTTGCTGGGCGCTATTGGAGCCATTCTTGCCGGCATGCTAAACAGCAATAGCAAACGTGGCTTCTATATGCTGATCAATTCCATTTGTGTGGCTGTTCTGGGCGGACTTCTATTGCTAGCGGCCTGTGGCAATAGTGTCTGGTTGGCCTACGTTGGCTACGTGATCTTCTGTGCCGTCTTCTTCTTCATCATCACAGTGGCCGCTGCCATTGTAGCCGAGAATCTGGTGGACGACAGTTTCGGTCTGATCTTCGGAATCAATATGCTGGTCGCGCTGGTGCTGCAAACTATTTTAACCATTGTGGTTGTAACAGGTAAGTAAAAATGTATAGTATATCCTATATACAAAACTAATACTTTTCATAATTTGTTTTCCAGATTCAGGCTTTGGCCTGCCTCCAAAAACTCAGTATATTGTGTATGGCGGCTATTTCATTGTATTGGGTGCAGTTTATTTGCTGCTGCAGCTGCTGTTTAAAATGTGTTCAAAAAAATCTCCAGCAATAAATGCGTCTGAATATCTATAATAGTATATTTTAAATTTGTTTACTTGTTTTAACAGAACATATGTTTTAGCCGGGAGAACCATAACATGTCACTGTTGCGCTACTGTTGTTAACAGCAACCAATTATTTTATTAAAATATACATTAAAATACCATTCACTGCAATATTTGCTTCGTAACATAAGAAATAAGAATTATTTTACAAAGTGAGCTAACAAAAAAGCCATATTTCATGACAAGCTTTCAAATAAAGCATAACAGCGCTTAGCGTTTTTAACATATGCAATCTATTGCTGTTATAAAACAGACAAGCCGATATGTTACTGCAGCCCTGGGTAAAGCGCAATCGATGTTGTAATCGTATAAACCAAAACAAAGTTGAACGCCTTTTGGTCTATGCACTTTTGTTACATTTGCATGGCAGCTAAGAATACAAGTACGGTTGTTTAAGTGAGAGAAGAATCAAGAGAATTGTTTGTGTTTAAATAGCACAGATACGCATATGTGCGTATGCGTATGCGTATAGAGTGCAGGTCGCGAGGGCGAATATGACTCACTGAAAAACAACTTGCAGCTGATTACGGTTGAATATCGTGTGTTTATCTATGCGGGTGTGTGTGCGTGTGTGTTTGGCCTTAAGTATTTATTTGTGCTCTTTCTTCATTTTGCAGAGTTGCGGTTAACGACATACATACATATAGCTGACAAATGAATAGTGAAGCCTCATTACTGCCGCCTGCATTGGCCACCTCCCCCATTAGTGCTGCATCTGCCTCCAACTCCCTAACTGAGTCCATCTCAAATACAGATTTTTACATTGGCGTCGGTTTAGCCATTTCATCATGTTTCTTCATTGGCTCCAGTTTTATAATCAAAAAGAAGGCTCTCTTAAGGCTTAGCAGGCATGGCGAAGTACGGGCTGCTGCTGGAGGATTTGGCTATCTGCGTGAATGGATTTGGTGGGCGGGGTTGCTGACAAGTGAGTTATAATCAGAATATTATTATAACATTAGACTCATATACAATATGCTTTCAGTGGGTCTTGGGGAAGCGGCCAACTTTGCTGCTTATGCCTTTGCGCCCGCCTCGCTTGTTACGCCTCTGGGAGCGCTCAGTGTCATTATCTCTGCGGTTATGGCATCGCGTTTCCTTAACGAGAAGCTCAACCTGTTGGGTAAACTTGGTTGCTTTTTGTGCATATTGGGCTCTACGATTGTGGTCATCCACTCGCCGAAGGAAAAGGAAATCGAGGACTTACAAGCGTTATTCGAAATGCTACAGGATCCAGTTTTTGTACTCTACATAATTTGTATATTTGGCTCATGTGCATTTATTGCCTGTTTTGTGGCTCCTCAGTATGGACACACTAATGTTTGTGTCTATCTGTTCGTCTGTTCTGGCATTGGCTCGCTGACTGTGATGTCCTGCAAAGCTTTGGGCTTGGCCGTTAGGAGTACGATCGCCAATGGTTCGAATGTGTTTACCACATGGATGCCATGGTTCCTGATTGTCGTAACCGTGACTTTTATAGCCATCCAGATGAACTATTTGAACAAGGCGCTCGATATATTCAATACGAGCATCGTAACTCCTGTTTACTATGTGATGTTCACCACCCTCGTGATTACGGCATCTGCTATACTATTCAAGGAGTTCAGCAAGATGCGCTTTGAGAATATCCTAGGCGATGTTTGTGGCTTCTTGGTGGTCATCATCGCTGTATTTATGCTAAATGCGTTTAAGGATATTGACATTACTTTGACTGATGTACGTGGTTTGATGCGTCCAAAGATGCAGCGCCTCACGCAATATGACGAGGAACTCCTTGTAAGCACTAATTTAAAGGAGCGTCGCGATTCATACGGCTCCAACGATGTCTTTCGCAAAGCCTGACATAAGCAGCGTTATCAAGTTTAGTTATTCCCCATAGCAAAAGCTTGAACAAATATTGAAATTGCAATCCGAAAAAAAAAAAAAAAACATGAACACTCATATCATTCACATTTATCATTGAATGTTCCTTCAGTCACATCTCTGTAAGTCTTAGATTTATAAGCATATTGTTTAAAAGTTGAAAAGTGCGACCAGTTATTATTTCTTTTTAGGCATATTTAAAAACGAATTGTATATAATATAAAAATAAACCCTTGCCAATTATATGTTTGCTTTAATATTGGTTTGTCTTTTAAATAATATTTTCATCTGATATACATACACTATCATAGGATAGTATATACTTATATATTTTTTTAGCTAAATCTTATATATTTCACAAATGAGCCAAAATAAAATTGAATTGAAACTAATTTTTTTGCCGGGCTCAATATTTCGGAGATAACAATAATAATCGAACGCGTTTCTATGTGAATGACAGAGCTACCAGACTTACAATTTGAAATTGTCTACTACAAATTTATATATCATAATAATAATAGGATGGCCAATTCTATTCTATCTGAATTTTTTTAGCCAAATTGTAATAGTTCTTATATATTTTAGTTAATTTTAGATACACACATCTACTAAAGTTAGATTTTATATACATTCCTACATACCGAAAAAAAAACTTGTAGCTTTTTAAGTCTATAAAGCGTACAATCAAATCATAAAAATGTAAATAAAATTTGTTGTTAATCCGATTTGAAAATCCGGCAATCGTCGGCAGCGATAACAAACTGTTGCGCTTACGTGTGAATGGCAGGGCTGTCAATTAAACAATATTGTTTTCACTACTATAATTGTGGAAATAATTTAAACTGAGCAATAACTTCGGTCAGGCCGAAAAATGAGTGCCTCACGTTTAGGATTTGTGCGCCACGTAATTAAATCACCATTCGGTTATCAATGGAATAATGTCTTTAGGGCTGCAACAATGGCAGCTGTCAATGGGAATGCCATTAGAAGTGCCGCAACTAAAGCAACTTGCAAAACCTTCGTCATTTTGCAACGAGCTTCGCCCGTGCTAATATCGCTTCGCAGCTTTTCATTGAAATCAATAAACGGCCTAATGGAGGAGAATTGTATTGTCCCCGATGTCATCTGCAAGGCACCCAAAAGCGTTGCTACTGTAGAATACGCTAGCGGCGTTTGTTTGCAGCCCGGCATGGTGTTGACCCCCACTCAAGTAAAGGATCAGCCCTGTGTGAAGTGGGAAGCCGACCCCTCGAAGTTTTACACCCTTTGTATGACCGATCCAGATGCACCGAGTCGCAAGGAACCGAAGTTCCGCGAATGGCATCACTGGCTCGTCGGTAACATTCCAGGAAGCGATGTGTCCAAGGGCCAGGTACTCTCGGCCTATATTGGCTCCGGCCCTCCGCCAGACACCGGATTGCATCGATATGTATTTTTGATCTACGAGCAACAGTGCAAGCTGGACTTCGATGAGAAGCCGTTGCCGAACAACAGCGGCGATGGACGTGGAGGCTTCAAAATTGCCAAATTTGCTGAAAAATACAATTTGGGTAATCCCGTTGCCGGAAATTTCTATCAGGCTGAGTATGATGACTATGTCCCCATCCTTTACAAGCAATTGGGTGCTTAGAGGCATATGTACCCGAAGCATTTGTATGGATTACATAATGTGGGGAGTTTTTTATTAATTTGTTAATCAGAATCAGAATCAGATATTGTAATTGAATATTGGCAATAAAAATGCATTTTGCATAAAACCTATTTGTGTTTTTTTCAATTTTACACAGGTCGCATGTGCACAATAATGCACCGTTAATAGTGATCATAAAATAGATATGATATCGATATTTCGTGTAGGCTTGAAATTATTTATATTGCGATACTTCCAAATATCGGCTAATCACAATTTTTATGATCTATGATTGATCTATTTCGCAATGTTTGTGAAATGGACTTTGATGAAAATATGATCTATTATAATCTGTTGGCTAGTAATTCCTGTGACGTGTACTCTATTGGATATGGGTTTATGCAAACACCTGTATCTTTTTAACTATTTATGTAGCAGACAAACCACAATGAAATTCCACCTGTATAGATTACATACGGCGGAGGTAAGGTATTAATTTTTGATTTGAAATTGATTGTGTAATTGAATATAATATACATATACTATTATGACCTCTGCATTTTGAATGAGTTGCGATTTCACAATCATTCGGTGGAAAATTACTTAAGTGTTTTTGTGATTAGAGATGCAAAATATAAATACGATATTTGCAGTAGAGGGATTTGACATCCTATCGCTAATATTTAAAGGCCGATGCTCTTATTCGTTCTATTTGCTAACAATATTTTGAACGAGACAGCATCATCAATCGTTTGATTTGAATATTCTCGATGATCGACTATCTTCAATAGAAAGTGATTATCGATACTTCTATTGCGATCCCTATTTGTTGATTTCATCAGAGCAATTTAAACTTTTGGTTTGCTCCAGAATTCATATATAAAGATGATACGCTTCAATTGTCTAAAAAGCAAAATCTATAATATAATGTATGCATTTATTTATTTTTATCAATCTACTATTTTTTGCTTATGGGTGGACACATACAAATCATTTATATTCAATCAAATTTATATTAACTTGGGTCTCTCAAGATGCATACAGAGTTGTAGAATTTGCTTTAAGATGTTGGTGCAGTGGACTCCAAAGTTGGGTACACCTGCTTGTGTTCCGGCCACTCCACCTCGCTGATGGCCTGGCAAAAGACAAATGATAATGTTTAAGAAATATAATACATTTTATAGGTATATACTATATGTATATTATTCCTACCTTCAACTCGTCAAATGCCTGCTTGGCTACCCAATGGAATAAAGGATGCTTAAAATCACGCCCTATGGCCTGCAGCTCTTTGGCTCCAGTTTCCGTGTCTGGCGACGAAGTTCTTGAGATATTTTTATACTTAGCCCACAAATAGATCATGCTGCGCATTTTATAAGTCCAAAAATCATTTGGGACATTTCGAATAATATTCTGAACCTTCGCGGTGTTGGGCATCTTAAGGTTTTCCAAAAATGTGGCATTCATCAGTGTGAATATGGATTTCATATTATTGAAATAATTGTCCGAATTCTTCTGCAATGCAAATTGAGCTTGGTTAACGATAACATCGACCACTTGTTCGGTGGTCAAACGCGGCAAATCAGGTATTAAGCAATTGCGCAAATTAATGCTGCCAAAGGTGGCCAACTCCTCTTTGATCGCTTCCTCGCACCACTTGTAGTCCGTCCACCAGCTCTGCCACGATGTATATTTCTTTGACTCCTCCCGGATGGCCCACTCATAGTGCAAACGTTTGCGAATACGTTTCACCAAGGTGCGTCCAACATTTTTGCCCTCCTGCTCGTAATCTTGATTCTCAGCCATTGCTTCATCGTCCAGCTCCTCGCCGCTTGTACTATAATTGGGCGACTGTTCGAAGAACATAATCGCATACGATTTATCCTCTGGCTGAGGTAACGGACCTTTCTGATTGTTGATATAGGGCAGTTTGAAGCCGCCAATCAAAAAGCCACGTTTTACTGCAAGCTTACGACGCTTGATATCCGCCTTGGTCAAGGGTCCGGGAGCTGGTTCAGCGACACGTTTCTGACCAGCAGCAACTAAAGAGATATATTAGTCGAATACATGCATATTGTATATTAATTTTCACATACCTTTCACATGAATTTTTTCTGCTGGTTTTTGTGTTTCTATCTCTTTTTTGTTGTTGTTGCTTTTCGCTTGAGTATTTGGGGCTGCATTGGGTGCATTTGCTTTGGGCGCCACATTAACGGGGTTCGGCTTGCTGCCATTGACATTCGCATTCTTAACGGTTGATACATTTTTAGCAATTTGCTTTTGTGGCTGTTGCTGCGGCTGTGGCTGCTGTTTCGGTTGTTGCTGTTGCTGTTGCTGCTGTTTCGGTTGCTGCTGCTGCTGCTTTTTCGGTTGTTGCTGCTGCTGCTGCGGTTGCTGGTGTTGCTTTCTCGGCTGCTGCGGCTGCTGTTGCATGGGCTGCTTGTTGCGTGCTGCATTGGGAAACTGTGGCTTGTTATTAAAATTATTGTTGTTGCTGTTCATTTGTCTGGGAGCGCGTCCTTGTCCTTGGCCTTGGGATTGATTGGGAAACGGTGGCCTATTGCCAACTGCAGCATGATTCGGTTTGGCGCCTGGTCCACTAAGATTTGGTGCAATCCATTTGTTACGATTGTTGCCGACACCGCCGACAACACCGCCACTGCCACTGCCACTGCCACCGCCGCCGCCGCCAATTGGTTTTCCTGGTCCAAAGCCATAATTGTTGTTGCCCACTTGCCAGTTGGATTGGTTCTTAATCAGAGCATTGACCGTTTCCAACATTGCCAAAGCACTGCCACCGGAACCAGAATTGTTCGGACCGCGATAGTTAGCCTGCCCATTGGACTGGCTGTTGTTGTGATTACTATAAAACGATTGATTGCTGCTGTTGTTGCTATTACTGCTGTTGTTCTTGTTGTTGTCATAGCTTAAGCCATAATCATTATTGGGCTGTGGCCCACGAAAGTCGTTATTAAATTTGCGTTCATTGAAATTGTCAAAGTTTCCAGTATTATTATTATTATTATTATTGGGGCGCACAAACGGGGGTGCTGGGCGATCATTATTGAACTTGTAATTGGAGCCAGTGCGGTTCATATGATTTGGTTCTGGGCCGGCGCCACTAAAGTTATCGGAACGTCTAAATGTATCCATGTTCCGATCATTATTGTAAAAGCGTTGTTGATTGTTGTCCGAGTTGTTGTTGTTATTACGAATGTCGCTGTAATTAAGATCACTAATGGAACGAGTTAGGCCCAAATTACTTGGCAGCTGCTGTTGTTGTGGATGCTGGGGCCTACGATAATTATCAGAGCCAGGCATAGAAACAGAGTTTGATCTTGGCTCAAACGAGCGGCCAAGGAAATTTGAATGCGGCAATGATTTCTGCGGCGATTGCAGTTGTGGTTGTGATTGTTGTTGTCGAAAATTGTCGTTAAAGTTGCTTTTGATTGGTGCACCACTGCCATGGTTATTGTTATTGTTGCTGTTATTAAAACGTTGATTGCTATTAGAATAATTTGGATAGCCACCGCTGTTGCCGCTATCGTTAGAACGTCCGAAATTGTTTGATTGCATATTGCCAAATTTGTTGTTATCGATATCGGAATAGCGTTGATTGTTTCCGAATTTGTAATTATCTATTTCAGAAAATCGTTGATTGTTGAAACCAGTCCCATTCCCGTTGTTGCCATTGTTAAAACCATCCGTGCGACCATAGTTCATTGGCCGACGAAAATTGTCGTCGACTGCACTGCCACCACCAATACCGCTGATGTTACCGCCACCACCGCCGGCGCCGCTGCCGCTTCCAATGCCACTGCCGCCACCACCGCCGCGAATTGGCGCAAAAGACGATGCATCACTGGGCTGTCGACGCTGGCCAATGCCGTAGGCGTTGTATCTATGATCCATTCTTATATTCTTTCACTAATTCGGTAATATATAATAATTACGCGGCAAATACGTATAAAATAAACGGCAAATATTTTTTCTTAATATTTTTAACTAGATGCTATTTGCTTGATGCCGTTCGAAATTGTAATATTTTCACATTTGACAGACACGCACACACACAGGCACACATATACAAACGGACAAGCACACATATAAAAGCTAGTGTTGAGAATTGTCGGAATTAGCAATATTTAACTAGAACTGATTCAAATAGTACTCGTGACTGCTCACGTTTCTGGTTCATTAAGATCGTCAATGTAACTAGTCAGTATTTTATTATTATTAATCTTTCCATCAATTTAATATTTTACAGTTTCGTATGTACAATGCTAGGTTGAAAACCAATATTTATGAAAAACTTTTAAATAATTTATTCTTTAAGCTTCTAACTAGTTTGGAATTATTGTTTCATATTAGTTCGACTTGGAACTAAAACCATGTTTGTAACTGACGTAACTAGGGCTGCATGATTGCCATTTGCAGGCAAAATAAAGCAAAATATATTTACATCAGGTAAAATGAGTCCTACATTCACACGTATCCATAAAATACCAAGAAAAGAAAAAAAAAAAAGAAAATGATTTTTACATGTATTTTTATTTACATATTTCTGAAACATATTCTGCAGCTAAATTTCATTTGCATTGCTCTATATTTATTATTTTCCTTCTTTATTTAAGTAGTTGATTTGCAGCTAAGTGCATTCAATGCTACCTGGTTGAACAACCGGAATACGAATTTGCAGCATCTGTAAAAAAAAATTTTAATATTAATTTCTGAGTATTTTATTTGAATAAAAAAAATGAGTTACCTTGCTCGTTTTATCAAATAGCGCCTGTGCACGTTCCTGATTAAGACAATACTTGACGAATGTATCAAATATATAGCCATGTTTCAAGGACTCGACCAAAATGCGATCCTCGCCTACGTCCAGGCTGAACTCTTGCGATGAAACCTGATTAAAGACAGATTAATAGATTTAAGTAATATAAAGAATTATTTTTTTTTTTTTAATATGAAATGTATATAATTCTCTACACTCACGCAATTGGGTAAATACAGTTCGGCATGAATTTCATCAACCTTCTCATCGCGAATTCGGACACGTAGTTTATATTGCGGCTGGTGATTTTTTGTCCAATTGCTGCGAATAGTTGCAGCGTGCTGCTCATCAATTTCCTGCACCAATTTTGAAGGTTTTGTAGATTTCGATGTGGATGGCTCCGCCGTACTAACGGAAGGTTGCTGCCCCAAGAGTTCTTTACCAGATCCAACAGCTGCACCGCCTGCTCTTTGCACATCCTCGTTTCTCACACGATGCGCCACCAATGTGCCGATAAATTTGCGATTACTCAATATAATTGTCTTATCCATCATTATTTGTATATTGTATTTTTCGCTAAGTGCTTCGGCCACGATTTGCAAAAAGAAGTTGTTAAAGAGTTGTGATTTTTTTATTTTCGTCAAGAACTTTGGATTTATTGCTATGTCGCACACTTCTACAGAGTTATTGGAACGATCTTTGGTATTGCGGATCTCTGAAATGCTCATCGGCACACGAAACGAACCGGGCGTAGTGGATTCCAATATACTTATTAGGTCGCCATCGGATATATCTTTCGGTCCAGGCACTTCTGGTGCTTGGCAAACGTTTATGAAGAACTTCTCATTGCTGTTGACCTTAAAGCTCTTCACACAGAAACCTGATCAGATTGGAAAATTAGAAAATTTTAATTAAATAATTCAAAAATTTATGTTGATTTAAAATTTGTTGTCGGCAGATCTTTCCTATCAGCTAGATGTATTTATATAAAAAGAGTAAATCATTTAAGAGTTAATTCGAAAAAAAAGTAACTAAAAATGCTCTTTTGATGTAGTTCAGTTTATTGCAATTATCAGTTTGCGCACGAAAATACACATATGGTTCACAATAGTCATAATTTCGCCTACGATTCGTATTCTGTTCATTCAAATCCTTTCGCTCGTGATAACAATTCTCTCGCTCGCAATAACTCTCATTTCATTTACAATGCTGTTCATTGCATTCGTTATAATCTCTTTGAAATAACTGCCACTATCTGCGGCTCTCATTGAGTCACTGTCAATTTTTGTCAGAGCAAAAGAAAGAGGCGTAAAGAGAATTTGACATACAGAGCATCGTCTCTTTGAAATGAGAGCACTTAGTAAGTATGTACATATGTATGTGCATGAATGTGTTTGATTTGTTTCTTTTTTGTCGCCAATTTACTTTTGTTTAAAGCTAAGCACATGTTTATATGAGGTGTTATGTCTCTGTAAACAATTGTCATCATATCGCTGCAACATCAAATCATATATTTTTTTATCTATTTAGATATGATTCAAACGATACTGTTATTCCCCGTTACATTGTTGTCTTTTTTTCATACTCTATTATAGTACGTAAATATGGATGTAATCAGCAAACGTTTGTTCGTTTATTTCATTACTAACTCTTTCTATCTTTCGTGCTCTTATCAACTCTCTTGGAGGCCTTCACGCTATCTTTTGGCGCGCGCGTTAAATTGCTAATGGGCAATGACTTGCCAATTAAGAAATTTGTTATACATACACATACATACGTGACAGTGTGTAAGACTGTGTGGGTGAGCGTTCTTCATTTAAATTTAGCAAAGGCTCCTTTAACAAGGGTGAACAGCTAAGCTGTATATTTTGGGCTTAAGCCGGCATAGCTTGAGTCATTGATCAAACTAAAGAGCATAGCAAGCGTGAGACAGAAATTACAAGAGAGATAGAGAGACTGAGAGAGAGAGAGAGAGACCGTGCGCATGTATGTGTATAAGCTTGCACATGTTGTCTTCTATTAAGTTTGCATCGGTATTGGTCAAAGAGCACACGCTTCGCTATCGCATCAAATAGAAACGAATAAGTTGAGTAGGTTCGTGAGTTGGCCGTTCAGTTGCTTCTGTTCGCTCGACACTAGCCGGTCGAAAGGAACATCCGAAAATTAGAAAAGAGCGAAAAAGTTATCAAGCTGTATTTAAGTCCAAATAGTTTTGCCGAGGTAATTATAAGTGACTTTTTATTGTGGTGCTATGTTTGTTGTGATTGTTGTTATTGTAGTTGTAATTGTAATTCGGTTGGCTGCAAGCAAGCGTAACAAGTGCGACGAAAAGTTATTTGACACACATTGTGAAATGCTCTCCACGCATATTCTAGAAGGGGTATCCAACCGTTATAAACAATAAATAAGTCTGCTAACGATTTATAATGAATCATTTTAAAAATTTGATTTGATAATAAATATATTTTTTGGTAAAGCTCAATGCCAATTTAGAATTGATAAATTCGAAAAAAAAAGAACAGAAACAATTACATTAATCATATGCATGAAATGTGTACGTGTGTGTGTGTGTGTTTGTGCCTATGTACACTAATCTGTGATCAGCTAAAATAGTTAGCACAGATTTAGGCAAGACTAGTTGATGACGTCAGTGAAGCCTAGCTGAAGTCCGACTTGGCTGCCAAAAATGGGAACTCAGCAGAAAAAGAGGAAGAGAATGAGAGCGTATGTGAGAGACACACACACATACACACACATTCAAGCTGTTATAAACAACTGCGATAAGCATTTAGGAACAATATAAATTATAAAGTGCAATTGAAACTAAAGCAACAGTAAATAGAAATACAATACGCGCGAATGTCTATACTTGTATGTATATAACAGTAGTTATATTGTTGCACGCATACATATACACACATCTCTGACAATTATATTTGTGTTGAGTGTGTACGAGTACTTGGATTTGAGATTGATAACAACGCGTTGCCGCTCACGTTTCATCACTTCACCACTTGAAATATAATGAGATAAGTGAAGTTTGCACAATCCTGTCAAAGGACAATATAAACGAAAATAAAATAATTCAAGTCAAGATAATGATGGACAAGTGCCCCGATAACGTTCAAAAGACAATTATATACATTAAAGCGAAAAACCATACAAACTGTGAAATACTCTGTTTAAGCTGCGTGAAGTGTTTTCATGTGAAATCCATATTACAGTTTAACAAGAGTTGTAAACAGTGAATATCAAACTACCAACAGCATAGTTAGACTTTCATATATATAACAGTTCTTCTAGCCTTCTAGTGAGAAGGAAATTAAAGGCTAAGAGCAATTGCTTTCAAACTGAAGATCATATCGTAATTAATTGAAAGCTAAATTTATTAAAATTTAATTTAATTATTAATTGTTATCTATAATTTATTATTCCAAACAACCAAAACCAATATACTCTGTCGCTCGCATTTTGTCTAAAGAGCACAGGCGATATACATATCTAATATATCATATGTGTCTTCATGTACAAAGAAAACAAAGTTTAAATTGGGTCCCATTTATTATACATACATACATATATATATGTATGTATATAAAGTCTACTGAACTCTTTTCTTTTTCTTGTACATCATTTTTATCACATTTTTTGCAGCTTGCCCTTTTCAGTAGAAATTTACAGCATCATAATGAGTCAACAAATTTTTGCTATTATATAGTGTAGTTACTGAAAATTTGCATTTGTTCTAAGCGCAGTTTTTCTATTATAAATACATAGATATTTCTTTTTGAGATATTTGATTATGTTACATAACATTGAATGATCGCCGGAACAGGTTTGCCATTAATTACAGAAGAGAATAAAATACCCGTTTTTTTCTGTTTGGTTATTTACTTTAACCTTGGTTAGAGTATAATTAATTTTGTCAGTTGGTTTGCAACGATGCTTATGCTTAATTCACAATGAATGAATTCACAGTTGTTTGTTTATAGGCTACGTGATTGTTTGATTTATCTCCAAATTGGTATGCAATTGTACCAATCGGACAGACTTTTAATTTGTATATGACTTCATGAATAGTTTGTAGACAAATCTAAAAAATAAAGTATTTAATAATAAAATAAATAACTTGTAAAATGTTGGAGTACTTTTCATAAAATGTAATAAGATCTGTTATTCAATAACAGTAAACGTTATTTTTCCCTTTCCTTTGTAAACTTCACAAAGAATATAACAGAGGAATTCAGAGCATTTTCAGTTAGAGTATTTCAGCTGCGTCGCTTTGCAACTAGCTAAAATGTAGTTTCTTGTTTTAAGAAAAAGTTTTATATTAATAAATACAAACAAACTCGTTTCTGGCCCCAAGCATGGATCAATAAAATGAAATATATACATGGGGACACATATCGTGGCATTGACAAAGATCAAGAGTAGGGAGACGGCAAACTGGTTCTACAAATGTGCGAGAAATATTTTGTACACATATAGCTACTAAGATGTTGAAGAAGTAATATGTATTTTTTGTTAGGAATTCGTAGCGACAAAACGGTCAAGCCTCATAAAGATATTCGTAGTGAATTAAACGAGGGGGGTAATATATGTGTCACCGAATTGAGTGAATTGCTTGTGACGCTCGAAGCACTTACAGATAAGCAGATAACATCGGCCTGAATTGTTGGCAACAAGTTAATATTGCATTTAATTTCAATTGTCATGCGTATGGGACAACAAATTTCTTTATTTTTAGAGAATAAACAACACTAACTTACCGGGCGTAGGTTGTACGATGATTGAGTCGCGTGGCGGCGCTGCACTGCCGGCTTGATCTGTATCTGTAGCCGCGCCACTAAAGAATTGATTTATATTCTCTTCAAACTCATTCTATAAGAAAGCAATTGTAATCAATTACAAGTATAATTCTCATTGTGCATTATTTCTTTTAGTTTACCTTGACAAAACGCAAATTTTGCTCGCGAAAGCTGTCGTTGCCATCTATGAAGTTGTTAAGGCTCGACATGATTATGCCTTTGTTTTCATAAAAGAAATGTAATATATTTAACAATATTTAACACTATTTGAACGTTTTTTGCGACTATTTTTGTGTTGTGACAGACAGTTTCTGGTTTTGTTTTTTATTTTTGCAAGTTTATATCAGGTTGCTAAGCGATAGGTCCGATAACAAAATTAGTGCTGTGAAGTGCTGTCAGATTATCTATCGATGAAAGCGATGTTTTGCGTATTTATAAATAAAAACAGCTAAATAAATGCTGGCACGGAAATACTTGCTGTTGGTTTGGTATAAATATAATATAAATGAAATATAACAAAAATGACTGAACCCAAAAGTAGATATGACAAATGACGATTGACAAATGTATAAAAAATATGCTTTTATTATCAAAATTAAATTTAATGTGCAATTGACAGCTATCTAATAAGTTTTAATTTTATATAATTTTCTTAGCTTGATTTTAATATAACAATCATAAAAATTGTTAGGCACAATTAACATAATTGGAATAAACATATTTTATCCAATTTTATAATTTCGAAAATGCTAGTTTTAACGTATTAACGTATTATTTTAACGTAAATAAATAAACCTGGAAAATTAAGTGTTGCGGCTTCTACTAAATTAATCGTTATCGTTTTTGTGTTATTTTTTGTTGTTTTTATTATTGTTTTCGTCTTGTGAAATAGACCAGCTGTTTTTACAGTAGTACAATCTCTTTTTCCCTTCATATTTCATGTTTTACAGTTTCGCTAAGCTGAAAGATACGCACGTGGAGGAGTGCCTAGAGAAAAAGTTAAAAGCTAAGACGCGACCATGGGAGATAATACGCCCATGGACGAATTTTGCGGCTCCACATTCTGGGTGAGTGCCAGCTACATACATATATTTTAAATACATTTGTTGTATAATTTCCAATTCTTTTTTTTTTTTAACAGGATGCCAATGCGACATGGTGGACAACAGATCCCGATTTTACGATTTGCTTTGAACAAACTGTCTTAGTATGGACACCCTGTGCATTTTTCTGGACATTTGTTCTCATCGATTTTTGGTATTTGAAAGCAAGTTTGGATAGGAATATACCCTGGAATAAATTGAGTATAGGCAAAGTGTTGTTCACTGTGGGCCTAATTGTGATCACTGTTTTGGATTTGATTATGGCATTTGTCAAGAAGGGCGACGCGGATATACCGATTTATGCTGTTGATATATGGACTCCTATCATTAAATTGGCAACCTTTGTAAGAAATATGAATATCTTAGCATCATTTCAGGGTTGATTGATGTTCGTTTATTACTTGCAGGCGATGCTATTGATTTTTATACCCCTCAATCGCAAATACGGCGTACAAACATCCGGCTGCCAATTTCTTTTCTGGCTTCTGCTTGTGATCTTCTCCATACCGCGCTGTCGCACCGAGGCGCGAATGCATCAGGAACGGAAGGAAATAATCAGTACACAGGAAGCGACGCCGCATGATTTCTCCTGGGAAACGTACCAATTCTTCAGCTTCTTCATCTTCTTCACGTTTTCCGCTTTGATGTTGATACTCAATTGCTTTGCCGATCGATTGCCTAGACAAACAAAATACAAGCGTGGCCCTAAAGAGATTCCCGAACTCTCGGCCAGTTTTCTTTCGCGCATCACATACAGCTGGTTCGACAGGATGGCTTTGAAGGGCTATCGCAATCCTTTGGAGGAGAAGGATCTGTGGGATTTACGACCACAGGATAGCTGTAAGGAAGTGATGCCCACCTTTGCCTATTACTGGAATAAGAATGTACGCAAGAATTATCGTCGCATGGCTAACGCCCAGGAGACAAAAGCACAATTTAGCAATGGCAAAGTCTCCTTTGAGAATCCACAGAAGAATGGCAAGAAGAAGGGCATGGCCAGCATTATGCCGCCCATATACAAATCCTTTGGCGGCATTTTTCTCTTCGGCTCCTTCTTCAAGCTGATTACCGATATATTTACCTTTGCCCAGCCTCAGGTGTTGAGCTTGATCATTGGCTATGTGGAGGACTATCAGACGAACCCACAACCGGAATGGAAGGGCATTATGTATTCGATTCTACTTTTTGTGCTAGCCAGTGCACAGACTTTTATCCTCGCTCAATATTTCCATCGCATGTTTATTGTCGGTCTGCGTATTCGCACGGCCCTAATCAATTGCATTTACCGCAAAGCTTTGCGCATTTCGAATGCGGCACGTAAATCGTCGACGGTGGGAGAAATTGTGAATCTAATGGCTGTGGATGCCCAACGTTTTATGGATTTGACAACGTATTTGAATATGTTGTGGTCGGCTCCATTGCAAATTGCTTTGGCCCTGTACTTCTTGTGGCAGCAATTGGGTCCATCTGTGCTGGCCGGTCTCGCTGTGATGATCATTATGATACCTCTGAATGGATTTATAGCTAGTCGCATTAAGACCTATCAAATAAGGCAAATGAAGTATAAGGATGAGCGTGTCAAACTAATGAATGAAGTCTTGAGTGGCATAAAGGTGAGTAGAGTATAGCTAAAGAATCTTTATGAAATTTTCTAAAACCCTTTATTCCTATTAGGTGCTCAAGTTGTACGCCTGGGAGCCGAGCTTTGAGAAGCAGGTACTGGACATCCGTGATAAGGAAATAGCCACACTACGCGCTACGGCTTATCTGAATGCCAGCACATCCTTCCTTTGGTCCTGTGCTCCCTTCTTGGTAAGCTATGGCTAAACGATTGGCCAAACTTTGAATTCTCTTTGCAGCACTTGTGACTTGATGGAGTTTAACCGAGCCATCTGTATATATCTATCATTTAAAATGTTTGAAAAAAAAAAAAAAAAAAAACAACAAACAAACACAATAAGGTATCCTTGGTGACATTCGCCACTTACGTGTTGTCCGACGAGGCGAATCAGCTGAGCGTCGCTAAAGTCTTTGTCAGCCTTTCACTGTTCGACATCATGAAGCTGCCTTTGACCGTAATGCCCATGCTGATGGTAGACATAGCCGAGGTAAAGCCCAAGGAACAACTGGAAATTGGATATCTAATATCAATAATAATAATATAATAATTCGAAAATCATTTACTTCGGCTATGGGCATCTATCAGCAGCACCGCAAGTCTTGGGTTTAGAAAAGAAAAACAAGAATGTATAATCCAATATCATATTACTATATAATTACTGTATATTCTAGGTATCATTAGTCACATTTGCCACATACGTTCTAATCGATGAGAATAATGTGCTCGATGCGAAAAAAACCTTTGTCTCATTATCATTATTCAACATCCTTCGTTTTCCGCTAACCATGTTGCCCATGCTGATCACCAACTTGGTGCAAGTAAGTTAACCTTATTGCAAATCGAATATTTTTCCCAATTTACATCTGGATATAGCTATGGTATTTGACTGATATATAGCCATACGATGGTTGTCTGAATACTCTGAAAATAAAACAAATTATAATATGTAAATATATATATATATATATATATATATATATATATATATATATATATATATATATATATATATATATATATATATATATATATATATATATATATATATATATTTATAAATCAGAAATTGTTCAGACCGCATCGCATTGATGTATATAGGTTTGAATTACATATATATATCTGGATGTAATTGGGAAAATATATTGGTACAATTTAAACATTTAAATTGTACTTTTGTGCCGTATCGTGATCTTCGTTTAATTATATATGTTTTTATAATTATTATTTTTTATTTAGCAGCAACAAACAATTACAACTATATAATCCTAACTAAACCTAACCTCTCTCTCTCTCTCTCTCTAAAACTAACCTTAAAAACTAATTCATTTCACTTTGGTTCAATTGAGTGAACCACTGATTACTAATAATTAATCAACTTTTAGTTGCTCGCTCTTTTATGAAAGATTCACTTGGTTCAATGGAGATATTGAGCTATAAATAGAAATCAAATCGATAGATTTTTTTCTTACTTCATTTTACCAAAAAGCAGTTAATCAGAAAATCAAACTAAAATTCATCAGAAATATTTTTTCAGGTGTCTTGAATGGGTTTTCATAATTTGTATATATTATTTATGGGATTTTAAAGGTTTCTTAGATAGATCATTCAAATGTCCTTTACTATGAAAAAATTATTGACATTTTTAGTGAGGCAATTCATATGGTATTCTATTCTATTCTGATTTCTAGAGCATTTTCATTTAGTTCAAAATTCAATATACCCTTGCAGAGGGTATTTTTTTTTGAGAAACAACTTGAATTTTTGCAAGTCTAAATTTGATTTTCTAATTTTCCTAAAAAAAAAAAAAAAAAACATTTTTTTTTTTATGTCCGATTCCTACCATGTATGATAGAGTTTCTCGTCTTTTTAAAAAATTGTATTTTTAAGGTTAGGAATTCTACTTTAATAACAATTCCTTTCACAAAATACCCCTAGTTCTGCAAGGGTACCAAAATTCTGGCAACCCGAGTTTATATCGCTACTTTCGTAGTCAAGAGCTTCTCCCAAAAACCTTTCCGTACACCCCATCCATGAAATTACTACTAATTATACCTGTGTGTTGACTAGTGTTGTATAAGGATAAAGTAATCTCTAACCGATTTCCTCTTTGCTTAGACGCAAGTTTCTGTGAAACGCATAAACAAATTCCTGAACAGTGAAGAGCTCGACCCAGACAATGTGCAACACGACTCCTCAAAGCGTGAGTAAATCACTATATATATCTAATATATGCGAGGGTAATCTGAGAAATTTATAATTTAAAAGCAAAAAACTTCCTCTCGGATATCTTAATTATACATCATTATTAAAATAATATTTGATTTCTTTTATAGCCCATCCCATGAGCATTGAGAACGGCCACTTCTCTTGGGGCGACGAGGATGAGCTGACGCTCAAGAATATCAATATGGAGGTGCGTAAACACAATCTGGTGGCCATTGTCGGCACTGTTGGTTCCGGTAAGTCCTCGGTCATCCAAGCATTCCTCGGTGAAATGGAAAAGATCTCGGGCACGGTAAACACGGTGGGCAAAATGGCCTATGTGCCCCAGCAGGCATGGATCCAGAATGCAACCGTACGTGATAATATATTGTTTGGCAAATCGTACGACCGCAAGCGCTACAACCAAGTAATCGACGCTTGTGCTTTGCGTACTGATATTGAGATCCTCTCTGCCGGCGATCACACCGAGATCGGTGAGAAGGGCATCAATCTGTCCGGTGGTCAGAAGCAACGCATCTCGTTGGCACGCGCTGTATACAGTAATGCGGATCTATATCTATTGGATGATCCGCTAAGTGCTGTGGACGCACATGTAGGCAAACACATCTTTGAAGAGGTGCTCGGACCGAAGGGCATGTTGGCGAAAAAGACACGCGTCCTTGTAACCCATGGCATAACGTTCCTGCCGCAGGCCGATAATATCTATGTGATGAAGATGGGCGAGATTAGTGAGAGTGGCACATATGCTGAATTGCTAAGGAATCGTGGCGCCTTTGCTGACTTCCTAATGCAGCATCTGCAAGAGGGCGAAGCGGAGGAAGAGGAAATTATGCAAATTAAGCGACAGCTATCACAAACTGATCCCGCTTTGATTGCCCCATTCGAAAAGGCTATACTGCTCGCTCGCACCGAAAGTCTCTCAGACTCCATGTAAGTTCAAAACATTTATAATTAGATCATCAATTGGCCTAAACACTATATTTTATATTATCTTACAGCTCCGTCACATCAGCCGACAGCTTGATGGGCGGCAGTTTGCGTCGTCGTAAGAAGCGTCAAGATTCCTATGACTCTGCTGCCTCCGCTGCCTCGTTGAAAAAGAAAGAAGAACTCGAAGGCAAACTGATTGAGACGGAGAAATCGCAAACCGGCGGCGTTGATTTCAGTGTCTATAAGCATTATATCAAGAGTGTTGGCATCTTTCTGTCGGTCGCCACTTTGGTGCTCAATTTTGTCTTCCAAGCATTCCAAATCGGTTCGAATCTGTGGCTCACCCAATGGTCCAACGATAAGGAAGTGGAAAATAATACGGACAAAAGGAATATGTATTTGGGTGTCTATGGTGCCTTCGGTTTCGGTCAAGGTGAGTTCACTGTGATTCAGTTTTCTATATATGTTTTTCCTATATGTTTTGTGGCATTTATGTTATTGCTATTGTTATCGTCCCATTTTCCTTATATATGTTTTATTATATATATGTTTATTATATGTTAAATGTTATTATGGCTTTCTTAATAATAAGTTTAAAATGGTGATAGAAAAGCAGATTGTGTTTGCTATGTATTTAATGTGAGACGAATGGAATGAAACATTTATTTTACGGAACTTAATTTAAATGTTGAGCGTTTAAATGTGAAACAATACTTGCAACAGTTCAATTCCAATTGAAACGATCGAAATGTAAGAAATGATTTTTTGTATAAAATAATTTTAAAATGTCATGTAAAAGAAAATGCTCTCTAAAAACACCATAAATTTGGATTGACATAAATGGAAAGGAACTTGAAAGTAACTAAATATTTCATCACTTGTAATTGTACCAGCTGGAATACTCATTCAATCAATATGAAAAAAAAAAAAACGATATTATCTGCTCTTTTGTCACCATTTCTTATTTCCATTATGGTCTTTTGTTGTTATATACCTTTTTATTTGTTTATTTTGTTTGTTTTGCTTTTTATGTTTGCCTGCTAATTCATGCATCAAAAGCTCGCTGACCATACGAAAATTGCGGCTGTACGCCGAGAGTAAACAGTTCACAATCTCATAACGCTCATTCGACTATATAACGAACAAGCTACAAATCATGTTTACAAACACACAAGAACTTTATGCATATATATATTCTGTATATACAGCTTAATATGTAGCTTAACAATCGATAACACCTCTTAATTTGCACACATTTGCTAAATTTACACGCCTATACAGTTGGCACTTGAAAAATTGTTTAATTTGGCATGAAATGAATGGGAATAACGGTTCAGTCAGTTATCTATAACTAGTTATATATGTACAGTTTTTGTGCAATAGTTTCTCAGCACTTTGATAGGGCAAAACACTTCCGAGACGTTTTGTAGATATTTAACGACTTTCATGATATTCTTGTAAATACATAAATTGAAGCACATTGAAAATTAGAAATTCAAATTGAGAAAAGTTGTATATATACTTTATAATGTATGAAATATATTCAGAGCCAATACCAAATCCCAAAATTATATTCAGAGCATGCCTAATCTTAGTATGTGATTAAAAATAAATGTCTTAACCTGTTCCTTGTAGGGAATGTCTGTGTGCATTTTAATTTCTATATACTTTTCCTTGATCTATTTTTATACTCTTTTCCCAAAGGGAAAAAGAGTATATTGACTTAGTTTTTCTTTTAAAAAAAATACAAACCTCCTGACCTTACACCGAAATTTGTAGTCGGATTGACATATTTCGCCTCGCTCGCTGCATCATTGGCTGGTCTTCGGTGTTCGCGCGTCATGCACAACGTTGTGCTGCATGCAAATTTACGCTGGCCGATGGAGCTATTCGATACGACACCACTGGGACGCATTATAAATCGATTCTCAAAAGATATCGATACCATCGATAATGTATTGCCGTTCAATATACGTGTCTTAATGTCACAGGCTTACATGGTAAACAATTTTGGATAGACTGACATACGATTCTACCCACAACTAACCAACGTACTCAACTATACTCTACGCGCACCCACATACGATAGATCTATCAATATCGAATCTAACCTTATGTCTCGTTACATCACATTCTTTCATACACATTTGCCGCTGCCTCTGCCTTTGCCATTGTTTCTTTTTTGTTATCGGTGTAGTTGTATATTGATCTTTCTGATCTTTTAACCCAAATGTAGTTGCTAGCAGTTTCCTTTCGACCCTCGCACTGTCACTGGGCTGCATTTATAGTGCCGAATATTTACATAATACGCTCCTGCGATTTGTTATGCATTGGCCCATGGAATTGTTTGATATAACACCCATTGGTCGCGTTGTCAACCGATTTTCCAAGGATGTCGATACATGTGATACGACTTTACCTCTCAATCTGCGCGTCGCGATTACTCAACTCTTTGCGGTAATTTCCCATTTTGAAAACCTAAATCTGTCACAACTCGTTAGGCATATTACATTTCTATCTTTCATAAGCTACTCCATTCATTTATTATTAGAAACTCAAAACTCACTTCTTTAAGAATTCGTATAATTATTATTTGATAGACTTAGTCATCCGTGGAATCTCTTAGATCAACTTCTTTTACTATAGTTAGGATTAAGTCTTGAGGAATTCGATATAAAGTGGATTTCGTAACCCTTTTCCATAGCCTTTAGGCAGGGATCACAATTACCTTTATTTACTTTATATATGCTTATAGTGCTTATATACACTCACGCTTTTTGCACATCGTTTTGCTCAGCTCAGATAATACTTTTTTTTTTTTTTTAATATAATCTCCTTCCTGACCCTCATTACCTTAGTTCTTGCATTTTGTGGAGCCTGCATTGTATTGGCAGTTGGCTGTATGCGAGCTGCCTCGATATTACATTCGATACTCCTTTACTGCGTTATTCGTTGGCCCATGTACAAATTTGAAACGACGCCCCAAGGCAGAATAATGAATCGTTTCTCAAAAGATATTCATGTTGTTGATACCACAATGCCACTGCTCTGGCGAATTGTTCTATTTTCTTCAAGTTCGGTAAATGTTCTTAGTCCTACGTTATTCCAACACAAAACTCTATTAAACACAACTGTACTAAATTTTTTTTTTAGATTTTTCAATAGACAAATAAATAATATAGGGTAGTAGTAATTCCCCCTATTTCTGGTATCAAATATCAGTTATCAGGTCAACTACACATTGTATTTTGAAGCTAGATCTTGTTACTAATCATTTTTGCTTACAAAAATTCTCACAGTTTATAATACGTGTTTTGACAATCTATTAATAATAATAAGTACATCTAGGTCTTTAACCGGATTAGCTCATACTGTTCATTACAAATTGGAAGTAAATTTATTAGAATTAAAAATACCCAATATAAATTTGAAATCCATGCACCTTCTGCAACTTAAGTCCAGTGCAACTAATACAGCTCTACGTAAAACGAAACTTGTGTATATATAACTAAGCTAACTAACGGGCCCTGTGATTTGTGTATATATAGTTATAGATATTCTAATTTAGCTTGGATATTACTCGCATGCACAGCATGGGTCCCTATTTTCTTTCATATATATATATATATTTAAATGTGTATATTTATTTGTTATCGATTTTAAGAGCTAGTTTAATCGATTAACTTAAAAACGTTCGATATGCAGTTTTGTCGCGTTATTTGGCGGGCCTCGCCCTGGCTCTGGGAAGCCTGCACTGTTCCCTGGCGGTGTTTAATGAACTGATAAGCATGGTGCTCAAATGGCCAATGGAACTATTTGATACGACACCATTGGGTCGTATACTAAGTCGCTTATCAAAGGACATTGATACCGTGGACAATGTGCTGCCACAAATAATATCACAATTTTTATCCACTTGCTATTCGGTAAACACGTACTTTAAGTTTAAACAAAAACCAACCCCCATCATGATTTCTTTCCTTTTCCACCTTCTGTTTTACAATTTCTAAGCTCTATACTCATAATATCCGAACATATTCATTGCATTCATTGGAATCGAAAATCTGTATTTACTTGATTTGAGTTTAGTTTCTATTAAGTTCGCGCTTCTGCTTTTTTATTAATATTTATTTTAGTTAAAAGACTCATCCAATAACAACAACCACAATGTACTCTGAAACTCGTTTGTCTCAGAGCTCCAACGATTACACACCCGATTAATATCGATAATATTGTTTGGGCGGTTCCACTTTATATATTTTGCTTTGAAGCTACTTTAGAGACTCATCCAATAACAAATAACACACTCTGAATCGCACCTGTTTCAGAGCAATCAACAATGACGATTGTCAGCGCCGATTAATATCGCTAATAGAGTTTTGGATGGGGGAGACCCTGGTTTGAGTGTGGTTTCATGGAATATATATATATATACTATTTTTAGTGATAAACGCGCCCAATTCGATTCGCATTACATTCACCTACTGTTAATGCCCATTAATCCTTATCGATAAATTTTACGCATCTCTGCGTTCCATTCCATGCCGTTCCCTAGGTGTGTTTGCCTACTTTGCTGTCGTCATTGTCTACGTCGGCGGTCTGCGAGCTGCCAAAGTATTGCACAATCAATTGCTCAATCAGGTGATTCGCGGCTCGGTTTGTCGCTTTTTCGATGTAACGCCCTTGGGGCGCATCTTAAACAATTTCAGCGCCGATATGGATGTTATCGACGAAGAGTTGCCCGGCACCATGGACTCCTGCATGGGCTATATATTTATGGTATTTTTTATTAATTCATTTTTTATTTTCTCAATTTTCCTGTTTTTCGCGTGAGTTTTCTTTGAATTATTTTTTCTGTAGCCAACATTTATGTTACGGTTTGTACTTACGAGCTACATTTGGTTTTAATAGAACTTAAGTCTCTTACACCAAATATTCTCTATAAACTCTATCCATCATATTCATATATATCTACATAGGTCTTTGCAATTACGGCGCCGCAATCACACTCTTCACATCCACTTTAAACGCTTCATTCAATATATTTCGCCAACTCTTTAATAACATCATGCATTGTCCATCAGCGTTTTTCGATACGACACCCAAGGGGCGTATTTTGGATCGCTGTTCGAACGATATCAACTGCCTGGATCTGCTCATGCCCCTAAATATACGCATGTGCCTGAGCACAGCGTTCCAGGTAAACCCTCCAAATCACTCTCCAAGCAAAAAGCCGAATGCAATTTTCACTTACTTTTCAGTAGGTTTTGTACTCTTTCTTTGTTGATTTTGTACCTTTTCTTTTTTAAGTTGTTTACTTTTTACACAAAAATACATGTTGAACATTGTAAAGCAGAGCTGGTCATGTTAGCTCATTACTTGAAATCTTGATCGATATTGGAAATATCTTAAGCACACTTTTGGTAGGTAGGGTTAGGTAGAGTTTTGTTTCGGGAAACGCCCTCTCTTCTATAACCAAATCTTTAACCCATATTACGTACTGTCCAACACGTCTCCACTATATCTATATTAATTCGTTTATCTAAACTAATCATAAAAGAAAGTTACTTCGTTTTTAACCTCAAATGTGTTACCGTCTCCTGTGCTACTTCTAACCTTTTACTCCACTAAATTGCAGTAATTAGCTATATAGCCAGCGTACTGATCGTCTATATTGGCGGTCTGCATGGCGCACAGAGACTCTTTTGCCAATTGTTTAGGCGCATTCTGGGTGCCCCACAATCTTTTTTTGATAGGCAACCGAGAGGTCGGATACTCGATCGGTTGTCCAATGATGTTTACAAATTGGATATGGTATTGCCAGAAATATTTCGTGTGTTTAACTCGCAAGCGTTTCGGGTATGTCGTCCCACTAATTGTGCTCGTAACTAACATATAAAATATTTGTTAAAACTAACATAACTTTTCCTAAATTAATCTTACAGCAAATTCTAAGACCATTCAACAAATCATTTACAAAATTTGTAGACACTGTACATACAAGAAACCCCATATACCCCCATATATCATATATATCTATACCTAGTGTTACGAGCGGGCATGCTTTGTTATTTTCTCTCTTATTAGTCTCTATGCTGTCTAAAATTTTAAATACTGTTTCGATACTTGATGCACTGATTCCCATATCGCAGGTATTGCCTCGTTCCTCGCGGATTTGGGCATTCAGTTGGGCTGCTTGAATGCCGCCCAGGTGCTACACGCGCTCATGCTGCACCGAATGCTGCGCGTTCCTATGTGGTTCAACGATACCACGCCAGTGGGTCGCATTATGTCACGTTTCTCGAAAGACATTGAAACGGTCGATCAGAAAATTGTGGAGGTCTTGACCGATTGTATTTGGTGTGCATTTGAGGTAATTTTCAATTAGAGCATTTCCCAGCACTAGCTGGGCTCACATTTTGATTCAAATAAAATATTAGTAGCACATTTATTAGTAGAACAAAAGTACAGTACAGCCTCCCTATCGATGTCTGGTTTACGAAAACAGTCAAAAATTGATATAACAATATGTTATAGACTTGGTTATTCAAATTAAAAGTGGATAAAAACATTCTTCTTTTTTTTTTTTTAATTAAACAATTTCGAATTCTTTAAATGCTTAAAATATTTATTTTCTAAAACTATAATTTATTTCCACAAGAAAAGTTATATTCAACAAAAGCCTCAGAGGGGAGCCTAGGGAGCCTATACTGTATTTGCTTTTGTGTTTAGTGAAACGAAATTGTTTCCTTTTTAATACCCCTTACATAATTATACAAACTCTATCCCTCTACAACTAATCTATATGATAAACTAATCAAAATTTTACTGTCGCTTTGGTTTGAGATTCTAATCACTGACTGATCGCAAAAGCATGAAATGCAAATTAACTGCTGTTGTAATCGCACTTAGATCTAGAAAAGATATTTAAAGAAAAACTTGCAAAAAACTATATCTTCAATCTTCAGGTTTATTGTCTGTCGTAAGGATTGTGGTGCCCGCAATTGGTTGCTTGCGTGCTGCTAAATTGCTCCACGCATTTCTTTTGCGCCATGTGATTGCTGCACCGCTAAAATACTTCGATACCACGCCGGTGGGTCGCATTATGTCCAGATTCTCCAAAGATATTGATACGCTCGATCAGATATTGCCCCATCTAATTATCAATTTTGTGTGGCTGCTCTTTGAGGTAACCGAAACAAGAAGAAGAAGAATAAGAAGAAATATATATATATTTCTAAAATATCGAAGCTCTTTTAACCATATCCAAATGAGACTAAGAGAAACTGAAAGAAAAACGTAGAAATATTTAGTATAGAATAATATATTTTTTAAAAATCTTTTAAAAATAGTTCTACGTATACACTATTATTGTAATAAATATCTATACATCTAGCAGAGGCTCAGAGCAAGATTTAGATCTAAATCTACTTCTACTTCGATCTATTACTCTTATAAATATCATCATAGTTCATCTTTCCAAAGCACAATCAACTTGCAAAATCAACTGTGATTAGTCCACATATCACACTGACACAAAACTTTTGTATTTTGTACAAAACTGAACAAATCTTTCTTTCATCCTTTTACAACACTCTGTTATCTCTTGACAATTTGAATTGAATTTAATTCTTATCAGGTATCTTTTCGTCAATTACATTATTGTTTCCGGTGCTTGGAGGGATTCGTGCTGCGCAGCTGTTGCATGAGTATGTCCTGCGACATGTACTTAGCGCTCCGTTACATTTCTTTGATACGACTCCGGTGGGTCGTATTTTATCTAGATTCTCGAAAGATCTACAAGTAGTTGAGTTCATGCTGCCGCTCTTTATAAACAATTCTATTTGGCTATCATTCGAGGTAAAAGCCAACAATTATTAACTGCACACATTAACTAATTGAGAGCTCAAACAATAAATCTGATTAAAGTAAAAATAAAATAAGAATTTCAAATCTGAAACTTAATATATTGATATAAAAAAACAAAATCACAAATCTTTTTACTTTCCCTATAAATTCTCACATTCTCCATCCCGATTTTAAGCTGGATTGGCTTTATTGCATACGTGTTTCGTTTTCACTTGTTCCTAACTTTGTGGAACATAATGTTAACGTTAACAGCACTGTTAAAATTGTTGAAAAATGTAAATTTTGAGTGTCGAAACAGTTGGCGCGAATATGAATAATTGTTAGAATAGGAGACTCAAATCAAGTAAACGGCCTTTTGGGCATTCCAGCATGCAATTGGATCGTATCGAATTCGAATCGAATATTAACTTAATAACATTATTTCAGTTTCCTATCATTTATATTTTCTTACTAACACCACCTGCACCCCTATAGACCTCTATATTTGAAAGTTCTCTTTAATAATCGTTTGCTGTATTTGGCTTAGGTTTTGGCCACAATTGTGGTTATTAGCATATCGACGCCGATATTCTTGGCTGTCATTGTGCCCATTGCGTTTGTCTACTATTTCGCGCAACGATTCTATGTGGCCACATCGCGTCAACTGATGCGGCTGGAATCCGTTTCCCGTTCGCCGATCTATTCGCACTTTGGCGAAACTGTCACTGGAGTTTCGACGATACGCGCCTACACGGTCGAGGATCGGTAAGAACAAAAATATATGTATATGAATATATATATATTAAAAATTATTAATGATAATTATTTTATTAACAGCTTCATTGAGGAATCGGACAATAAGGTGGACAAGAATCAAGTGTGCAAATATCCATCGTTGATTGCTAATCGCTGGCTTGCCGTTCGCCTGGAAATGGTTGGAAATCTGATCATTCTGTTCGCCTCGTTGTTTGCCGTGCTGGGTGGTCAAACGAATCCCGGCCTGGTTGGTCTATCAGTCAGCTATGCGCTGCAGGTGACACAAACACTCAACTGGCTGGTTCGCATGTCCTCGGACATTGAGACGAACATCGTGTCCGTGGAGCGTATCAAGGAGTATGGCGAGACTAAGCAGGAAGCCCCCTGGGAGCTGGAATCGGACAAACAGCATCCCAAGAACTGGCCAGAGGGCGGACGTGTCGAATTCAAAGATTTTCAGGTGCGCTATCGGGAAGGTCTGGATCTGGTGCTACGTGGTGTTACCTTCAACATCTCTGGCGGCGAGAAGGTGGGAATTGTGGGTCGCACGGGTGCTGGTAAATCCAGTTTGACGCTGGCTTTGTTCAGGTAAGACATTTTGCAATATAAAGTGAGAGTTGTATACATAAAATTAATTTTTTTACAGAATTATCGAAGCAGCCGGTGGCAAAATCATGATCGATGGTATTGACATTTCCACGATGGGTCTACATATGCTGCGTTCTCGTCTAACGATCATACCGCAGGATCCCGTTCTTTTCTCCGGCTCGCTGCGTTCGAATCTCGATCCGTTTCAGATTAAGACCGACGATGAGATTTGGAAAGCATTGGAGCTGTCGCATTTAAAGGCCTTTGCCAAGAGTCTGGCAGCCGGCCTCAATCACGAAATTAGCGAGGGTGGCGAAAATTTGTCGGTGGGTCAGCGTCAATTGGTGTGCTTAGCGCGTGCCTTGCTGCGGAAGACGAAGGTGCTCATTTTGGATGAGGCGACAGCTGCTGTGGATCTGGAAACGGATGATCTTATTCAGGTATGTTCGGCTAGACACTGTAAATTAACATGGCATATTATATTTCAAGCGTTTATTCTGTTAACATATAATGAGAACTGTTAACTCACATAGCTAAAGTAAACTTAGTTCTGGCAACTTACATAGAAAGCTGTAACTTAACATATGTCTGTTAACAGTTTACAATGTTAACTTACATTTATAACTGTTGCTAAGCATTTTCAGTAGATTTTACATTTTATATTTCTCTATATTTTACAGAAAACCATCCGCAGCGAGTTCAAGGAATGCACCGTGCTTACCATTGCCCATCGCCTGAATACGATTATGGACTCGGATAAGGTGATTGTGCTCGATAAGGGACAAATAACAGAGTTTGCTTCACCCAGCGAATTGTTGAGCAATCCACAGTCGGCCTTCTACAGCATGGCCAAGGATGCAAATCTTGTTTAGTTTTTGTAACGATAAAAAAAAAAAAAAACCGACCGAAACTCATATAAACAAAATGTGCCCAAAAAACTAAATATTTAAACAAACAAAAGAGGAAATAACGGAGCAAACTAGAACTAGTTAGGCAGCAATTTCACTATAGCTTTTAAATAATACGGAAGTACACTGGTAACTAGCTACTTAAACCGTTAAAGGTATTCTACCTCAATTACCACAACAATAACAACAACTATAACAAAAGCAACTGTAATGCGCGTGTGCCTGCAATTTAGTAAATACCATGAAAATGTTCATTAGCTTAAGCGGAAAAGTTGACAGGATTTCCTTTTTTTTGGTACATTTGGTTTAAAATGTACCGTAATATGTTTATATACATATATATACTTAATATATATATATGTGTACGTCTGTGTATGGTACTTAGGTTCGTTTTATGTGTGTGTATATATGTAATTGCCCAACTATCTCTATGGATTTATTTTTCTATGCCAGTATACATGTTATAAAATGAGAAACACGACCGAAACTCACGTCCATTTGCAAATTGAATACTTAAAATATATGTAAAATGAAAAAAAAAAGATATGTATGAAGTCTCTTAAGAATTTGCCTTTGAATGATTAAATCACTTAGGCAATGCCCAGTAGTTAATTAATATTTTGCAACATTTTTGTAAGATCTGTATACTCAGAATGTGTACTTAAAAATCAATTGAAATTGTAATCATAAGGATAAATAAATCCCATCTAACTAATCTACAGTTTAATTAACATTTATATATGTACATTTAACTATACCTAACTTGAATATTGTACAAAACTCTTGATCATGAAGTACAATAAAGAATAACTAATATTTGTATTTCTCAATTTTGAATTTATAAAAGTGTTTTGTTTTAATTAGTTTGTCTAAATTGGAGACTAGAAGATTACACAAAACATTCAACGAATTCAAATTCTTAATTATATAAAATTGTTATACGATTACAAATTAGACAAAGTAATCTAACTTGTTCTTTGAAATGCATGCATTTTCAATCAATTAAAAGAGGATTAATTTAGTTTAATTAAAATTATGTACCTTTTTTTGTTTATTGAAATTGCTATAGCAAGTGTTTTGAATAATATATGAAAATAATTTAGTGTAAGTTGTTAGTCTAAAATTATTAACATTGCGCTCGGCGTTTGGCCGTATAGATCATAGATGTTAATTGAGCAGCAGCTGGGCAACAATATTGTTATCGTCCGCTGCATTGGAGGCGTGCATGCCGGAACCACTTTCAAGGAATTCACGCAACTCGTTCTCCAGATCTCCAGCACCAGCGTGCACATCTGGCTCCTCAATGTCCATGGGCTGAATTTGAGGCAACGCAACGGGTTGCTGCAGCAGCTCAGGGAGCTGTACTCGTGGCGAGGCAGTCGGAGGAGGAGGTAAACCAGCTGCAATGCAAAAATAGATTTGGGATTGGTAATGAAATTAGAATATATTTAACTAGTCGCATACATACCGAAAGACATGCCCATGGCCTTGCGTAGCGCATATTGATCAGCTATGGCTGCCGGTGGCAACTTTTTGGCCAATTCGCTGAGCTGCTGCGTCAGCTGCTGTGCCGTTTGCACCTCTTCTTGACCAGCTTGTGGCACCAGAGCTAGATGCGCAGGCAATGGTTGCGATAGACGCTCGTGTTGTATGACACGCAGTTTCTCAATCAGAGTTAAATTATTGCTTAGATGCTCTCTCATGCGTTTCGATAGCTCGAAGTTCTTCATGTCCGTTTCCATGCTATCGAGGAATTCCACATCAATGCCTAGGTCCTTAAGCGAGCGCAAACGCTTGAAATCCAAACGGATATCTTTGTACTTCTCATACTCTTGCTCAATTTGTTCGGCTTCAGAGCTGCTGCTTGGCTGTTCCTGCACCCTATTGAAACATTTTTCAATCTCCCGCTGCTCATAGTTGTGCAGCTGCATGTTATACAGCTCATCCAGAGATTTGCTATGCTCTCCATTGGTGAGTATATCCAAAAGTCCGTTTGCTATATTCGTGGCATAGCTGGAATCCTTTGTGAATTGCAATATGCTCTCAGCATACTCGGCACTCGATGCATCGCCGTAAGTGCGCAGCACCAATTGCGTTTCTTCAGCGCTCAACGTGGAAAACCTCGAATCGAATGTGGGTGCAAAGCTGGCAAAGGGTCCATAGTTCATGGGCTTCACAGGCTTTACCGCATTTCGCTGATCTGTATGCAGGCCAGGCAGCTGTCCACTGCCCGCTGGCAGCTTGCCCACCAAATCACCAATGGTGACGACCTTTTCCGGTCCTTCATTCTCATCGCGAATAAGTAAATTAAGAGTGGTGGTCCCATCCTTGTGCTGTCGCAGGAAACCCATCTTGTGAGCACGCTGTTTGGCACTGACACGCTGCTTGGCCTGTTGCGCTGCGTTCTGCACTTGGGCAAGTATCTCCTCGCTGGTCAAATCATCCACATAAGGTTCAAAGTGGGTTTTTGGTGCATTTTCTAAACGTAAGGCTCTCTTCCGTTCCTCCTCCTCCAGTTGAGCGGGTGTGGGCTCTTCTGCACCCGTTGAAGCGCCCTCATCCGCCGAATCGTGTGTCATATCATAGCCAGCAAGCTCATTGGAGCTTAATTCAAAGCCCAATTCTTTGGCTGTCAATTCACGTATGTAGCCAGAGAGAGGTTTCAGCGTGCGCATCAAATTATCCGGTTGTAAATGTTTTAAGCCCAGTTGGAGCAAGCGCTTGGCCGCCTTATGGTAAACGGTGTCCACATGATTGTACTTGATTGCATTCTCGCACATTAAACGGAAATCATCGCTGAATTCACTTAACGCCGCATACTCATGATCCTCTATCTTCTGCCGCATGGTCGAAAAGTCCATCGGCTTATGGATGATCGATGAGTAGCCCGGTGCAATGTCATCCGTGACGGGCCATGCGAAGAACTGATGTGGATCTCGTTTTTCCAGAAAGCGTAGCAAATGCTCCAATAACTTATTCAATGGCGATTTCTGTTGTTTCAATTTAAGCACACAGCTCCTTGGTTCTCTGCCTGATTCACTGCTACTGCTGGGAGTTTTGGGTGCTTCCAGTGCTTTGGGCGTTAGAGCATTCAATGAACACGCCGTAGATCCGGATGGCGACGGTATTAGCAACTGCATGGAAAGTAGAATATGATCTCTATATAAACTAAAATAAATAATCCATTTATCTTACATCAGGCAGTGGCTTAGTTGGACTAGACGAGCATGTGGGTGAACTGAGCAGCATCTCATCTAGCTTACGCGCTGTTATTGGCTTAGTGACTGGGCAATTGGAAGGCGAATTGTCGGTGGTAATGCCGGCATAATATAAAATATTTTCTGGCAGCGGCTGAGATTGTTCTTCCTCCGCATCGTCGTCCATGAAGCTGAAGCCATCCTGTGAGCAATCGCCAACAGTTGTTGGTGCCGTCGCCATCGCCATCTGGCGACCACTGCAACCTGCTTCATCTGGACCAACGGCATCTTCCATTTGTCGCTCGTCATCAGAGCACAACTCGCGTTGCCTTTCGCGACGCTTCTCTTTGTGATGATGCTTGTGCTTCTTCTCACGATCTTTCTTCTTCTTCTTCTTTTTCGATTTCTTGTGCCGCTCCCGATGGCTCACCTCCTCGGAAATCGTTATTATGGGGCTTCCAGGCGCAGCGGCCATCATCGCTTCCGCCGCAGTTGGAGGTCCGCCATGGCCGTCGAGTGGCGAATTGGCTTTGTACTCGGGCGTGGCATTGGAGCCGACCTTCAATATTAGCTTGAGACCCCGTTGAAGCTGTGCCGGATCCTGATGCTGGCTATATTCTAAAATAAATAAGAAACTTTGCATTAACAAACACGCGCTGCAAACATTATTAGTCGTAGGCTTTTACCCTCATATTTCTCGCGTCGCTCCGATTTGTTCTTTTTGTGCTTTTTTGATGAGCCCATTTTTATATGGGTCTATCTTTTTTTATGCAAAACAAACTGAAAATCTACCCAAATAAATGAAAAAACAAAATTCTTGGCTGTTGTAGGCGAGACAGACGCCATGATTTAGTGATGTCAAAACCGAGCATCGATAGTTGCGACACATTATATCGATAGACTATACGCATTGTATTGACGAGGGCTACTATTTTCGCGCTGATTTGAATTTCAGGTGAAATACGCCATAGTTTAGTACTGAATGTAGAACCAATAATCGATGGCTGCAACACACAAATATCGATAAGACAATATCGCAATAAGCACGCAATTTAGGAACGAGGGCTACCATAATTTTTCCCGCTAACTTGAATTTCCGTATTGCTTCGACTATTAATTATGTTTGTATTGATTGGCTTAAGTTTTGATTTGAAAAGTTACTTGGCTGCTTTGAAATGGATATTTAGAGACCTAAACGCGAGTGCGCCGCTTCACTATTGTCGAATGCTGGCGCTTAGCAGTTATATTATTCATTTTAGAAGCAACGGACTTGTTTTTGTTTAAGCCTGATCGAGTCGATCTGGGACCGTCAAAATTAGCATTTGACATCAGAGAAGGGGGTCCTGAATGTTTCTTGTTTTTTGTAGCTTCCGTGTATAGAGTACGTGTCGAGTTTAGAGCTTGCAAAGATGTATCCAGCTTGTTTTTAATCCGATCGAGATCCTGTCGCATTCGCTGTATATCCAACGCAATTGTCTGCCTATCGCGCTGCAATCTCTTGTGCTGTAACAACATATTCTCTAGCACAGTTTTTTGCAGCAACACCTCACGAATGCGGCGCTGATTTGTAAAGCTTTTCGGACCAAGTTCTGTATAGCCACGCCTCATCACCTGCTGCGTCTGTCGATTCAAGCGAGCCTTCACCTGTGACAGGGGCAGCTTAGTTTTGGCAGCCGGCATTGTGGTAATACCGCCGCCTCGGATACGACGAATTTTCTTCGAAGTGGATGTAGATAGCTTGGTTACGCTAGGAGGCGGGGGTATTTCCGCTATGGCAGCAGGAATGGTGGGAACGGCCTTGCGTGGCGGAGTGGTAGCTAGAAGAATTTTATTGCTAAATAATAATACCTGAATTCAAAGCGCCGCTTTCTCACTCACTTTTCATATGCCTGTGTATGTTGGCCATCATGGAGTTCACACGGTCTTTGACTTCCGCCTTGTCGGGAAAGTATCGTTCGAGATTATCCTGGCCCATGCGCAATCCGTGACTCCCTTTGGTGTATATATCATTATCATAGGCCCTTGGTTCCGTATGCATCTGATTCCTCAGTATGGCATCTAAATTCAGTCGCATTGTCATCTTTGCGTTTCAGCTACTGCGAATTTGGATATGATTAAAAGAAAATTGCGAATTTGGGGTTTACTAATTTAAAAAGCCGAAATTAGGCGAAACATATGACCCAAAAATGTTTTTTGCTCTGTTTCAATTTTGAATTTTTTTGTTAATGAATTATTATTTTGACAATAGGGCCTTGTGCCTATTTTTTCCCCAAATGAACATATTACATTGTCAAAAAGTTAAGGCACAGAAAACAAATGATTGTATAATCCTATGTTATTAAAAAAATATTAGCATTAGGTTGGATACTTACGACACCAATCATTCGTATCAGATTGTAATGATAGATATTTCTTCTGCTAATTAGATATTATTCTGTTTATCAACCCAGTTTGTTAGTTAGTTATAGGGTATTTTAAAGTCAGGCAAGCTCAATTAAGTCAAGCTTATATAAAATGTATTTTCTTATAGTAGATGATAACATCTGTTTCCAGGCTCTCTCTATCTCTGTCTATCACTCTCTTTATCTCGCTCTGTCTATCTCCCTCTCTATTTCTATCTCTTATATAGTAATTGTTACTCCCTCTCTCTCTCTCTCTTTCGCCCTTTCCTGAATTTTATTATCTCTTTCTCTGTTTCTTTCTCTATCTTTCATTCTCTATATTTCTCCTTCTCTGTCTTCTTGCTCGTGCAATACATAAATATATATTCACTTGTAATAAGTTCAAGTTATGCTACAGATATGTCTACCTAGCGAAAGTTAACGTTTGTATTCCCCAAGTAACCGAATTATTTGTGTGGGGCGTGGTTCAAGTGCAGCATCCGCTCCCACGCTGTACACGCATACACATACATATATGCATATATTTGTTGGAGTATTATGCAACTTATTTGGCATTGTCAATAGTCACAGTTATTTATTGTTGCTGTTTTTACCCCTTTTATTTGCTGTTATTGGTTTTATGAGTGCGTTGTTGCGTCTGTTAACGCATTGGCTTTTAAAAACCTGGTTTTCTTCTTCTTCATTTGCATGAAATGTGAAATGGAACCGGTAAAATATGGATTGTTGTACCTGAAGTTCATCGTTAATTGCTGAAAATGAATTGCATGCTCCATTAGTGAGCTATATATATCACAAAGTATTACTATGGGACAAGATAATCAGAGATGTATTAAAAAAAATTGTTGTTTAGCTTACAATGATATGATAATGCCAATATGAATACAAGCTAAGCTAATGCGAATAGTAATGCTAATGGCAATATCAAATATTTTTTTAAATTTCTTTCTTCTTTTCTTTTCCATGAATCTTTAACTTTCTAACTATATAACAAGTTGTCTTTCATGGATTCTATAAGAATCAGCGTATATGTTAATATCTAACTCCAACTACATACAATTGGCAGACTCATGACTCAGAATTTGACTAGTAAAGCTATATATTGAAGAGTAGCTGCTATTGTAAGATTTTCTAATGAAACATTTTTTGCAGCGCATTGTCAACTAGATGCTAAGAGAATTTGAAGTAGGAAGTATTTACTAGAAATATGCGAGATATACATGATAAGATGACCAATATTATCTAGAGTTCATTGGACTACATGTAGTGAGATATGAATGGAATGGAGTAAAGATTTTTGGAATACCATTTGCTGTACGCGTGTGGCGTGGAGACAAGCAAACGCTTTTGTTGCCAGTTCATAAACAAGAGTGCAAATTGTTTTAAGCCAATGGATGAAGAGAGAGTGTGGGTCAGAGGGTGAGGGAGAGGTGGTATGGTAGTAGGCCCCACAGGTAGGGCCTATAGCTAATGCAAGTGAAACCGAAAAAGTCGCACCTAATTGTATGACCAAAGATTCGTCGTCGTGTGACCCGCGATGTGTTTAGTTGTATTTTGTCGCGCGCTAACACAGGTGCTCGCTAATTGGCCTCGCAAAATGTGGTGCAAGGATATGCCAGGATTTACCCGTATATATATAATATATATATTTCTATATACAATTCAGTTAATCTCTAGTGGTTGTGCCTCGGTGCACGACGAACTGCCTCAGTGCACGCTGCAGGGCGTCTATAGGCAGCGTCAGAGTTTGATTGAATCACCCAATTATCCGGACAGTTATCCGTTTAACAGTTGCGTCGATTATGTTATTCGTTCACCGTATCGCTGTCCGACCAAATTTCACGTGCAATTTCTAGACTTTCAGTTGGAGTCGTCGGTGAATTGCAGTCGGGATTATTTAGCCGTGGGTCTGCAGCAGGATGAACGCGACATGGACGTGCTGTGCGGCCAGGTGCAAGGCATTAAAAAGTATCAGACTCCAGATGGAATACTACGTATGCGATTTTTAAGTGACGATTCGCCGTGGACTACGGGTGGCGGCTTTCGACTGTTGGTGACGCGCTTAGCCTGCGAGCGCGAGGAAGTGACGGCACGTGGCTTGGATGCGGACAATGGCGAAGATGATGATACGGTGCAGGTGACGGCTCAGCTGCCAAGCAGGAAACAGCAGCAACATCAAGGTGTGGCACATCGCAATTTCACTCTACCTGCTGCTTATCCGGCTTTGCCGCCGTATCCGGGCTCTGGCTTTGCTGGTGAACTTTATTTGCCTGCTGCTCCGCCTTGCAATGATGAGAAGTTGCCGCTGCAGTTGCAGCAACAGCAGCAGCAACAATTGCAGCAGATACAACAGCAACTGCAGCAGCAGCAACAACAACATCAGCAGCAACAGTTGCTGTTACCTCAACAGTGGCAACAGCTGCAGCAACAATGGCTGCAACAGCAACAGCTAGCACAGCAGCAACAGTGGCAACAGCTGCTCCAACAACAGCAACAGCAACAACAACTATTGGGACAACAGCACCAGCCAGGACAACAGCAACAATTGCTCCAACAACAGCAACAACAGCTTACACAACAGCAACAGTTGCAGACACAGGAGCAACAGCTGCCCAGCATCTCAGAGCAGTACCAGACGAGCTCTTTCCAGGCACCCAACACCCTTCTGCGGGATTACGATCCCCAGTTTGGCGGACAGGTGGATCTATGCTGCATCAGCAGCTTCAATCAGGCTCACTTCTACTTATCCAGTCCGGGTTTCCCGCGCACCGTGCTCAACGCTCTGTTGCCCAATCAGCAGCGTGATTGCGTCTTCTATCTGGAGAAGAGTTCACCCAATGTTGCCGGCCTGCGCATTCAATTCAAATTCTTTGACTTTGGACACTCCTCGGGCGGAGCTTATCCAGCTCAGATTGTGCCGGGCGTATCTAGTTGCTCTGGAGACTTTGTGGAGGTGGATGGTCAGCGCTATTGTGGCTGTCGTTCGGGTCATATACACAAATCCTTTTGGCCGCAGGGTCGCAAAGCTTTGCGTTTGCGCATGGGTCAGTCAGGTGGTTCGGCTACAAATGGTTTTCTGCTGGAGATCTTTCACGATCAGGACACGAGCAACTATGGGCTGATTGGCAATAATCCTTTGAGCCGACCAGGTCTAGCTGGGATTCAGCCACAGCTCGGCGGACTACAGCCACAGCTCGGAGGCCTTCAGTCTCAATTTGGAGGACTTCAGTCACAGCTCGGAGGACTGCAGCCACAGCTTGGCGGACTGCAGCCACACCTCGGCGGACTGCAGCCACAACTCGGAGGCCTTCAGTCTCAATTTGGAGGAATTCAGTCACAGCTCGGAGGACTGCAGTCACAGTTTGGCTTGGGTGGCTATCACCCACAATCCCCGCTCTGGCCTACCTACCCGGGACGCCTGCCCAGCTACCCGCTCTCACCGCTCTCGCCTCTTCTGCCCACGCCCTATCGCCAATCTCGGCAATCTGGCTCCTGGGCCTATGCCCGTGGCCTGGATGCTCAGCAGCCTTCGCGTGTGGTGGAGACAAATTCGACGCGCAAGGAGTTTTATTATTTCGATGCCGATGAGGCTTTTGCACGTGCTGCCCTTGACGTCGATGAAGGTGAGGCGAAGACGACCTCGACGACGACTCCTAAGCCGGTTAAGCTTAGCACAAAGGCTTTCGAGCAGAGCAGTTGCACCTTCGACTACATGGAGGTGTTGCGTCTTTCTGTGGACACACTCTGGCTCACCAAGCCCATCTGCTTTGCACCGATACGCAGTTGGTTTAGCAATATTTTCGGCTAGCTCTGAATAGTAATATAAATTCATAAATATTATTAATAAATAAAAAAAAAGAAATTAAATAAATAAAATAAAATAAAATTCTAGTTAAATATTCTTAAAATATTATTCCTATTTTGTTTTTTTTTTTTACATATTCTCTATTTTTTCTCAAATCTGACCTTCAATATTCTCATCAAAGCTCTATGAAAACGCGTGACCCACGAATATTATGACTAGGTGCTGACTTTCGCTTTCCATACAAATGCCTCGCATTGTTTACGACGTCGCATAAGTGCGGTGATTGTGGGTTCCAGTTAGTCCCCCCCCCCACACTCACACCTTGAAGTGTGAATATGTTGCTTTGACATTGAAGTCTCGCAACAGCCCCCGCCCACCCACTGACTGGGCAGTTCTTGCTTTAGCTTTGCTAGGCTACACAGCCTCGAGACCGCCAGACAACAAGTTGGCAATGAGGTTATCTATTTGAAGAGCTGCTGGGCCTGACAACACCGGAAATAAGTAAAGGAGAGAAAGAGAGTGGCGCAGCTGGCAGATATGCTATTGGAAGAAGGCATATAAGAACTATCAAAAAAATAAATAATAAATATATAAATATTTTTAATGCAATTTGAATGACTTTAAATTGTAGTTAGAGCAATTTGCATACAACATTGTTTTTACGAATTTCATATAAAAATCTAAAATTTAGATTTTGACTTTAAAATTATTTTTTGTTTTATATATATATTTTTTTATTTAATTATCAAAATTAATCAGAACTAAGCCACCTTTACTAGCATTTTTTTACAGGGTATCTGAGCCACAATATGCATGCTGTACCAGAGTTTATGTGTTGGCTCTAAAATAATGCTGAGCCCATGCATGAGTCAGCAGCGAAACCTATTTTTTTCGTCACACATTCAATGACGTCAGCAACGTCAAGCTGGTAGAGAGATCATAGAATGACAATGAATGCACGCAAATAGGAAAAATGAAAAAATATGATTTATATGAAGCCATTTAACTAAGAACATTAAATAACAATAACAAAATCTGTTTTTATTTAGTCGTTGTTGGATATGTGGGCGTTGCGCCCACATTGAATTGAGCTGCCCTAAAAATCAATTCAATAAATTGCAATATATTTAAAATATATTAGGAGAATCTCTTTTTTTCAAAATATTTGTGATTATTATCTGCATTATGAAAAATTTATATATATTTTATATATTATACAATAATTACTTTTAATTCAATAATTTTTCATAGAATTTTTTATTTATTTATTTTTTTTTTTTTTAAGTTATATCACTCAGATGAAAATATTTACCAAATAATACTGAAAATGTTTTTTTTTTTTTAATATAATTTTATATTATTTATTTAATAATTTTTATTGATTTTTTAATATTTAAATTTAGCAGTTTAAGTATATATATATAAGATGCTATAATATGGTAGGTAAAATGTCAAATAGTTTGGAATGCCTTACCTCAGATTTGATAAATATTTATCATTATTATATTTCCCCCGTAATAGAACAAATTGAAATATCATTGCGCAGACGAATAATATAGATATATTTATTTATATATGTTTATTTATAGCAATTAAATCTCCCGACATATACACAAATACATATATATAGAAATATATATTTTTAGTTATATAGGTACATAGATTCGTACATATAAGTCATATTAGTTATTTGTTAAGTATACATATACATATACATATATACACATCGATGTTAATTTATACATACATATAGATATATAATATATATATATATATATATATATATTTATTATATAATTATGATTTTGTTCGTTAGTTGTATATAATATTATATTTTCAGTGTGAATTTCTAGGTTAGGTTAACATAGATAATACTTCGACTACCAACACCGATTGACACATTCTCTAATGATATGACAGGCTGAAACATTAACTCGGATTAACTTGATATTAAAAACTTTAGATATACATATATATACGGTTTATATATATATGTTAATATATACAACACATTGAGAGACATTAAAAAAGTTAAACGTTGTTTAACACTAGTTTGGCTATGCAGTGTTGGCTAATTGGCTAGCTTAGTGTGCGAAAAGGTTCTTTGCATAAATAATTACCTAATAGCTGGGTACTTTAGTTAATTAGTTAGTTTGTTAGTTAGTTAAGTTAACTAATTGTTAGTGCTTGTTGTTCTCCAGTTTTCGCGCTTGACTCTGTCAGCAATATACAAATTGATGCTTGGTATACATATGTGTGTTAGTGTGCGTGTGTGTGTATGTAGGTGTTTGTGTATTTGTGTGTGTGTCTGTAGTTGTAGTGTGTTGTGTATATCTTTCTGTCTTTGTCGTTCTCAGATCTAGCCCAGGAATCGTATATTGGTAAAGACCGCCTTGGCGGGTCGCTTGCGATTGCAAAAATTCACGGTCTTGCTGTGATTGCCTTTACGATTCTCATGCAAATTGACCAGAAGTTTGAATATATCCTCCTTGCTAGGTGTACAGGCGTAACGCAGTTCCGGTTCATAGTTGCTGTTGATAGAATTCATGTAAGAACTGAATAACAGTAATATTTTGCAATTAGAAATTATCGTTTCACATCACGCCCACATTTTTGCATATATATATTCTCTCTATATATATGTAAATATATATATATATATTTATTTGTGGTATTCGGTAATCGGAAGGTTCATTGTGTGTACGGCCTAGAGAGACTCTTGGAAATGCAGTTTAGTACAGTATTCTAATTGTAATAAATGTATATATCTAATAAAGTTTGGCTTTTGTTGCTGAAACTTTTTCGATTTGAAATTTTTTCCAGAAAAAAAATTGGAAAATATTTGTTAACACTTTTTTGTTGTGAATCTTAAAATATTTGAATTTTCCGTCTCAGCAAAAATTCGATAAAAAACAATATATTCTCAAGAATTTGAAAGGATTTTTAGCTTATTTGATGAATTGAGTTTCACTAAAAATTTATTCCTAGACTACTTTCCTAAAATTTTGGTATTTATTTATGAAGATTGGAATATATTTAAAACGTTTTTCGATATTATGAAAATTTACCTAATTAAAAAGTTTGTCGTAATTTTATAGTTTTTATATATTTCTTTTCACAGAACTGCTTGGGTTTGCTTAAATTTTTTTCCCTTTACAATATTTTTCAATACAGTTAAAACTCGAAAAGATTTTTCAGTAACAAAATCCAAAAAAATATATATATTTTGTAGTAAGCTTAATAACACTATGAACTACAAATCAAAAATGGTGCTAGGGCGATTTCTGGGTTATTCATTTCTTATGAAATAAAAAAAAAAGCAATTTTATAGTGTGTGTATGTGTGTGTATATAGTTGTGTACCAGGGCCGACAAAAGCTTACCCGCGATTGCGATTGTGTCGCTTCCAGGGATAGCGACGATAATAGCGGGAACGTTTTGGTTTATTCTGGCCAACAATCAGACTCTGTAGACCATTTTCCAGTTCCGGGTAGTCTTCAGCTACAATTGCTGTTGGCTCCTCCTCCTCCACATAGACCAATGGCAGCGTATCCAATGATGGGTCCTAAGTGGATGTAACATTTGTTAGGAAAGTAAATAGCAGCACATGTCAAGAGCGATGCTCTCGTACAACTGCCTCTTCGACTCACCTCTAGCATTTTCATAAGCAAAGCGGATTTGTCGACTAGTTCCTGTTCAGCGCGTAAATCCTGCTCTATCTTCTTAAGCATGTCAAATTTACTGGCCAACTCGACGGCTGTGGCATAGTCTGGCTGCCGTTCCGCTTCACGTTCCCGCTCCCGTTCACGTTCGCGTTCTGGTTCTAACTCCATGTTCAGCGCGTTCAGCAGCTCTGTAATAGGCGGAAAAAATAAAAAAAAATAAAAGAAAAGAAAAACTCGTTTTATTTGGCATTTGAATATTTTCAACAACATAATCCGGCCACAAGAAGCGGAACGAGTCTCAAGTTTCCGCCAAACTGACATTTGAAGTTTTGTTTGTCTCGTTTTTGCCCAGCATAGCCTCGACTACACTACAGGGGCTTAAAAAACTCATTCATATTAAATACACTGCGAGTGGCGGAAATTGACCGGCGGCCATAGTCACGACAATGGCACAGACAGCCGTCATTCATTCACTCAGTTAGTCAGTCAGTCAGTCAGTCAGTCAGTCTTTCAATTTTCGCTCATTCATTGTGTTTGATGCTTGCCCGTTTATCATGCGGTTGCCTTTTGTCTCATTTGGCAGCTTCCTGCCAACCAACGACTTAAATGCCACGCCTTAAAGGACTCGGATTACAGCTTACAAACCATTTGGCATTATACCTTGGTCGATTTCAAATAACAGTCAACTAAACAGTATGTTATATTTGGATTTGTGTACCAATTGACTGATTGAATCGTTATGAAAGGTATTTTAAGAATTCATTGAAATTTTAAATTCAATTAAACAAATTGATTTATGTATATTTAACTTTTTATTTTGACGAGGGGATTGACTGCATGGTATGTGGGTTAGTCTTAAAAAAATTTAAGAATTTATCATAATTTAATCATTGTAATTTTTTTGAGTATAAAGATTGATTGATTAATGAAATTATTTTGTAAATATTTAATAAAAAATATTTATGAACGTTTTTCTTTTGTTTTTTGATGGGGGTTAATCCTTAACGAAAATGTAAGTATTGATCAAAATTTATTAATAATCGTTTCTGAATATAAAGATTGATTGATTGACAAATGAAATTGTGAATTCGTAATTATTTAATAAGAAATGTTTATGAATTTTTGTTTTGATTTTGTAAATTTTCTTTTTAAAAATGTTGTCATTTATAAATGTTTAATAATTGGGAATATTTATGAATTTAGAAGTTCTTCTCATACAATTCTCATTGGTTTCTTTATATATATTTTTAGGGAATTTATTCAACGTTCTTGATTCTTCAATTTACACTGTAGCAAAATGAATAAGAAAATATATTTTCTTTTCCCAATGCTCAACCAAAATCTCGAAGTCGAGCCCAACTCAATTCAATTGGAAACTGAATCGAATTATGTATTTTAAATAAATGATAATCAATTGTGCTCATGTTTTAATTTTATGGCCTAAGCTGTTGTAAATACGTATGCATATATAAATAAATATATATATATATATATATATATATATATATATATATATATATATATATATATATATGTGTGTGTGTGTGTGTATTGACTGCAGACAAGACGACGCGACTTCTCTGACGTAAAGCAAACTTGAAATGCGTTAAAAAAAATGTGAACATTTTGTAGGCGTATTAAGTGTTAGCCCTCTAAGTGTGTGTATGTGTATTTGGTGTGTTGCCATAGATAAACGCACTCAAAAATTGTGCACTGACCGGAAATGCCCAGCGACCATTCAAATCCATTGCTGCGTGGGTCGCCTAAGAGCAGGCTACACAAGAGTAAAAGAAGCTGGATGGGGCACCTGTTGAGTGCTCAATCGAAAGAAACGAAGTCGAAAAGAAAGGAATAGAAATACAAATGGAATGAGATTCTCTTGTTAAAAGCCATAATTCAAGAAATTATCAAACCTATGTTTTATTACAATATTCGTTTTGTTTTTTGTGAAATACGATAAGCCTGAAAAACGAGAAAATTTAGGACTGGTTTAAGCGTAGCGAATCTGAAGTTGTCGCAACTTGCTTGAGGCTGTACACCAGCCTTGGTTTAAGCTTACCAACGAAATGAAATACAAAATTTAACTCTTATTTTATGGCATAATTTCGGAATTTTAAGCGTTTGCGTTAATTTTTTAAATAATAATATACATAAACACGAAAAAAAAATATATAAATATAAAAAATAACATAATTTTTTCACTTAAATATTTTTGCGAAAATATAAATTTTTTAATTCTTACAAAAAAATATTTTTTTTATGATTATGTAAATATATAAATTTTCTCTTTATTTTTTATTTATTTATTTTTTTTTTAGTTTAAATTTTGAACGTTTTGCATTTGCATTATTATTGTTAGCTCTATTATATTGAATTCAACTAGCTGATAAACTCTGGCCAAGATAAATTGTTAGCGAGGAGAGAAAGAGAAGTATTAACTAAGTTTTGCTCAACATAAAATACATTTTTATAGCCTTCATTGTTGAAGGCCAGTGGAGGCGGTCGCAAGGGCAGAGGCGAGCAAAGAGCAAACACAATGCCTACGCGGCGCGCCAAGGAGTCAAATGTCAGTGCGTAATCCTTGTCAGGCACAAAAGGCTGTGCCGTAATTTAATGAGGTACACTACTCACCATCTCCTGGATCGTAAACGTTGCGCTGCTGCTGCGTCTCCATGCTGAGCTGTTGTCTGCTGTCTTCGTCGGCATCAACTCCTACACCAAATCCTACTCCATCAAAGATGCCGGCACGCTGCAGTTGCTGTTGCTGCTGCTGCTGCTGTTGCTGTTGCTGTTGTTGTGCTCCAAGCGTAGCTGCTCCGACTCCATTGACAGACGTCGCCGGGCCCGTCAGAAAGCTAAGGACATGCTGCGTGTTGGCCAGGATCGTCACGGCCAGCATGCCGAGCGTGAGCATATTCAACTTCATGTTCGGCTCTTTGTTTTTCCACCTCTCTTCTCTGTGTGTGTCCTGACTGTTATCCTTGGGATTAGCGGGCTGTTAGCGTCGTCCTGTCTTCTCTGCAAGCACAAAATGAGAATGTGTATGAGGCTAATTACCATCACTACCAAACACCAGAGCCCCAACCTGCTGTAAACCCCTTAAACCAATTGTTCGTGTGTGGGTGTTAGCACTTTTTTGTGCTTAAGCAAAGAACACGCACGCATACATAAACACACACACACACACACACACACATGTTTACACACGCACATAGGTTTAAATCAACAGCATGTGTCAACTCATCTTCTTGAGCAACTTTTTGCTGCTGCCCTTCTCACTACCCTTCAATACCCCTCACTCGCCCACCACAGCGCTCTCGCCTAGTGCAGCTTGTTTTTATTTTAAGGCCGCCATTCGCATCGTTTCATTTAATTAGCCGTGGGCGTGGCATAAGCTTTGCTCCATCGCTACGCATTTGCAGCACAAGTTTAACACCTCAACCATGGCCCCCGCTCATCCCTCATCGTCACTTTTTTATCCACGTGCATCCATTAGCCTAGCCACATCGCCTCTGCCCTTGGGCTGAGTTGTTCTTTTTTTTTGTTTTTTTGTATTGTTTTGGGGTTTCTCCTCCAACATAACTTTTTGCCTGCTGCAACAATATAAATGAGTTGGCTTCAAACTTTTGCCACTTGCGGTGTTGTCTAAACCCGTAAAACTTCGCGATTTGGTTTAATTTCCCAAACCGAAAAAAAAACAATGAAACACAAATTTTTTATTAGGCTTTAGCTGTTCTACTATATGCATTACAGATTTTTCTATAAATAAATCTGTTTGCTCTGCATACAGCTTGAAATCTAGCTAACATTTTGTCTTCTCCAGTTGAAGCTTAATTCATAATTCATTGAGCTAAAATTGAAAAAGGTCAATTATTAGAGAAGTCAATTAAGAAGCAGTTTAAACCACCTCAAATTAAGATAGTTCAATTATGAATTAGTTCAAGGCTTTGTTCCGGAGCGATGTTGTTTATGAATCAGCTAAAGATAGAGTGCTGTTTAAGCTAATTTTAATTAAAAGCTAACTTAAAACTGAACTAGTTTATGAGTGAACCACCACAGTGAAGTCACTTAAGAGTGTGTACTCAACTGTGAACAAGATCAAAAAAAAAAGAATCAAAAACTTTCAATTGCAAATCCGTTAGGAGCGATTTAAAAATAATTGCGAACTAGTTTAAGTGTATTCAATTTTGAATTAATTTAAGTTCATTTGAGATCCAGCTTATGTAAAGTAAAATTTGAACCTGTCTAAGAAAAGTCAGTTTAAGTAAACTTGAGTTAAATAAGTTAAACTAATTAATTGGGAACCAGTTTAAGTAAATTCAACTGTGAACCAGTATAAGTGAACTCAAGTGTGAACGATTTTAATTTTGTATAAAATATCTAAACAAATTTGTGAATCAGTTTAAGTGAACTCAATTACGAATCGGCTTCAGTTACATGAATTTTTAACCATTTTAAGCAGTCGGTTGAAATTAACTAAATTCGTCAACTCAATTGTCAAATTTAAAGTTAAATCATTTGCCTAAATTTCACGCACTGAGCTGCCAATTTGAATATTTTTTCCTCAGCATTACCAAATGAACCGTGCGTGAGTCGAGCCAACAATAAATAAGCCGCCTAGCACGCCCCACAAATTAGCCAACGAAATAACAACACACAAGAAAGGAAACGGCACACAAAATGAACATTCTCAATTTGTCAACCGAACTCATTAAAACTGTGCGCAGCAAAAAAGTTTCTAGTCAAAATTTTGCTGTTCACTGGATGTTTTGATTGTAGGGCAAAGCAATGCAAATTTTACAGATTCTATCAATTTGTTTTCTCTTTACCTTTTGACTTAATCAAGCAATAGAGAAAATATTGTGATAACAGTAGAAATAATAATAAAATAAAGTAAATATTTGATTGCTCATTTTCCAACAGTATTCAAAATGCTTTCAAGCAACAGCAGACGGCGTCTTTAATGTGTGTATACATATGTGTATGTGTGTTTTTTTTTTTTAATATATGCTTCATATTTGTATACTCGTACTTGCATACATTATAATATTGATCATGTATATTTTATAGCCATACTAAATATAGACAGGGTTACCGTTAACTGTTTGTGCTGCCATCAAGCAGACAAGAATACGCACTTGCTTGCACTAAGGCACATGGACGCAAAATGAAAATCTGTCTGAGAACGAAGCTGGAATGCCCTTAAGCTTTGAATGGGATATATAAGGAATATTGAAAGTGTTGGCAACAAAATAAACATGCGCAGAGAAATTCAAATAAATTAAGTAGAAAATAGAATAGAATAGAAAGTAATTGAGTTATGGAAAACAAAAAATTATATATTACAAATAAACAACTCTGCATGCAGTAGATGAAATACTATATTTGTAATATATACGAGATTAGTCTGCAACATTTCTGAACTCTGCTTAAAGATACAACCAGAAAAAAATGAATCAATGAAATTAAATGAAGTGTCTGTAAGGTAAACAAGCTTATATTTATAAATATATATTCGAGATTAGTCTGCGAAATTTAAGACAAATGAGTCGAAAATGAGTCGAAGAAAATATATAAAAACATAAAAAATAAATAAACAATTAGTACGCAGAAATAATGCATGCAACAGATGACAAAGCCGAAATACCCTTATGCTTGGTAAATTATGAATCTAGTTAAAGCTGTTAATCAGAGAAATTTTCTTTTGGTTTATTAAGCTATATTTTGATCAATGACAAGTCAATTTATATGAAGACCATTCGAATATACATTTATAAAGCTCTAAATACTTAGTTTGTTATGAGTATTTAAAAATGCATTTATATTTTATTTCCATTAAATTACACTCTTCATAAAGATAAAAAAAATTATTTTCTGAAGCAAAAATAAATAAATATTTTAAAATTATTTTTATTATAATATTAATATATAAATATTTGTGTATATTTTTTTTATTTATTATTTTAATTTTAATTTACTTTTAGCTTCTTGTTATTTAATTTAATATTATTAAATATGTATTTTTTTTTTAGTTTTTTATTTGTACTTTACTTGAATACGAATTCATTTTTCATTATCTGAAATTTATATTGAGATTTTAAGAAAACAAAAAAGTATCTTTTCTAATAAAAGAAAATATATTAATTTTATAGATTATTTATTTATTTTATCTTTAATTTGATATATTTTTTAAGTTTCATGTTATGTTCCAAAATAAATATATTTATTTTTTAAGCTTTTCATAAAAATCACGTAACTGAATACTTCCATCAAAAACTAAATGCCCTTCAAAATATACAGGTACAAAGGTACAGTTACAAAGGTACAGTTACAAATGTACAGGTACTTTACACTGTAAATTTCTTTAGAAAAACTCTCAAACTTGTCTAAGTATAAGTAATTAGGGAGCATATTTTATTTATACAATACAAGTATTAGACATATATAAGGCTAACTGTAACTAGGGCGTAGTCAGGCCTAACTGGGTGGTAAATAAGAACGCTGGACAAACAGGCGGCAAACACGAATCGTTGTTAAACTGTTTTAATTAACTTGTTGACACACACAAACACAGCGTAAAACTGGCCCCAAAAACCAAACGAAGGACGAGCAGAAAAACTTGACAAAATTGTTGTTGTTGTTGTTGTTAGCTACGTTCCCAAGGGTGAAATGAAATTTACCACAAGAATGTGGGCAGAGCACATTCGTTGGCTGTCACCTGGCTGCCCGCCCGCTCACCTGTTTCGCAATAAACGCACATTTAATTGCTTTAATGAGAAAATTGAGCCAAAATATGGGTAAGCAAAACACAAGTCATAGTATGTACACACACCTATAAATATGCAGTACCGAAACTTATCATGCGTACTGTAAAAGAAGTAAGCGAACAGAGTTGTTTAATTAACACTGACTAAAAGTAAAGGCTCGAAGTGTTTTCCCCAAAAAGTAATGCAGCTGTTGCTGCCAGCCAATTAGGCTGAAGAAAAATGTCATTCCCTTCCACTTTTGCTTCTTTTTCAACTTTTTTTCTTTCACATAAAGTTGTGCTCAATGTATCAATATTATAGAATATATTGCGACACTTATGACATGGAAATTGAGCACAGCTGTCACAGCCAAACACACACAATAAACTTGCTTGGGTTTTAGGATAATTTCAATAGAAATGTGTTTAGGGCGATTTATCAGCATTGAAAGGACATTCGTTTAGGCAATTTAAAGGTCAGTTTTTATATAAATGATTCTCAGAGATTTTTTGGTAATCTGACTGAAATTGATTTTTGCTAGTTAAGGAAAAGTAACCAATTTTTTAAAAATATTCTTGTAATGTGATTTGGGTTATCTTTGTTTTAATAGTTGAAGGCATTTTCTTTATAGTGTATTGTCCTTCAAATATTAAAAAAGAAATATTGTTAAAATATATTCTTAAGGCAGAAAAATAAAATTGCAGAAACATATTTTTTTAATAATAAATAACAATGAATTATTTTTTTTTTTTTTTAAAGCTAAGTTTCACGGAAATTTTGTATATTTATGTTCTATTTTTTTCATATAAAATTTTATTCGGAAGAAAGTCCATAAACTAGCTCATCTAAATGCCCTTAGCTTACAATTCTCTTTAAGCTATGAAATGATAGCATAAATGTTGTTTGGCTTTGCTCAAAATAGTCTAACATGCAATCGTATCAAATATTGTTTTGCTCTGATTGGCCCGCTCCCAAAAATTCTCATAGATAAATTCAATATGCCATTGTGTACCCAGCGGCTATGCGTGTGAGTATTAATATGAAAGAGTCAAGAATTTGATAGCTCTACTTAAATTGTGAGCGCGTTGCTTTCAGCAGTTAGACAAACATACCATAAATAAAAGCACTCAGACAACGATCATATGTTGTATGGGTGTCTGGTTTTTGAAGCAGAGAGAGAGGGAGAGATAGAACGAGAGAGAGAGAGGGATGATGTAGCCAAGGGAATTGTGTAGAAATGTGGGCAATCGCACGCCTGCGGCAGGAAATTTGATCCATTTTCGATGACCATGTGAAATAACATACACCTACAAGGGCATACACAAGAGCATAGCCATACTCAAGAAATGCTTATGAAATACTTCAAATAATAAAGGAAAATTAGCGTATTCAAATATTCAAATTGAAATATTTTGCAAAATTTTAGTTAAGCAATTTCATAAATATTTTCAGGTCAAATAATTGTCCGCTTATTTTACATATATATAGACTCATCTACATCAAGTTAGAGTATATTCAATTCCTCATTGCTTAGCCATAATTGTGCTATTCGCTTCACATTCTAACTGATTCTCAAGCGTGCGTGCATTGCATTTTATCACCCATGGGATTCTATTCCAACATTTTCTAAAGTTCTTTTTTTTTTTTGCGTCTCTTTGGAATTTCACAGGTGAAACTGAAGGGATTTGACTCGAGATGTTTGCCTAGCAACATATGTCGTAAATATTTTTGCTTTTATTTGAAATTGTTGTTTATTTATATATATATATTTATATGTATATATATATTTTTAAATTTTTTGCTTTGCTTGCCATTTAAAGAAGTAAGCGAATTCTTTGTTTGGTTTTTCGTTAAAAGAAAGTTGTGATTAAAAAAAGTTACTGCATTGAATGAATCATGTGAAAATGTATACAAAAATTCAAATCAATTGCAATTATTCAGAATTTTCCTGTTATTAAAAATAAAATGATATCAAATAATGTTTAATGTAATAATTTATTTAAAAAATAATATTTTTAAAATTTTTGTTTGTTACGAAAAAAAAAATAAAATAACAGCAATATACAAATGTTTTTAATTCGAAATCATTAAAATTTGTATTTATTTTTCGATTGCATCTATTTTTATTTAAAATTACTTTTATATCAACTCTCAGCTAAGTCTTGCACTATCAAGCTGTTCATCTTTTGCGCGTCTTCTAAACGATTTACTATCACCGTAATCAGGTTAAATGCGTAAACATAAATATATATTAATACCGTTATTCGTGCAGACATTCTGACCTACTTTGCTGTAGGTGTTTGCAGCTCGACAAATTGGCCAAGAAATTTCTTGTGAAATTCCTTAGCTTATGAACAAAACAAAAAACAAAAAAAAAAAGAGATTGATTTATATTTTGAATTATTTATTGGATATCAGTGTGGCAATCTACTTTTAACTTTTGATTAGTTTTCCTATACCTGAAATTTGATTGATTTGTAATAGTGCAGTGTAAAATAATCTGATATTAATAGATTAGAGTATTTCTATAACCAGCTGCGCACAAAACTAGTTTATTTTTACCTATGATTTATCGAGTGCCATCATTTATTTAATAATTTCAAGTTTGTGCAGCTGCTAGTTATTTCTTATAATTGAAATACTTGAAGCAGCAATAATATATATATATATACATTTCTTTTATACATTTCTTTAAAAATAGTCAAAATTAATTATTTATTGACAGATTGAAATAAAAAAAATAATAATGTAAGCTTTTTCAATTATCTTCATTTCTCTCTAGAAGTGAAAAGCATATATTAACTTCCTTAAAAAATATATATATAAAAATTGTCATTTTATTTATTTTTTTTTTTAAGTATTTAATTTGCTTACTTTTCTATAAAAATATAATTATTTAAATATATAGTATATAAAGAAAATTAGAATGTAATGAGAAACAAAATTCCCATGCAATTGAATTGAAACATTTTTAAAAATTTCAAATGAATTTTAAGTCGAAGTAAACTTAAAAAATGTTTTTTAAACTGCCTTAAAGTAAATTAAAAAAAAACAGCTATATTTGAAAGGATAGCTAAATCTGGCATTGCATTTTCGCTGAAGATTTATCGCACACAAAGTAAACATTTTTTTAAATTATGAGAAAATTAATACAAGACACATTTTATAAAAGAAAACTCTTAAATTTAATTTGGCTTTTAGAAAAAAAAAAGAAAAAAATTAAAAATTGATTTCGAATTTTAAACAAATCACAATTCAGCCAATATTGACTGTTCAATATGGAATTTCTGGTGATTTTTCAAAAACGTATGAAATCTATATAAATGGCTTTATATTTGTTTGCAAATATTTTGTTAACTGTCTCAAGTACCAACACCACGATGGCACAGCTTACAGAATACATATTACATATATACATTTGTATAGATATATCTATATATATTAGTATATATATACATATATAATATATAGATGATATATATTCAGATAATTTGAGCACGCATTTTGCTCGACGGCGACGGCACTTGTAAGATTTCGCGACGGGATTTTGTTGAATCAATTCAATTCACTTTGCCAAAAGTCTCTGTGAACCAGTTCATATGAACATATATTTTTTTTCTATTATTTGTCAACTCAATAATTTTTAATGCATTTTTAATAATCTTTGTTCCACGCTAATGCCGCGTTAACTCACTTTGGCGATTCACTTTCCGTTTCCGAATGCGTTTTGCGTTTGCAGCTCTCCGCAATTGGCAACTGTTGCTCCTATCTACTTGTTGAACACTGCGTAACCGACTCGCAGCGCCGACTTCTTTTATAAAGGACGAGCGGAGCCGAGCCACACACGAAGCCGACACGAAGGTGACGCGCCAAAAAAAATTGCGTAAAAGCTTCGCGAAGCTTTTACGATTACGCTTAATCGTCATTGGCCCCTCCTTCGGCTGTTGGTTCGACTCCTGCTCCATTATTTTCCTTACGCTGACTTTATCAATGAAAAATTTCGTCACATTTGCACAAGTTTAGACGCCCGATATTGTCTTATGATAAATTATGGTTAAATCGTGCAGGGAATTTAGCCGTAAAAAAGTAGTCACAATTATTTACGCCGCAACATTAAATAGGCTGAGTGGGTGTGTTCTGGTTAACAATACTAATTGTTGACAATGCTTTTTATTATGTAGTAGCATTTCACGCGTCATTTTCCATTCTAGGAAAACTAACAAGCGTGGGCCAAGCCATTTTATTATTGGCGCATTTTCTTTTTTCCTGTAAATGACGACGCGAAAATCCGCGTAGAATGTGTGAGACGATTTCTAAGGAATCTGCGTGCCTGCAATTCGCCATCTCTTAGCTTCCCCTTTCTGGCTTCACATAATTATTTCCTATCAGCCAACTGTCATCATAAATCTCTTGATTTTTTATTGCGCTCATATATTGTGCTTTGACAGGCATGCTAATCGCAGCAATTAGCCGGGGATTGTGTCATATGTCATTTTAATACCTTTGCGTGGGATATTTGAATTTTAACAATAGTTAGATATATGTCGTTTAAGTAGAAGGAACAAGAACCCACGAGTCATATGAATGATCCACTTAGAATGAATCAATAGATATCGTTCAAAGATCTTTAAGCGCTCATTTGTTAAAATCATATTCAAAGACAGATTTAGAAAGATTAAGGAAGAAAGATTGAGAATCTGAAATATTTTTTGATGTTAACAAGTTTTCAAACATTTTCATTATTCGATTCCCAAAGAAATTGTAAAAGCTTTTACCAACTGAATTTAAACTTTTTAAATAAAAAAAAAGTTAGTCATTATTTTATTATTATTATTATTAGTCGCTATAAATTACAAATATGTAGTTCTTTTTCCTTAACAAAAACCTTTAGTTTTTTCTTAAAATATATTTATAGTTCAAATATATTCTACCATTAATAAACATACTTATGTCAATATACTTACTTAACATATAGGATATGTGCTCATAAATATGTCATTGGCACTTGGAAAAAATACCGTTAGCACCTTTGAGAGTTGAATACATCCAAGAGGCCAACACGTTGTCAGCCAAGTTTACCCATAAAATGAAGCCAAGTCTCGCTGGCTAAAGTTTTATTATTTTGTATAGAAGTAAAACGAAGATAAAGTGTCGCTATCGCTGGAGCTGTAAGAAGGGCCAGAGGACGTGCGTGAGTGGGTGGGTCATAATCCGCAGTCAGTTGACTGGCACCGCAGGCACCCACAAGTAACACTTTAAAGTCAATAACTGGAAGGGAATGCATGAAGAGCAAATCATTTGCATGGATTCCACTTCGCAGAGAGGGCCGGAGCTAAGAGGGATCAGGACACACACACACTCAAGTATTGCCTAGGGCAACCAAAAGCCAAATGATAAAACGCTGTCATTCTAAAGAAAACCAATAACAGACACATTCAAAGAGTCCAAGTTTAAGATGTAACCACAACCAATCGACGAGGGGGGACAAAGTGAAAAAAAACGTATTTTTAGCTTGTGGCAAATATAAATTGTCTATTTTTATTTTTAGCCTAACTTTTCATCAAAGACGACAACAAAATGCATTTTACACTAGTTACAAAAGCTCATTTTTGAAAAGTTTATATGAAGTCTAACCCACGCCTCATAGTAGATGCGTCACGCCTATTTCAATATGTCATCTATGTGTATATATGTATGTATATATTCATATTTATTTGCATTCATCATATATAGATTACATTGCGGGCGCCAACATTTCCGGTGCAATAGATAAATAAATTACCTCAGCTAATTACGCTGAGATTTGAATTTAGATCTATTCCACAAATCAAAATCGAATTCATTTCGCCAGCAATCTAGAATATATACTTTAATATATATATATATATATATATGTATATATAAAACAAATTTTTTTAAAGACAAAATGTTAACGGAATAAAAAGTTCAATAATATAAAATCCTAAAATAAAAACTAAAAAAAAAAAAAAAATATTGTAAAGACTCCTTCAAAATGAAAAAAAAAAAAAGAAAATGAATTCTACTTTTAACATTAAAAACCAAATGAATTTTTTAAAATCAAACAAAAATTTTTAGGAGGTAAAAACTATTTAAAAAAGATTTTTTTCTATATTTTTTTAATAAATGAAATGATAGATGAAATAGCGAATTGAGCAAGATTATGTATTCAGGAACATAATAGTTCGCTCGCCTTATCGCCTAGGCCAATGCAAATATTTGTAGCCTATTTAGCGGCTGTCCGCCGTTGAAATGCAGAGACACCCACGTCAGAGTGTGGGATTAGTGTTGATTTTGTTCATATGTGGGCTTTATTTGCTTTATCTTAAACGTGTTATAGCTTTAATTAAACTCGTTCAATTGACACTTATTCGACAGGTATTTGGATTTGACTGTTACGGAGATTTCAATGTGGATGACAGCCGGTCTCCCTTAGCAACTATTCAAATAATTTCATTTTTATGTTACAGCTATTGTTTTTCAAACGTTTAGTTGACCCTTGCAACGATACTGTTAAAACAATTTTGTTTGACAATTTTGAATTGGGATTTTTCGTAATGTTTTCTCAAGTAAAAGTCCGTCAAAGGAGTGTGACGGGAGCGGATCGAAAGAAAAAGATGTAACGATCATATAAAAAACAAAAAGGAAAGGAAACACTGACACTTATTCTACATCTTCGTCATCATCTGGAGGCGGAATATATTCCGGTATTTTCGGCTCTTCTTCTACCGGCTCTTCCACAACCGGATCGCCCATAATGATCTGCTCAGCCAATTGATATAGCTCGAGTATGTTCTAAAAAAAGAATATTTTACATATTAAACATTTTTAGAAAACTCAAGAAAATACTGAGGAAGTATGTGGCGTGTGTGCAAAGAGTCTGTAGAGAATATGTTGACAGAATGTAAAGACTATGTAAAGAGTTTGTGCATATATACTTTCTATGAATCAGTATGAATATGAGGAGAGTATATAAAGAGTGTGCAAATCGATTATGGAAAGTATGTGAAGGGGTATGTAAAGCGCATGTAAAGAGTACAGACTAAATAGGAACTGTACAGAGTAAATATGGAAATTGTTAACATTCTTGATAAACTTTTGCCATGCCTCACCTTAGCATTCCGCAGTGCCACAATTTTCTCATCCTCATAGCGCAATTGATCATATTGCTGCTTGGATATAAGCAGTCCTCGATTGAACTCATCTTCCATCTCTTGCTGCAACACCTCGGCGTATTGTTGCTTGGCAACCGACAAGCTGATTAAGCTCTCACTCTTAATGGATTCCTCGGATACATCGGAGGCATCGTCCAGGTATTTGCTTTGAATGGCACCCGGATAATCGCCAAAGCTGCCCGACGTGTCGTGCGGCATTATGATGCTGCCATCGCCCATCTCTTCCATAAAGAAGCCATCCCCATCGCTGCTCGGTGCCACCGTTGTCGCCGGCTCCTTCTTATCCGCATCCAGTTGATGACGTATGCGCAGCTCCGTCTCTCGGAACTTTTGGCTGCAAATACCAAATTTGTAATAGATAAGTCTCAAAGCACTTGGCTACACTTACCGGGCGCGAACTATGTTGAGTATGTCCTTCGGATCCGATGAGAATGGCATGGGCACACGCAACGAACGCTCCTTCATTTTAGCTCGCTCGGTTTCAAGGAACTCCTTCAGATTCTGTTCACAATCTCGCCAGTCCTCGTTGTCAATGCTGCAATAGTTGGGAATAGCAATTGGAAAATGAAGGAGAAATAAAAACTTTATATTATGTAGATATAGTGCATTTTTCTTTAAATTTCCCTCTCTTAAGGAATTTTCTCATACTTTCAAATAATGGGAAATTCATTACTTTGTCTCAACAGCTTTTTCATATACCCTAACCCATTAGTCGCTAGGCAAGGCAACTAGGTTGAGTAAGAGACTCTTTTGCCTCTAGCTATAAATATTGTATAGGTAGCTTACTTATTTAGCTACCTAGCATGTAGTCATTGAGAGTTCTTACCCAACAGATTTTATTTATAGACTCCAAATATTACAAAATGAAAAAAAAAATTTTTTTTATAAACATAATAGAACAGAAATATAAGCAAATGTTATACGATAGAGCAAATGTTACTGAGCAATTATATTATTATTATTATTATTATATCGTTATCCATATGAATATACATTACTAAACATTATGGATTGGATTATGATGAAAAGAAGTGTCTATCAGAAACAAAATCAGACTACCTTAAATTTGATTAAAGATATATTTCGCAATTCTTAGAGGACAAGTAAAGCCCAGACCTAATATAGAAACTATTTGTCGATAAAAATAGAATATTCTAGTATTTTCAGGTCAGATATTCAATTGCCCAACTGCTTTATAGATAGAGAACTATTTTACTTAAAGTTCATCAAAGTCTTTGTTTCTTTACTCGAAACTCAAGCACTTTCCTTTATATGTTTTTTTTTTCGCCTGCAACAAAAGCTAATGGCTTAAAGGCTTAAGTCATGGCAGCCAGCACACTGCCTTAAACTAATCTCAAAATATGTTTTTAATATTGTTGGCCTTTTTGCTGCGTTGTTTTTGAATAACTTTTAATTAGCTGTAGCGAAGCTCATTTGGCATTATTTCTTGTGCTTACCGTAACAGGTCCATGCCTCGCTCCGCATCCTCCATTCGGTACTGCTCGACGAGGAGCTTCTGTTGACGCTGCCGTTCATGCTTCTTGGCCAACAGCTCGGCCTCCTGGGCCGCATGCTGCAGCCTCTCGCGCTCCCACTTGACGCCTTGCACCTTCAAACGTTCCGCATTCTTCTCTCGACTTGTTTTGAGCTGAGAAAATGTTTGAAATAAGTTTAGGATTTGCGGTTTTCATTAGTTTCAAATCGTTGGGATACCTTCGCACGTTCTCTTTGTATCTCTGTGTTGGCATCTTTGTTGACCATAAAGATAGGATCGTTGGCCAGTTCCTCGGGTATTATATCCGATTTGCCTTCGATAATAAGCATACGTTCACGTTCCACCTCTCTTAACTAAGCGAGGGATTAGAAATATAGTAAATAAATATAGCATAAAATAATCATTTAATTTAATATATATTTAAATGTTATTTTCTAACTATATTATAGTTTCAATTCGTTTCATATACACTTTAATATTTGTTTTATATATTCTTTTCGTTGTTCTTTTAAATTCTTCTAACATCTTTGTATATAGACTTGTCATTGAACTTGTCATATGCATTTATATATATATGTACTTCACCTTCTGAACTGACACCTACAAGTGCGCAATGCAGAAAAATAAATATCATATTCGAAGAGCTACTCCGATTACGTCCCCAAATATCTGCAACTCTCCTCGTAAATCAGAGACAAACATTTAAGTGGCCTTTTCCGACTTTTGAAGCACTTTTTCAGCTGCTGTTGGTAATACCAGTTCTTAGGCTTCACTGCTCTTGTGATATCCTAGAAATTAGTCTAGTGGGTATTTGGATTTTTGTTTATTTCTATGCATTTATTTTTAATTAGAAAACTCGAAAAATCTTTGAAAAAATAAATTAATAGAAAAGTTTAAAAAAGTTATTCTCTAATTGTTTCTAAAACTTGATATATGTATCTCATCCATCTCTTGCATATTATCGATACATTCGGGAAGATTCAACTTCTTACTAATGTGAAGCTAGGATAAGTGTTTGTCATGCATACCCCATACTAGACCGCTCTTACTTAGGCTATTGTTGCTCGCATGTCTCGCATGCATAAAGCCAAGTTTTTGGTGCCAATCGCGATGGTCTAATTTTTTTTTGACGGCTTGGATTTGCCATTTTCATGTCGAGGGCTCATTGAATTCAATTCAAAGATATAAACGAGTAGCAGCAGCTGAACCAGGCGCGACATTTGTTATTGAAAAGTTTTCCTTTTGTTGTCTCCTTTGCACAAACCCCATGCAAAAAATCCCTTTTTTCCTTTTTTTTTCTGTGCTTTGAGAGTAATTGTAGTTCATAAAAAACGGGCTACGTGACAAATTTTCAAGGGTCTACAAATTTTTAAGAGTCCCCCAAAAATTCAATTAGACGTTGTGCAAATTGGACACATTTATGTGGCTAAGTTTAAATACTCTGTCGTGAGAGTAGATCTGTTGTATTTAAGGGAATTTTTGTAACACTATATATTCATTATGCTTTAATAGTGGAGTGTCGATAAATATCAATATAGCATATGTACAAACAAAAAAAAAAGTATCTTAAAGATACATTTTGTGAAAAAATCAATATTTATAAAAAAACATCAATATATATCGACATATATTAAAGATTCCATATGACTGAAGAGTAGGGATAAATTTGTTATGATTTCATAATAAAACATATTCTGACTTATATATTCTCTTTTTGAATAGATATCACCATTTTTTAACTACGATATATATCGATATTTTGTATAAGTGGCTTATTGAACACATATTACCACAGTCTTAAAGCTCTTCATTTTTCTCGTATATATTTATCAAATTTCACAAAACTTATTTCGCTACAATTTTAAGCATAGGGTATCTGTCAGTCGTTCTACTTACCTCACGTGCTCGAATCCGGGCGAGTAGCTGTTTACGGTAATCCTCGTCAATGCGTTCACGCAGCAACTTCATGTAGTCGCGGTCGGTTAGCTTGACCACATTGGTGCCCATGAGGCGCTCCAGCCGGGCACTGATGCGCGGCAAATTGAAGCTGAGAAGAAGAAGAAGAGAGAACACTTTTGGTTAATCAGACTGACAAATGTGACTCAATCATTGCAAAAAGCCGTGCCCCGTATTTAATTACTGAGAAAAAGATTAACGCAGTTAAGACTCATAAAATTTTCACAGCTTTTTGTAGGGTTTTATTTTATTTTGTTTATTTTTGGGTTTTTCTCTTGCATTTTTCACCTGTGTCACGAATGCTCCGCGTTTTCGCGCTTGTAACTCTTGGTAACGAATGAGGTCGGCCACATATTTGGTTTCTATAGAGCTTCTAGCTCTTTGCTATTTTTCGGCTTTTGGTTTGGTTATTTTGCTTTACTTTTTATTTTGGTTGCCAAACACCATAAAAAAAAAAGAAAAATAAAACCTGGCACCAAGAAGTCAACGCCACCTGATTATCCCTCTCTCAAACGTCTATAAATGTGCAAATTTTTCTATGCATGAAACTCTAGAGAACTTTTCTATATACTCTACTCGACTTGGATCATTACATTATAACGTGTAGCTTATAACTACCTCCCTCTCTCTCTCTCTTTAGTCATGCATCTATCTCTCTCTTCCTCGATCTCGATCTTCACTTTTTTTATGTTTATATATATTATCTGTCTGGATACCAATCTTCTCAGATTCTACTTCTTGCAGCTCACTCTATCTCTCTCTATTTTTATACCCTGAACCCATTGAAAATGGGAATTCAGGGTATAATGGTTTTGTGAAAATGTATGTAACAGGCAGAAGGAGAAGTCGCAGACCCCATAAAGTATATATATTCTTGATCAGCATAAAAAAATAAGTTGATTGAGCCCTGTCCGTCTGTCCGTCCGTCCGTCCGTCCGTCCGTATGAACGTCGAGATTTCGGAAACTACAAAAGCTAGAGAGCTGAAATTTCACATGAACATGCGTATGTTAGCTACGCAGTACGAGTTTATTTTGTTTTTTCGATAACTCATCCCATTTCCAAATTATCGATAAAAAATCGAAAATTCGTTTCCATTTTTTAGGTTTTTTGGACATAACTTCTACACTATTTCAGCTAGAGACTTCAAATTTGTCTATTTAGATAGATATTATGGATACGCAGATTATGTAATTTACAGATTTTGGATGCCACGCCTCTTTCGCCCCCAATTTGAAAAAAACGCATTTCAAATACTAGAGACTTGCAATTTGGCATATAGATAGATTTAGATACTCTTAATCTACTTTGAAAATTTCATTAAGATAGTCCATCTAGAAATGGAGTTATGAGCGTCCAAAGTTCAGCCCAACCCACCCCCAAGCCACGGCAGCAACTGCGCGGTTAGCAGAGCGCGCGCTCATAAGTGCGTAAAGAAGAAGAGTATCACTTTTTTGCAGGGTTCAGGGGATCTCGTAGTCGAGCCGTCTCGACTAGAGCCTTCTTACTTGTCAATATTGTCTTCTTTGAATTTCTCTCTCTCATCCTAACTTCTACCTTTTTGAAGTTTTCTCTCAATCTCCCTATATTTTTCTCTCTTTCTTTCCTCAATCCATTTCCCTATCCTATATAAATTCTTCTTTCTCTTTTTGTCTCTCATCATTCTACCTTTTATTATTGTCTTCTATCTTCTCACATTCGTTCTTTCTCCATACATATCTGTATGCTGTCTTTTGTATCTCCGTTTATCTCTCTCTCACTATGGATCTTTCAATTCTCCTACTCTGCCTTATAGCATTATTATACTTTTAGTGTATTTAAAATTCGATCACCCTTATAATTCACATATTTTTTCCACATTTGCTGCTTTGAACAATAGAAGTTCCCCCACCCCCTAACTGGGCGTAATTTCAACCAAGCAGAGGAGTCATACCGAATGCAAAGAGGGAGGTATATATTTATGGATACTTCTAGTATAGATAGTTTTTGTTTGTGCGATATATGTATATTCAGATGAGCTTTTTAGCAGACAGTCGAGTCGTTATAAGTTTTCTTTTTGACAGAACTCCATTTGATGTGTGTGCTCCACATATTTGGCGAGCTTTATATGGTAATACATATGAGGACCATACATGCGATAGATAGATATGCATATATAATATATATCAGCTTAAATGCAAACTAACATGAAAAAACAATTCTCGACTTTTATAGTCAGCTCCATTGCGAGTCTTAAAGGAATTCTTAATGACAATTAATTTGCCTTTATCATGAGCTTATCCACATATTTATCATATATAGTATATATATATACTATATATCTATGCATATATTCCATATGAATTTATGTAGCTGCCAACTTTGTCTCATTTGCTGCACGAAACAAATTTAAGCTGACAGCAAAGTTTAATACGAAAAGAGAGAGAATTTTTGGTGTCTAGTCACTCTGAATAGGGCCAACTTTTGTGGCGAAATAATGCTAAATTACCTGAATGATATGGACTGACGGCATGACTGACAATAATCATGCGCTACACCACACATTGCCTGACTTCTCGACTAAGTCTGGCGTCGCTCATACCAAAATCTAAATTTGGTTTCACTTCTTGGTTTGGGTCGGTGCCAAAAAATAAATCGTTGTTAAACGGTTCTTTGGCCTCAAATTAAGTTTTGATGTGGTTTTGGCCAGAGTTAGATGAAGTTTTAATCGGGCTTAAAATAAATGTAATTTTAGTGCATAGATGATGAAAATAGAATATGATTTAAATATTTTACAAAATGAATAACTTATTTAGTATTAATCATAAATTTCCCTAAGAATTATTTACATTTTCTCATATTTTATATTAACTTTGAATATCAATTCCTGTATGTCAAACACAATCCTTCATAAACTTTGACCTTCATTTATAAAAGCTTTTTGATATCAACAGTAAAAACAAATTTTTATATTTGTATTTTATTTATTATTCTGCAATTAACATTTTAAGCACAGAAGCCTAGTTTTTTTTTATTGAATAGTTTGTGGCATATATGGGCTTACATGCGCGTTGTCTTTTATAGCTCTGCCCTTGAGCTCACATCCTGACCTCACCACGCCCACACAGGCCTGATGACCTATTAGCTCCTACTATGCAGTTGGCAGTAAAGCAACTGTAATAAGCCCAAGCGTAGCGCTTGTAAATCATAGCCCACCTGTCTGTGCGTGACAGGAACGGATGCAGCCTGAATAGCTGCAGTGTCAAGGACAGAGGAAAGAGGACAATAGAATGAGAAAATGAAGGAACGAAGGTAATAAAAAGATTGTCGACATATCCTGAACTCATTTCGAACAGGAAATTTGCCTATCATATTACAATTTTCCTATCCGTTACAATTCTTTGTTTTAGTGGGAATACCCTGGCAATTGAGCAGAATATGTAGGCTATATTGGGTTATTACAAGTTATTTTTTTTAATATTCTTAAATCAATAAAAAATGTTATTAAAGTTTTAAAAGAAATATATTTTGTATTGAAAATTAAATTAAATAAATTTAGACAAAAAATAAAAAATGTAATATAATAAATGAAAACGAAAATTTACAAATTAAATGTTTGTTATTAAAATTATAAAAACTTATTTTTGACATAAAAACCAACTTTCAAAAATTAATTTTAAAAAATTAAATAAACATTTTTTCTTCAATAATTTTAAATTTTAAAATATTTAAATTTCACTTCAAAATTAATTTATTTAAAATTTTTTTCCAATAATGAAAAGTTGTAAAAATAATTTCTAAATTAATATTTTTTTTTATATAACATAAAAAAAATTTACCTAGATTATAAGCTTGAAAAGCTTTCAATCTATGCATATGAAGAGGAAACTCTGATTACAGGGTATGCCCTAGTCGAGCACATTCCATTTAGACACACTTGTTTGTTTTCTTATTGCAATTATTTAGCACACACTTCGAATTGCAGTGCCTAACACACATATGACATGACAGATTGCCATAGATAGTTGTGAGAGGCGGGAGGGATTTCGACTTAAATTTATGCATGTAAAGGTTGACTTATTGATACAAGAGAAACAACAACAACAACAACAAGAACTACAGGGCTCGATTGGAATTTCATTATCAATGTCAATTGTGATGTAACACGTAGCAGACAGTTGACAGTGTAGAGAGTCAAGTGAAGAGAGTGAAGAGTGAAGAGTCTAGAGACGTTAGGTGAAACCTAGATGTAGAGCACGCAGACAACTTGGTTCAGACTCACTCTCTTGCACTCGTTGGCTATATTGAAAATTGATTGAATTGAACTTTGATGGCTTTCAGCGAAAGTCGCGCCGCGGTTCACTGGGGAGTTAAGACATCAAAGCCAAGACATTGTTGTTGCCAACAAACATACGTGACATTGTTGTGTATCTGTTTCGCTTCCGCAAAGCTGTTGCGCCAATAATCTCCCACACGGAAATGAAGTGAATTTAAGTAACTATTCACACATTCAAGTTTCGATTTCCAAATTGAGCTGCAGCCAAATATAAAAATAGTTTGATGGATCGAGTGCGAAAGGGTTTCATATATCCACTTTCGACGTAATGCGAATCAGCAAAAATTCTTTACAAAGTGTTGAGGATAAAAATAGCGAAAAGCGAGAGACAAACTTTTGGTGAAGAAGTTTTAAAGGCCATTAAAGAGTTTTTTGTTTTTTTTTTTTTTCTGTATATAAGGGAGTAGAGTTCAATTTTTTATTTGTCTTTACTTTATTATTTTATCTCTTTGCTTTCTTCAACTACTCTCTAACATCAACGAGCTATTAAATACGTTTTTCTCTCCCAGGACTTTCCCATTAAGATGCCAAATATGTTAAGACAATAGTATACTAATATACCTTCTCCCACTCACATTGCCTCCCTCCCTCTCTCTCTTTTTCTCTCGTCTCTCCCAGCCTCTCTCACTTTCACCATATGCAAGCAGGCTGTCGACATAATTTCTAATTGATTTTATTTATGACTCAATTAGCGCTCTTCTCAGTGAAATGTCAGGCGATATTAGTTTACAGCGAAATTTCTGCTAGTTGAGCTAATTGAAAGAGACAAGTCGAAGAACTACTCTATAGAGCCAGACATGGACGCCTCGACGCCTCGAACTAGGCAGCGTTAATTAATACGAGAGACGTGCATAAATTGTCAAGCACTTGACTTTTATGCGTTTCTTGTAGTCTCCTTGACTCGTTTGCCGAGCATTAAAATTAATAATTGCAACACGTAGCCGAAGGGCAATAAATGCCATTCTAATTTTCAAATGCAATTATATACATATAGGAGTACTCATTGCATTAACTATCTGATTAATATTGATTGATTGATTAACTGACTGACAAAGAAGCAATCAAGGATTCAAGACAATCAAATATTAAAAAAAAATATATATATTTACCCTATTGATTGATGACTGACCATTGATTGATTGATTAACCCACTGACTGATGACTGACTGATGGGAAATTCATTAAGCAAAATTATAGGAGCTATTGAATAGAATTACTATGAGAATTCAATATATAGAATAATTAACAGTGATTGATTGACTAACTGATGAACCAAAAAGAGTCGAAGCCAATAGAGATTTGAATGAGAGAAAGAATGTATATAAATTTCTATAATAAGTAATTTTCTGACCCGAAGTTTTGGAATGCTTAGTAAAATCAAAAGAAGTTATAAATAGTTTATTGCATTGATAAGCTAATGATTGTTTGAGTAATGGTTCTCTATTAAGATTAAAAATTTTAATTTATATAATTTTATGAAATCATATATGCGACTGATTTATTTTCTATAAACACATTCTGCATAGAAGCAAACTGACACAGAAATTATTTTTTAATCATCTGATCTAGCAAGATTCTTTAAAAATTTCTAGATTAATATATCTCATTTGTAAGAATTAATTTTAATTTTCTTTCTATTCTATCTTGCTTAATCCTCAGTTGTAGAACTTAATTACAACTTTCCATATTATAGTCATAGCCTTTCAAGTTTGACACTTTTAAAAAATTATTTTAAAAATAATAATTCATAATAAAAAGTTTAAAAAATTTCAAAGCTTTACAACTATTATAAAAAATCTAAAATTTTATCAACAAATTTCCAAAATAACAGTTATTTAAAAAATATATATAAACATAAATAATTGAATACAAATGTCTCACTTTTACCTCTCCATCGGCTCCAGTGTGCATTGTACAAAATCGACTAGGAAATCCTCCTCAGCCTCCAGGGGCATCACATTTCTCGGCCTTGATCGTTTGCGGCCCAAGTTGACACGCCCCCACTTGGTCATGGAATCCTGGTGAGCCTGGACAAGGAGCAGGTATGAATCTGCCCGTTTACTTAGCTCAAAGCCAAATGCAAATTCAATTCAAGCGAACTGCGGCACTTGCAAGCGCCAAAGGCGACAGTCGAATGTGAGGCACAATGTCAGAGGATTCTTGTTTTGTTTCGCTAACGTTTTTTTATTCTAACTGTTATTGCTATTGTTGTTGTTGTTGTTGACACACATGCCTATACACACACACACACTCACACCCGTATACACCTGCCCAAGCATACACCCACACACACACATGTGTGTGCGAACAGAAAGGGTCGAGTGCTGCGATTCACTTTAATGTGGCAGCGTTTCGTGTTACAGCTCGCCGCCTGTTACGGCCCAACCCAGCTCCAGTTCCGTTTCCAGTTACATCTACAGCTACAGCTACAACAACAGCTACAGCTCCGGCTACATCTACTGCTACAGCTACAGCTACAGCTACTGCTCCAACTCCAGCTCTTGGCCAAATGTGTGGGCGGGTCTCGCGGAATGGCATGTTGAGCTAAGCGTTTAATGTTTGCTTTAATGACATGACACCAATGTCAATATTATGACAAATACACAAACGTTTGCTTGTCAACAAGTTCGCATTTTACACTGCGCAAAAAATAATAACGCTTAACATAGGCTTTAACACATAATTGAGTTAGTAAGAATTTATGAATTGAGCAGAGACAAATAATTGTTTGTTTCAGTTACCTATTTTTTCTTGAACAAGGTTGAGAGGTGGAAATATCTATATATATTAATAATAATCTATATATATATTTAAATCCAAGACATATTTTGCTATGCCTATAATTATTGATTTGGAATCTTTGGAACATTTCTGAAACTAAAAACCACGAATCAGCAAACCAATTATAGAAGTAAGAGAGTTTAATTTATAATAAAAAAAAACTTTGTCCATGTAACAGTTTTAATTTTGAATTAGAATTTAAAATTGTGTAGTCTACAAAAAAAAAAAATTAAAAAAAAATAAAATAAATAAGAATATTTATTAATTTATGTAAATCAACTTCTTTGAGAGGTGGAAATATTAAAAAATACCAATCAGCAAACCAATTATAGAAGTAAGATACTTTAATTTATAATACGAAAAAAAACTTTGTCTATGTTTTAATTTTGAATTAGAATTTACAGTCTACAAAAAAATTTAAAAAAAAAAATAAATAAATAGTATTTATGAATTTATATAAATCAACTTCTTTCACTTCTCTCAATCATTTCTCAACTAGGGTAACTATATAATTTTTTGCAGTGCATGCGATTGGCAATGCTCGAAAGGTTTTTCGCAGGTGACAACTCTATTTTTTTTATAATCGTCTCACAAATAAATATTGCCAACAACAACTTTTAGTTTCTGGAGCTCCCAAGTTCATTGCTTGATGCCAGATTTGTATGGCTTTCATCGAGGGGTTAACATATAAGGTGGCCCCACTGCCTACATACCCATTTCGCTGCTGAAACCAGATAACTATTTGCCTTTATGGCCAGGTTTCATGCTAGGCCGTCATACAATAATTCCGTCTAATCGACTTTGAGCGCAGGAATTGAGCAAACACTTTGGGCTTTTCCAATTCGCTCGCCATGCAAACTTGTTGGCCATGCAGACAATATAGATATTTATCTATATATATATAAACATATTTCGCGTGCTTTAAGAATCATTTTGCTGGCAGCTAAAATTACAGCCTCAAAGCCCACCCACAAATAGCAACCGCAAGGTTCTTTTTCCCAATGGCCACAAAAAAGTGTCCGCTAACACCTTCAGCCCAATAAATCATTCAAATTCTCAATTTTTTACTCATTCTTGAAACTTGAAAGCGGGTATATTGACTGTATGTATTAAAGCTCTAATTTTTTAAAAATTAAAAAAATTAAAAAAATTAAAAATATATTTAGCTAACATTGAAACTGTCGAAGGAAAATATATAACTAAGCTACGAACTGAAGCTCTAAAAAAAATTTTATAAATAGTGAAAAATGTTTTTATCATATTCACTAGCATTAACTGCCAATATAGTTTCAATGCTCTTACCAAATCCAGCTTATGTTGTTATTCAACACTGGCCAAGAGCATTCAATGGCTTCTAGTGTAACACTTTATTTAATTTCTCATTGACTGCTGGATACTTCAACTTTTTCTCTGTGTCAATAATATGAAATGCTTCGTCAAGGCTTATGTTTTTTTCTCAATTTATTTTTGTTTTGCATCGGACAGCTTAGAGCAGACACCTTGACGGCGAAGAAGCTCAAAGCGAAATGCAACCAAGTTGAGGACATTTCTAAGCTGACTGAGCTGTGGTCCCTGCAGGGTCGTGTTGCCACTTTGATTTATAGATTGCAAAAAATATTTCACAAGAAATTTAATTTCAAATGAAATATGTGATTGCTTCAAACGTAGTTTAACTAATGGTTCAATAGATCAATTTCATTATTAAGATTTCTGATTGCACAGTTTTACTTGTTTAGTATTTCGAAAGCTCGCGGTTTGTGCAGTTGCTAAGCTTTATGGTGAGCTTTAGAATTGATTACACTGAGAGAAATGTTGATAGCTGTTAGCAATATTAAAGTATTTCAAGTATATATTAATATTTCTTTGATGTATTCTTTTAAATTTGTAAACAATCAATATCAATGTGAAATCCTGAAAAAAGTAATTTGTGTGTCTGATATAATTATTATTATATGGCATATAAATATTTTTTAAAATATCAAATATCCATATTACATATATTTATATTGCATTTCAAATAATTATCAATTCTTTATTGGAAGCGAAAACATTTTTTGGAGTTAAGCCCAAAAATATCAAAAAAAAAAAAAAAAAAAAAAAAAAAGATTTATAAAAATCAAGAAGCACAAAAAATTCCTTAAAACAACTTTGATTTGTATAGGGAATGTGCATCTCAAGACACAAGAAAGTTAGGTTATATATCTCTAAGCATCTAAAAAAGATAGAGAAAATATCTCAGCGGATAATAAAAGGAATAATCATTAACTATCGTATATATAAGATACTCGTCAAGTAGCAACGATTTGTATTTATAAGATACTCCTTATATGCCAATGATTTACAGATATCCTTTAGCTTCTTTAAATTTGTAATATCTTATAGATTACAATAATATATATTACAGATTAGTTACCTATTAACCTAACCTATTCTTGTATCTTACGTGCATTTGACCAGATCCTGCAGATCATCCTGTGTGAGAGCATATTCCGCAGCTACAGCAGTTGGTGTTTTTTCCGGCTTACGTCGACTGCGATGCTTTCTTCTTGGCACAGGGGCGACGCCTTGCAGACTCATGTCCATTTTATCCGTGGACTGGTATCTGGGCATACCTCGGGCCATGGTCGTAGCCACCACATCGGCCACGCTCTCGATGGCACGCTCTGCCGGATACTTGGCTTTGCCCGAGCCACCACTGCCAGCTGCATTTCCCTCCTCCGCTTTTGTCTTTTCCGCATAGCTATCCCTTCTCCACGATGGAGTTAGAGTACGTATCAGATTTTGTGTATCCGCATAGCCCTCGTAATTGTAGCGTTTGCGTAGACTTAAGCCGGATAAATATTCGAGCGTCTGCCAAACGTTCATCTTGTTCGAACCGTAGCACGGCTCAGCGTCGACTGACCAACAATCGTTGCGTGCTATCCGCTGGGCGAGCAGCATCGTTACCGTTGCACATTTGTTGGCGCCCATTGTCGGGGCGGGCAGCAGCCATTCGTTCGAATTGGAGCGCGCAACAGTGCCAGCTGTGAGTGGCATGTGGATAACACTTTGTTTACGCCGGAGTTACGGGGTCACACACGTATCACACGTCAACGGCAATACCGTTTCTCTTAAAGCAGAAAGGGTATATTCGTGATGTATATTCTTCTATGGGATAATAGTTTTCTTACGTTTTGTGGGCTGAGTAGTGTTGTAAAATTATAGAAAGACTAGTCGATCGATTGTTGAGATGTACAGAAGACTATCAATTATCAGGGATAACAGTTTGTTAACTGGATAAATCAATACAATTACAGAAGGAGCAGAGAGGATTGATAATATCCGTTATCCGTGACGGTTAACAAGTTTGCATACGTCGCTGTTGAAAACGTTTAATACTAGTAGGCGGTCTCGAGAAGCACATATTATTTATACTCTCACCTCAACGTGAAAGGGTATGTTAGTGCCCGATGTGTGAGCTGTGAGACAACGGATATCAAATTTAATACACACTCAGCTCGTTTTTCTCTTGTAATCCATTCAACTACTTCCTCTAATATCCTCCTTCTTATCCGATCCTCTATCCGTTCGTTCCTGCTGCAATCCGTGCGAATGCAAATGCTAACGACTACAATAAGCATACATGTATACCCGCGTATACCCTTCTTTTTGTAGTTTTTCCTCAGCAAACGCAAATTGAAATGTAATTAAGTTTCTTTAAAAAAAAAATAACAGCAACAACAACAGGACAAACTTTGCAGCCCGTTGACGGGGTCAGGAGGCGGCTCTCGCGTGCGACGCCGATGACGGCCGAACTTCATTTGAGACCTGTAGCCAGAGCTGCCTAAACTGGAGCTGATGGCCCCCACAATTTAGGATGAGCACCAGCAGCAACAGCAGCAGCAGTTGCGTGGCGCGTATCGTGTTTATTGTTTGCCATATGCAGTTCCGAGCCAGACTGGGGTCGGTAGAGGCACGCCTCTTTCGGTTCAATTCGGCGCCATTAAAAATAATATCATTCTGATTGAGTGACGCGCCGCTTAAGTACTTTCTTTTCTGTCCCGTACTGGGTACTGACACCATTTCCGCTTCATTTCCCTTTTCTTTGCCTATATATTTTTTTTATTTTCTATTGAACACGCAAAGTGTTTAGCCTACAATTGAAAGACCCCGACCCTAGCAGCCAAAGCTATTAGCAAAAAAAAAAAAAAAAATGTTACGCAGTGAATGCTCTAATGGTGAATACCTAGCAACACCTATATATGTGAGGCGAAGCTATTAACATTGAAATTTCTTTTATTATTTTTTACATATTTTCGATTTTATATTGAAAAGTTTTTAAATTATATTTAAAAGACCTTACAGGAATTTTGATAAAAGTTTAAGAATATTGTAATTCAATTCGATTCGTAAATATATCAATCAATATCATTATAAAAGTTGTTTCTTAACAAACTCAATGGGAATCTTAACATTAGATCCACATTAAGTTCAGAAAATTTTTCAGAAATCTAAAAAAAATTAAAATGTAAAATGTCTCACTAATGGTAAAAAAAAAAAATAACGAAATTATTTTGTCTATAATTTAATATATTATTTGTTTACATATTTGATAAATTATTATAGCTCAAATATAATTCTAAATATCTTCGCTAGCCTAAGCTCAACCTTGAGAGCACCGCAATAGCACTTGAGGCTGTCCACATGGAGCACACCAAGTGGTAATCGACCTATAAACTGAGTCTCAGACGTTTTTACCAATTACTTGGCAAACTTTAGCTGACAGCCCGTCAATCAAAGTGCTTCGTTAGCATCGCGTGACTCAAAGTGGCATATACATATATATTTTATATATATTACATATAGTGTCTATGTAGTGTAAAAGTTAGCGTCTTTCACTTGAATTGAATGTCTTATCAATCCGAGTGATGAAATTGGCTGAGCGCATTTCTTACCGTCGCGACGGTCGATTAAAGACAAATTCCTCACTTTCATTTGCGCTTTGAATAAATAATTCAAGGTCTACGACTCGTCATAAAGTATATATTATGATATATGTATGTAATTAGCATACAGAATAATCGGCTTTGTTAGACTTAAAACGGTTTAGTTAAATGTTTTGGCTTGGCTTTGTCTATCAACAATATTTCATATAATCAATATATATATATATATATAGCTTTGCTACATCGATCAGAAAGTCAATCAAACAGTTAATCAGAGAGTTAAGCAAACAGAAAATCTTGTAATTAGAAAATAAATCAAACCAATTTACAAGCCAACAGAAATTTAATTTAATTAATCCAATTTTCCTATATAATCAGAGAGTTTAAAAATATGTTTAGTCAATGATAATTTAAGTAAACAACTCTTAAGGCTTAAGTCCCATGTCACATAAACATAATGTATTGTTATACTTTTCACTGAATCATTGCATATATATATGCCCATACATAAGCCATTACTTTTCCGTTCTAATCAAAGTTCGTGTTGGCTTTGCATTAATCGCCGTGCCACAAAGAACACAACTGAATCTAACCGCAAGTTAAACTAGGCAAGCTCTTATGTCATTTAATATTTTCCATACCCATCGTAATCTTACTAATAATATGTGCAATACTCACGCAACAATAACATCTGGATCTTCCCACCATTTTTTCTGCGTGGGCGCCAATCGCAGACTCACCTGCCGCCAATGATTCTTGTGAACTACCTGGTGTATCAATATATAATCGATTATTAAATATCTATTCCAAACTTTTGAATATTTTCCCACTCACCTTATACTTCTTAGGATCATAGGAATTTTGTTCCTTTTCAGTGAAAACTAGACGAGCCATGTCCTTTCCCTAAGTCTATTTGTAGAAACATATATACACGGATTCTAGCTGCAAAGAGTAGTGTGTACCTATATATATATATGTCTATATATATTTATTTATATAAATATATATGAAGATATAATTGTGTACTGTTTACTCCCAACGTTTAACTTAAGATTTCAATAATGACAGATTTTTTTAGGCAGACGCTGTTTAGATGTAAGTTTTTAGTTAAATTTTTGACAAGTATAAAAGTGAGTACGAGATGGATTTGGATATGGAGAGGGTTAATTGATAACTGTGAATAGACAAAGGAACAGAGAAAGAGGAAAAGGAAGAAAAGAAAGAGAGAGAGAGAGAGAGAGAGACATATGTAGTGAAGAAGCAGAGTAGACAAATAATTTGTAATTTAGCTAAGTAAATTTTTTCTTTGATTTAAAATTACACATTTTTCTACATATGTAGTGAAGAAGCAGAGTAGACAAATAATTTGTAATTTAGCTAAGTAAATTTTTTCTTTGATTTAAAATTAAAAATTGTTCTACATTCTTAAATATTTTTATATATATAGTGAGCTATTCATTACTCACAAATAAATACTATAAAAATATTATGCAAATCCCTCATATGGATTACATAAGCATTCCATTAGCTTAGCCTTAGACTAAGTGCAGCCAAGTCTTTTTAATAGCTTTTCCTCAATCTTTACTAGCTATTTTAATATTATAATAATTATCAGCCTTAGGTATTTATATGGCCAGAGTCGGCCAATTTAATATCACAGCAAACACTTTGAAAAATGCTGATGAAATATAAACTAGATTCAACATAAAATACCAAGAGCCAAACAACTAACAATTGTTTTGAATGCTTGCCATTATTGTAATGGACTATACCCATTGAAATAGACTGAATGGGGCGGGGTATATGGGTTGTGGGGGAAATATGTTTGTTCAAGTTGAACGCTTCTCCATTTCTAAATATTTATTATTGTTATTATTGTCTTTTTCTTAGTGCCGATAAATATCGATAAATGCATTTGGTTGTTTAGGCATTTTGAAAAAGTTCCCAGATTTTATGATCAAGTATAAGTCAATTTTATCGATGATGATTTTCACTCAATTATCGATTTCCACATCCGTTTTCATCACATCTCAAAGATAAGCTAACTCAAATATATTTTTCTTATTACAGCATAGCTACTGGTCCAACACTTTATCAAGCTATTATTGTCGCCATGTGGTTCAATTGATAGGCGTTGCGAGTACAAGCCCCACACATATCGTTGATATATTGTGTGTGGTGTTTGAATTGATTGAGCGAACCAAATGGAGGCTGCTTTGACCGCCATGTCTTGGACTTGTTTGTGGCGTTTATCATGGAGCTGGCGCTGTCAACCAGTGTGGCTAATTGTGACCTAGGCGAAGGTCAAGAGGGGGGAACATGTATGTACATACGTATATCGTTTCCATATAGCTAATCTGTCCAGTTTCCGCATTTACTGCATTGTCCGAGAACTGGAATTGGCCAGGGCGAAAAATCTGTCTCACAGAATTCGTGCGCTATAAAAGGCCAAGAGCCAAGAGCAGTTGGCAATTAGTTACGTTTCAAGCGTTGCAGCAAACACAGAAAAGCTAAACATGAAGGTGAGAAGGCAGCACAAGTTCAGCTGAAAGCAAAGAATTATCCTAGGCTTAACAATAGGTTGAAGTATTTGTGTAAAGCTTAGAAATTCGGATTACAAATTCCGTTTCTGGATAAAGGAATTAAATGAAAGGAGTAATCTAAAAATATACAGGAATCAGAAATTCAGTTTTTAGATGAAGGAATTATCTGAACATTAAAAGTGATTGGATAAAGCACATATCTAAGGATTCGAAATTCGGTTTCAAGATGAAGGAGTAATCTAAACATCATATGCAAGTTTTTCGTAGGATTGCATTTTTTTACTATAGAACGATTTGGCATCGGAAGGAAATACAACTTTGTGGATGAAGCAGTTATCTGAATATTATAAATCAACTAAATGAACTCAGTTAAAATAATTAAATACGCATGAATGGATCGCAGAACGTACAATTTGTTAGGCTTCAGAGTTTCTAAGTACATTTAGCTTATTAGATAAGGAACTAATCTATTGTAATTCTATATTCACAATTTATCTGAGCATAATCAAACATAACTCTCACGAATTTCAATAACATTACTTTCAGTTCGCCGTTGTCGTAGTCTTGTTCGCTTTGGCCTGGGGTGTCAACAGCTCGGTGGTGTCGCTGCTCAGTGCTGGTCCTGGTCTGGTGCTCAGTTCTCCCGCTGTGGCTGGCTCTGTGGCGGTCCATGCCTCCGCTGTGCCCGCTGCCGTGCCCGTTGCCATTTCACCAGCTGGCCCCATTCTGGTTCAAGGTGCCGTCGCTCATGCCTCGCCTGTTGTGGTCGCTGCTCCAGCTCCAGCTGTGGTCGCCGTCGCTGCTGCGCCCGCTTCGTATGTGGCCAAGACACGTGGCGCCGTCCACGTTGCTCCACTACCCGGACATGTGCAGAGCGCCGCCTCCGTCAATCTGCAACCCGCACCAGGCACCTTGTAAAAATGGACCTTTCGCAATAGACCTTCACTTGGATAACACACTCACTAAACAGACCTGCCTTCCGACCCTGCCATCGCTTTCGTTTTATAGTTTATAAATGTTCTTTTGTTTATTTTCGTGATTTTCCTGAAAGATTTTCCTACTTCCATGCACCTGATTCAATTCGGGCGCTCTGCTATCTAAGTCAACTATCTATCATAGCTCTGCTCCTACTCTACTGATTCTGGTCTTTACTCTATGTACATCTATGTCTTTAACGATCTGTTAACCAAATGATATCCGATCATGCACCCACTGTTGTCATATGGAAAATTGTTTCAAAATAAAAATATATGTTTAAAATCAATATCAAAATGGGTTTTTCATTTATAACAGATTTATGATTGTAGCTAAAACTATATAATATTAATTGAGCTAATATTTAACCTATTTTTAATATTTATATTAATATACAAAATATTTAAAAATATAGTTGCGACTTCATTTATGATTTAAGGAAAAATTTTTAGGTCTGTATATATAACCGGATGGAGAGATGAAGAGATTTACATGGTATAAACACAGTTCATTAACCCACGAATGTGTTCTAAAACAGTTCAGAGTTGACTGCAAGATATTTATTAATAAAAAACAGTAATTCTCTTCATATATACACTTTATGTACATTTTTTAAGTCTTAATTGAATATAATAATAAATGTCTCTCATTTCCTTTAATTATAGCGTATACATTACGATATGTAAATAAAACAAAAAGCAATTAATCATTTCGTCTTATATATCAACAGTTACAGGGGTGTTGACCACAGCCCACACAGCTAAGCAAATCCAACTTGCTGCCAACTGACAATAAATTATGTACCTGGCTAAAATCGAAAGTTACATGAACTAAACTGGAGCAGGGCGAGTTGACCTTGATGACCAGCAACATTTGCAACTATATAATAATATAGAAAAGTAATGAGAAATAAACTCAGCCTTCTGTTTAAGCTTGTCGCATGCTAATTCTAAAAGAGCCTCAGGTAAGCTTTACCAGTTGTTCAACTGTCATGTTGGCACTTAAGCTCACTAACTGTTGTACATAAATCTTGAATGGCCAGTTTGCGAGTCTACGGCTCTCTCCCACAACTGGAACGGCAGTAGTAATTGTTAACTCGTAAAATATATCAGGTTTATGCAACTTAAATAAATCAGTAAGGGCTGTGTCAATGTTGACGTAATATGTTTATTAAATTGTTTCTAATGAGTTGAAACTTATTAAATACGACTATTATGTCAATTATTTTTGCATTAATTAAAACCGCTCAATTTCAGCTTATATAATAGCTATTAGTAATAATTAAAATAGTATCAATTTGATGTATATTTGATCAAAAAAACAGTAGCAAAATTAAAAGTCATTTCGCTTTTTTATATTATTTATTTCCTGGGCGAGGAGGCACTTGTGAATTTCAGATCACCAATTTAAATGCATATATCGATTAATAACTGGCAAAACTTATCGAATCATTAATAAATAATTTTTTTAGTACATCTAATCGATACTCGGCAATGACTAAAGACAGATATAAACAGTTTACAGCCTACTTGGAAGTTTTTGTCATAAAATTTCAATGCGTACATTAATTATTCATAGAGATTTTTATTAAAATGTTGAATATTTTTATGAAATGCTTATAATTAGATTGAAAATCTATAGCTTTGAATTTCCTCAAAAATTGAAACGCAGTTTAGTAACATAGTGCTGTTATTAAGAGTGTTAAGAGTTTATGTTAAGCAGTTGAATGCAAAAACATATGTTTTTACACCGCATACGGAATTTGGTTCAGTTTTTGCAAGTGCATAAAATAAAGGGCTGCGCGCCCACAAAAAATAAAAGGGATAATAATAATAAGAGTGATAACCATAATTATGGCTAACTATAATAAGTATAATGTAGTGCCAGCTGGCATGGAGTCTGACGAAGAAGAACTTGATTGCATGCTGGCACATTTGAAGATTAAGCGATTAGAAGATATTACAACGGGTACGACGAATGAATTCTTTATATTCCACATGGAATTCTTTATTCATATTGCTGCAATACACTTCTTAGGTGCTGGCATCGATGGCGACTTTGACGCCACCTTGGACGAAGATTTTCAAAACTTTTTTACCGTCTTTCGCGACAAATGGAATATGCACAGCAAATGCAAGTCTTCGCCATATATGAGACAGGATTTGATAAAAGCGCTAATGCGGCATCCCAATCCATTGCTGATGGCACTCAAAATCTTTGCTAATTGCCCGGACAGCAGCAATGTTAAGAACAAAAGTCTATCGCACTTTGTGCTAGACACCGTTTGCAAACTGCAGGTGGATTTACCGCACCTGAGCGAACAATGCGACAAGAATACGAGCATGATTGCATTTCATTTTGTTAAAACAACTGGCTTGCCTTCATTAAATAATGCCATGGTCCAAGCATATCGCATACAACAAATCAGGGAGCTGCTTGTACCTAAATTGAAAGAGATGCTCGATGACGGCTACTACAAGGAGGTGGCCCAATGGACTCTCTATTTAAAGCTAACACATCAATTTGATATGCTTGAATTAGCATTTCCATTGATAGCGCAGGAAAAGCTACCATTGGCTGAAGAGTACCTGGATCAGGCAACGCAACAGCGTTTGCCTTTTGTACAATTTCTCGATTCGCTGCTCCACAGAGAAAAGTCTGTCATCGAGATGTGTGAAGAGACGTTGAGGTAAAAACGTAAAGTAAAAGTATATACAGATTGTGTAATACAGAGTGTGTTATACAGGGTGTGTTATACAGGGTGTGTTGTCCATAACTAATAGGCGTAAACTTTCGTGTATACACTAAACCCTGATTGAAGTGTGTAAATAGGCAAACAAAAGTGTGACGACTTATTTAAATTATAGATATATAAACATGATTATAACCAACAGCCCCATCTGTCTGTCAGCTAGACAATTGACATACAGGTCCTCTAGTAGCACGTGTTGATCACGTTTCAAATCATCGATAACTCTGTCAACTACTATAAATCGATTAATAAATTTCTTTTCTCTTTTGCAGTCGCTATAAGAATCTGAAAGTCTCCCATCATGTGCTTAGCTATCGTCCTGTCTCGAAGATCGTCGCCCGCTTGGCCAAAAAATATGGCTTCGACGATACCGTAACACCTAACTATAAATTCACCAAGACCTGCAGCTATCTACATTACTTGTATCGTGAATATGAGAAGCAAAGGATTAATTTAGCCAGCTTTCGGGAACTGATTAAGGTTCATGCCACGGATTATGCGCTGCGTCGTGATTTTGTTAACTATATAGCAGCGGCATCCGTCAACAGTCCCTACGAATCAGAAGCCATCTATTGGTATAATGAATTTAATATTCTCAACGAACATTGTCCATACGAGATCAAATCGTTAATCACACAAAAATCCGATCAGCAAACTTGTCGAGTTGCTGAAGAGCAATCAACCGAGTCGATGCCTTGTGAATTGTACCTGGGCATGGATCTGCCAGACGAGTGCCTCATCATAGTGGATTCTTCTCCAATCTTTAATCAAATGCTGCAGCATTTGCAGCGCGAGCAAATCATCTACCTGGACTCTGAGTGGATGCAAAATGTTTGTGCGCAAAACCAGCTTTGTCTATTGCAAATTGCGACCACTTCCAATGTGTACCTAATTGATTGTTTGGCCAGTCGACCAGCGCTGGAGGAGCAGCACTGGCATGCGCTGGGCGCAACAGTGTTTAACAATCCCAACATACTCAAAGTGGGCTTCTCCATGTTGAATGATTTGTTGGTGCTGCAACGATCGTTGCCTCTCCAGCTACGCCTACACATGCCTCATCATTATCTCGATCTGCGCAACGTTTGGCTGGAACTGAAGAAAAGGCCAGGCGTTGAACTGCCTTTCGGAAATGTGAATCGTGCCGGAGATGCACTCGGCGATCTTTCTATGCTGTGCCTGGGCAAAAAGCTGAACAAAGCGAATCAATGCTCCAATTGGGCAAATCGACCGCTGCGAAGAGAACAAATACTTTATGCAGGTATGAACCTTAAACTTAATCTGAATCATATATGAATTTTATTAAATTCTAAAATTCAATTTGTTTTGCAGCAATTGATGCCCGTTGTTTGTTGTTGATATATGCGTGCCTCTCCAGCTGCGTGCCGGACATTAATGTTATTATTGAAAAATGCATTGCTAGCAACAATTTTTTGCGACGCGGCGGACACAATGTGAAGTAGAAATAAGAAAAATCTCGAAAGCAGTGATGCGTCTATACATGGAATTTGCGACAACTATGTTAAAGTTATGAGAGTATTTTAATTATATACAAACATATATATATATAAGCATATATATATGTAAACATTATAGCAAGTATTAAACGGACTTGGACTTTGATTTAACTTCAGTTTATTTCACAACCCGTTAATTAGATTTCATATTTATACTTGTAAGTATTCAACTTTGTATTTACTCGTGTTTAGGAATTTAACAAAACTCAATTCAAATTAATCATCAGCTGGCTAATTAGAGCAGAAGTATAAGCAAAATACTGTTATTAAAATTGTTAACTTAAATGATATGAGGTCAAATGAATTGCGTTCTTAGGCAATCGTAAAAATGGGACAAATGCCTGGCATTAGTCACCATAAGAAGAGCAAAATGCTTGGGCATTTAGCCTTAGATCAATATGTGAGCATATGTACTATTCCAATCCCTATCAAAAACGCTTTCCAAATCCTTTCGTATGGAATCTGACATAATCGGCAGCGTATCCTTCATCACTAAGCCAATGCCCGCTGTGGTCTCAAAATAATCGCCCGACCAATTGGAAGTGCCTATGTAGGCAACTCGATCAGTCACCATGTACTTATTGTGATTAACACGTGCATAGGGTATACGCTGCTGCTCCTCATTAGCGGGCACAATAAAATGACGCTGTAAGAGAGACAAGTAATTAATACGGATATCTCTTCTATTATAGTTTCATAGTTACAATTTGTATATCCACATGACGATGGGACATGGTTAGATCCTGCAGCGAGCGCAAATAGTTGTCCATACTCTTATCGGAATGCTTCCACCAGGAGATGAGCATTTTAACAGCTACTCCACGTTCCACGGCTGCTCTACGCAATGCATTGTCGATCGCTGACCAATATTTGACCTTCGATTGAAACATGATCAGAGGATAATAGTCCATGACAGAAATGTGGACAAATTTAAGAGCAGTGTTAATTGTATTTAGTATGGCATCCAGATCGCTAGTGCGTCCAGCAGCAGAGAGTGGAGGAGGTGAGCTGGATGCATATGTATTCATTACATATCTTCCGTTCACATTTAATAACATGGGCTGTTCCACATTGTAGTTGGTATTAAAGTCATAGGGCCAAGTGCTTGGTATGCGAGCATCGGGATGACTACCCAAAAACCAGTAGACTTTGAAAATCTTAGCCAAATCGGTGGCCAATTGTGGACAATTCTGGCCTAGGACGCCCATCTCCTTGATCTGGGTTAGAGCACGCCAATCCATGTTTGCACTGCCCAAATAGAAATGCTTTCCATCCACAATCCAGAGTTTAGTGTGCAATATACCGCTGCCAAAGTACTTCGGAAAGTCAAGAGTTACTACCTCGGCGGCTCCATAGCTGGCCAGAATTTGTGTATCCACATCAGGAGAAACGGTCGATGGCGAGCTCTGAGCAATACGAATCTTTATCTTTGATCCAACGTCATTGCCATTGTCCAGCAGCCGTTGAAATATATCCTCGCCAGGCTTTGCACTGCTCTCATTTAAGCCCATATCCTCGTTGCGCATTGTCCAGTAAAAGGAACCAATGTCTAATGAAGTTTTTGCCAAATCCAAAAGTTGTTGCCACGCCTCGATGGTACTCATGAACTTTGGACTGTTGGGCGTATAGTTGAGGCCAATGGGTATGGATTCCACTAGTGTTACATTGCAGTCATATTTCGTATCATCACGTGGATGTTCCTTCGACTTTAGTGGAAAAGGCTTTGGATGAAAAACGGAACCGGCAAGAAAAAGCAACAGGAATGTGCTTAAAAGGAACATTTGTAACGCATACACGTTTCCTCTTTGCCTATTCCTCTCCGAGACATTCTCCACGTCGGCCTCATTGATCAGTGGTTGTGGTTTGTACATTTTACGAATTTGAACTAATGGTTTTTATCAAATTTTATCAAAGTTCGTCCACCATATCCTTATCGCATGAGCAATAAGTAATTAGTGTTGGCAGTTGTCCAATTACTTCTGTGCATCGATATCTATCGATTGATACGCAACAGTTTTGAATATATATTTACAGCCTTAGCTAAGCTTTTGACAATTGTAGTGTGTTTGAAATGTGTAAACGGAATGTCATTTGACAGAAATTTTAGCTGTCAGTCAGTCAACAAAAATGTGTAAAAAATCAATAAGCTACACGTATATGGTATTTTGCGCAAAAGCTTTAAAAAAAAAAAAACAAATAGCAAATAAATAATGTAATTGATTCTTAGTTTATTTTAATCAATATTCGAAACCGCTTTATTGTATATTTACGGTATTGATATTTAGAGCATGCTTTAAGAACTTATTGAGCAAATAAATAATAATTGAAAACTTTTAGCTATTTTTAGCTTTTCAGCAGTTTTTATCGCTTTTTAGTTCTATTGTTATCGGTTACCGGCTCACTGTTCGATAAACAACTTTATGTCATTGTTAGGACAAAAATAAACAAAAACAGCTGATTTGTATAATTCAAGACGAAAAAATGATGCGAAATTTGAGCTTGTTGAAACGCAGCAAGTAAGTTTAGCATAATAAAAGTAACTGCAAATCGTAATTGCATAATTTTACCCACAGCTTGCTGGCAAGGAATGTTAGCTTAGATGCTGGTGCAGGCTCTGGCTCTAAGCAGCAAACAGCAGAAACAATTCGCGAAGTAAAACATCATGAAAACTTGGCAGCCAATTGGTGGAATAAAAAGGGTCCAATGGCAGCGCTGCATGCCCTGAATGAAATTAGGTAAGTCAGTCGGATATTAAAAAGTAAAATACTGAAATTGAAATTCTCTTCATAGAGTTCCACTGATACGCGATGGAATTGTGGCACGCGGCAATGTAAATTCCCGTTATATAAACACAACTAAAGTATTGAGTGGACAGTCCATATTGGAGGTTGGCTGTGGGGCTGGCTTATTGACCGAGCAACTTGCACGCTTGGGCGCTCAGGTTACAGGCATCGATCTTGGCGAAGAACTGATAAAAACAGCCAAAGAACATTTGACCAACTGTAGTGCGGAACTCTGTGATCGAGTCCAATATAAAATGGAACCCATTGACCAGCATGTCAAGGCGAATTTTGAGAATTATGATGCGCTAGTAGTTTCTGAAGTCCTTGAGCATGTGGATGATAAGGTGGCTCTGTTAAGCTCTTGCGTAAAGGCGCTTAAACCGGGCGGCTCCATATTCATAACCACCATGAACAAAACCGTGCCCATGTGGATTGGCGGTGTCGTCTTTGGTGAATATATTCTAAACATAGCACCAAAGGGCACGCATCATTGGGATAAAATGATTGCGCCACTGGATGTGCAACGTATATTGGATACAAGTAAGCAATAAACATTAACCAATTTTTGATTGCAATTAAACTCTCACTTTAGAATTTGAAATTCTCAAGAGTAGTTTTTACTCAAATCATTTTTCATACATTTCTCTTTATTTATCCATCAATTAAAATTAAATAACTAATCCAATGCCTTTGCAGTGAACTGTCAAACGGTGCTCGTCAATGGTAGCACCTACGATTTCTGTCGTAACACTTGGCGTTGGATCAACTCCACACAGCTCTGCTATGCTCTGCAGGCTGTTAAACAGATGCCAACTGAATGCAGCTGAGCAAATTTATTTAATATTATTTAGAGTTAAGTCGCTATGTAATATGCTTATAAAGTTTTTTAAGCCTCGTCATCTTCGTCTTCTCGCGGTTTTTTAAATTGCCCTTTCTTTTGCCATTTGGGATTGCCACTGGCTTTGCGCTTGTTGAACTCGTTCTTTGTTGCGAACTTTTTGTTCATCGTTCTGCTTACGGCTGGCGCATGATTCGCATAATATGCTTCAGCCATTTCCTGATCAGTGACTTCTTTTGGCTGTTCGGGTCTCGTGTTGCCTTGCTTTTCGGCCTGCTCCAGTTCCATTAGACGCTCCAGTTCTGGATTCATACCACGAAAGCTAAGACGCCCATCGATTAGTCCTGCACAGATAGAATAGCTTGGCTCGATAATATAATTGGAATTACTATTGAGCATCTTTTGATTGAGTTCATTGGAGTACAATGCGCGGCTCTGTTCGTCATCGTCTTCTTTGGCTACTTTCGCTTTGGTGCGTTGCATAAATTTCATGTCCAACAGGCCGCGGGAAAGTCTTGGTTTCATTTTCGAAGGCATTGTATTATATATACAATTATTTTAAAGTAAATATGAATCGTAACAGACAGCGCACGTTGTTTCTACACAGAATATGTAAGCAAAACAAACTTACAAAAATAGTGGTGGACAATTCTTCAAGTGTTGAAAAATACAAAATTTTCAATGCCATGTGGGCGCGCATGACTCGTTTAAAATGGAATTTGTGAATGCATGGTGCAGTAAAATATGAAAATATCGGTTCTTCTGGTGATAGCAATAACAATAATTTAAATAAATTATATTGTAGAAGCTGAACGTGGTATGTATATTCGAAAACACATATAAGAAAATACACTTTCATTGCATTTGAATAAAAAGAAATGTATGTACATATGTATGTAAGTACCCAGAGAACAGCATTGTTAAATGTGATTGATATGTAAACGACTAACAAAAACAGTGAATTGATTAAAAAAAAAAAGCTAACCGCGCCACATACTAAAGTTGCATCCAAACATATTCAAAGAGAGTAAATGCAATTGCCATTGACACGCAATTAAAGCAGCTGTAAAAGCGCGCCTCACACATACACACATGGCGCGCAGTAAAAACGTGACTAACCAAGATCAAAATTAGTTTCTAATGCTTAAAATGCCAGTACTCCTGTGAGGTACTGATTTGTTTATTAACTTAAAAAAAAAAAGAATAAGATTAAATAATTATATATAAGCATGTTTAATTGTTCGATAACTTGTTTGGGTGTTTCGATAAATTGGTACAGCTACACACTGTTTATGTAGTATATGTTAGCAAAACAATGATGTGAATAGCAGAATTATGCTTAACTTTCTTGATTTTGCATTTCATAAAGATATATTATAAAATAAGCAATGGTATCTGTTTCAGAAACGTAAACAGAAATAATTGCGCCAACTTTTTTGGGCTGAAAATTGTGGTGGCCGGTCAATAAATTGCAAATTATCACCCCTGATCGCAGTGCTGAGAGAATGAAAAAAGTGACATAAATGGCGGAATTGTGCTCAAGCGCCAACATTTGTATTTAATTGAGATTTATATTAAAAATAGGAGACTATTATCATTGTTGAAACCCGCCACAAATCAATAAGGCCAACAAATCAAACATTAAACATCGAACCGAGATTTCTATTTAAGTAGCGCGCCATGTATAAGCGGAAATCTGGTGCCCCATTACCTAGGCAGCGGATCATCACGGCCAGCAGCAGCAGCCCCGATGACAATGATGACACTGCCAGTGGCCATGAGATTAAGTTGGACACCAAAGCCTTCGGTACTTACCACATTGATCTCGCAACGGACGAACAAGAAGAACAAAAATCCAAAATACAAATACAGCAACAACCACAACAACAGCCACACAATCAACAACAGCGCTCGGTGGGTTCTCTTGTATTGCTGACCCAAAAATTCGTAGAGCTAATGAAACAGAATGGTGGCTCCATTGATTTGAAAGAGGTAAGTAGTTTTGGCTTCAGGAATAAAATCTTAAATTGATATATTGATATATTCTGATTTCAGGCCACCAAAATCTTGGACGTGCAGAAACGACGTATTTATGATATCACCAACGTCTTGGAGGGCATTGGCCTCATTGATAAAGGCAGACACTGTTCGTTAGTGCGTTGGCGGTAAGAAGGACTCTATACTGTCATAAATATAAGCTACTGTTCGACTTCATCGAATGACCTAAAAAGCTTTTATATTATTATATATTAAACTAAAAGCTGCTTCGTTCAGCTAGTTTATCCCTCAATTTGAGATAACTTATACTACTTTCGTCTTCCCTAGTGGTGGAGGTTTCAACAATGCCAAAGATCATAAAGAGTATGACGTAGCCTGCGAGCGAACGAATCATTTAAAGAGTATAGAGGAGGATTTGGATAAACAATTGGAGTATGCACAGCGTAATCTGCACTACATAATGCAAGATCCAATAAATAAATCGTATGCGTATGTTACACGCGATGATCTACTTCAAATATTTGGTGACGATTCCGTTTTTACCATACCCAACTACGATGAGGACTTGGAAATTCATCGCAGTGATGTATGTAGACCTTATCAACCTTTTCCTATATATATTTTGCATACTGATATTGTATATTTATATAATTAAGCATGAACTGAAAGTTTCACTAGACAATGGGAGCACAATAGACATACGCTTGGTCACCAACCAGGGCAAAGCAACAACTAATCCAAATGATGCGCATGGTCCGTTTGATGATAATTACTCGGACTCAATGTCGCCATCATCGTCGCCAACACATTCTTCCAGTAAAGCGGGCAATAGCACCGGTAATGTTATTCAAGATGAGCATACGTACTCTTGCAATCCCGAGCAGAAGGAAGAGAAGGCGCTTGAGAATGAGCGTACCGCGAAAATAATCTTTCAAAATTATATGGCTGGTCACTCACTGAGGCGCTTCTACCCCGATGATCCCAATTTAGGTAACTATTATATTATTATTATTATTATTATTATTATATTCCTTTTTCTAGAAAATCCACCGCTGGTGCAGCTAAATCCTCCAAAAGAAGACTTTAATTTCGTTTTGAAAAATGACGAAGGAATCTGCGAACTATTTGATGTACAGTGTTAGGGACAATTAGCGATTGTAATTGGCCGAGTGCGTTGTGCAAATATTTAAGATTAGTAAAATTTTGACCTTTAATATTGTTTTATAATGTAGACATTTTAAATTAGATTAATTGTAAAGTACATTACATTTGGGCCAATAAAATACGTCGATGCGTATACAATGTACATACAGCTGCGGTGAAAATAATATCACCATATTGTGTTGCGAAATTCAAAGTTGGAAAATTTGGAAAACAACTCAATTTTTTAGAGCTAAATGATATCATTCAACTAATGAATCCATTAACATATTTTGAAAAGAAATGAAGAGACCCCATATATCTTGCATATTTCCAAATATATTAACTTACATATGTATAATATTAGTTAAGGCAAAATAAGACGTAACAAAAATAGCACAATCTGATCACAATGGTGAAAACAAAATAATTAACATAAAAATGCAAAACAGAAATACTTATAATTTAAAATTTTGATATTTAACTAGTGTGTTAATGTTTACTCGAGTATCCTTTATTGGCTTTACGGGCACACACAGCGCCTTGGCATGGAATCCACTAAAACCTGTCATATAGAAATCCTTCTCCTAGGAATCCTTTTCCAACTTTCTTCAACAACCATACAGGTGTGAACTGCCTTATTGACATCAGTCCTTAAATTCTCAATTGGATTGAGATCCGGAGACTGTGGAGGCCAGTCCATGGCATTGATGGTCTTTTCCGCAAACCACTTTTTAGCCTTTTTGATCGTGTGCTTGGCGTCATTGTCCTGCTGGAAGACCCAAATTAATGGCATTTCATCGTCTGTATGTGGTAGCATTACATTTTGCTGGATATCAACGAAGACGTGTTCCCATGAGTGTTTAAATCCGATGAATCGGACCTACTCCATAATACGAAAAGCACGCCCATATCATAATGCTGCAATCCCCGTGCTTTTTTGGCTTAAATGGTTCTGTTTTGCTCTGTCTTACCAATCGCTTGACGGGTTTCGCCCAGGTTTTGCTCTCTCAAATCAAAGATTGTCAGTAAGACTTAAGAAAAGGATCTGAGACCAAAATTCATTTAGTCAATTTCTACTGCAAAATAGAGCTGCTTGGTGCTATTTTTTCCTCGGTACTTTATATACACATATACATGCATGACTATTGAAATATAGTTAATTTTATTATCCCATAATAAGGTGAGTGTATTTAGTTTCAGTTCTTATTCTGAAAATTAAATCAAATAGCGCGCTCCCATTGTGCCATATCTGCGTATCTGTTTTCCTTTCTATTTTTGTTTGTTGATGTTGGCACAGACCAAATATTGTATCGATAGGTTGAATGAAAGTTGTCGATTGTCGATTCACAAGCGCGTATATTTATTTAAACGATTTACATGAATCCACCCCATCAAAAAAAAAATTGTTTGGATAATTTTGTTGGAATAAATATCGATATATTATGCGATAGAAAAACGCGTTATTTGCCTTGAAAAATACCAAAAAAAAAAAATGTTTTTTGCTTCTTGAAACTTTTCCATATTAACCACGCAGCAAACATTGTGAATGACAAAACGAAAGAAGTGTAAAAAAAGAATTATTAAAATTCGCAATTTGTGTGAAAAGCATCGAATTGGCAGCCGCAACAAAACGACCGGTACTCGTACCAAAACGTTAAATCAATTAAATCATATAGCAAAATAGTGAAAATATGAATGTTCCTCCTAGCGCTGGCAATGGCAATGCAGCGATGCCGCAGCCGATGCCGCCAGCAGCAGCCGCCGCGGCCGCCGCCGCCGCAGCAGCAGCTGCAGCAATGGGTGGCATTGGATACACGCATCCTCACACGCACACGCCGGGCATGGTGCCAGTGCCTCCATTCAATTTGCCTCCACCAGGCTTTGGAGCACCACCGCCACCAGAGCTGGCCGTTGCATTCGGTGCCCTTGCCCCGAATACGGAGTGGACAGAACATAAAGCACCGGATGGACGACCGTATTACTATAATCAAAATACGAAACAAAGTTCGTGGGAGAAACCGGAGGCTCTGATGACACCTGCCGAGCTGCTGCACAACCAATGTCCATGGAAGGAATATCGGTCAGATGCCAACAAGGTTTACTATCACAATGTGAGCACCAAGGAAACATGCTGGGAACCACCGCCAGAATATTTGGATATGAAGGCCAAAGCTAAGGCGGAGGAGTAAGTATTTGTTATTGTTATCATTAACATCAAAACTGACAAGAATTGTTTTCATCGCCTTGCAGAGCAGCAGCAGCGGCTAAGGCTGTGGCTGCTATGACCTCGTCTAGTTTGGCTGGCATGGTACCGCATGTGGCATTGGCCAATATGTTGCCTGCAGCATTGCCCACAGTGCCGCGAATACCCACGCCGGAAATTCACTCGCCTCTGACGCCGAGTAGCAATGAAAACAGTTCTTCAGCTATGGATCAGGCAATGGCTGCCACGCTAGCATCCATCGAGGTGCCTCAGCAGAATAGTGAGTAGATGGCGTATAGATATCAATCTGTATTAATATGAGTCTATTGTACATCTAGATAAAAAAGATGATAAAAATGGCAGCGAAAACAATACCCTTGTCTTCAAAGATAAGCGCGAGGCAATTGAGGCATTCAAGGAGCTTTTGCGCGATCGAAATGTGCCCTCCACTGCTAATTGGGATCAGTGTGTAAAAATCATATCAAAGGATCCGCGATATAATGCGTTTAAAACGCTCAACGAGCGCAAACAAACCTTCAATGCTTACAAAACACAAAAGATAAAAGATGAACGGGAGGAATCGCGTTTGCGTGCTAAGAAAGCCAAAGAGGACTTGGAACAGTTCCTCATGTCGAGTGATAAGATGAACTCTCAAATGAAATACTTTCGCTGCGAAGAGGTGTTTGCCAACAATCGAACGTGGACAGCAGTGCCCGAACAGGATCGTCGCGATATATATGAGGATTGCATCTTCAATTTGGCCAAGAGGGAAAAAGAAGAGGCTCGTTTACTGAAGAAAAGAAATATGAAAGTACTCGGTGAGCTGCTTGAATCAATGACCTCCATTACGTACGCCAGCACGTGGTCGGAAGCGCAGGTTATGCTTCTGGATAATGCAGCCTTTAAAAACGATGTGACGCTGCTTGGCATGGACAAAGAGGATGCACTCATAGTGTTCGAGGAGCATATTCGTACTCAAGAAAAGGAGGAGGAAGAGGAGCGGGAAAGGGAAAAGAAAAGACTAAAGCGACAACAGCGCAAAAATCGTGATGCTTTTCTCGCACTACTCGATTCCCTGCACGAAGAGGGAAAACTCACATCCATGTCACTGTGGGTGGAACTATATCCCATTATATCGGCCGATATACGTTTCTCTGCTATGTTGGGCCAGAGTGGATCCACACCTTTAGATCTGTTTAAATTCTATGTGGAGAATTTGAAGGCTCGCTTCCACGATGAAAAGAAGATCATACGCGAAATACTCAAAGAGAAGCAATTTGTTGTTCAAGCGAAAACATCATTTGAGGACTTTGCCACAGTTGTGTGCGAAGACAAACGTTCTGCCACCCTGGATGCGGGCAATGTGAAGCTCACCTATAACTCGCTGCTGGAAAAGGTACGGAAATTCAATATAAATTATATTTATATTTATTATATTTTATCTCATTTGCAGGCTGAAGCCATTGAAAAGGAGCGCATGAAGGAGGAAGTAAGACGTTTGCGTAAATTGGAAAATGAAATCAAAAACGAATGGTTGGAGGCAAATGTCTCGGTTAGCGAACCCTACGAGAGTGCCAAAAAGCTGGTTGAGCATTTAGAAGCGTTTGCCTTGTATGAGAAAGAAATCGGAGTGGAAAAGATTTGGGAGGACTTCATCAAAGAGAGCGAAGATGCCTGTAGTCATCATCATTCGCGTTCGCGTAAATCCAAAAAGAATAAGAAGCATAAAAAACGTGTGAGGTCTACGTCCAGATCAGATATTGAAAACGAGCTGATCGAACTGGAAAAATCCAAGAAACGACGCTCCAAATCACGCTCAGTAAGTGAATAGAGTCTGATTTCTAATAACTTATGTAATAGTTTCTTTATTTTATCATTTAGAATTCGCTTAGTTCAATTGGCAGCATTGAAAGTGAAAAGCTGTTGAAGAAGAAGAAAAAGCGCAAGAACAAATCCAGAGCTGTAAGTATATGAAACTCATTTACCATAATTTACTTATAATATTTATTGTTTCAGTCATCTTGCGAATCGGACTTGATCAATCAGTCGCCCCTGAATGCAGCCGCATTGCAGCAAAACGATTCAAATTCCCACTCCCCTGCTAAAAAGAAGAAAAAAGAGAAACGCACCAAAAGGGACAAGGAAAGCAAACAACGACATCAGAACAATCGATCAACCACGCCGCTCAGTCCTGCAGCTCAATCCGATTCGGCGACATCTAGAAATGAGGAGCTAACGCTGAGCGATGGCGAACTGGAATCTAAGCGTGCAGCGCTACTGGCCCAGCTCAACGAGCATCTGGACGAATGACCTAAACACTATAGATAAACGGACCACAAGAACAGCAGTTAGCGTAGTTAGCTATGGCCATAAATAGATACGCAAGGAGAGCGTGCGCCTAGTTGTATAAGTTGTATAAAAGATACGTTCATTCAGCTACAGCTACATTTATAGTTTGTACACGCTATAACGTATTTGTACTATCGCACAGCTCCTCACGTGCTTTACTCTTGCTCTGGAACCCTTCTTTGGCCCCCCTATCTATCGCAAACACAACAGGCAACAACAGAAAATGTAAGTTTTTTCATCAGCGCTAAGTTTCATTGTAAAGAAATTTTAATAATATGATAATTTGGTAAGACATAAAACAAAAGAAATAATATTATTTGCACTTGTGTGAACAACAAATCGAAAGAGTTATTCATTTATTCAAAGCAGAGTTCTCTATGACCTCTTTATTTTTTAATCACTTCTTTTTGTAAGCTTTTTATGCAAAAACAAATATTTAGATCAAATTTTTGTGCTAGCTTTGTTAAGTGGAACTGCTCAATTTTGGAAATTTACTAAAATATGAATAAACTAATTGCCTAATTCTGTTCGCTGGCTGAACTGAAAGAAGCACAATAAATATTTTTCCTTCTATGGTTTATAGTAAATGCGGTTGGAATCTGTTTTAAAATCTTTACTATTATTTTCTGTTCAATGACAATCAATGACACTTAGCAAAGGAGTTGATGTACTAAAACTTGAATTCCTTGTATTTCTTGGTGGTCTTAGCCGGATCAGTTTGCTGTCGCTTGCGTTTGGATTTCTGTCGAGCCACATGCTCGGCCAACATGTCTGACAGATCTTCCTTTTGCAGATGATTCTGTTGCTCGCGCATTTGTTGCTCATAGCGTTGAGCCATCGCATCGTTGTCTAGATCCAATTCACTGGGATCCAAAGCAAGTTCCACAATGCCCTCGCGATCCGTTGTAGAGCGTACGGGTGGCTGTTTATTTGCACCAGCGCCGCCGCCGCCCCCAATGTCATAGACATGTGTGGAACCCATCATGGAGGCGCCAATGCGATCGGTGCGCTTCTCTGGCAGCACTTGGTAGAGTACAGGTGTTTCATTGCTAGCAGAAAGAAGGATTACATATTAGCTAGTCTTGTTTGCAAATGCTTTCATTTATAACTTACTCCTCCATTTCGGCTTCGATTTTCTTTTTGCGCAGCTCTATATTCTCGGGGGTTTCCATGCCTGCAGGCACGCTGGTCAGACCAGATGGCGTGACTAGACCCTCGACAGGTGTAACCAGGCCAGTTTCATCCTGCTGATTGCCCAGATCCTCACCGTCCTCCTCCTCCTCTTCGGAAGATTCCTCCGACTCAGATTCCAGTTCTCCCCATTGATTGCGTTCAATATCGGCCTCATCAATACCATTCTGTGAATGAATTTAAATATAAATAGGGTTTTCTATTATATTTGCTATCTAATCTACTCACATCCAAGTCCAGAGAATTTATGCCAAATACATCGCCATAGAGGGGTTTGCCATTCTCATCGACTGGTGGCTTACCCCAGCCACCGGCATGGTAGCCAAACGAAGTACCCTCTGGTATGGGCGCATTTAGACCGGGTATCTTCAGATTCGGATAAGAGGGCGGTGGTCCGTAACGTTGTTGAGCAATCAACCATGGAGGCGGTATTTTGTGCGAATTTGGTCCAACTGGCATGCCCAATGCAATGCGCAACTCTTCAGACAAATCACCGGGCTTCTTCTCTTTGAGGCGCGTCTCGAACTCTTTGCCCTCATAATAGAGATCTCCGTGAATGGTCATGCGAGGCTTTGTTTGCCATTTGAAGAAGGCATCGTGCAGTTTCTGATAGTCTATGTCGATTTTGCCCATTTTGGGCCGAACACGTTCCCGCATCTTCGCCTTCAGAGTTTTTGCATCTTCGCGCTCTTGCAACGATTCACGCATCTCCATGATGCCCGTCTTCTTGATAAAGGCAGGCAGATCAAATGGCGGCTTCTCAATACCACGCTTGCCCTGCAGATATTTACGCTTGAAGCACCAATGACGTGGCACTTGTACCGTATTGCGATAAGCTTTGAGCTGGACGAGCAATTTGGGATCTCTTGCGGTTACATCGTGCATTTCTACGACATCTGGTCGGGAAACCAATTGCTTTAACTCCGCCACACTCAGACGTGTGAGTTTCTTTAGCTTTCGCTTGGATAGCTTCTCTTTGTCCTCCTTATTGTCCTCGTCATCATCGCCATCATCGTCATCGTCATCATGCAATTTGTTCGACGATTTCTTAGCTTTTGCCAGCGCCTCGGCATCCTGAGCTGCCTTGTCCTTTTCTACGGGCTTCGGCTTATTCTCCAGCTTGAAAATCTCAAAAACACGGTAGAACTGACGATACATGGGTGCCAGATCCGCTATGGTTATTTTCTCCGGCACATACCTTAAATTGTGGATGTATTAGCTTTGAATAAATCTGTAGCCTTAAGGGTGGCTGTACTTACTCAATGGTCACATCTTCATCGTTGTTTTCCGGCTTCTTGCGCTCCTTGACCTTTTCTTTCTCTTCACGTTCCTTTTTCTTTTTGCTGCTGCGCGTCTCTCTCTTGGATTCCTTTTCTTTCACTGGCTGCTCTTCATCTTCGCTGCCAGCTGCTTTTGCTTCCTCCTCGGGCTCTTGTTCTCTTGGCTCGGAGCGTCGCGCCAGCTGCTGTTGTCGCTCAAACTCCAATTGTTGACGCAACTTTTTATTTTGCTTCTTGCGGCGTTTCTTCTTTTTATTTTTGTCCGCCTTACTTTGCTTGCCCGATTTATCGTTTATGCTACCATTCACTTGGTTATCGGCTTCGTCATCGCTATCATCGCCAACATCGGGGTAGTCGGCGTCTTGCGAGCCCCCATCCCCAGCAAGGCCACCTCTTGCATCGACATCCGTATCAAATTCAGCTACACGCTGATCTTTTAATGCCAACACATCTTCTAGCGCTTTTGGTAACACTAGCTCAGTCACTTTCTTAGTTTCAGCAGGCGCTTGGGCTTCTTCGACATTGCCGGCTCCGCTGCCATTGGCAGCCGCATTTTCGGCCGTTTGTTCCGGCTCGAAACGAATGGACATCAATGGCGCCGGTGGACCGCCCTGTGGAAATGACTCATTTATTTATGAAGCTTCAACTGCAAACATCAGACTTACATCGGGTTGAATTTGATCAGCCATTTTTATTTTATTTTACATAAAATAAACAATAAGTCCAACGAAAATGCAAATTTTGGTGATGTCCTATTCGCGTTATCGTCTGACTTTTGAGGTGGCACAACCGATTCCGGTCTCACATCACTAGTTTATGTTATCGATAACTTGGTGCTAGCAGCGTGTTTCTGACTGATGTGCAAAATTAAATGTTTACAAGCTGAGTTTCATTTAAATATAATTAATATTGGGTATAATAATTAATACATTAATTCATTTCTGAAAGTAAACATTTTTAAAACTATTTTATTGCAAAGTTTTATCTGCTTGCCGGTGAAGCAAGAGTAACCCAAAAACAGGGTGACTAGAGTGCTAAAAATGTTCGAGTTCAATTTCGAAGTGAACGAGTCGGATTCATCGGATACTGAAAGTCCATTTAAAAAGCCCAAATTTGTTGAAAAGTCTAAATCAGATTCAGCAATTGATAAGATTGAATGGTATCAAGCTGAGGAAATAAAGCCAACGGATGAGATCTTACAGAGTTTGGATATCTACGAACTAAATGCGAAAGAACTAATTATCGGTGACATCGAATTACGACATCTGATTGCGGGCTTTCTGCTAGAGGATATTAAAAAACACAATGACTTAGACAGCCAGGACATAAGGAAGTCTGAAGAAAATCACTCTGATTTAATAGCAGGAGTCTATGAAGGTTCGTTGATTAAAATTAAGTATTATTTATCTGAATATACAATGAAATCTTTCTACCGCCAGGTGGTGCCAAAATCTGGGAATGTACCGATGATTTACTGATATATCTTTCGAAAAACTTTGACAAATCAGATTGGAAAGACAAATTGGTTTTGGACTTGGGTTGCGGCTCCGGGCTTTTAGGCATATATGCCTTGAAATGTGGTGCGAAAGTTGACTTTCAAGACTACGTAAGTAAACGTATATATTATATATTATTATTGTTTAATGTAATTTTTAAATCCCTGCAGAACAAGGATGTATTGGAGAAAATAACGATGCCAAATGTGCTGCTCAACTTCGACGATGCCTTAAAAGATGATGAGAAAATGGAGCGATTAAGAAAGGAGTGCAAATTCTATGCTGGCGACTGGTTGAATTTCACAGAACTTACAGCTAATTTAGAAAAATATGATATAATACTCACATCGGAGACCATTTACAACATAGAAAACCAACGCAAGCTTTTGGAAACATTCCGAAAACGCCTAAAAGCTGACGGAATTGTTTTAGTAGCTGGCAAATCACATTATTTTGGCGTTGGCGGTGGCTTAGAGCAATTTATTGATTGTGTTAAAAGTGAAATGGTTTTTACAACCAATTATTTATGGAAAGCTGACGAAAATCTAAAGCGCGGAATAATTGAATTAAAGCTACAATAAAAAACAAAAAAGAAAAAAACAACTATCGCACATGACGATGATTTTCATTGCCATTGGTCACCCTGTGTTTGGGAGGTGGGCGTTTGTTGTTATCGCAGAAGAAGTTAAGCGTGTAAGTAGTTAAAGTGCCAATATAACTTAATAATTTGATATGTTTAAGTAAAGTATTTAATTGTACATTTAAAGCCTATTTGGTGACTGGCCTTACTCTAATTTAATCAAATTATTCTCCCACACACGCTGCGCATTGAACAAAACAAATTTTTTCTTTTGTTCCACACTTGCAAATCGATCCGGCTTGATGTCGAATTTTTTTGCAGCAGCGGAAGAAGCTGAACGGAGAGAAAAGGAAACTGGTAGTCTCTGCTGCTGTGAATATTATGGGCATGATAAAAAGAGATTTCATATACTAGCATGCTGTTGTAATTGCGAAGACTTTGATTTGGTATGCACAAGGTAAGAAGGAAACAAAATCCTAAGTAAATGGAAGGAAGCAGGATCTGCATTTAGGGATAGTCGCCGTAACTCTCAATTAGGTCAATTATTAAAAGAAATATGTATTCTTTGCAGATTTATCTTTTGCAAACCCATTGAGCGGCGCAATTTTGACAACATGCTGATTGCGTTCCAAGATCGACTGCGTCTACCATGGCGAGGCGGCGCCAAGCGCATCTCGCCCGCTGCTTTGGCTCCAGCTTTAATAATTCCGCTCATGATGTGCTTGGCCGCACTCAATGCAAAGACGGCAATTGTGCTTATGTTAACACTGATCGGCTTCACCTGCTGGGGTTTGCAAGTGGCAGAGCGTACGGCCACAAAGACGAGTTTCTTTCGCAGCTGGATTTTGTTCTCCGTGTGCTACATGGTCATCATCTTTGAGTCTGCAGTGCCGTTACTGGAGCTGCTGCCAGAGGAGAATTATCTATTGCTTAGCTTGTCTATCGGAGCACTTTATATGCTTTATCGTGTACAGAAATTGGCGTCGCTGGATCTGGTGACGACGCAATACGGAAACACACCACGTGATGAGCTGCCAGGCATCACGGAAGCCTCGAGTGGCGAGGAGCAGGCCGAACAACAGGCACACGAAGCCGTTACCCTTATGGCAGACACTGTTCTGGGCATCGAGGACGACGGGGAGGACAATGAAGATGCCGGTCTTATACAACATTCGCAGCCAAACATCTGTGAGATTTGCCGCAAGGTGACGCCTCGACGTGCCTATCACTGTGTCATCTGTGGCAGTTGCGTGAAGCGACGTTCCCATCACAGCTTCTGGCTCAACTGTTGCATTGGCGAACGCAATTATCGCTGCTATTTGCTGGCCTTGGCCCTGTCTGAATGTGCTCTGCTGTTGGGTGCCAATCTGACACTGACAGCTGTTTGTCATCCATTCTTAGTGGTGCGACTGCTTGGCATTCCATTACTGCTACCCGATGACTGTAGCGAGGTGTTCGAGGACTTTGAGTGAGTTGCAACTTAAATTACGTAATATAAAGAATTTCATATTCTACCATTTATAAGTAGATTGGGCATCTCGTTCGTTGTGGCCGCCTATGCCTTGCTGATCTCTGGCTTTATTACTTTTGTTCTACTCCGTCAATTGTTTTTGTGGTGGCGCGGCACCACTTTGCATGAATATAAAAGGCTTTCAACTCCCAATGGGAATCGGAATCGTGTTTGGAGCAATTGGCGCGCAATTTTAAAGTAATGCAAAATCAACTAAAAAATACCAAATACTAAACCAATGCAAAATTTAAACTAGGCAACAAAGATTTCAATGTATTAGCAGCTGCTGTCAAAACTCGATTAGTCATTAAGCTATTTCTATATATACATATATGCTTATTTATATATTTAAGTCCAAGTTCAGGCGCGCAATTTAAGCTTATGTAGAAGTACGATAATTCATTTAGTATTATAACTCTAGAAGAGCCTTTAGTCGTGATTCAACAACTAATCGGAATATGTTCAAATATAAGTTGAATGAAATGATGTATTGATTAATTGTAATAATTACACAAATATTGTATGTTTTAAACATTTGTGTAAAATTTAGTTTAGCAATTTTGCTCATATTGTCGCTTTAATAAATAAAGCAATTTATTGAATATAAATAAATATAATATTCATAAAAACTACTATATAAAATATATAAGTATTCTCTAATTACTGAGTAGTCTACTTTTCGGTTGACTACTGTACTCAGAACGATTTGTGGGCTTTTAACAAGTAGATCTATTTGTTGTGCCACCACTGTACGCATGCAACTCTGTTTTAAAACTAAAAACGAATTTTTTAAACAATTTCGTTGGGTAAAACTAAAAAGAGCAATTTTATAATACAAAATAGTGATTAACTACCATAAACTATCCTCTCTTGGCTTATAATCGGGAAGAAGCTCCCAAATCTTCATGCGCCAACGTTGACGCCGCTCCTCCGTCTCCTTTTCCAAGCGCAAAATCTGCGGCAAACGCCGCCAACAATCCAAAACTTTCCACTTGAGATGCCTGTAGGAGAATGAATATTAATAAGCAAATACTGTGAATATATCCTGCAGCCACTTACCATTCGTGATGTGAGATGGCCTGCTGCATTTTCGTGTCCTCGATGAGACGACAGCCGATTGTGTAACTCTGCCAGCGACCGAACCAATGCTCCGTGCAGTGCAGCGCATGCCAGTCGATGGCCACCAGCATCTTGTTGCGCTGCTCCACAGCATAGAGACGCCACCTTTCCAGGGCTCTGCGCTTCACCGCCTTCTCGTAACAGAGCTCGGCTCGTATTTGCTTCTGGCGCACGCTGAATTCCGTATATTTGCGCCATTCCACGAAGAAGTTGCGCTTGTAGAGACGACGGTAGAACTCTTCGCTCTTGACCAGATTGTCGCGCTTGCGTTGAATGAGACGCTTGAAGCATTCCATGCCCAGACGCAGGTACAGACGACGACTGAACTCAAGAGCCTTGCGTTGATTCTCCAGGAAGCGTTGGCGTTCACGCTCCTTCAGCACCTTCGCCATTTTCTCCTGGCGGCGTTTCTCCTTCAGCACCTCCATGCGCAGCCGCTTGGCCTCCTCGTCCTCCTGACGCTGTTCATGCAGCAGGTGAGTATTTGTATTTCTATATGCCTACACTGACTTACCTTTGCTTCCTCCAAAGCCAGCTTGGCGGCTTCTCGTTCTGCTTCGGCCTGTGCGCGACGCTGACGCGCCTGCTCATGCCGCACGCTGCGCTCCAGCGCTCGATCCTGCATATGCTGCAGGAAACGTGGCTGCAGCAACGCCCTACCCTGCAGCCTCTCAAATTCCTCATCCTCCGCATCGCGCAGGCTGCCAATCAACTGAAGGCATCTGGCTTTGGCCTTGGCCTTGGGATCGCCGCAGCGTATGACAGTCTTGAGCTCCTGCTTGAGATCTTCACGCGCCTCCTTGGCTTCCTCGCTCAGCTTGTTTAGCTTCAGCTGCATTATGAGGCGCTCCTGCCGCTCCAGCTTGATGCGCTGCAAATCAATGATGTCCTGCTGCACCTTGAGTCTGTAAATGCAAAGGATTAGATAAGGAAACAGACTAGACATTAGCATATTCATATCACCTACTTAGTTTTAAACTGCTTGGCCATCTTGATCGCCTCCTCTCGCTGTTCCATCGTTCGCTTAGCTCGCTCATCAGCATCGTTTGGTGTTGTGGGTCGCTTGCTATTTCGCTGTCGCTTCTTCTCCTGTCGGAGCTTGTCCAGAAATGCATTAATCTTGGCTGCGCGATTAACGTGCGTCCTGCCGGGCTCTCGCTCAATCTTTTCCATAGTCGTATAGTGTATCCACTTGAGAAAATATTTCCTTAGGCAGTTGAGCTCCATTTCGCTGCGTTGATTGAAAAGCTCATCGATAATTCTCTCCTTCTCCACAGGTGCTGCGTCGGAGCTGCTGTCCTCCGGCTGCTTCTCCACTGGCTGCTCCGCCGGCTGCTTGGGCTGAACCACAACTTTTGGTATATCAATGCGACGGATGAGCAGTGGCTGCAGCTGCTCCACAGATGAGGTCGTGGGCGATGGCGTTGTCTCCGGCGTAGGCAAATGAAATTTGACCAGCTTGATAGTTGTGTCCACTGTTGTTTCAACAACTTCCACTTCGACTTGCTTCAACTGCTGCTGCTGCTGTTCCTGCTCCGCTGCCTCCAGCTGCAGCTCGTATAGGGCCTCCTCGGCCAGATCAGAGATGACGGAATCAATGCCCTCGCTGGTATTGGAGCAAGTGGATGCTTCGCGTTGCAGCGTCTGCTCCCTTGACTGTTGCTGCTCCATCGGCTGCTTCTTCTCCCGCTGTTCCTCCTCCGTTTTTATCTCCTCCATGTGCTGCCTTTGTCGCTCAGCTGCCGCACGCATTGGCCGGAACATTTCCTCTGTGGTCAGTAGAGGACTCGGTGTGCGACATCTCTTTTGCAGCTGATTCCTGCTCTCGTCCAACTGCACCTGCTTGACAAACTTGCGATACTCCAGCATGTCCACCTCATCGCGCAGCTCCTCTTCGACTTCAGTGGACTTTACCTGCAGCCAATTCTGATCCGTATCTACCTCGGCCTCCGCCTCGGGCTGTGCTTCCAGCTGCTGCAACAATGATGTCGTTGCCAGCTGCTTACGCATGGAACACAGCTGCGCCGCCTGACTCAGAGCATCCACTGGAGTCTTGTAGAAGTTATCAATGTGCTGTGCTGCCTTCGTCAGGCTCTGCATCAGTGGTCCATGATTGAGCTTAAAGTCTGGCTTGGTGGGCCGCACGTGTATCTTGCGTTCCTGCACGCGAGGATGCTGCCTGGCCAGCTGCTGGCGAAACTTCTGCAGCTGATTGTTCATATAACGCTGCTCCACTTCCAAATTGTGTGCCTTGGTGGTGTCCAGATTGCTGCCAAAGGCCACTGTGGCTAGCGGCAATTGCCGTGGAATCTTGGCGAACTACAGCGAGGATTCAACCACTTATCATTTACCAATTATCAACTCTCAACTCCTGTGGAACTCACCATCTCATGCCGCATGTCCATGATAACGCTCGGATTCAGCTGCTTCTGTGGCTGGCCATCGATGAGCAGCTGCGCTTGCCTTCGATCCACATAGTCCACCTCGATGAAACGACGCACTGCCTCCGTCTTCAAACCCAAAGCATTGGCATTCAGGCAACGCTTGCGTATGCGATCCCAGCGCGTGGGTTTATTTAATTTTTCTCGACGTTTTTGTAATGACATTGTGAATATTTTCGTAAATTTTATGCTTTAACGAAATTTTCTCTTCCAGCTCAAAGGAAAACTGAGGATTGCTTGTAAACAAATTTAGGAGACGTTGTCCAGGCAACTAGAAATCACCGGCTGAGTGATAGAAAATAGCATAGAATACTATAACGTAGGTTGCTATGTGGCATAGATTTCTTTAAATGGAAAAGAAACCTAATGGAAATATCAGACTAGCAGCTACCCTAAGTAGAATCTAATTAGATAATATTGTGAGTTGCTAGAAATCCTAAAACATTTGCAATTTTTATTCAACAAGTTTATCACATTATTTTGTTTAACTATGGCTAAAAACTGTAAGAGATTCCTATAAATGCAAAGACAATCGTAGCTGATATAGAGCAAAATTAATTAATCATATAATGATATAAGATATAAGATTTAAATGGAATTCAGTTGTCAATACATACATACATATGTATGCATTAAAGCAATATATCCTATTTTTCAACAATATCCATGGGGTATAAGAAATTAAGATTCTATTAAGATAAGCAAACAGCTGGCTTTATTTGTGAATGTATCAATATTATTATTAGATATGCATAGGGCGTTGTATTGTAGTTGAAAGCATGTATGATAATTTCATATACTCCAAATACACATATATATTTTTGCATATATGTATATACCGTATATCTTTATTATAAGCTTTAAGTATAATTAAAAATATGTTTAAGGAACTTTATAGATTAGAATTTATTTAAATCAGTTATAAATTTCAAATAAATTTTTAAAATAAATTTTAGTCAGCTAAAAATTTTTAAAATTAATTCATAAAATAACTTATAATCAGCTATAAATTTGTGATTAAATCATAAATAATTTATATGCCTATATACCAGCTCGATTCAGTTCAGATCTAATTTAGTGCAAAGCTTGGCAAATTTATAGATGATTAAAATTAAATTTATAAATAAATTTATAGCTGATGCAAATTAATTTTATAAATTATTTAAAAATTTATGTCTGACTAAAATTCAATAAAAATTACAAATTCGAATTATTTCAGACTTTAGCATTTTTTTTAATATTTGCTTCAAATTTAATTTATATAAACAGAAAAAATAATTTTAGTGATTTTTGATAGATAAATCAATTTGATTAAAAAATTAACGTCAAAAGCTCTCCGCATCAAGATAACAGATTTATATATAAATATATACCCCATATGTGCGCATTAAACTTCAATAGCTTTTAATGCTATCTTATCTTGTTATTGATATTTAAAATATGAATAAAAAGATCAAAATATTGTTCTATAGCTTTTTCATTGTGAAGCGCAACTTGTGCCCGATTTAATTATAAAAGGTTTTTGCAATAAATGCGATAAATATATAAGTAATTAATAACACAATTTTGAAAGCTTAGTTTATGCTGAGTGAATCGAGTGGCTTGAGGATTGGGATTGATCTTTCCATTAGGCAGCTGCTTGATAATTTTATAGTTGTCATTCGGTATAAAAGTTAGTCTTTCGCTTAGGCAGCAGCTGGATCCTTCTTGGGTTTCTCCTTCTTGGATTTTTGTTTGTCGGCGGCAGCTTGTTCCAAGTCGATTGGTGCTGGCTTCACGAATGGAATTTCATCCTGGAACTTGGACGGCATGTATTTCTTCAAAGGCTCTGGCACCTTGATGCCCGTCTCCGTCTGATGGGTCTCCAGGATGGCGCAAATGACGCGCGTTGCAGCGCACATTGTGGCATTCAGCATGTGGACGTAGTCGACAGCGGCGTTCATCTTCTTGGTCTGACCATAGCGCACCAGCAGACGACGCGCCTGATAGTCCAGGCAATTGGAACAGGAGACGAGCTCTCTGAAGGCGCCGCTACCACCAAACCAGGCTTCCAAATCAAGCTTCTTAGAGGCAGCATGATTCAGTGCACCTGAAACAATGTTGACGATCCGATATGGGATGCCCAGAGATTGACAGAACTGCTCTGCATTGCCAATCATCTCGTCCATCATTTCCCACGATTTGTTGTCGTGTGGCGAGGTCAGCACAAACTGTTCAACCTTCTCGAACTGATGTACCCGGAAGATGCCGCGCGTATCGCGTCCATGGGAACCCACCTCCTGACGGAAGCACGTGGATAGGCCAGCATATTTGATAGGTAGCGATGCCTCTGGCAGCCACTCATCACGATGATACGCGGCTATGGGCTGCTCTGAGGTAGCTATCAAGTATTTCTCATCTGTGCCGCTCTCTTCGGCCCGTTCGCTGCCCTTGCCCACGACCTTGTATAGTTCTTCGTCAAACTGCGACAACTGGGCGACTTCCTGCATCACCTCCTTGCGCATGAAGAAGGGCGTATACAATGGCACATAATCCTTCTGGTAGAGTGAATGCAGGGCATGTTGAATGACGGCTTGCTCCAGGAAGACAGCGGCGCCAGTTAGGAAGTAGCCACGTCCGCCTGATACAACGGCGCCCTTCTCGGCATTCATGCCATCGATCATGACAATCAAATCCACGTGCGAGTATTTACCACGCTTAGTACAATCACCAAATGTGCGCTCCACACGATTCTCGTCCTCGTCGTTGGAGACAGGCACCGATTCATGCAGGTGATTTCCCACCTCACGCAGCGATGTATTTCTGGTCTGTTCGGCCAGCTCCAATGCCTTCTGATTCTCGGTCATCGCATCATCGATGAGTAAGCGCAATTGCTTAATTTGATTCACTGTCAGAGCTTGCAGAGCTTCGGCTGTGACTTGCGTCAAATCGGAGCGTACTGAGGCGGGCACCTCCTCACCATCGGCGCCCAGGGGCTCCTTCTTCTTCATTTTCTCACCAATCACCTTGCTGCAGACGTTCTTCACCTTATTTAGGTTGTCGGCTCGATGCCGACGCTGACGCCATTCGGTATCCTTTTCAATGACTGCCTCAACGAGGCCGACGTCTTTGAAGCGCTTCTTTTGATTTTCGCGCACCGCATCGGGATTGCCACCCTTATCACTACGAAACAAATCCAAATCCAAAACCATTTTAAACGCTTTTCAATTTAATCAATTTTAACTGCAGATTTCGTCAGCGTTGAGTTTCGTTTACCAAAACGTGGCGGCTATAGTGACGAGCAAACGTATGTGTCACTGTTACTTTTAATCGACAGCTGTTATAACCAGGGCTGCGACTGTCGGTGCATTGGTTCTTTTTGTATTGAATTTGGTTATATGATTGACGGAACAGCCCTGGCTTAAAGTGTTTGTTTTTAGTATTTACGCTTTTTTAGAATATAAAACTTTGTATTTTGAAGTTTGCATGGTCATAAAAAATAATCATTAAAAATTAGCATGTTAATTGTACCACTCACAGCTGCGATTGCTCAAATCGTTACTTAATGGTCGGTGTTAATAGTTCAGCCCTGGTTTGACATTTAAAATTTTTTTATTGGAATCAGCAGAAAACTATATATTTTTTAAATATATTTTCACCCGACATGGATTTCATCGAGCGCGAGCTGTGCGACATACGCGCTAAATGTGAGCAACAGATTGTGGATAGCAAAATAATAAGTTGCAGCCCGACTCTGGTGCGAGTCGATCTGCTGCCCCACCGACCAAATCGCACGTTGACCATTTGTTTACGTTTTCCCTCTGAAGATTATCCACAGAATTCAGCCATTTTAGTGGAGCTGAAGAGTCGAGTGTACTCGGAGAAGTTACACGCGGAACTGACAAGACTTATAGATGCGTATGCTAGGGAGCACTTGGGTAGGCCGCAGGCTTTGCTTGTGTTGGGCTTTGCTCAGCAGTATTTGCTTGACAATCCGCTCTGCGTTTGCCTCGACGAGATTAAGCAGCTGAGAATGGACCTAAAGAGCGAAGAGCGGGAAGAGAATATGGGTAGTCAGTTGAAGCTGAAGCAGCGCACCAGCTGTGTGGAATTGATAGCTCGTGGAGGGAAATATTTTTACCGAGTCACAGCCGTTGTGCCCGACTCGTATCCCAATCAGACCGTGGAGCTGCGTGGCCAGCAATCAAATCTTCCGAATGTATTGATTCGCTACCTTAATGGTCAGTCGCGGGAGATAGCACGCCAGTGCGTGGAGCCACCTTTGCGCCTGACCAAGGAGCAGTTGGCCAACTTTCAGCCCGTTCGCAGTCTCTATCGCACGCTGAAATTTTGCCTTGAAGCTACGCGGGATTTCTATCGCGAACTCTGCCCCATTTGTGATAAAACCGTGCTGCCTCAAGACCCAGAGAACCTAGTGCTCGACGAGCATGCGGATGGCTTCGTAGAGCGAGTCTACTGTGGTCATCTCTTTCACCAAGGGTGCCTTAAACATTACTTAGCTGAGCCGCCGTTTCCAAAAGGCGGCAAACTGTGCCCTGCTAAGCGGCGACATCCGCGCTCCGATGCGCAGACATACATGGGCAGGGGAGGAACTGCAACACATACGTCCACCCCAAAGAAGATTATAGAGCCTGGGGTATGTGGCATAAAGCTCGCTCATGATCGCTGGGTTGTGAATGTGAAGACAGCGGAGGCTCGCTGGGCACAAAAGCAGGCGAGACAAAGGGAGCTGGAAGAAGTTGTTGATTTCCTGCAGTAATTAAAGCTAGAGAGGATTGGTTGTATGGTAAACAAAGGGTTTCTGTACATATAGTACGTATGTGATGTATATTATTCGAATACGCTTACATAGCTAAAGATGCTATGAAATAAATAATCAAGAACAAATGATCATATATAGAAGTGAATAAAATAAATAAACGCCGCTTGCTGAATGGAAGATGAAAGTGATGAGCCAACAAGTAGCTTGAGTTACGTTCGATTGCTATATCGACCGACTACCGATTACTAATTATGCGACTAGCTTTGTCTACATTTTGTCCATTTTTCTTACTGGAAGCGTTTGGGTTGGAGAAACTTAAAAACCGGTAATAATTTCATCATCCTCGTGGCGCTTGATGGGATCGCCTTTAAGCAATGAAGAAATCAAGCTGCACGAAAGTTAAATGGTTAGAGCACACAAGTATAATATATTTAGGGATATATACCAACCAGTAAAGTCCCACAAAGAACATGACAAAGTAGTAGCCCAGATAAATCATGCAATTCCTTAAATGCACCTTGAGCAGTCCTCTACTATGAATATCAACTGGATCGTAAACGCCCAGGCTGTCGCGACGCTGGCGCTGTAGCTCATAGAACAGCCACACAGCCATGGGCAAGTTCATCAGAAACATGACCCAGTGCCTAAAGATAATAATAAATATGTTATTTATATCTAAGAAGAACATCATTGATCCAGACCAACCCGCAAATGAGGAGCATCGCGCAGAGCAGTGCTTGGCAGCCAAATTTGGGTATGACCCAAAAGTTGAGACGGCGACAGCATTCCTGGGCATTTAAATAGTCGCACTCCAAGTCAGCTAGCGTGAGCACCTGCACAAATTGAAATATTTAAATTGTTTTCTTTTCGTCTCGATTTCTTTCGCACCGGCCACTTACATAGTAAATTAATAGCAAGAGTATGCCGCCATATATAAGACATGTGATGCAGAACACAGCTGTTTCGGGTAGAAACATAATTGCACTATTTATTCACTTCTCACTTAATACTTATGGGTCTGAATTAATTTAAATAAACATTTTGCACCATTTTCGATGTTGTTATTAATTTGTGCTGATGAACAGTGCTGGAAAACTTTGTAATATATATACTATATTTTTTATAGGCTGGCAACGCTGAACTGAGCAAAACAGCTGTTTGTAAACAAACGAAACCACTTTGTAATTTATAAAATGGGTGGAAAAAGCTATTATTGTGATTACTGTTGTTGCTTTATGAAAAATGATCTAAACGTGCGAAAATTGCACAATGCAGGCATTTCACATACGATTACCAAGGCGTCCTATATGCGTCGCTTTGAAGGTAGTTGAATACTTCGATAACAAAAAGAAATATTTCAAAAATTTTATTTTCTAGATCCAAAAAAAATTTTCGCTATGGAGCGCACAAAAAAGCCGTGCAAACGTTTCTTAGCTGGCCACTGTAAATTTCAGCTGATTTGCAATTTCGGGCATTATAGCGATAAGCAAATAAAGCAGCTCGAAAAAATAGGTGCATCATAAAATTCCGGTAAAATATTCTATTATTAACTTATTTACAAACTATTTTCAGTGCGCCAACTGAAGAAGAAGCATTCCAAGAAAAAACGAAATCCCCAACTAAAAAGAAAGTGTAATTTGCCACCTTCGCTGCAACCCATTGACATGAATAAGCTAAAGCAAACCAATTGGAATTTGAATTGGGGCTAGTAATAATAAACAAAAATTTTACAACACTAATGTTTTCTATTATGCGAAGCAATGTTGCAGAGTATGTTAAGTATGCATACATATGTACATATATCTCAGGTTAGGTGACAATAATTAAAGGGGAAAAACAAATTAAATTTTATTAGCTGCAATTTATATTAAGATTTGTCTTCATTTTGATGTTCCATTTAGAATGCCAATCACTTTGTCCATAATTCGAGATATTTTTAGATTTATTCGCAGCGCTCGAGCAAATTCATAATGATACGATTTGGGGCTATGCCCGCTCATGTTTTCCTCATCGGGATTTGTTAGATGGGCGAGCAAGAAGTAACAGAAATGTTCCAGCTCTCCCTCAATCGCATAGAAGAGACTCACGTTGCCAGCACGAGCCTCCGAAGCATTGAGTATCTCATGCTTTAGCCGACGTCTCAGCAATTTATCCTTATTGTTATCCAAACGATCGCAAGCATGCTCATAGAACTTGGCAAATAGCTTCTCATCCTTGGTATCCGTTACTTTGCTATTATTGTCTTGCGATGTCTCCTCCTTCTCATCCGATATCCGCTTATAAACAGATTCGCCCAGTTCCCTTTGATCAATTGTGTCGCATATAATCTCAGCCATTTTATAGCGATTATGCCGCACAGCAATATGTAGAGCCGTGTAGCCATCATCGTTTGTCTTTAGCAGCAGATTAAGATCGATGCGAAGCATTAGTTCACGCAGTGACTCCAGCTGCACGTTGTTGATAATGGCAATGTGTAGCGCTGTATTGGAGTCCTCATAGATGTGATTGGGTAACACGCCCGCAGTCAAGATAATTTTCACAATCTTCGCATCGCAATCGTTGGTCAGAGCCAGCTCCAAGCAATCCTCGCCATCGGCGCTCACCAGTTCATTGAAGTCCACATTGCCCTTCAGCTTGGACCAGACATAGACTTGCCGTTGAACGCCATGAACGTCGCTCACTAATATAGCATCGTGGATGGGTCTGAGAGAGAAGTGGAAGATGGAATATATTAGAGCATAAATAGAAATGTAGGGGAGTGGAGCAAGTCTTACAGCAAACCCTCATCGGATTGGATATCCGCTTTTCGGTATTCATTTGCCATGGTGGAATAGATCACGTGTTGTATACCGTTGTTAATATAAGCGTCACAATCATTAGCGATGTCCATTAAATTAATATCATTTAGATCTAAAGATAAATTGGATAAGAAAGAGTCTCGACGTTGATTCTTGGCTGGACTTTCTGCCCGAGTGGGTACCTAAAGACATAGTAATATCTTTAATTAGTTGGTTTTTAAGTTTATCGACGTGATGTTCGCTTACGACTGTCTCCATTTTCTTCTTCTTTGGCACCGCCAGTGGCGTCAATTGCTTCTCTTCGCGCTCCTGTAGCGCCATTTGGGCCGCTGATCTTTTTACCACCTGTGGCACACATGTGTTGCGCTTTCGGCCACGTTTCCGTGGCACTTTCGCTGGTGTCGTTGACTCTGTTTTTGGGGTATTGTTTTCATCATTCACTGATTTCACGGGTTGTTTTTCTTTCACGCACTCATCTGAATTGGGTTTAGTACTATTAGTCTCTTTAGTCTCTAGTGTTTCGGTTTGTGTTGACGCATTCACTTTCAGGCTAACTGATTTTTGTTGTTCGTTTATAGAGCACTGTTTACACTGATTGGGGTTTAAGATAGTGGACTTATCATTTCGTCCGTTGATAGCGTCGATTACGCGTTGTTGCAACGCCTTGTCGGGCAGACGCATTAATAGCTTAAATATCTCTTCGTAGATGGACTGAAACGATTTCCGTTGCATATACGTATCGGTTATTACATCCGAGTGCATATGCATTACACGCACATTCATTGTTGGGGATGTTGCGGCAAGGTTTTGTGGTTTCTTTATAACATCTGTTGTTTTCACAAATTTGTGCTGTGATTTCGTTAATAGCACTTTCTTCATTGCTGACGCTTTGTTGTATACTGCGGGTCTTGTAGTCTACCTCGGGGGATGTCTGGATTTCCTTCGTCGAAAATTTATAAAGTTGGTTTTTCCCCAGTACGCTTGCACCAAATAATCCCGATCGAGAACACTACAGTGTTGATAGGGATATATCGTTTCGCTTTCGGCGCTTTTCAACACTGATCATAGAACATTTTGAGATGCATATCGCTAGTATTATGGGGCCTTATTTATTTAAATACAAATAAAAACCACTCAATGTACACATTACTTTAAAAGACATTGCACACTGCCAAAAATATTATCGAAATAATTTAAACAAGGGCGGTAAACAAATACATGCTTCTTCTATGCCATTCAGCAGCTTGTGTGACATTTGCTCCACTCCTAATCGATAACATCAGCAGGCATTTCGTTGTGAATGGCAACAGCAGGCTACGATTTTTTCCATAATTATTTTTTATTGTGCGTGTGCTCAATAATTGTAAAGAGGTACGATAGTAACGCTACATAATTAACATAGTTTTTGTTGAGATACGCTAAATGAGTGAGTTACGTGGTATTTGTTGGTAGCTAGAGCTGTGCCCACGCAGCCCACGTTTATTTCGATTTAAAAAGCAACTTTAGCCTCAGGTAGGCGTAATATGGACTCGCATTCACGCTATGGACGCAGCTTTTCAGGAGGCAACAGCACAGGTAGCGGTGGTGGGGGTGGCGGGGTTAACAATAGCAGCAACAATCAATACAGGCGCTATAGTCGTTCCCGTTCGCGATCCCGGTAAGTGTGATTGCTTTCGCATTTAGTTAAAAATAGATTTCGATTTGCTCATTTTTTTTCTTTTGTTTTTGTTGCTGCTACAGTGATCGCAACAGGGATCAGCCGGGCTACAGACGCCGCAATTCGCGCTCACGCAGTCGCGAACGTTCGACGCAGCACTATCGCAACACGGGCAGCGCCGACAAGGATCTGTATCGCGATTTAATCAACGAGGACTACAACGAGGAGCGCGCCAGCAACAGCACCAATAGCTACAACAACGGCAATAGCAACAATAACTACAACAATGCACGTAACAATTATCATAATCGTCGCGAGATCGATAGTTTCGACAATGATCGTGAACGCGACCGGGAGCGTGATAGAGATCGGGACAGGGATCGTGAACGTGAACGTGAAAGAGATCGCGAACAACGCTGGAAAAACTACGATCGGGAGCCACGTGACCGCAACGCTGACTATGAGCGGAGCATGGAGCGCAGCAGGTAAACTAACTACTGGCTTAATTGATCTATTGTAAATCGACTAAGACATACTTTCTCCTCTTTCTCTCTCTATGCTTAGTCGCGATTATCGCTCGCATAACAATGGCAATAGCACCATGGCTACAGGCGGCAATCGTGATCGGGATAGACGTTATGCTTCCGATGAGGATAGCTATGACAGCGATGAGAGCGACGATAGCCAATATCGGCGCAAACACATACGCACCAGCAACGAGGCACTGCATCAAATAATTATATTTGATTTGAAAAAGCACATCACCGAGGCGGACGTAAGTAGTTGAGCGAAGATACGGATATGAGAGGATATAAGTGGATATGAAAGAAGTTGATAGAGGCTTTCACATAATTTGAATAGATGTCCGTGATATATTGAGCCCTAACAGCTTTAATACATGAACATCTTCATTTATTGGAGTTAGTTATCTATCTAGATATCGTTCGTCTGTCAGTTGGTTTGCCGATACTTAGAATATTTGTAATCCACAATAAGAATATTTAGAATCCTTATAATCCACAATACTTATAACAATCTTCTCTTCTCTTCAACAGATTATGAGCGCATTGATACAAGTGAACATGGAGCCGTCTTCGATACGTCTGATACGCAAGCGACCTACAGGTGGGTTACAAACACACAGCAATTACTTTAAGAGTTAGCTATAAGACTATATAGTAAGATATATCAATATATATGTGCGATGATACACGATGCGTAAGTAATTTAAAGATTGTGTTAACTCGGCAGAAGTTCACATCCAGCAACAAAATTGAATAAAAAAAACATACTTGGCCTATAAAAAAAAAAAAACAAGACAACAAAAACACCCTCCAAAAAATAAAAAATGTTACAACAAATATTAAAAAACAAAGAACATATTTTGACAAAAACCATTTTGTATCTGCTTCTATCTAAAATTTAGGTGCATCACGCGGTTTCGCATTTGTCGAGTTTAATACCGTTGAGGAAGCAAAACGTTGGATGGATATAACCCAGGTATCACAACAACAAGAAACCAACTAAGCAAAAAAAAAAAAAAAAAAAAAAAGTTTATATAAAATGAAAGATTTAAATCGAATGCTCGACAATAATTGTGAAATATATGCCTTAAGTTCAGTTCAACAAAACCCAACAAGAGAAGCGAATATACTCTTCTTCACTTTGGGAACAGAGTATACAAATAAAGCCCAAATATCATTTCGTATAGTATTATGTAGTAGCATATATAATCCATTTACCCCAGACCAGATTCTTATTTTGCACAAATTTGGTTTATCTTCATTTTTGATTACTTTCATTTATTTATTTCTTCTGCAAGAGTAAGAGAGAGAGAGAGAGAGAAAGATGAAGAGAAAGAGATGGAATGAGAGTTTCTTAAAGAAATTCTACCTTCTGGGCAGCAACTGAACTTAACGTAAACATTTCAATTTATTGTGTATAGTCTGGAGCATAGAATCAATCAGCAGCAACAACAATTTCAACAGCAACAACGACAACAACCGCAGCTACTGCACTGAACAACAACAACAACAACAACAACAGCTAGAGCGCGTTTTAAGACACAGAAGCAACCTGGTGACTGTGTACTCTGTGTGCAACATTCCAAAGATCAAGTCACTAATCGTCCTCCCTTTTTCTCTCTTTTCTTCCTATCTCATTCAGGGCACACTGGAGCTGGGCGATCAACGCGTCTCGTTGCAATATAGCCACAAGCGTATCACGGATTGGCATTGCATTAAGGTGAGAGACAACGAATCACCTCCATCTATGAGTATATTAACAAATAAATTCCATTTGCTTTTACAGTGTGGCGTCTTCAATTTCAAGCGTCGCTTCTCCTGTTTCCGTTGCATGGCATCCCGTGCGGAAAGCGAAAGCATTTTCTCTGGCGGCGGCGAGGGCATCGATGAAGTTAGCCCGATACTAACAAAAAGTATAGAAAGAAATTATGAATTATAAAGAATAGAAATTTGTAATTTAATAATACATTTCCCGCCCTCTCCAAATGCAGAGATCATGCTGCGGAATCTGGATGCGCTGACGAACGAGGAGAGCGTGTTAACCGCTTTGCAAAAGGTGCTGCCGAAAATGGCTAAAACAATCAGCAAGGTGCTCATCAGTCGCGATACGTTGACTCAGACCTCGCGTGGCATTTGTTACTTACATTTTGAGACCCTGGTCGACTCGATGGACGTGCACAACGCGCTATCGTCGCTGGAGCCGCCATTGCGCATTGATGATCGTGATGGTGAGTGAAGGAGCTCCATTGTAACCCATTTCAATTACAAGCTATAATCTCATTTGTAGTGTGCATCAGCTACTGCATAGATGCAGAGAATCGTCAGCCAAAGGACGGACAAGGAGTCAGCAGCGGCGGCGCTCTGCAAGGCGGCGCTTTGGATGCTATGCCGCCTGGCGATGCTGGCGGCGTTTATACCTTAGCTGATGTGCCACGGCTTGCCGAGTATAGTGCCTCGTTGTATGCATCCACGCCGGCTGAGCATGCACATTATGTTCAGTATTATACGGATTACTATATGACGGAGATTAAAAAGGGCGGCGGGCAGTTCGGCGGCGGCGGTGGCGGCGATGCCCATTTAACGGAGGCTAATTCAGGCGCGGCTGTTGCCCTCTCTGCCATACAACGCAAGCAGAAAAAGATGAGCAGTATTGAGACGACGGCCACAGCAGCGGCAACGGCAGCCGCCCAGGCAGCTGCTGCCGTAAAAGCCACCTTTGCGGCACAGAATGTGATTGCGCCTCGAGGAAACGATGGCAAAACGTATCGTGAGTGCATCACATTTAATACATATGCGTGTCAGCTGATCAGATTTGGAATGGATTGCCTTGGGCTCCATCCTGTTTCACATTTGATCACCTGGTCTTCGATAAATTCAATCATTTTATATATATTTTCTTTCTTTCCCTGTAGCCCCGCCCGATGTCACCCGCTATCAGTACGATGAGACGTCTGGCTATTACTATGATCCCAGCACGGGTCTGTATTACGATGCTCATTCGCAGTACTATTACAACAATGAGACGGGCGCCTATTTGTATTGGGATCAGAGGCGTAGCACGTATATACTAGCGACGCCAGCGTCCACGCAAGCTGCGCTGCAGGAGTCGCTGTCGCAGGAAGCCGCCCAGCCCGACAAGGAGGAAGAGTCCTCTAAGAAGGATAAGAGCAAAGATAAAGACAACAATAAGCATGATAAGGTCAAGGTGGCCAAGAAGATTGTCAAGGACATGGAGAAGTGGGCCAAGCAATTGAATCAGAAAAAAGACTACACTGTGGTGGCCACACCGCAACCCATACTGCCAGGGCGCGGTGATCCTGGTGAAGCACCAAGCACATCGCGTGCAGCAGCAGGCGCCTATGCCGACGTGGGTTTCTCTATATTGGAAAAGAAGGAGCGCGGTAAGCTGAGCGACTATGTACCAACAGTTCCACCAATGAGCAAGTTAGTGAATGCCTATGGAGGTGGCTCTGATTCAGATGAGGATAATGGAGGTGGTGGTGGTGGGGCAGGTGCACAGTCTGCCGGTCCTGTGGATGAAATGGACTATGTGGATTTCCAGAAACTCACCTGTCTGCTGTGCAAACGTGCCTTCCAATCTCATGACATTCTGCAGAAGCATTTAAAAATGTCCAACTTGCATAAAGAGAATCTGGCTAAAATAAATGCGGGCAGTGCTGTCGGCGGCAGCAGCACTGAAGATGCAGCGAACGCGGGTTTATCGTAAGTGCAAATGTTGGATATCGATTATTGTATATCGATGTATTTAATATTTTAAATTTTGAACAGCTATCGTGATCGCGCCAAGGAGCGTCGTTTGAAATATGGCGAAAGAGATCCTCCGCCTCCAAATCCTAGTCGCGAGCGTTTTGAGCATGAGATAAAGAATTTGCAGACGCGTCAAAAGGATAATGGAGCAGCACCTGCCATGCCCATTAGTTCAAATAATGTGGGAAATCGTTTGCTTCAGAAAATGGGCTGGTCGGAGGGTCAAGGACTGGGCCGTAAGAATCAGGGACGCACTCAGATTATAGAGGTACTTTGCAAACTCAACTAAATTTGATGAAAATATGTAATAAATGTAATTTCTTTTCATCAGGCTGAGGCTCGTTCGAATAATGTTGGTCTTGGCAACAAGAGCAACACTTTGGCACCTGGCGACGATTACAAAACGTATATTAAGAAAATGATGAAGTCTCGCTATGAGAATGCTTAAACTCAATTGTTTATTAATCATATTTAATAACTTAAGTTTGATCCTTTGCCGCATACAAATTGTTTACCTCAAATTTTACAAATTTAAATATTGTCATCATAATAGCAGTCGCATTACGTAGCTGAAATAATTGTAATTTAATAATTGTATATAATAAATATATATATATATATATATGAATTATTAAATTTATTTAGAGTTTTGGATTAAAGATTTTCAATTTTTCGATAAGTAACGATTTATGATCGATTAATGAAGATTTTTCAGATGTTAGTATGTTGAGTATTGCGTATTTAGACCGTATTTTGTTGATTGCGTAATGCGGTCACACTAGATAGCGGCAAATTTTGTTTACGTTTGGTTCAACACGTGTTTTTATTAACTTTTCTTGTTAATTATTTGTGTAATTAAAAGTTAAGTGTGACAAATGAGTTCTAGCAAGCTACCACCTTTGACCTACAAAGTTGTCGCTGAGTGCTCCGTGTCCAAAGCTCGCGCAGGCCTAATGACGCTGAGGTAAGTTTTCTTCACCAGATTTTGTTGGCTCATTATTAAAGCCATTTTTTTTGCAGGCATAGCGAAGTGCGCACACCTGTATTTATGCCTGTGGGCACGCAGGGCACCATGAAGGGTGTGCTACCAGATCAGCTTATTGAACTGGATTGCCAAATATTGCTGGGAAACACTTATCATCTGGGTCTGCGACCAGGAATTGAGACGCTGCAAAAAGCTGGCGGACTCCACAAATTCATGTCCTGGCCCAGGGCAATCCTGACGGACTCTGGTGGCTTTCAGATGGTGTCGTTGCTGCAGCTGGCCGAGATCGATGAACATGGTGTCAACTTTCGTTCGCCCTTTGACAATAGCGAATGCATGTTAACGCCCGAGCACTCGATGCAAATCCAAAATGCAATAGGAGCGGATATAATGATGCAGCTGGACGATGTAGTGAAAACGACGACTACGGGACCGAGAGTCGAGGAGGCCATGGAGCGCACCATACGCTGGGTGGATCGCTGTATTAAGGCGCATGCACGCGACGACGAGCAGTCCCTGTTTCCCATTGTGCAGGGAGGATTGGAGATTCCGCTGAGAGAGCGCTGTGTCTCTGCCCTGATGGAGAGGCAGGTGCGCGGATTTGCTGTAGGTGGTTTGAGTGGAGGCGAGAGCAAACATGACTTTTGGCGCATGGTCCATGTCTGCACGGATCATTTGCCAAGGGATAAGCCGCGTTATCTAATGGGCGTGGGATTTGCCGCTGATCTGGTCGTTTGTGTTGCTCTGGGCATCGATATGTTCGATTGCGTCTTCCCGACTCGCACGGCTCGCTTTGGCTGCGCCCTAGTGGACAGTGGGCAGATGAATCTGAAGCAACAGAAATATAAGCACGACATGGAACCCATTGACAAGCAATGCAATTGCAATACCTGCAAGAGGTATACTCGCTCCTACCTGCATCACATCGCGACCAATGAGAGCGTCTCCTGCTCGCTGCTCAGCGTGCACAATGTGGCCTATCAGCTGCGTCTGATGCGCTCTATGCGGGAGGCGGTGCAAGCGGATGCTTTTCCACAATTCGTCAAAGATTTCATGGCGCGGCATTTTGGCAGCGACCCGATTCCCAGTTGGATACGAGAGGCTTTGGCTGCGGTAAACATAGAATTGCCGCCAGATGCGCAGGAGGAGCAAGCAGTGAACAGCTGATCGCCAATATTACAATAAATTATAAACAGCATGCTTTGTACATATGTACTATGTATTTATCTATTGATCTAACGAAAAACACCAATTGACTTTATGATTATAATGATGCTAGTATTAAAAATATATATAAAAATTTCTTATCGATATATTTCAATTTAGAGAGCGTATTCAACAGTCGTTCACCCAATTCCAGTTCTCTTAATGCAAAGCTCACCTCAAATTGTCTGACGTAAAAGCTCACCGCTTACCTATGGGAAAAAGCTGTCGCACACAAATGACGCATGCGAAACATCGAATGCCGCATCAAAAACGATCAATTCACGTATATAATTTGTACTCTATTTTCGCTTTTCTTTCAATGTAAGCACACACATACTTATGCAAATGGCAAATGTGTATATGCGTGTGCCTTTGCCTTTTCTGTCTGCCTTCTCCTCCCCCACAAGAAACGTGTGTTTTTTTTTTTTTTTTGGCTATTGCTCTCTTTTTTCATTACACTTTTTGCTCTCTGCTGTCTGCTCTCTTCTCTCCCACATATGCGTCAGAGACGTAAGATCAACGGGCATTTTCAACAGTTGCGGACACATTGGCCGATTCAGTGTGTCTCAAAGCGTCGTCGTCGTCGGTGATCGCGCGGTTGTGTCGTTGTTATTGTTGCGCTTTAACGGTTTTTGCAGGCGCTCAGTCTACGCATTTCGGTTAAAATACATATCATCCCGTCTTCAAAATTAACGCGCTAATAATAAATAAAAACAAAAATTGCCAAATTTGATACCAACTACCAACTGTAAGATATTATTGTTGTTAATTTATAGCTACAATCAATCAATCACAATAGCTAATGCAAGTGCGTGCGTGCGTGAGTGAGTGAGGGAGGGAGAGAGCATGATTTGCTGTTTTTTTGTTGTTGCTGCTGCTGGAGTTTCTTGCGTGCGGTTGTATGTGTGTGCGAGAGTCTGTGCTACGTTCTGCTCGTGTTGCCAAATGTGGTCAACGTAAAATAACAAAAATACATACACATGTGCATATACACACACACAGTTTCACATACATGCATATATTTATATGTGTGTGCTTTTGTGTATGTATCATTCATACATTGTAAAGTGCTTTTATGGCTTGCAATTTTTTGCGAGTTTTTTTTTGTCACATTTGTTCCTTGCACCTCGTACAGGTCGAGAGCCGCCTGCATATATTCTTATTGGATTATTTATTGATAACATGCCAATGTAAGGGCTATTTTGGACTAACCAATTCGAAAATCATTTGCAAATTAGACACATTTCAAGGCCCATTCAATAGAATTCTATCTTTGCATAGGAAAATTTCAGTTTCTTATTATTATTTATGTATATTTTGCTAGCCATCGTTTTGCCTGTGTTTTTGAAAATTTCATGGTTTCATTTCTTTAAATAAGTTTTATTTTTAGCATATTCAGTTATTTTTGTGTATATTTTTTTTCTCACCAAGTTTTTGCCTCTGCTGCTCGTTTGATTATTTTTGAATATTCTTGGCGATTCTTTGGAATATATGTATGTATGTGCATACACACACACATACACTTTATGTGTGTGCGAAGAGATTTGTGTGTTAAATGTTTTGGTTACACGTAAAATATGTGGAAAAGGGCTTTAAGCAGGTGCTAGCAGCCATTTGGTTAGATTCAAATAAGAAATTATAGTCTAATTGGAAACGTAACGTTTCCTATACTCAATTCGCTATATAACCGTGCATAGCACAATACAACGCATTGACAATAAAATGTAAACAGCGATTATGATTGAAAAGAATCATATAATAGATAAAGTAAAAAAGAAATCAAACTAAGAGTTTGCTACGTTGTACATATGTGTGTGTGCGTGTGTAAGGGAGAGTGAAGACAAATGGCAAATTACCAATAAGAGAGTCAAATGCTGCTAATCATAATCACAATCACAAATATACTCACTTACATACATACACTCAGCCAGGCATACATATGTATGTATGTACATATGCATATGCAGAGCTTCAATCTTTACCGTTAGCAGGCTATTTGTATTTTTAAATTATGACACATTAAATAGCCACACATATTGCGCGCTCCCGCTCTCGCTCTCTTTTACTTATGGTCTCTCGCCGCACTTAGCTCAACTCTTTGAACAGCTGCTGAGTGGGCGGCGCAGACGTAGGCGCTGGCCGGTGCTGTTGCCGTCGTTGTTGTTGTTTTCTTGTAGTATTTCTTGTTGTTGCTATCTTCAAAATTGCTACACATGATTTAAATGAGCCGCTAAAGCGTTGCTTGTCGTAAATAAGCAGAGAGCGTGATATAAACACGAAGCACAAATTAAGCGCACACTAAACGCAAGGCATTTACGTTAGAGAGAGAGAGAGGGAGAGTGAGAGAAAATGAAAACGAGGAGAGGTAAGAGCTGTATAAAGGAAATGAACTGAAGAACAAATTAAGCGAATATTAATCGCAAGCAGTTTGGCAATGAAAGAGAAGAAACGATAAGAGCGAAGAGCTGCACATCATGAAAAGGAAATGAACTTTAAAGCTTTCGTCAGTTATTTATATTGATTGATTGCAATATATTGTTGTTGATATTGACACGTTACTTCTTACATGTGTTCAAATCAAATCCACATGATTAATTAAAATTGATTTTATTTGTTGTTTATATTTTATATTCATCCAGGAAGTTTTGATTAAAAAAATATAAAGTAATAAACTTTTATATTGGCAATTAAATTATATTTGATCACGCTTAAAAGATTCAAGAAAATATAACAAAAATTTGCAATAATACAACTAATAAAAACAAGTTTTCATAGGCGTATGCAAATTTTATAGTGTGTCTAAAAATTCCCAAAGTTCTTTAACACGTTTTATATTCTCTCTTCTCTCTAACAGTTCTAAACTGTTTATTGTTTTTAAAATACAATAAGACGGAAATTGCATTTTTTCACTTTGCGCATTTTCTAATCTAATTGTGGATGTTGACTAAAAGCCAAAAGTTTTGTTGAAAAAAAGCCTTTCGAATTTTTAGTGATTCATGTTTTCTCCAAAAATAAAAAAGAAAAAAAATATACAAATATTTCGACTGGCCACGTGGGAGTGCACACTTTTTTACCTTACTGCTTTTTGCTTAGTCATTTGTTGACTATTTTTGTAACGGATTTGTGGCTTAGCAAACGCCCACAGTAAAAATTTCGGGACTCCAATTTTCGCATAATAATAATTTTTATTATTTTTTAATATTTTATAAAAATATTTGTAGTAATTTTTAGCGAAACGTGGGTGAATAAACTTTACGCTCTTTGAGTTTTTGTTTAGCCTAAACAAAAATCAGCAACAATAATCAACAACAACAACAGCAATCAATAGCAACAACAACAACAACAAAATGTGGTTGTCAATGAATGAGGCTGTTGTTGACTTTGGAATCGGAGAGCGAGAGTGAATGAAGGTACTTTGTCTGCCAATTTGAATGCGAAGCGAGCTGGTCAAGAAAGACTTCGAAAACCAAAAACAAGTTCACTAACCTTGAAAAATACTAACGCTGCAGTGTTGTGTAGTGTCTTGAGTGTTGATTAACGAAATTTGCAAAAGTTGTGTTTGAATAAATGTGTCGAGATCTTCGCTGTGGAAATAGATAATAAGCAAGATATTATCTAAGTTATAGTATAGAGTTACATATGCTAAGTGTTCTAAATGGTGTGTTAACTGTGACAAGTGTTGTGAATGGTATGCAAGTGTTGGTTAACATTTCTATAAAACAAGTGAGGCACTTAAGTACCAAAAAACCTTAAAAAAAAAAAAAAAATTGTATTTATACGTAACTTGAAAAATACAAAAATTGAAATTTGAATAGATCTAAAGTGAGATAGGTTTATAGCTTTTGTTTAGTATTTTCATATTATTTGAGTAGATTTAACCACGTATGAGAGCCTTAGCTTTCGAATCACACGTTTTCGGCCCTTAATAGAATATTTTAGATAACATTTTAAATATGTTCTAATTTAAATTTATAAATACTGTTCGCAGCTCTTCTAAGGCATACTATATATGGCGTAGAAACACCACAAATTTTTATATTTTTACAAATATATTATCTCAATAAATTAATTGCAATAAAATTGGAAAAGTATTTATTTAAAAAAATTTTTTAAGCAATTTATTTGCAAGCTTAAATTTATAATTTCGGCTGCTTTAAGCTTTAAATACTTTAAATTCAGTATTTTTTTCGGACTTGTCAACTTTATATATAACTTTTATTTCTGAAATATTTTGTCCAAACATAATCCATAAATTATTACCTTAAGCTTAGCCATAAATCAACATGTATTTATTTATATATATGCTACACATATAGTATTATATATTTAAAAACATTTTTCAAACCAATTTTTGTTTTCTTATTGAGCTCAAAATGCTTTTCATTTGTTTATGCGCTTTGCAGAATTTATGAGCCAGCCCGAGAGAAGAGGCGTTCGCTCGATCGTAAAGTGTGTATAAAAAGTAAAGCGCGGCATTATAAATCAAGTTCAATTCAATTAGAGCACTGGCCTCATAACCTACGACAATTTATTAATAATTTTAGCTCTCGCACAGATATATCTAAAAATGTAATTGTGTGTGTGCATGCGTGTGTGAGTGTGTGCCGAGTGCGTCGAGTCTGTATGTGTGTGCTTATATAGAAACAAAAATTGCATATGCGAAAAAAAGAGAGAGAGAAAAACATAAACACAAAAGAGGCAAATGTAAATAGAACATAGATATTCGTTGTATGGTTTATTTTGACAGACTTAACAAATATCCTAGAAAATAAACTGTGCCATATAAAAAGAGATTTATAATATAATCATAGCTGGATATATATGTACAAAATATATGTATGTTTATTGAAATGGGAAGTTGGATTCAGTCAATTCATATTATTTGTGTTTTTTTGTTAGTCTCTAAGTAAAGTTACGTAAGGCAATTTCATCAAAGTTATTTAATAATAAATGGAGGAAGAGAGCTACATATAATTTAAAAATATTTTATTTAATGCATAAAATCAGTTTTAAATCAGCTTTAGCTTACAGTTACTAAGGCTACATTAGCTATATATGTATATATATTATAATATTTTATTTTCAATTAAATCATATAATCAATCAAAATTATTTAATTTAGTAAAAAATATGATTGTAATTGTAAATCATATATTAAACTTTATGGAGAAAAGATTATAATTATTAAGATTAATTTAACATTTTTACATTTTTTATATATATATTTTTTAAATTAATATAATATAAAATATTTGTAGTTTCAACTGCTTACATGCGACACATTTGAGGCGATATATATATTCTATATTTAAATTTAAAATATGCCAATCTATAATAAATTTAAAATTATACAACATTTGAAAGAACTTAATTACTATTATAATTTATATATGTATTTATTTTTAAGTTAAGTCAATATATTTAACATACTTGAAAGAAAAACTTGAAGACCGAAATTCTCAAAACCCCTGTTAGAATTCGTTCTATGCTTAGAGGGTAGAAAAAGTAATGAAAGCATTGCAATATACACATTTACTTACACACAAATGCATAAACACATATATTTGAATATTTTTGTGCCTGGCTTGGCTCTGCCTGCATGCATATTCAATAGCCATAAATTGTTAAACAAATGTTATATTGTAATCAATATACAGATGTCTGTCTGTGTGTGTGTGTGCGTGTGTCAATAATTTATGCGGAAGTCTCGCCCACACAGAAACATGTTGTAATTGTCAATGTAGCGGCGAGGGGCGGGCAGGCGACTTGTTGGAATTGGGTGGGGGGTGGTGGGTGGGTCGTGGCGCTCATACTCATATAGTATTCATATCAGCATGAATTTATATCCATGTAGCACTCATTATTTTGCACGAACAATGTTCGAATCTTGTTAATAATTCAATAAAAAAAAAAAAAAAAAATTAAAAACAATAAAAAACATGCGAAACGTGCGCGAAACATTTTTCCAATTAAATTGTCAAAAGGAAAATCAAAGCATAAAAATATCAAATATATATATATATATATATATATATATATATATATGTATCGAAAATTGCTATAAAACACACAGACACATTGCGTAATAATTTTCAAGAATTATTTTTGGCCATACGCAAAATTTGTTATTAACAAAAAACAGTTTCATTTTTTGCTTTTCGAAAATGTGTGGAAAATTATATTTATGTTCGCGACGTGCTTGGCCTTGCGTGATAGGCCACGCCCAGACGCCCCCGCTGTGAATGTGGCACAAATTTTGGCACGATTCTAACTGATCGATAAGTGCATCAAATAGATAAATTATCGAATCACAGCAATTAGTCTTTGCATATATTTTACTGATCGAGCTAATCGGATGCATACAAGATCGAATTTGGTATTCGCTTTGAATTCAAGGCAGCAATATTTACTCAAATTATATATATATATATATATGACTATATTATAGATATAAAATGATATTCCAAGATGAAATCAGTTAAACTGAAGGCTGGCAATTGCATTGAGTCTGAATTGTCAGCGCGTTGACATGCTGAATGTTAATGAATCGCATTTGCCAATCGCATTCGATTCAACTTGAACTTGATGAAAGGCAATTGAAATGATTATTTGATTTGCTATGCAGCAATGCTCGACATTAGGAATTTAACATAATATGCTAAGAGTACCAATAGATTCTAAATATATTAGGTATATTATCATGTGACTGTCTTTATATGAAGTATTTTACGTAATGCAGAGGTTCTTATTAGCGTATGTTAATTAAGACAGGTTCTTAACATAGAACTTACATTATTTACATTAATGTTAAGCTTAATAGAGCAATGTTAAGGCTATTTTTAAAAAAATAGGCTAAAGTTGCTCTTAGAGACCAGAGTCGCTCTATAGTGCATTTTCTATAAAATTGCAATAAAACAGTCTCTCTGACGCTGTTAACTCTTATTCTTTAAGTTAACAATTTCAGAGATATTCTAACAGTTGAACAATATATAATGTGGTATGTATATTTAACAGATACAACCACTGTTAATGGGCTACATGAAAACTGTCTGTTATTATATGTAAATGTTTTTTTTTTTACATAACTTAGATAACAGAATTGGAGCAGTAGTTCTGTTATCTAAGTTATGTAAATAGATTCACAGTGTTAACAGTATTTGAAATATTCTATCCGAAAGTAGTTGCCAATTACATTTCCTAATTGCTTTATAAATCCGAGTTGCATATCTAATTGATATCAATATCTATTATTATAGTAAACAAAAAAATTATTGAACTTTTTCCGTCAGTATTTTTTTCTGTTGTTACACAAATATTTGTACAATCTTATTGTTTATTTTGCACTTTTTTGTCTAGTTGAAAATCGTATGTAATTAATTTGCACATGATTTGAGCTAAATTAATGCGGCTCTATTGTTGTGGTTAACATAATATTCGGCTCGATTCCAGATGTGATTAAGTTTTTACTATGAAATGTCTTTATAATCAACTTTGATTGACTGTGTCTAACCGCAGCTAGAAGAAATTAATCAATGACAGCATATACGTACATATTGTATTGCCTTAACCAGGAACAGTTCAAATGACAGACATTGGCGTATATATACTATGTATATATATATATGTGTATATATAGATGATCTGCTGTCAGTATTTAATGAAGACATTCATAAAAGTCATTGTCAATTTCGAATTCTGGCGCATGTTTTGAACTCAATTGGAATTTTCGAGCTTTGGGTAAGGTCAATGCGAATTGCCTAGATATATGCTGAATACATATAGCTACATATATACATATCTATATGTATATAGATGTATGTATAATTGTGTTTATTGAAAGTGTTTGCCGGCTCTTGTGTTTATTTGTTAAATGTTCAAAAAATATTTGTTCTATATGTATTTTGCATAAGTAAATATTTAATTTAAATATATATATACATATCTCTATAGATATAGAGTGATATCTGTACGCGTCGTACGATTTTCACTAATCTTCGAGCTGTGTGTGTTTTTGAGTGCTAAAATTAGCAAAACGCGTGGGTGGCTTTAGCATTGAATATGGACAAGGCCTGTGACGTGCTATGAAGGCGTCTAACATAATGCTCATTGTCCGATTTATACAAAAAAAAAAAAAATACATATATACATACATATACACTTATACTATGCATATATATTTACAATTGCAGAAGCAACAAGCAACACACAACAAACATGAATGTGCCATCATAGGAGAACAGTGAACATATGTTTTGGAGCAGTATCATAGCCAATAAGTAAAGCCCGGAACTAGAAACCTAAATATACATACATATATATACTCACATATATATTTTATATATATGGACTATAGACAGATGATATACACACTTGTGAGTACTTCATTTGTAAGATTAATTACATTTTGTTAACATTTTATAGATAAGAAAATATTACTAATGTAAGCTATAAAATTTTATATTTGATTCTAATTATTTCATATTATTTTTATTTCTTATAGATTTTAGAGAGCAGCGCATAGAATTAAAGACCTCACCTCACTTTTGTGCACTTCATATAAGCTAAATAAAACAACACACACACACACACACACACACACACATATCTACACACACCACACACACACACATAATGGGCAAGGACTATTATAAGATTTTAGGCATAACAAGAACTGCCACCGATGATGAGATCAAAAAAGCCTACAGAAAACTTGCGCTACGTTATCATCCCGATAAAAATAAAGCCGCCAATGCTGAGGAGAAATTCAAAGAGGTCGCCGAAGCCTACGAAGTGCTCTCCGACAAAAATAAACGTGAGGTCTATGACAAATATGGAGAGGATGGGCTGAAGAGTGGAGGTGAGCATAAATAAAAACTAAGAGCTAGTTCGATTGAGTAGTTCAAATGAACTTCAGCTTCTAATACTTAACTCTACTACTGCAGAATATTAAAGCTGAACCATCACCTACTTTTAAATGCATGTGCCTTGCTTAACATTTATCTTATCTTTTTAGGAACGCGTAATGGCGGCGGTGGAGGCAAAAATACATTTACATATCAGTTCCACGGCGATCCGCGGGCCACATTCACACAGTTCTTTGGCAATAGCAATCCTTTCGCTTCGTTCTTTGATATGGGCGATAATCTGTTCGATAAGAATGTCTTTGATTTGGATACGGAACCAGATTTCTTCTCATCGCCATTTGGTGGTCTGGGCTCAAGGCATGGCCTAGGCAGTGCCTTCAGGTAGTCTTAACTCTCTTGCTCTCTCTCTCTCTATATATATATCGATAACAATTGCTAACTTATCGTAGGCCTTCTTTCAGATCACACTCCTTCAATGTGCATACCCCCTTCAAAAAGGAACAGAAACAGGATCCGCCCGTTGAGCATGATCTCTACGTGACATTGGAGGAGATCTATCATGGCTGTGTTAAGAAAATGAAAATCTCACGTCGTGTCGTCCAGCCCGATGGTAGTTCGAAAAAGGAGGATAAAGTCCTACAAATATCAATTAAACCCGGCTGGAAATCGGGCACCAAAGTCACGTTCCAAAAGGAGGGCGACCAGGCGCCCGGCAAAATACCAGCAGATATTGTGTTCATCATCAGGGATAAACCACATACCATGTTCAAGCGGGAGGGTAGCGATTTGCGATATACGGCGAGGCTGACACTCAAGCAGGTGAGTGGGAAAGATGGTGCAATCAATGTTGAGCACAGTAGAAGAGTGGGAGGGTAGTAGAGTAGAGTAGAGTCCAACAGAAGAGTAGAGATGTAGAAAAGTGGAAGAGTGAAAAAGTGGAAGAGTAGAAAGTAGTAGGGTAGAAGAGTAGAAGAATTGAGAGGTAAATGTGTAGAAAAGTGGAAGAGTAGAAGAGTAGATGAACAGAAGAGTAGAAAAGTAGAAGAGTAGAAGAGTAGAGTTGTAGAGAAGCACAAGAGCAGAAGAGTAGAAGAGTAGAAAAGTATCACAGTAGAGCACTAGAAAGGTTGAACAGTAGAGTAATAGAATAGTAGATCAGTAGAATAGTATACCAGTAGAACAGAAGAAGTAATAGAATAGTATACCAGTAGAACAGTAGAAGAGTAGACCAGTAGAATAGTAGAACTGTATTATACTATACAGATTGTAGTGTATGTAAAGGCACAGAGAATGGTCCCGAATTATGAAATGGTATTCCGTAAAAATAGGATCTATAAGATATAGAGTTCCAACACAATATCAATTTTAGGGCAAGAGTCTAAATTATTAACATAATATCTTACAAACATATATGTAAGAGTTTAAATCAAAGAAGATTCCTTTATCTTTTTTTTTTTTAGAAGTAAATAAAAAATGTATTCAAATAGATTTGATGATATGTAAAAGAGTAAATAGTATGTAAAAGAGAGTATAGTATTTTATGGCGACAAAGAAACGAATATTTTAAATATAATTGAAGCCCAAGTGTTTAAGCTGTTTAAGCATCTAGCTCTTAAAGTGCTCGACATCAAATCAATCATATTCATATGACAAGTGGATAGACAAACAAAAAGCTAATAGACACCATAGACAGATCGTATGTAAGAGTAGCCCTACGGCTGTGTGCATGCAAAATACACAAAACTTTATTAGAAGGAAACGTATATAGACTTAATGGAATGACAGATGGCATGTCTAGCCCGCGAGGCCACTTTGACTTTTATTACCAACAAAAATATATAATAATAATTATAGTTTTATGTATAGTTTTAATTATCTTCTCTAAACATTTCACTTCTAAAAAGTGCTAAAAAAATATTTATTTTAATTTTTCCACTGGGAAGGTCGCAATTTTGTTTATTTGGGTAGCAGCCATAAAGCAAATGGCCCATGTTAGTTGGCCAAAAGCTAGTCAACTCTACTTACTACCAAATCAAGTGTTGGCATAGTCATAATTGAAGATATTACCAAATGCCGTCATGCAATCATAATTAAACGCGAGCCGCACGTAAAAACCGTGTCAAATATTTCTAAATAGAAATCACAAAATGACACTTTTAATAGCTAAAACAGCGATTCGCTCAAAAGCAGGCAAACATAATTTATATAGATTTGATGAAAAACTGAAAAATCATTTCCAAATTCGGCAACATGGAGAACCCCAAAAATATTTACTAAATTTGTCGCACTAACAAGCAATAAAATGTTAAAAATGTCAAAAACTTAGAGAGCAACTATTTAATCTAGTTAATGCAATTAACAATTTTAACATGACTGCGCAGTGCTCAGCATGTTAGTAAAACTATGGTTTTTTAACTATTTTTTTTGCCATTTTTTTTTAATGATTCAAAAAACAATTTTTCTGCTATATTTTTTTTATACATTATTTTTTTTATTTTGGTTTGGGTTGCCTTTTTTATAATCTTTTTTTTGCTTTTGGCTTTAACGCAGTTGACTGTGTAAAAATTTAACACCTCAGCGTCAGCGTCAACTGCCGAGGCGATTATATATATATATATGTATATATATAGAGAGCTATATGTACATACAAACATTTAATACATATCTCTACATGCGTACGTGTTGGCTTGACCAACTGCTGTGCCCGCCTAATTGAAACTTGACCATGTTGACCAAATTTGACAGCCAGTTAGCCAGCTTGGCAGGCAGTTTGATCGCGTCGCTGGCGTTTATGGTAAATTTGCCATAACCATAACGCGCTTTATTCATTATAATTGAATTTAGGCACTGGCCGAAGCTTTAATTGGGCGCCATACTGTGAGAACTCGAGCTGAAGACCGAATCATATCTTACATTTTGCAATAATGCCAGACCTAAACGGTTGACAGACAGCAATAACAGCTACAGTTAAGGGTCGTAACATGTCGTTATCAATGGATTTTATGCTTTTATTTTATCTTTGGGAAACTATAGCATTCAAAAGCTGGATAAATTGTAGCTTAGGCATCGTTTATATAAATGGTTGTAGTTATTGGAATGTAATCTGAGATGTTATCAAACAAGTGTGTTTTTTTTTTGGCTGTCAAACTTTATGCTAAATGCCAAGTTCTGGCAAATTCTTTAGTCATCTACGTTCATGGATTTATATTTGAACTAGATGATATTTACTCTTATGAACTACACTTTACAAATTTAACTTTTTCAATTTCGCTTTATTATTGAAATACATAAAAATGTTTGCCATTTCTTTCCGTCAAAGTCCATGTTCAATTGACATCAACTCACATGTCTTGTTGATCTTTTTAAAATTCCTTGTCAAAGTTATTTAAGCGTTCAGCTGTCAAAGTTCAATGACTTGAGCTAAATTCTTTGTATTATATACATATTTAAATATTCAAGTATTTCTGAGCATAGAGTATGAAGAAAAGGCCTATGATTATTTGTTTTTACGCTTTTGCTATTGCGCTTGTCATGAGCAACCATTAAATTCCTTTTTTAATAGTTCTAAAAAATACATTTTATGTGAAAATTAATTATACAATATTTTATATATAGTAGTTAATTGGTTCCCTCTTTACAACAAATTCTATTTAGTTCTATACCTCTCCCTCTCTGTCTCTCTTGTTAACTTGTTTCCTCTCTTATGTCTTATGTTCTTCATGACTAATAAATATCTGCCTAATATAATGCTCTATAATTTAGAAGATTTCTTCTCTTTTATAGAATGCATTTCTCAATCGTTCTTTGATTCTCTCAATTTATTTCGTAGTATACCTTTTCTTATGTTTCTAAGTCTCTGCCAGTCTCTCTATTAGTCTTTCTCTTTTTATTTTTATTTGGTATTCCACACCTTGTTCCATTCTCCTCTGTTTCTTTCCTCAGTAAATCTCAGATTGATCTTATGTAAAACATGTTTGCTATGGAATATATTTATTCTTAAAGAAAATTTACCACAAAGTTCTTTCCTTATGTCTCTTAACTCTGCTCAATCCCATTTTACATTCACATTTATGCAAAAGAAAAGAAAATAAATGAAATATATATACATATATCTTTTTTACTCGGCTCAATTTAAATTTCAATTCGGCTTACAAAAGTGCGCCGTAAAGCAATTAAAGCACCATATAAGTACTTCACATAATTGGCCGCAGCAATATTGAATTTTTGTATTTTTTTTTGCTGCTGCTGCTGTTGCTAGCTTTTGTTGAGCATTAAATTTAATATCGACCATAAATTACATCATCGTTTACGATAAAATATCACGAAAAAAACAGAAAAGAAATATCAAATAATTTTTAGATGATATTTAATATTTGAGTGAATCACAGTTGAAATAGGGGTTATTAAAATATGGATGCATTCTCATGGCACTGACCTACAGCATATAATTGAAATAATAGAAATATTTGATAGACTTATATATAGCTGTGTGTATATATATATATATAGATATATATATATATATATATATATATATATATATAGTATGGTCGTGAATTTTAGATGGAATGCAAATTCAACAGCTTAATGGAAATGTAAAAATAGGAACATTGAAAGAGCTGGGAACGACTGTGCAATGTTCGTTCAATGTTTTGAAAGAGCAAGTTGCATTTGTGTTAAGTAAGTTGATAGAGCTGATTTGATCAAATGGAATAGAATCGAATACAATCGTATCAAGATTTCAATTGAGAATTAACAAGATGCAAAAGAGACAAGGAATATATTTTTTTATTATCAAGAGTTCAATTTACAATTAAGACATAGAATATTAAAATTTTTTTATATACATTGATTATTCGAAACACTTTTTTAGAGTAGATCGAAAAAGTCCTTTTGAAAACTTAAACAGAAATAAAAAAATTATGTTTTCCTATAGATTCTCTTAAGCGTTAACTAATACAATACAAGAGTATTATTATTATTTCATGTGGAGAATGTATTATAATAATAATATAATATATATCAAACAAATATTTCAAATATGAAAACTCAATTGGAACTAGGACAAAGAGTCAAAAACAAACCAATATACCTTTCTTCAATTTGTGAACAAGTATAATATCAACATACGTCTAGTCTAATTATATGCAAAGCAGAATCGCATCATAGTTTAACTATCAATTGTAATAAATATTATAAAATATTATAAATGTTATACAAAACTAATATACTACTTTTAACCCTCACCAAGCGCGTATCATAACAAAAATGTTGACGCTTTGAGTGTTTGCGTCAGCATTTCGCATTTCGCGATTGCTGCAGCAACCCTAAAAATTGATGAATGCCAAACAACAATTGAACGTTGTCCATGCAGCGCTGTCCTCTCTGTCCTCTGTAACTGATGGCCAGACATCAGAAATATTGTTGTCGTTGCCGCTGCCGTTTGCTGCTGTTGTTTGAAATGTTCGCTGGCCATTGTCAATTTTGGGCTGGAGAACTTTTCGACTGCATAGAATTGGTGGCTCAATACAAAAAGCATTCCGTCGGCTTCGTTTGCATTTTGATGACAGTCGTCAGCGTCCTTCACGTTGTCAATCTATACAACAACAAAAAAAAAAAAAAAAAAATTGGCAAAAAAAAAAAAATAAATAAATAAAAAATAGAAAAAGCCAATGCTTTATGACATGCTATTGAAACGTCGTTGATTTGTTTTTCAAAACACTTTTGCAGTTTATTTTGCAGTCGTAATTGTCTGTCCAAGTTGCGAATCGCTGGAGTTTACTGTTTGTTGTTTGCCGTTTGTTGTTTGTTAGCTAGACTAAGCTGTCTGAGAATCCATGTAAAATCTAAAAATGTTTTCAATGATCATTTGATTTAGCTTTGAGCTAACTTTTTTTTGAGCATTTTTAAAGTGTACATTTTTATGGCTTTCAGAAATTTATTCTCAATCAATTCGTAATTCGTAATTTGTTTAGTTATTAACAAAATATTTTTGATCAAGCTTTGGCAGCTTTTGCCTTGTTTGTTAGACTAAAGTAAATACTATTAAAAGAAAATAAACTTTTGAAAAATAAAATGTTAAGAAAAAAATTATTAGAAAAATAAATTTTTAAAATAAGTTAAAAACATATTTTTAAATATTTATTGAAATAAAAAATCCGTTATATTTATCGTTTAAAAGATTTTAAAAATTAGTATTTAATTTATTTCAAAAATATTGTCTCATTATGAATAATAATATTTGATATTAATTTTTTTTTTTTAACTTAGGCAGGACTAAACTATTAAACTATAGCAAAATATTAAGTTATATATAAATATAAATTAATAAAATATAATAAATAAGTATATTATTTTTAAATTTTAAATATAATAAATAAATATATTATTTTGCAAATTCTATATTTTTGTAATTAAACTTTTTAAATTAAATTTTTATAAATAGTACTAATTTTATTATAATTTTTTTTTTTTTTTTTTAATTTTTATTCATATTATTTTACTTTAGTTTTATTATTACTATTTTATTATATTCTTTTTTATTATTATTATTTTATTATATATTTTACTACTGTAAAATATATAATAAACTTACTAGTAGGAAGTCTTTTTTTTAAATAATTTAGCCTTTGTACAGAACTTTTTCTGTACATTTTTTTATGATTATTTCATTTTGAGCCAGTTGCCATATTTGGCAACAGATTTGAGCCCTTATCCACTATGTACATATGTATGTATATATGTGTGCACTAGATGGCGCTCGCGTACAACAGCTGATCCAGTTGTAAATGAAACACGATTCGCAATTTGTATTCCTTGTGCTCGCTTTTTTGGTTCAGGTTGAGGTTTTTATGGCTCAGCTTCCGTAAAAGGTAGCAAAGTATTTTAAGCGTTTTTCTGCTACAGATTATTGTAGTTGTTGATTTTTATTTACTTTGCTTTTAGTTTTGCGTTATTGTTTTTGTTTTGTATTTATTGTATTTTTTTTTTCTGAGCTGCGTTACGACAACATTTTTAACATTTCCATTAAAAAATATCAATGCTGGCAGCGTCGTCATCGTTGTTTGTTGTTGCTGATGTTGTAGCCGTCGTCATCAGTTTATGTTGTCATCGCTTTAAATTCACCAGACTCTCGCATACTACGTATATACATGATGTCTATATATACTATATATTTAAATATTCATAAGGTGTGCACTCTGCTTTTGTCGCAATTTATTTATGTTCTTTTTTGTTATTTGTGCGAGTCGCACTATACTCAGATGGTTTTATGTTCTGGGCCAATTGTCCGATGCGGGTAACTGGGTATCAAATCACATATATGTATACATAAGTCTGCTCTTTATTTTATTAATTTTTTTTTTTGCAGTGTATAAACACATGCAAAATGTCGGATTTTAGTTGTTAACAGTCAACGGAAATGTTTATTTTAAGAGAAAAGCGTAACTGATTTATTGTACTATAGCTGGAAACAGAAATATTTGCAGTTTATTGAAAAAGTGATGTTTTGAAATAGAAAATAGAGATAAAATGTAGTAAATATACATATGTGATTATTTTTGGTATATTCAAAAACAATATTACATTTTGAGAATATAAATTAAATCTGTTAAAAAAGCTATTACAACATGTTCAACAAAAGTTTTACAATTATTATTTTTAATTTTTGCAAATTGTGTAAATATATTTTTATTTTCAAGCTTTTTTAGACAATTCATATATAATTTTTTTTTTATATATAAATTTAATTTTTTTATTTATTTTAATTTTTAATTTTTGCAAATTGTGTAAAAATATTTTTATTTTCAAACTTTGTTAGACAAGCTTTCATATATTAATTTTTTTCTTAATATAAGTTTTTTTTTAAACTTAATTTATTTATTTTTATTTTTAATTTTTGCAAATTGTGTAAACTTATTTTTATTTTCATATATTAGTTTTTTTTTTTAAATATAAGTTTTTTTTTTTAATTTAATTTATTTTATTTATTTACTTAATTTTATTTTTAATTTTTGCAAATTTTGTAAACATATTTTTTTCATGGTTTGTTAGAAAACTTTTCTTATATTAAGTTTTTTTTTTGTAAATTTTAATTTTTTATTTATTATTTTCTTTATTTTTTATTTTATTTGTTTCTTAGTTAATCTGATTTTTTTTGGCTTTAATCGAGCTTTCTTCTATAAAAGTTATTCGGAATAATATTAAAGAACTTCTTAAAGTTTTCTTTCAAGAATTTGGTATAATAATACCAAAACAAAAGTTTGCTAAGTGCTCTTAAACTTGAGCAACTCATATGTAATATATATTGGAGCAAAAGCCACAAAGTTTTTGCGCGACTAATTAAGTAGACGACATTAATAACTTAGCTCAGTCGGCAAACTAAATATATGTGTATATATCTATATACATATCGAAGCAAATCATGATTGATGGCTATCTTTTAGTCTGGCCAATTAAACAAATCGAATGTCAGCTGAGGGCAATGAAATCGTCCGCAATGGTTAAACAAGAGCTAAGGATTTGTGAGCTGAAGGCAGGACATAAAGACGCAAGGGATGGAGAGAGTGAGGCAGTGGGAGTAAAGAAACATGTCAACAAGATGTTTAAACACGAATTAGGCACATAAAATGGTATAAAAAGGCATAAAAAGGATTTATGCAAGACACAAAGCAAACACAATACAAAGACGAGCGAAAGTTTCTTCGATTTCGGTTGCTGTTGCTGCTGGGGCAGGCAAGCAACATAAACAGGATTACCAGAAAAAAGATTGATAGATTTTCTATTTTGTACATTTTTTTTGCTCGTATTGGCTATAACAATTTAGAGGAAATTGAGTTGCTTAGCCATGATTGATAATAGTTTTATTGATATATATATATATTTATATGTTTTGTTTGCGTTTTCTTTTCTTTGTTTTGCAGGCGCTTTGCGGCGTTGTCTTTCAAGTTCCTACAATGTCTGGCGACAAGCTGCGCATTAGCACCATGCAGGAGATCATCAAGCCGAACACTGTGAAACGCATCCAGGGCTATGGATTGCCCTTCCCAAAAGATACAACACGCAAGGGCGATCTGCTGGTTGCCTTCGATATACAATTTCCGGAGAAATTGACTGCCGCGCAAAAGGAGGTGCTGCGAGACATGTTATAGAAGAGCTGAAAACAAAGCTAAAAATGCCGCCAATAACCACGACACACACACACACACACACCCACAGACGACTCACTCAACTCTCCAATCCAGTCTGCCTTCGTTTCCTTCTCCTCTACTGCTGCTAGTTAGTCATACTAAAACCAAAATCTTTTATCTCTTAAACATAATTCACGATTGAGCATTGAATGTGTCATGAAATTCTAAAATAATTCGCATTGCAATATTTTTACATTTTTTTAATATAATAAATGATTCAAAGAAAACAATCCCCACCATCCATCGACCTGCAATAATAATAATAATAATAATAATACATAGCTGTTATATCGTCATAATTCTTAATTTATTTGTCTAAATTAAAGCTACGTATAATAATAATAATAAAAACAAAAACAAAGCAAAAAAAAAGTGAACAAGAAAACGTGAAAAACCAGCGAATTGAACAAATTAAATGTGTGTTTTTTATTCATTTATATTTTTATATATTTTTTAGATTACATTTTTTAAATTTTAATTAATTTTCTTTTAGTTTTTAATTTCTTATATTTTTATTTATGTTTTATTTTGTAGCAAAATTTTTGCAGATAATATATGATGAGAATTTATAATAAATTATATATGAAATTAGGTATAAATCAGATCTTTTCAGAATAGTTCAGTCTAACATGAAGAGGGCTTCTTTTATTTGAGAACATATAAAAAAACTACTTTAATATTTAGTTAGTTGTGTTATAAAATGATAATAATATTTGTAGCTTTAAAATATTTCAAGCATTTAAGCATATTGACGGCCAACTCCTGACGCCTTCTCGTGGACTGGGGCAGAGCATTATTGAACTACCCTTTCCTACGTCAACCTGATCGATTTTATGGGCATATAATAAAAGCTTAAAGCATGGGACATATAAAATATTTATTATTATTAAATTATATAAATATTTAATAATTATTTAATTATATACATACTTATATATATATATTACATTATATATATTAATTATTTACCAACTTTTGATTGACCTCTAAATATAATCTTATCTTAAATGCAATTATCTTCCAGGTAATGCATGTTCAGTTCTTTTCTCTTTGTATAATAATATCTTAACTAAATTTTACTATAACTTAGCTAAATTAACTATGTATTATTTTTAAATATTATATTTATATGTTTTGATAATAGCTTTGCAACTCGAAGTGACAACTATTTCCATTCATATATTCTCATTCTAATTATGCTCCAACTGCGGACGTCTGCAGCTGCGCTGAGAGTACGAATGAGCATGTAAATGGAGGGAAAGAAAAAGGGCGTGAATGATGTCAATCTCTATATAACTGGAATCTATTATGTCACCAACGCTCTCTAAGTAAGCTGCGGATCGTGGCATGGGGAGAGAAGCTCTACAGCGCTTGTGCTCTCGTAAAAACTAAGATTTCGATAGGAGAAGTAAGAAATATTTATAAATGAATATTGAAATTAATAAATAGAAGCTCAAAGCCTAATGGGAAATCGGACTTTATTCAATCCAATCAAGATGCCTGCTCATCACAATAATTCATATGAGATCTTCTCTTAACATCAACACGCTGAGTATGGCTATTGAAATATTTAATAAGAGCTGTCATGTGATGATTGCTTGTCGAACATGAGGAAATAATTTTAATTATTTTTACAATATTTCCGGCTCAATTGTAGGCAATGTAAAATTTGTCGTGAAGTCTGTCGTCATCTCTTTCAAATCTTTAGCTTCAGCTTTATAGAGCTTTATTTATTTTTTTGACGGCTAAGTTCGATAAGCTGAGCCTATATAGCCATATCCATCTGTCTGGTTTGATATCATAGAAAAATTTGTTGCTGATCATGTAAAGCAAATATAAATCGTTTAATAGTCAATTATATATTTAGTAACAACGACAGATGTTACTCATATAGAACTTATTCCCCTGCGTGCAATATTTACATTGAACTTTTGCGTAAATGTTTTTTTTCTTTCATACTAAAATCAAAGTTGTGCTTAATACAAGCAAAGAGTGAAAAGTTGTGTGTGAAAGGGAAAGTGGAAATTGTGTGTGTCTATGTGTGGTAATCGGAACGCGTTTGCCTAATTAGCTGCCGTTGGCAGCAGTTGGCAGTTGTCAAAGGAACTTGGCCAGCGTAGAGCTCGTTAAGTCATTAAAACTGCATGAAGTCAAAACTTTATGGTCTGCAAAGTTTGCGTCAAAGCAGAAGCAAACCCCAAAAAAAAGAAAAAGAACAGAACAGAAGCAGAATAACAGAGAGAAAAAAAAAAGTTGGAAGAAAAAGCTCTGGGAAAAGTGGGCAGCAAATGCAGAAGAAACCGAGCAACAACATCAAAGCCGACAAATGGTAATTCGTTTAAAAAGCAAAGCCAAGGCCGGGCCACAGACGCATTTCATTTGCAGACAATAAACTGGACAACAACAGCAACACGAGAGTCTAAATAAATTAAATTTTGAAGAACTCTTTGCATACAAAATAGACGCAGCTAAATGCAAGGCAGAGCAGTTGTAGCCGACTGCCAAATGCTCGCTTAAGTTTATAGGCGAAATGTAAGAGTTGATTGATAGAGAGTAGAAAGTTGCATCTATCTTAGAAATATATTCAATTGCTGTTTTATTAGTACAGTTGCAAGCTTGGAGTCTATAAGCTCAAAAAATATTCCATATGTTTCCAGTGGAACTGCTTGAAATCTAGCTCGAGCTTATGAAATAAATGAAGTGAGATAAAATTTTTTATATATTTTATAATACTAATATTACATATTTTTATTCACTAAATTCTAGATTTTATTTGTTTTTTTTTTTTTTTTTTTTTTTTTCAATTATGACTACTAAATTCTCTTACGAGTTTGAAATGGACAAACTTCTCTTATTAGAAAAAAGAAGAATAAATTAATAAATAAATAAAAAATAAATATATAAATAAATAAGTAAATATACGAATAAATTAATAAAAAATAAAAACAAAATAAGTAAAAAAAAAAAAACAAAAACAAATAAAAGAATAGAAACATAAAAAAGTCTATTTTAATACAAAATTCAATTTAATGTCTATTTTCTCGCACATATTCAACTTCTTAGTACCCATACAATGTTCAAAATGGAGCTACACTATTTAAGAAAATAAAAAAACTAAGGTCGAAATTTAGAGAAATTTAACTATTATCGAATTGACGTATTTTTTTTTATTAAAAATCGAACTATATGTAAGATGATAATCTTGGGTTAAGAGTCTACTAATATATTCTTCTACGTAAATTATAATATCTTTACTATTAGTCTCAAATCTCTCTCTGTCTCTCTCTGTCGCTCTCTCTCTCTCTCTCTCTCTCTCTCTCTCTCTCTCTCATTCTCTCTCTCTCTCTCTCTCTCTCTCTCACCATCTCACTCCCCCACTGAACACATTTAATCAAAAACAAATATACTCCTTTACTCTGCGAGCGAGTATATTAGCACACGACCCCCAGGCAATGCTTTGGCCTGCAACCGATACAGGGCACCAAACACATTGACAGCCCAAAAATGTGCTCGTACCTTCGTCTAGTCTCTAAGCCCGTTCGTCTCTGCCACTCCCGGCATCTTCTTAGTCTTCATTCTGGCGCAACATTGTAACAATTCGTTGCGATTTTCCACTTCTTTTGAAAGCGAGAGACCTCAACGCAGCATCAGCATCAGCATCGGCATCAGCATCAGCATCAGCTATTGCTATAGGCAGTCCAAGGGGTTTGCATCGTGGCAGATTCGAAATCTCGGCATCGACAGCGGGCAAATGTGTGAATTGAATTTTCAAACAATTTCTGTTGCAGTTCGCTTTTCCTTTTCCTTTCTTTCCTTCTCCTAGCTAAACGCACGCTGCCCCTGTGACTGTGAGTCACCCTGTTGCCAGTGAATCAAGCACTGTGCACAGTGCTCTCTTATGCCCTAATAAGGCTCTGCAAAGGTATTTGTACTATTAAATGAGGGATGTGGATTTGTTGAGTATTTGAGATAAATATAAAATAAATATAATAATAATAATAATAATAAATATAAATAAATATCTGAAATTTAAGGTTCATTTTACATTATAAAGACTTTGCATAAAGCCAACTTTATATTTAATAAACTCTAGCTAAAGGGTATGACAACTTCGTCATACGAGTTTCCACTTTCCTTTGTTATTTCGTTTCGATTTCGGTTCTGCTTTGGACTTGAAACGTGCATGATTTGAGATTTGATTTGCTGTGCGGCTGCGGCAAACGCGCTTTTGGCTACATTACAACCATGACGGTTTGCTGCTTCTCCTTCGACTCCTGCGACTCCTGCGACTCCATCGACTGACTGCTGCTTGTGATCCTTAACCAACTGGCTTTGGCACTGTTTGTCCTGTCGCATTCTGTCCGATTCGTTTGTGTTTGTGGCGGCATTTTAAACATTTCGCTCACGTTTCGGATGTTTATGCCATTAGCGTTTAAGTTCCCATACAAAATGCGAAACGGTTTGCGATTTTCCTTTTGTTCAAATCTGTTGGACGGCAGACGCAGCAGCAGCAGCAGGGGAGGAGGCTAACTTGACGTGGGGCGTGGCACATTGTTATTTGTAATCGATGCTATTGCGACTTATTGTAAATTTGTATAGAGTTTAATAAAAAAAAAAGAAGGGAATATGAAATGGCAAAATATGATGGGGTCGTTAGATATTATATTTATTATATTATATATGTGCTGTATGATATATGAGGTATAGAATTTTCGGGAGCGAAATTCAGGAGAGTGAGGGAGGGAGACGATAAATTTGGGTTATTTCTACATTTATATATATTTTTTTATTTTATTGCTTTATTAAATAATTTTGAACCAATTTTTTTTCTCATTTTAGAATGTTAGTAGTAGATAGTCATGGGTCTTATAATGTTGTTTTTATGATATTTTAAATATTTATAAATAAAAATATTTGATTAATTTTAAAATTTGTCAAAAATATTATATTAATGTTTTCCTGAATGACTTTGGAAAATTCTTATATCTAAAGAATAAAAGGAATTTAAAGAATTTTCTTTTCCAGTTCGAAATTCAAGGCATGACAGATAAAATAGGGTTTATATATGCTCTATCAGGCTGACGAGCTGTGCGAACAAATGTTATTTACATTTAAGTCCGTGCAGCTTAATGGTCAGAGGATTACCCAATAGAGAATTCCCTATTAGATTACTCTTACTTGTTGCAAATGCATTTGCTTTTAATTCTAAACAGATAATTAATAATTATCTGATAATATTTATTTTTAATATCTACTTATTTATTTCGAGGGAATGTCATTAATATACACAAATTAAAGAGTTCAAATCACTGGCAACAGGGACAGCAATTGGTGTTGCAGGCGTCGAGGCTCAGATCCATTTGATCAGACTCCTCCGGCATGCCCCACCCGTTGCTCGCCGCTGTGCCATTCGATGTGAATTCCTTGTCTCTGTCATCCTGTACCAAGTGCGCCGTCACAGTCTGAATCGGCGTATTTGAATCGTTCATATCCAATTCGCATACACAGTTGGCATGCAGATTGAAGACGGGATGAATCCATTGGCTCTTTCGATAGATTCGCTTCTTTGTGCGCATCTTTTTCTTGGTGAGCCTCTTTGGATTATTGTGAATCTTGTGTGTGGGCTTTGCAGATCCAGTGATGGCCGCCTGGATTTCCGACTCGTACAATCGCTGATGTCTCTCGGCTGTTTTCGTGCGCATCGAAATCGTGCAATAGCGACTGTTTATATGGTCTATAGTCTGGAGGGTTTCCTCAAAGGCCACCTCCAGCTGCTCCACTGTCTGCAGCGTCTCCCACAGTAATGAGTTCTTCATCATTTTTTCTACTTAAAATTTGATGTATTTGAAATTATTTTTTGATAATTAATGCTTGGATTATTATCTTTATAAATTTCTTGATTTTCTTATATATTTTTTAAATCAAATTTTAAAAATTATATACGTTTCTCTTCAAAAGTTATAAATTATAGATAAAAAGCTATCAATTACAATTTTGTATTAACTCATTTTACATATACGACTTTCACTTGACGAAGGAGTAGAGCTATACACATACATATATTTCCACAAATGTATATACATATATGTACGTATATGTTTATAGTCTTCCACAAAATCTTGGCCATAAAATCAAGTTATAAATTTTCTGTTGCTAAGTAATAAACATATTTATTTACAAATCCTATGCAAATCCTCTTTATGACTGCGGTGTTTTTTTCAGTTTCAATGCTTTAGCCTCATTCAGTTGCTACACATATCATATATAAAATAGAATTACGACATGTCAACTATATGGAGTATATGCATATATAACAACATTTTGATAAATTTCCAAAAAGCCGAAGGCCACCAATTTAATGGTGAAATGTGAAAAATGTGCACAAATTAGGGGCTGTCATAGCTCGCATATCTGCGCATTATTAACAGCTCCGCCCACAACTGCAGCCAAGTAAAAAATAAGCAATGTAGATAGGAAAACTAAGCCCAGACTCATATACAAACGAACTGTCTATACATCATATAGCCCAGGCACACACGGCCAGCCATAGAGGGGTTGGGCTTGCTGAGGGGGTCGTACAGGAGAATATCTTTTCATAATGCGCGCAGAGCGCAGAGCGCTGCCAGCAGCTGAGAAAGTAGTTTCCATTTCCGGAACATGCAAAACAACATGAGCACAGGGAAAAATGAGAAAGCAGCAGCAGCAGCAGTGGCAGCAGAGAAAACAAATAAGAGTGGGTCTAGTGGGCAGTGAACGACTGGCAGATACCCTATAAAGTAAATGACTTTTTATTTTATTTATTTTTAATTTAATATTTATTTTTTATTTTAATATTTATTTTTAAATCTATTTAATTTTTTTTTTTAATTTTTCAGTTATATATTTTCAACAAATTTAGATTTGAAAGACAACTTCATTTGCTAGTCAGTCATGTAGAATATATTTCTAAAACTCTAAAATGTGGGTAGCTCTTAAAGATGTCTAGGAATACGCTATAAAGCCTACGGGCAAAGATGGGCCTGGTTTTGTGTTTTTTTTTTCTCAGAAAGCCTAAGCCAAGCTCATCCTGATAAAAAATGTATTTTATTTATATTTTTATATACATGCATGAACTTTAGTAAATATATATCTACATCTCCATTTACGACAAACATCCAGATTTTGAAATTTCTCCTAAATACCTAACATGATATCCCATTTAAGCAACATACCTTATTCAGCCGCTTTAAATGTTTGCTGGGTATAAAAATTGGATTATATTAATTTGAATTAATAACATATTTTCCGGCAGACTTTTCCTCTGGAATGCTGTTATGCTATGCCAAACAGGGGTGGAGCGGGGGGAAAAAACCCTCAGAATTTTCTTGTTATAATTTGCTTGTCTATGCGCAACGAGGCGCGTTCTGATTTATAATATGCGTAGGTTGAAGGACTGCTATAACAACCGACCAACCTACCTACCTACGTCCTCTTCATTTGTCTGCATAGCTATGCTCGTTGTTGTTGTTGTTGTTGTAGCTGCGAGGTATTCGCCTCATTAATGTGCTCTTAATATTAAGTTAATTTGCATCGGCATTTAACGCACAGAGTTCAGTTGAACTGTTTGTAGTTTTCGGTGATTATGCTATGTACTGTGGGTAGCGGCTAAAATGCAAGCATTCCACTAAATTCTTTTGAAATTTGTTTATAATTAAAAATTCTCTAACTAAGCTTAGTCAAATATTGTTAGCACTTATTAGAGCAATGCAAAAAGTTGTTATAATTAACTAGTAAAAAATTATATTATTAATACTACTTATTTTTTAATTAAAAATAATAATAAATAAGAAATTGAGGAACTCGAAAGAAAAATAAAAAATTCAAAAGAATATTTTAACACAAAAAAAAAAAATAAATAAATAAATAAATAAAATAAAAATAACAAAAAAAAATAAAATAAAATAAAAAGTAGCTTTAGCATTGTGGCTTATATAAGTTATAAATATTGTAAAATGTTTGGACAAATCTTCTTAAAATTGTTTAAAGTTTTTTATTTCTAAATTTTGTTGAAGCTTCTTCAGCTCAACATATTGTATTGTGAGTAGTAGTTTATTATGTCTTATTTTTTTTTAACAGAAAAAATATTTTTTATTTAAATTAGATTTAAACATAAAATTCTATATATATTTATTACTATGAATAAAATTTGAATTATAAATCTATTAGTAATTTTATTTTTTTATTATTGGCTGAATAAATAAGTAAATATTTACTTACAATTTTTGTTCGACTTTTAATTTAAAACTTTCAAAGAAGGAATTCTCAGCCTATTTGAAATATTTGTCTAAATATATAAATAAATATATAAATATATAAAATATGAATATATATATATATATATGTATATATAAATATATTTTATTATTATTATTATTAAGTTTTATTGTTGTAAAAGAAACAATTCAATGGCAAATGAATCAAGGAAAATAGCTGAGAAATTAATATTAATTACTGAATTCTTCAAATATTTTACAAATATTTAGAAATTTAAAAAAATGAATGAAATAAAATTTGGCAGATTTATCAAATGAAAAAAATTAGAAAGGTATGATAATTTCATTACAATTTCCCATGCTTTAAATCTCTTCTCAACTATTTCATATTTGAAACCAAAATTTCACTCTAATGAATGTTCACAGTTTATGTAATCTAAAGTCTCATTGGCATTTGACTCAAGTTTCCAAGATCCAGTTTCGAGTTTCGAGTGCTTAAAGTGCATTGAGATTGAACCTATGTGAGAGTGGAAAGGGAAATGCGCAGCATCAGTTTCGTACACATGAAGCACATGCTAACCCTTGGCTCTGCTCCTCCTCCTCCTCCTCTTCCTCCACTGCTGGGCTAAACCTATTGCCTTGTATGCTTTACCCCCCATTGCTCCGGTTTTCCATCTCTTTTTTTGGTCAGTTAACAGTGCAACGCAACGGCAATTTATTGACTGTATTGAGACGGGCTACGTGCCGCACATAAACCGCACTTATCTGGCTGACTGACTAACTGACTGAATGCCTCGCTGCCAGCTGCTTGGCCGGCATTCGCTCTGCTTTGCTGCGTTCTGCGTCCTTCTAGCCACTTCCTGCCATTGAAAGGCGATAGCAGCCAAGTCGAAGAAAAATTGCATGCGGTTTCGAGAGCAGCAGCTAAATTAATGTGTCTGTCCATGTGCGGTGCACAGCGAACTGTTCCCCTTTGCCCACTTGCCCACTTGCCCCCTTGCTCGTCTATGCCATTTGCCAGTGCTTCCTGCTCCCCCCTGCTCCACCCGTTCATCTCACTCCTTCACAGCTTCAACTCTTAAGCAAATACTCGCAAACGTGCCCGTGGCATGCATATCAAAATGATGTATGCGTGTTAGATATGTTATAAATTTTATTCCAGCTTCAACTTCTACTTATCTGCTTACTCTTTTCGCTATGCACACATATACTACTACTACTACTACTACTCTCTTATAGCCGCAGCTGCAATCAGTTATTAAACGCTTGACTGATTGACGAGCAGTGCCATTTGATTCTGATTAGAAAAGAGCAGCCACAAATACCAACTGGAAGACAGATAGAATGGAAGATAAACAGAACGGGTAAGGGAGGGTAATGCTGAGCGAGGAAATTATAGAGAGTTAGTGGGAGAGAAACAGAGAGAGAGAGAGAGAGAGAGAGAGAGAGAGATATGCTAGAGTTATACTAGAGTCATATTAGAGAGAGACATATGTAGAGAGAGAGGGGGAAAGAGAGAAAGAGAAGAGAGAGAGATTGGAAGACTTACATTCTCAAGTAGTCCAATTGTGAATGAAAAAGAAAGACAGAAAACAGGAGAAAGACTTAATGCGAGAGAGAGAGAGGGAGAGAGGGTTTCATAGCCTATTAATCATAGGTAGGGCAATTATATAAAAGTAACTAATGGCAGAGATTGCAAATGGAAGAGTGAGACAGAAAGACAAGTGATAAGAGAGGAGAGTTTGAGAGACAGAGAGTGAGATAGAGAAAGAGTTCAATGCTCAGGTTAACGCCTAACTGATCTGAAGATATATATTAAAGTAAAACAAAATATAATTTTAACTATTTCTGAATCACGTTACCTAAAGTTCAACTATCTTAAAATATCCTTAATGCAGTCTAAGAAACTAAGTTCCTTAATCATTCTATTAAACAGCTAAGTTTAGAGGCACATCGATTTCCATCGATAATCTGCTCATAGCTAATCCACCTCAGCCAAAAAACACTTTTCCTTACAATCCACTAGAATGTCAGTAATTTTCAGCGAACGTTACTCAACACTGCCGAAGCGAAGGGTGCTTAGCGAGAGGGCAGAGCTACTTAGCATAACTGCTGCATATTTGAGAATGCAGCTGAGACCCGGCAGCCGAGGGCCAGATAATTGTGAATCCCCAACACGAGTTGCGCTTTAAATGAAGTGAAAGTCGCACTTTTATTTGTATTAAATATTTACGACAAAGCATCAGCAGGAAAAGCAATTTCCAAAACGTGGCTCACTGCAAAGTGAAATTCAAGTCCAAAGGGTAGGGCAAGTCTTAGCCTCGGCTGGCGTGATGGCCGGGCGCAACGTGCGGTGCGGGGTTAAGTGCAGCACTTGAAAGTGCTTTTCGCTGCTTCACTCTAGCTGCAGTCGATGGGGAATGAAAGTCTCGGGACCGTGGGTGGCAGTCATTAGATCTGTTAAAAGCGTCGCGTGCGCAGCGATTCGCCTCGTTTGAGTATCTCCTCGAGGCGTCGTCTTTCCTTGACTGTCAGAACCTTTTCCAGAGTTTCCAGCGTTGAGTTGATTTCCCGTTTCGAGTGCAACGGAGGCCAGAGCGTTGTGATCGAAAATGTTCTGAACGGAAGAAGTGTACGTTAGAAGTTTACAGACAGTTAAGTGCATAAAAAGAATGAGATACAACTGCATGTTAGTTATAAGTGTCGAATATCGATAAGTGTCGATAAATGTCAAAAATGAACTGTGAGTTTCTATATAGAAAGTTTTGTAGTTAAATAAGATCTTCGCAGGAGTTAACAGCTCTATTGTGAAGGCCGTGCCTAACTAGTAGTTAAGCATATGCTAAATCACTGAGTGTAAAGTCAAGTAACAGCTTATTACTCAAATTTAATTGTTAGTTAAGCGCATTTAGAATCTAGAATTTAGTATTGCTTAGCAAAACTATTAACTAGGGGAGCATATTAGATTCTTTCTCGCACAAAAAGTAGTCGAAGCAATGTGGCCTTCAATAATTAACAGTCAGTTAACATATTGTCTTCAGCAAAAGCACATGCTATCAGATTCTGACAATGTAGTTTATCTGAATGTTAAATATCTGACAAGTAGTTAAAAGTGCAACTAGTTAGCACTTTTGATTTCTGACAGTTAACAGAGATGAGCTTATTGCAATTAAACCTCTTGTCAAGTTGGAGCTGTCAAACCGTATTGTGAATGGCAAATTGGAGTTGGCTAATTGAATTCTCAGAATTTGTTCGCTCACCTGTGTACGCGCATTGCATCGATGGCGCAACGTTGCATCTGCTCGTGCATTGCCATTTCCCAGCGGAAACGCTCGTTATATCTACGAAACGCGGCTATGTAGCGTCTGTGGCATATGTCAGCGCTATAAAAAAGAGAACGAGCACGAGTATGAGGGTGAGAAAATTGTAAAATGTATTAAATCAACAGGAAATTGCAATTTTCACACAATTTGATTCGATCTTACGTACTAGGTGGGCTCCTTTTCACTCGGCTGAGGCCTCTGGCCGAAGCCCACGCGCCTGGCTAGAAGCACACGATACCATTGCTTCTGCAGCGTATTCATTGGACGCTTGAAGGGATTGGCAATGGAATTGGCGGCATGGGTCTGCGCTTGGGCTTGACTTTGGGTTGGGGCTCTATTGCTCTCCGGCTGGCGTTTGGCTTTCAGCTTTTCCATTTCGCTTTGCTTTACCGTTTTACAAGTTTTCCGTATTAAGTTAGAGATTGCTTCCTTACCGTTGGGCATTTGCCAATGCACTGTGGAAATGTTGTTGTTGTTTCGCAATTGTTGTTCCCCTTGGCTGCCGTCGATGTTGTTGTTGTTGTTGGAGTTGTTGTTGGAGTTGTTGTTGGAGTTGCTGTTGTTCGTGTTGCTATTGGCGCCGTGTTGTCAGGCAGCTCCATGACGAGTTTATCGAACCAACATGGCAAATGGGTTACGCGGCATGGCTATTGGAGGTAGATATAGAAAGAGAGAGAGAGAGAGTGTGAGAGTGAGAGAGAGGGAGAACGGCAACTGTTGCATATGCGAATGCATTTTGTGTGTTTCAGCTGAATGTGGCATATCGTTCGCTTGTCTGCCGGATGAGAGATTGATGTTCTATAAATGAATAAACGAAATGCTTTAGTACTTTGATTGAGCGGGGTTAACAAGGCAACAGCAAACCCGTGTAGGTTGACTCGGGCCAACATTGTAAAAGAAAATAGATTGTGTTTACGTTTCTATTATCAAGGATGAGTTTATTGCTTAGAGTCGACAGACGTTTTTTTTTTTTTTTTTGGCGAGTGAATCAATGCGGAATATTCTCTATTGATGATATTTTTGAGAGTTTTATGAGAGCTTTGGGCAAGCTTTTTGAGAGCTTTAATAATTATGATGTCATGTTTGATGCTGTGAGAGCTTTAAGTCTAAAAGAACTTTAATGTGAGTTTATTCAAGTTTTTTTTAGTTTTAGATTTAATGAAGCTCTCGCAGAGTTTCAATGGGGTCTTAAAGGAGCCTAGTGGATCTTAAAGAGAACTATAAAAGAACTTTAATGTAACTTTGAGTTTTAATAATAATAATAATAATAATAATAATAATAATAATAATAATGGAACCTTATCAATGGAGTCTTGAGGTGTCTTTTGGAAAGTTTTATGAGTGCTTTAGGCGAGCCTTGACACCTTTATAAGAACTTTAATAAATAATTCCTCTGCTTTTATGTCAATCATAGCAGAAGCGAAGCTTTAAAAAGCTTTAAAAGAACTTGAATGTACGTTGAGCCTCACTTCAGATTTTTCTTTTTTGTCTCTACAGCCACAAAAACTCATTCTATTGCCAAATATACACAAAAAAAAAATCCTCTAATATGCCTCATTTATGCTGATCCCGTCACAAATTCACATGCTTAATATTGTCAACAAATGCTGCCTCTTCTAAATACTCGCCTCAATAAATATCAACACATGTGCTTTTCTCTGTTGCTATTACAGGGTATGCTTCACCCTACTTAATCAGCTAAATAAACACATTTTTCAGTTGCGGCCCCCCGCTCTAAGCTAGCTTAATAACTTCTGGCCTCAGTCAACTCGCATCTAATCACTTTCATATTTCATCGAAAGGGTTAAGCACATAAAGGACACTCGTGCATGGCTTTCGGTCTCAGCTTAGAAAGTTTGACCCAGTCACATGCGATTGACAGACATATCTCCACACACCCATTCCATCACGTGCCCAAAAATAGGCCAACAACAACAGCAATAGCAAGAGGCGCAAAAACAATATGCTTTATAAGCTATAGCGTCGAGCGTGGAGGGAATTGCAGTAAGAAATCGCAGCTGTCACAGCTGCTGCCTGGCGTTGTCTCTTTGGCCGTTCGACAGTTTGACTGTTTGACTCTGCGACTATTCGTTCGGCTGGCATTTTGCCGAGTCGACAACAAAACAAAACTATTGAACTGCGCGAAGGCGCCTGTCGCCCTTTATGGCCGGTCGCAAAAGGCAATCATAGAAATGTGCTCTAATTTAAAGTGCCATAAAATAAAAACAACAAAAAATTGAAATCTGAGTGTTTTTTGTGGACAGTTATTGACTGGAAGATGATCTGTAATTTACTGGGAGTTAGTTTTTTTGTTCATGGTGGATCATGGCATTCATTCGTGTAGATTATAGCTTAGAAATCCATCTGAAACTATTGCTGGAAAGGGAAGGGAATTGCATGACAAGTTTGAAAGCCTTAGCTCTTGAATGTTGAGAGTTTGTTATTGATTTTGATCAGATGGATCAACGGAAGGATGGATGGATAAACGAGAGAAAGAGGGATAGACGATCGGATGGATGGTCGAATAGAGGGAAGGAAGAGAGGAAAGACAGCAGATCGGATGCACAGACAGCCGGAGGATCAGATGGACGGACGGATGAACAGACAGATGAACGGACAGATGGACGGACGGATGAACAGGGGAATAGATGGACGAATGTATGAAGAGCATAGATGGACGGACGCAAGTACGGATAAATGTAGGGTGAAACCCTACATTGGAAACACAAGCACTGATAGTACGCTTATCGAAAGGCTGGTCAACATCGACTTCAACTACCTATGTAATAGAACAAAATATATATTTCCTGTCTTTAGCACACATACAAAACCAATATACCCCATCTAGCCACACGCATTGGGTAAGAAAAACAACAGGAAAAGCAGATGTGCAGCCGCTGCCAAGACAGCATATGACACGAATTGAAACTGTTGCCAGAAACTGCAGTTGGCTAAAATGATTTCTATTTGTTTTTTCCACATTTTTTTATATTTTTTATGTCTGTTTGTGTTGCGAGTGGAGTTTGGTGTTTGGCTTTTGGTCGGATCGCTGGGGTCGTATCGGGTCGAGTCAGGTCGGGTCAGGTCGTGCCAATATCAACATTAGTTGCCCGTAATGTCCTGAACTTTGCGTTGTTCTCTCTGTTTGTCTTTTATGGTATAGATGTTTTTCGTTTTCATTTTTTCTTTTTTTTTTTTTTTTTTGTCAGCTTGGGTCTCAGCTGTTGGCAGCATCGTCTTTGTCAGCGCTTATTGATGGCTGCCACGGCTAAATGTTTTTCAATTTATTTTATTTGGCAATTTTTTCTGTTGTTTTTTTTCTGGTTGCGTGTATAAAATACTACAATACAATTTATTGACGTCTCATGTCCGGGCTTTTATATTGTATCGGCCTTTGAAGCGTATTACCAATTGATTGATGCAGCAACAAATTTTGCTGCATACTTTTAGGCTGACATTTAAAAAATCTCATGCGTGTCGTTATGATGGGTGTGTGCGTGTGCTAGAGCGAGACAACTAGCTGTTGCAATGCGAGCACGTAGCTGCCATTAGCCATGTAATGGCTACCGGAAGTTATTGAAATAGCATAATAAGCATATTTGTCATACGATTTGAGCTCAGTTGAATTACTTGAAAGAAAAATATGGGAAAATGTGAAAAAAAATATGAGATATGAAATTCTTTTTTTAATATGATAAAAATTGGCATATTTCAATAAAAATAAATACATTTATGACTGAGCAATATTATTATTTGAATATATAAAGTAATATTTTAAATAACTCCATAAAAATTTGAATAAAATTTAATTGAATAGAGTTCAAATGAGAAGAAATTCTTCTTTCAAAGGTATATTAAAAAAAAAAGAATTATTTTAATAAGCATAGAAAAAACTGTATAAAATTTCATTTGAGCTGAGTTCAATTATTTGAAGAAAAATATGGAAAAAATCTCTAAAAGAAGTTATTTTTCTATTATGACAAATTTTGAGAATTTTTCTTCATACATCACTCAATGCAAAAGTCAGTCAATCATGAAGCTGCTGCCTTGGCATATGCTTAATGAATCTTATTAAGCCAATAGCCTAGATCAATTAAGTTGAAAGCAAACAGTTTAAAGCATTGAACTGTTTACTGAGCGAAGACAACGAATGACAAACTGCCAAATGAGTAAATGGATGAACGGATAAGCGACAGACTGGCAGGCAGACAGAAGCTGAGGCGAATTATGTGGATGGGGCGGGACATGGCACTAGCAAATGCACAATGAGTTGATAATCCCCAAGGCAAACAGACATAGAGAGAAGTTGTGTGGGAAGGCATATGAAGTTAGCAGTGGGTTGGGTTTGGGTTGGGTTTGGGTTGGGCTTGTCTGGGAATCAGACTATGCATATAAGTATGCAAAAGCCATAAAGCAACAATAATAAACGCGCATCATCATCAGCGGTTGGTTTGTTGCTGCTGTCAGCAGAAAAGTATGAAATATCATCTAAAATAGGAAATGCGTAAATGCGAAATCCAACGCAACGGAAACGCAGCTCAACGTACGCTGATTCCCAGCGAGGCACACACACACACACATAGTCGCCTTTATATAGCGAGTGTATGAAAGTCAATTTTTCATTTAGATAACTTTGACATACGCAAACGTCATGGCTTGCTTTAGCCCCTGGCAGAGGCGGTGGTGGTGGTGGTGATGGTGATGGTGGTTGTTGTTTGGTGGGCGTGGCTGGGTGGCTATGCATAACGATTTAGATTGGAGTTCAGAACAAGTTCCTGACAGGCTGCTACTGATGGCGCCCAGTCGGGCACAAAGCGCCAAAATGCGGGCAACGTTTTGATAAATGAATATTCGACAAAGCCAAAACGAGGCGAATGTGAGTGTGCGTGTGTGAGTGTGTGTGTGTGAGTGTGTGTGGCTTAAATGAAATGTTAACAATTAAAAGCAGAAAGCACGAAAAGACTATCAAAATACATAATAAGCCGCTGAGGCTGTTTACACGCGCGTTCGCCTTAATACGCGGCGTATGCGCAATATTACGATTATAAATTATGCTGCCTCAAACTAAGGGCTGACTGCTGCTTGCGAGTGTCTTTTGCGGGGTTATGCCTCAGCCTGTTTAGTGTAAAACTAAGCCAAACAATATTATGATGAGCCATGCACAAGTGGCAAAAAGGGATAAAGTCCCCTCTATCAAAAAATTCAGCTTCAAGTGGGATTTTCATTATTTTCAGCCAGGCCAAGGCGTGTTTGTTGTCTTAGCTCAAATGAAAACAAGTTATTTTGTATTTGCGCAGCGCCTTACACATTGTTATAATCATAAAAAGTATTAAAAAGTAACAAGGGTGCGGCAATCGAGGGGGGTGAGGGTGAGGGTAAGGTGGCCGTCAGGTGGGTCGCCGTTGCCATTTGAAGTTGATTGCCCATTTTTGCGGAAGCTACACTTGTTTATCTACTTGAGACCCAATGTGAAGAGCTACTCCGAGGGGGTTGCACAGCGAGGGCGTGGGCAAGGCCCGCAAGCAAGCATATTGAATGAGAATCTGGTCGCGGCTTGTATGCTTACGTTAGCGTGAAATGATGTTCAGGTAATAAAGCCAAGGCATGCTTTCAGCTTGGGCTTAGAACGTTGCACAGGTGCGCTACACGAGGGTGAGCATATTGATCTTGATTGTGATAAAAGAAGTTGATACGAATCATGGAAGTATAATGAATAAGATTGAGTGGATAGAAAAGCTTTACTTTTAAAGAAAAAAATTTTGACCAGAGCAAAAAAAAAAAAAAAATCTTAAACAATTTGGAAGTCTACTGGTCTAGCTTATATTATGTACAAAAATAATAAAAATTTGTAAAAAAAAAGAAAAATTAAAAATTAAATTTTGTGTTTGCATTATTTTTTGTTATTATTTTTTTTTTATTATTTTATATTTTCATATTTTTATATAATAATTTTTTATATATTATATTATTATTATTATTATGAATGGAGTGAAGCAAAAGTTTCTGTTTATTTTTTATATATTTTCTTATTTATTTAATTTTAAGTTTAAATTTTTGTTATTTTATTTTTTAATAATATATTTTTTGTTTCAGTTATATGTTCGCTCTCTCTAGATCAATATAATTCTTTTGCACAATCTAAAACCTTTTTCAACTAACATACTCTACATTCAAAAACTAACCAACTTTATTTTTCAATTCCGATTCATATCGACTTCTCAGCTAATAGGCCCATGCTATCGCACCGTAGCGCCACACAATCATATTTCACGCTTTGGTTCATTCAAAACAGTCAAGTGAAAGCGAGACCATGGGCAATATTTTATGAGCCTGCCATAACGTCAGCTAAGTGTTACGAGCATGGCCTATGCAGATTGTAAATTTCGAGCTGAAATCCCTTTAAATTGCAATCGAGCTGGGCTTTGGGCCTAAACTATAGGCTCTTTTATGATTGAGACTAAGTAACAGCAGCTGCAATGGTACACAGTACTTGAATACCCTATACTATATATAGAATAGGTAAAGATGGGGTATATTGATTGTGAGTAAAGGTTGATGGAGATATATATTGAAGTACGAGGGAAGCTAGAAAAGTTTCGGTCTATTTCAGTAATCCGTTTATCAATCTTTGTGACTTTATAGATCTCAAGCTTCAGAATTTATTAGAGAGCTATTATTTCTTGCTTTTCGGCATACTTCTTTTCGAGTGCAGTCAGAGAAGTTTATGTCCAGTTCTGCTAACTATTTGCTACTCGAACGTTTTGCAGGTATTTAGATCTAAACACTGAATTTGACTCTGATCTAGGGTTTTTTTCTGCATTCATTATATCTCTTTTACGGGGTGGTCATAGAAATTAAATTTTTCTTCCATTATCATGATGCCATCTATTTAATATATTTTCAATATAAGCCTATCGATACTTTTTCATTCGTTTTCGATTAAAATCGATAACAAATTAAAATATATTTGACTATTATAGAAACCGCAGTATCTCATGCCTAATTCAAGCTCTCAGTTTCATAGTTAGGGTATATCTTAGTCGAGTTTCACCCTCTAGACGCTTCTTACTTATTATTAAAGCTTCAGTTGAAAACTTAACCTTCAATATGGCAACCGTAAATGTGCACAACCACACACACACACACGCACACACACACATACTTTCCTATATTTCCACACACACACACACACATACACTTACCCACACCTATAGCATCGTCCCCATCCCATACATTCACACAGTCTTAAAATACATCTAGCGCGTGAGCACGTGTTGTTGTGTTTGCCCTTTCCTTTTCAATGGCGGCAGCTGGACGCAGGTGTTGGAGCGGCTGCTGGGTCCGGGTAGCTGGCGTCGCCAACAAAGATGCCAGACCGACTTGGAAGCCACAGAGAAGCAGTAGGAATTACAGCAGCAACAACACTAGTAGCAGCAGCAGCCACCCAGACGACCAGCATTCAGTTGGTAACAATTTTTTGTGTCTGCGCACCTTGAAAATCCTTCGACTTTTGCGGGTCCGCATTTTATTCCTTATGGACAGGTGTGGAGAAGGTGGCGAAGACCGAGTTGCATACCTTTTTGGCACTTTGTTGAATTTATCGCATAAGCTTTGAGCATACTTCCGGGTAATTGGCAACACCATGTACTACACCTATCTCTCTCTCACTCGCACACTAGTTCTCTCTCTCTCTCTCTCTCTCTCTCTCTCTGTCGCTGTGTGTGCGTTGCGCATTTAAAGGCGTTAAGGTGCAAATTTATTTGCACGAAACCTTTTTTGCCAACGTCCGTCGTAATGAGCACTTCTGTGTGCGTTATATTTCTTCGACCCTGACATATGGCCAGGCGTTCCAGTCGTCGGGTCTCCTTTCGTCCGGTCTGTCTGGGAGGCTCGTTAAAGACGTCTGAAGTGGCTGCCAGTGGCTGGCATTTTTCGCACTTGTGGTTTCATGTTATTGTTCAAAAATTGTTAAGCACATTTAAGCCTGATTTAGTTGCATATTTATTGTATTTACGCCCATTCCCATTCTCCATTTTAATGAGTTATGTAAACTGTTTGGGTCCTGCCACTTTACGTGTGCCCGGCTTAATGTGAACTCCTGCGCTCTGGGCTCTTAAGCAGCGTACCAAAATCTATTTATTACTTTTAAGGGGGCTGCAAAGGAAAAAGAATTTATATTAATATATGTATATAGTTTGGAGTGGTCTTAAGGTAGACTTAAAAGTGTGGTTTATGCTTTTTCTTAGAGTTTCTATGGAGGGCTGAGGAGGGTAACATTGTTATATTATAACTTTTGAAGATTGTATAAGAACTTGGGTTTAAGGTCAAGGTATAGATATTTCAAGTAAGTAGGCTAAGAACTCTATTATTGGCATTTTGTGCAGAGTATGAGCTGTTAAGAAGTTAAAGGGCTTTGATTATATCTGTCATGTAGCTAGTTTTTGGGTTTACATTTAACAGAGCATTTACATTAACACATTAATTAATTATTTATGTATTTTCGAATCCCTAACCTCTATATTAGTTAAAGAGTTCATATTTTTTTTTAGCATTGAATTAACAGAGCACTAACTTAAGTTAACATTAACAAAAAATGTCTATTAACAGTAGCATTTCTAGAGCGTTACAGTCGTCTCTCTTATTCCTTGCACTTTTATATCTACTTAATAGCTATAGATTAGAAATGGATTTAACAGAGCTACAACATATTTGAACATAGCTAGTGAAAGGCTGTTAGCATTAATATGTTTACATATAAATATTTTTATTTTTATCGAGTTCATTTTCATTGAATAATATTAGCAGTAGCAGCAAAAGCTCAGTTAACATTCTAATATATACATGAATATTTTTTTTTTTTTTTACCCACTTAATATTCATTGAAAAATTGATACTTGTTGGCATAGATTTAATAGAGCATAAACATAGGTAAACGTTTGCAGTGAAATCTGTAACATTTATTTATTTTATTTTATATTTTTAGCTATTTTATTTTTATTGAATATTTCATATATTTTTTGGGGGCTATACTTAACAGCGCATTAACATAAGTCAACATTCTTAGCAAAGAGAGCATTTACATTTCTTTATTTGTATTTCTATTTTAAACCTTTTCAATTTATTTATATATTTTTTTTGGGTCTAGTAAATCTTTGCTTTTGTGTACGTCTTATCCATATATTTTATTTAATTTTAGGTGCCATAAAAAGCTTTCCAAGAAACTAGCTGCCCATGGCTGTAGTTGCCGCTACACCTTTGCGCGCCGCCACCATCTTAAGCGAAAGGGACAAAAACATGTCTCTTATCGTAATCTTTGCCAGACAGCTGCGTTGGCTTTCCGTTGGGCTACCCCCGGCAAGCCTTGGCTACTAAATGCTAAGCGACCCTTTTTCGATGATGATGATGGAAAGCCCGATGCCGCATTGCTTTATGGCCATAAATATTTCATTATGAATTCAGTGTTTTTTTTCTTCTTATATTTTTGGTAGCGCATTTCGACATGCTATCTACATTTTGGCTGGAGGGGCAAAAGTTGGCCCGTAATAAATAATAAAAAATGCAATCCGTTGCCGCCTCACTGAACCTGCGCCGGGCAGCCAGGCGAAATTTTTGTTTTTACGCATCAAAATGTGCCGCACGGTAGGGTTAAGAATAGCTAAGTATTGATGTTAGCTAGAATAGACGAGCAGTTGTTGGCTTTGAGCAGGAGTAGATGGAGTGGGAGGAGCAGGAGCAAGATATTCTCTCGCTGTTCGTGACATCTGCAGGTCGCATTAATAATTAAATCAAGCAATAAAAATTCAGCACGAGTGGCAGCAGTCCGAAACCCTTCTCCAGTCGAATTTGGCTGCAAAAGCACAGCTAAATATTAAAATGGAATTCTTTGATTAGATATACTTGACTTTATTTTTGATGACCTCTCTTTAAATGGCATTGGCTATAAATATTATATGCCTGCTGTGGGTATATATTTTTAAGGGGATTTTTTTTAATAGCACTTAAAAGTTTAGAAGTATTTTTAAATTAATTAAAATACGCGCTGAGTTGGGTTAGGTTAGCATGAACGTGGTAATAAGCAAATTGTTTACATTTCTATATACTTTATAAAGTCTTACAGTTTAGAATGCATTATAAAAACTGCTTGGATGAAATTCTATGTATATCAAAAGCTTAATGAAAGCACCCAATGAAAACACCTTAATGAAAGCACCCAATGAAAGCACCTTAATGAAAGCGCTCAATGAAAGCACCTTAATGGAAGCACCCAATGGAAGTTATTGAGAAGCTTTCATCATCAAAACAATTTAATTCTTATCTTTATCATATCTATTGTGTATAAAATATTATTTGACTGAAATGAGAATATAAATTATTAAAAAATATTCAACCGCCTCCACAATGTATGCAATGAACCAAATTCAATTGGCATTCTCAATGTAATTCCCCACTAAAAAATATACATAAATATCTATGCACAGATAATTATGTCTGTATGTATGTATCTATAAATACTTGTATATGTATATATTTTGCTGTGTATTTATTTGCACACGAATTGCTAAATTCATAATAAATTAACATTGTCTTGGAAAATTGAAAATGCCGCCTGGAAAAACATTCTTACGCACGAATAATTCAGTAATGAAGAGCGGACGCGGCTCGAAGGATTCCCGGTACAGAATCCATTGCCTGACAACTAAGTAGAGCACGAAGAAGTTGGAAATGCTGAAGGACGAAGAAATAAAAGATGTTGAGCAAGAAGAAGCAGTAGAGCTGCTGGCAACATTGTTGTTAATATTTTGTGCAGCGTTTCGCAAATGCGATTAAAATTGTTCAAGAAAATTACGCCAAGAGATTTACGCGCATTGTTATAAATATATATATGATGTTATATACAAGTAAATAAATATATATATAAATGTATGTATGTTTGAGAAATCTTTTTTAATCTAATAAAAATAGTTCATAAATTCGCAGATAGAAATTCCAGCTGCGTAAAGGAAATTACAACAAAATTAAGAAACTTCTTGGCAAAACAAGCGAGCGACCGCTCGCAGTGCGTGCTCAACTTCAAGTTTAATCAATAAAAGCCGCATGGGGGCTCGCTAGCTCCAAACTTCAACACACATTCGAGCACAAACCCATGCTATAGCACACTCTTTTCTTTTTTCATCCATTGAATATGTATAAGAATTGGGTATATTAGCATTTTGAAAATATATTAATGGTATTAAAAATTTGCTTTTGTTTACATTTATACTCTATAGCTATTGATAGTGGGGCTAAATATATATATTTTTTGTCTTTCAGTTTCATGAAATCTGAATCAGTTTCAGCTCACTTATATATGTGTGATTGGGAACTATAGAACAAACGATCTACTTCTTACCTTTCATAAATCTAACTATCATTCGATTTCTATCAAACTATCAACAAGTTCCTCCCTCAGTTCATCTTTTAAAACTATCGATAAGTTTTGTCGTCTGCGATATTTGAACTGCTTTTTAAACTGGTCAGTCGTCTCGTCTTTTGAACACGCCAAGCTTAAATATTTTAAGAGATTAAGGATTATAAATATTGCATTCTATAGTTTAGGTTACTTAAGCATTTCATAACTGCTGAATACTGAATACATTCTCTCTTGACATTCAAAACTTTGATAATCGATAAATATCGATTTAAAGTTTACATCATCATCTACTTCAAGAGCTTAACTAACGGAATCTGATATAAATAATGTAAAAAGAACTCACAAAAATTTTTTTTTTTTATCATTATTATTATTCATTATTATTTTTTTTTGCTCCTTCACAGGGCATCTCAAACTCTTGCATTCGCGTGCTCACTAGCCCACTAAACTTACATTTTTTTTCTCTACTTTTCATACGTCTACTTCAGAGTTATTGTTGTTATCATGCAACCCCGTTGCGCTTTGTTATAAACTTGCTGAAATTTTTATGAAAAGCATTCTCATCCGTGCTTGAGTCAGCGTTCCGCTGCCTCTTCCGCTCCATCCGAGCAGCGTCTGCTCCAGCTGCTTTGTAGGTCCTGGACCGTGGGTCGCGCCCTTTGAGGCTGTTACCATATCTCGTTGCCTGCTGCCAAGGCGTTTGTAAATATTTTAATTGAAATTACATTTTAGCTCGTTTCTGCAGCTTACTTAACAAGCTCTTAGACGCTGCTCCTGCTGCCTGCTGCCTGCCGTCTTTTGGCTTTCACCTTTTTCGGTTTTCGGCTTTGGCCAGTCTTGGCAACTAGCCAGGAAAATTTCGCATGAAATTGCCTGAGGTCAAAGGCGCAACCAAAGCCTTAGAACTAATTGTGTTTATGGAAATGTATTGAAATTTAAATGCCAAAAGATGCCGAGATATATTTTAATTGGTATATTTAGAGAAATTAGAGGTCTTATGGGAATAACTTAAGAAAGTTTCAATAAAAAAATAAATAATTAAAGAAATTAATACTGATAACAGATAGGAGAAAAAGATGAGATAATAAATACATTTCCTTTAGTAATTTCAAAGAGTTTTAAAATTTATTCATTTATTATTATTATTATTATTATTTTATTAATTAATTAGTATTTTAATTTATTTATTTATTTTTTTTTTTTTATCAAATGCTTGGGAAAGTCTACTTTGAGGCAAAACATGAGCCAAGGCTTTAAGAGTCGATGTTCTTACTTTTTACTTTTTTTTTTTTTATTATTTTTTTATTTATTTTACACTTCCTGCTATTAACTGTCACTTATCATATTAAAACACATTTTCTTATAACCTCTGCATATATAAAATATATATTTATATGCAAATATATGTATTTATTCATACATATTTATATATGTATATATCTTAGTCTCCTCTAAGTCAGTGTCACAAAATTTGGCATGCAAAAAGTTGAGGCCACAATTCGAAAGTGACTTTTGCATTGAGTTTCAATAGCAGAGACCGGAAACTTTTCCAAAGCAATTAGATAACGGCTTTTGCTGATTTTGAAGTTTTATCAGGGACGGGAAAGGGTTTCGGGCTAGGGAAGCAGTGGACTATGAGCTAAGCTTTACAAGATACTCATGGACTTTGGGTCACATATAGAGTTTAATCAGCGCAAAGTTTTCTATGCAGAAGAAGTTTTCAAGCAGCTGCAGTTGACCAGAGACTAGATATACCTGAATGTGTGAGTGTGTCTATACCTCTATGTATGTGTGTGTGTGTGTGTGTGGAAAATCTCAGAGCCAAGTTCTATTTAGCTTGAATAATATTTGGGCAAGCGTTAACGGAAATGGCCTCTAAGTTGAGTGTTTTCCTGGCCCGAGCTTAAACAAAGAAAAATATTTAAGCACTTAAGTGTGGCCACCGCCCAAAACCTCCCTGCTGCTTTAGCCTGCCTCCAGCCACAATTGTGGGTCTAGTCCGGTTCATTTTGGTCCACTTTAGTTTTGGTTTGGTTTGTGCGTGCGTCCACTCAGAAATTAGTTGTAAGATGAATGGCCCAAAGTCGCAAAGTTTTGCAGTTTTTACTTGGGGATTTAGTGCAGGCGACGGCTGTAACTGCCTGAGCGGACTAACCCCCTCCTCCCCAGCCCATGAATCCATCCCCTGCAAAGACCCCCCCTCATCCTTGCAGCCAAGTGCATGCCTTTGACTCTACATCATGCTCTTTAGTCTTTATTTAAAGCAAAAACTTTTTTAATGAATGCTCTCAGTTTGTGCACATATTTTTAATGCATAGTTCATTAAAAAGCAACTTTGCTTTCATTTATTTTTTTTTTTTATTATTTCTTAACTATTTGCCGCAGAGAGCTCTTAGCTTCAGATTTATGTAAGGCTTATTCTATTAGCTGAGCACAGGCTTAAAATGGACTTGAAAATTGGCTTCGCAAAGCAGTTAACACACGCAGCTTAAACATTCATATTTGAAGTGTAAAAGAGAGAGAGAGAGAGAGAAAGAGTGAGAGAGCGAGAGAGAACAGTGAGTTGGGGCTTTACAAAATTTAAGTTTTCCCTGTATAAAATTCATTTGCTCTCACTCAAGTCTAACGAGGAACTACTGTAGCATCAAATGGCTTTTGAGCTGAAACTAACTTAAAAGCCCTTCAGCTTCCATTTAAACTTCGATTTATAGCTAAATAAATATTGTTACATAGTTATATTTCACATATAGAGAATCTGATATATATTTATTTTTTTTTAAATTTTCATTTTGAGCTGCCAACAAATTGCATTGCTAAAAATGAAAGCAAAAACCATAAACAGACTATTCGCAAAAATAAAAGTAGAGAAGAAAATATTGTGGGCAGCACTCTGACGGGTTGTTTGTTGCTGTGCCTGCGCCTGTTCATTTGTTTTTTTTTTTTTTTTTTGTTCTCTTTTATTTTTTTGATCTATTGATAGTCAGATCACGTAGCATCAACGAGAAAAGCTGATACGCCGTGTATAATGGGATTTGTTTATTGGTATCATTTGCGCCAACTTTTTTCGGTTTCAATTTTTTGTTGTTTGTTCTCTGTGAGGCAACCCCCGTTTGGAGCTCTGCACACTCACACTCCACTTGGAATGTATCCATTTTCGTATGCGAACCCCATGACTGCAATACTAACCCCTCCTCTGTCCACCTCGCAAAAGTTTCGTATTGCGTTTTAGAGTGCACACAACGACGGTACATAAGTAGCTAAAGTGGCACGAAAAACGTACGCGAAGCTAATCCCGAACAGCCAGAGTCAAACAGCCAAACAGCCAAACAGCTGACAGCTGGGCTATAGACATGGCCAGAATTGAGCTGGGGGCGCTGCAGGTGCGCGGCGGGCACGTGATGCTTGAGCTTGCCATATTGACACTTTCAACAACTTGACGCGCCAAAAGTCATAAAGGGAGTCAAAAAAGTTTCCGATTGCATAGAGCTTGCCACTGTGGTTCCATTGGTGGCCTGCATAAAAGTAAATCCTTGGCTTTTGCTGCTCGCCACTTAAACTTGTTCACAGTCGAACCTTGTCTTTAAGTGCTTGGACGTCTGGGCTGGGTGTACTTTTTTTTTTTTCTTTTGGCGGGTTGAGACTGAGTGAGAGAGAAGGGGAGAGTGGCGCTGTTGTGTGTGTGTGGCTTGGCATTATTTTCATTGTCGCATTTTTCATCATCAGGCTGCCTGAAGTTTTTATGACTCTCTCACACTCAATTCTCACTCACTCTCTCGCCCACTCTCTCCCTGTCACTTTGCTCTGCACCTGTGCGTCGCTTAGCTCATCGGCTGCTGCATATGCGTGGGTGGTTGGCTTGGGCTGTCTATTCTGGGTGGTTGGTCTGGCTGCTGCGTTAGTCTGGCTGGCTTTTTGGAGTCACGCTGGCTGCTCTCAAAGTCGCCGTCGCCTGGCAATTGCCACTTTGCAGTCTGCAGTCGTTGCTTTCATTGTCTCTTGTGCAGGTTTGCCTTCCATTTCTTTCTCACTTTCTTTTTTTTTGGCCAAATCTCTTTTGAATTATTACTGTAATTACCGTTGAGTTTCGCCAGGCATCATCATCATCATCATCATCAACAGCTAGAGCTAGAGCTAGAGCTACAGCTGAGAGCTAAAGCTTCGCCTAGGTGCTGTGTTGTGACACCGCTGATGACTGTGTTGATCCGACGATTATGATTTTATTACGTTTTCGTGTAGTTGTGCTTTGTTTCCTTAATTTCATGCCAAGCTCAGTCGCCTCTCCTGCTGCACCCGTGGCGTGAATTATGGCCCTCGATTTGGTCGCAAATATCTCTAGTCCCACAATCAAATCTAATCGCTTGCAATAAGGCTTGCCTCCATCTTTATTTATTTTTTTTGTTGGTTTCTGGTTTTTGTCCACTGGATTTTCGCTTTGATAAACGAGCCCCAGGAAAAAAAAAAAAAAAAAACTGTCGCGCTTAATTGTAATTGTACCGCAGGGCGCAGAGATGAATGCTTTGGAATGGACGTGGTCTCTGTACCATCTGAATATCTAGTGTTTGTTTAGCTATTTTTCGTCACCTTTTGATTTTTTGTTGTAGTGCCTTGCTTGATGGGCTGCTAATCAAAATTAATGCAGGCCGAAGTGTTTTGTATAAGTGGGACATTTTAGGAGATAAGATTATATATATAGGAATACATATATCTGTATATGTTCATTTATATAGATAAAGCGAGAGGCGTAATTTCTAAGTCTTAAGATTTATATCAAATTTTAAGATCTTATTTATATAAATTATGGTAGAAATATATACTTATACATATTTAAATATTTTTTTTGTACATAATAATTATATTATAAATAATTATTTAATTTTATGGTTATTCTGATGGATAAGTTTATATATATATCAAAAGTCAATTAATAAGTATATTGACGATATAGATAGGTGTATAGATAGATAGGTAGGTGGATGGTTAGATAGATAGATAGATAGGTAGATATATGGATGGATAGATAGATAGATAGATAGGTAGATCGATAGATATATGGATGGATAGATAGATAGTTAGATAGATAGATGGATGGATAGTTAGATAGATAGATAGATGGATAGATGGATAGATGGATAGACAGATAGATAGATAGATAGATAGATAGATAGATAGATAGATAGATAGATAGATAGATAGATAGATGGATGGATAGTTAGATAGATAGATAGATGGATAGATGGATAGATGGATAGACAGATAGATAGATAGATAGATAGATAGATAGATAGATAGATAGATAGATAGATAGATAGAGAGATAGATGGATAGATGGATAGATAGATAGATGGATGGATGGATAGATGGATAGATAGATAGAGTGATTGATAGATAGATAGATAGATAGATAGATAGATAGATAGATAGATAGATGGATAGATAGATAGATGGATGGATGGATAGATGGATAGATGGATAGATGGATAGATAGATAGACATATAGAATTATATGGGTGATCGAAAATATGTAGATAACTGTATATGGATATAATGGAAAATAGAAAAAAGAGTTATCCATTTACGAATACCATATAGTAAATCAATAGGAATATGAATTGAAAGATATATGAATTGAAATATATATATATATTTATATATATTTATATATGCAGATACAGGTGTAGATAGATAACTAAAGATATAGATAGGTGAGTATAATATGCAAAATCAATAAAGTGTAGCAAAGTTTCAGAAACATTTAAATAATATATTTTATTTTTCTGTTTGCTGAATTATAATTGAAGTTAATATATTTTTATCTTTGGGAAATACGACGACTTCTTTAACTTTATCCTATACAACTTGAGCTCCCAAATATATAAAGAGTATAATTTAATAAAATTTAGCTTTTAACTTCACTTTGAAAGCTTATCAGACCTTTTCAGTAAGTTTTCCATTCACAGCTCGTTATAGGCCAATGAAGCTGACTACTTAACTTAATGCGGAATAATTTACTCTCAATTTTGCACTGAAAACTTTCGACATTAATTCAGCTGTTGAGTTAAGCTTAACTGCAGTCAGGCATTCGGCTTGTTTTCTTAAATGTCAGGCTGTTAATCCCTTAACCAGAATGCGCCACAAAAGCTACACTATCAACCCACTCACCAACTATCAACCCAGTCACACATTTAACTCTTCGACGCGACTATTAAGTAGAATGTAAACTGCGCGTCGCACATTCCACAATCCAAACAACAAGACAGACAAATAGACAGACAGAGAGAGAGAGAGAGATACAGCTATAGTCGAGTGCAGCATGTGTGTTGTGGGAAATAGTGAGGGGGCGTGGCATGACGTTAAGGCGTACGAATTTCGACACATGTTGCCGCAATAAAAATGTCAACACACACATAAAACATCTTCTAAAATGGCATTTGCGAAGCGGCGTAAAATTCCAGCAGCCCAAAAAATTTGAAGCATAATAAATGGGCAGAGCTATGTATAAGTGTGTGAATGTGTGAGAGTGTATGAGTGTGTCCGCGTGTGTATGGCAATTGTTTCCACACACACGCACGCACACACACACACACACGCACTACGTGCTTAAAGCTCAACGCCATTAAACAGGCATTCCTCGGCTATATATAAATTTATAGAGCAAAAGTAGAAGAAAGTGTGAGCTCTAGAAAGTTAGAGAGGGTTGTCTGTGTGTGTGTGTCCTTTCTCTCTCTCTGTGTGTGTGTGTGTGTGTGGTAAATGGTGTCTGCGTTCCGCTAGACGCGTTTCGCTTTCACTTGCTGGAACCAAAAGTCGCTGCGTTTACGGTTTTAGTTTGTCCCTGACTCTGGATTCTCTCCCCCCCCCCCTCAACTACGACCCTGTTCTTGAGCCTGTAGCATGTGCATGGAATTTGATAAAAAAAAAAGCTGCCTTTAATGAGATAATCTACGCGCTGAGCGCTCATTTTATATAATTGAAGGTTCACTTGCCATACAAGCATCAGGCCAGGCCCCCAGACCAAGCTCAACCCCCAATGTCAAGTTGCCAAGTCGAGACCCCCGTTCGACCGCCTGCTGATTACAAGTGCTTTCAGCCTTTCAGGGGCCAGGGGCCAGGGGCAATGCGGCGAGGCTGGAGCTCGGTAATGATAGTGCCCCGACCCGTACGTGCGTACAGCATGGCAGTACTCCACCACAGTGGATGCTTTGGGGGGGGGGGGGGGGGGGGGGGGTTCTGCACTTTGTGGCGTCTTGCAACGAGGCTGTAGCTGGAGCCTCGTGGCATGGTAATCTGCAATAAATGAGGCACGTTGGAAGATTTATTTGATTGCTTTATTTAATATTTTAGAAAAGGCAGATGTTTCCCAGCCGATAAACCCGACTAGCTCTAAAAAAAAAAAATTCCCAGACAGCGCTGACGTTGAATTATGACAGACGTAATGAAATTTTTAACCAATGGCTGGGATGGGCAATGGCAACGGCAACGGCAACGGCAACGGCAAAGTGAGCTCTTGATTGTGACAGCTGGAGATTGTCAAGGTGTTGACATAAATGGAATGTCAAGGAAACAAAACAAAAGCTAATTTACATATATGTTGCTGGCATAGCAAATGCCATTGCGAGTTATGAATGAATTATGGGGCCAGCAGCTATGCTAGCTGACTTTATTTATGGGAATTCCATTTAAAACATATTTGCTAAATATATTTGAGATTTTTATTTTGTCTACGTCGAAAGTGTGAAATTTGTACATGTGTCAGAATTTTACTGCGCGAATATTTGCAAAAAGCCAAAATTGAATTGCAAATTGAATAATTTATTATAGAACATTTTGAATATGATGTAGAGTATTTAGTACTTGGATATATACAATTGGTATATAAGAAATATGAAAATAATTTTGAACAATTTTTTTTCAATATTTGTACATAAAATGCACAAATTCAATTAAGCCTCGCTGCATTCGAACCCATAGCCAAATTTTGCCCATTCACTCACAAATTTCATTATGTCATTATTTCATTATCATTTTTATTATTACCACATCTCTCCCATTCATAAGCTACCTCATTACAACCGTCAGCAAATCCCTAATGCTTGGAAATTTTTATCCAGTTCTTTGGCGCTTCATTAGGGAAAATTTTTTCAAAATTCTCATCGTTCACATAGCACATATTCATCATACGCCCCGTTGGTCAACATAGCAGCAGCAGCAGCAGCAGCAGTAGCTATGCCTCTATCATATGGCTTAGCAAACGAAGCTTCCCACATCAATTAGGTTTATATAGCGTATGCGGCGCGTAGTGCGCCATCTATCGGGCATCTATGCCAACACAAACGTGCAGCAACTAACAACTAAATTTCATTAAGCCGCATCGCACAAATTGAACTACAACCGGCACGGCAACAACAACAACAACGATGATGATGATAAAGTGTGGGTCCATGCAGAAAATTTAAGTGCCCCGTCGACCGACCAGTGGAGCAGTGGCGTATTGCCCCATGGCGCAACCAAACGAACCAATTTCGTAGACCCAAAAAAAAAGTGGGAGCAGCAGCCGGAGCGGCAGCAGGCGGAGCAGCCGTAGCTAGCAAGTCGTGCATGAAGCGCAGGACGAAGGACACAAAAATCAGGCAACGGAGCATGACAAGCAAAACGCAACGTAGCGCATCCTGTGCCACAGTTGCCACAGCAGTTGCTGCCACCACAGATCGCCTGCTGCTGCCACTCTCTCCATCTCCCTCTCTCTCTCTTTACTGTGTGTGTGATAATAAAATGAAAAGTTTGAGCAGCGGTCCAGGGCTAACAGTTGAGCAGGCCAACGGCGCCGCACCGCATGTCTGGCATATTTAATTTATTTATTTTATGCAAATTTCGGATAATGTATCTGCGGCCGCAGGACACAAAACAACAATAACAACAACAACAATGGAGAGCTTAACATCAAGGGGTTTTCCTGCAAGGTGGCGCCTCGCCTCGCCTCTCATCTCATCTCATCTCATCTCAACGGCGACCAACAAAAAATTCTAATGAAAGCAATTGTTGCCAAACCGCGCACAAAATTATGCTGCATGCAGGCCACGCCCACAACGGCTGGCGATATTTGGCATTACACGGTTCATTGTCTAAAGTGGCGCTCAGGGAGGCACCACCCAAAAAAAACCCACCCGCACCGCCCTAACCCAGCCGAGCCAACGTATCTATTGTATTTATTCAAAAGTTTGAAGCCGCCTGCTTGCACTAACTACTAATGTGCGGTTGCCTCTGTGCCTGTGTGTGTGTGTGTGAGGTGGGCGTGGCTTTGTGCACAAGTTCTATCTAGCGCCATTTGCTTTTTATTGTTAAACTGCTAAAAAGTTTTACCATAATTTTAGCTTTCAGCTTTGCTACTTTTTTGTAATTTTCAAACGCGAGAAATTGCAAATATAAAGTCGAAGCTTCCATATCCCTTATAAGAATAGTCTGGTATTATAAGAAAGTGTACTTATGCTATATATCTGAAAACAGTTTATTCGATAAAGAAAATAAATAATAAATATTATGTTTTATAATAAGAGTATTTGAATAGGTGTGGAAAATTTATTCAGTAGGTTTATGCCGAGTGAAGCTTCCTCAACTTATTAATCATTAATTTTCTTTTATGTATATTTACTATTTATTTTAAAATACAGATGTGAATAAATTCTAGAGCCTAGAGATGATAGAGAATCAGATTGTAAGCTCGGATATTTTGACCTTGGTTTACTCTCGAGCTCAGTTCTTACGCTCAACAAATTTATATTATATGTATCATATTTTCATTTAATTTATATTTTATTTTTATTTATTATATATAAATTATAAATTTTTACAATATATATATTCTTTTATTTTTTAAATTTAATTTTTTTGCTATAATTTAAAAAATTTTGTCGACATAGATAAAATATATTTTTTTTATAATTATACAAAAATGCATTTAGTATATTTATTTATGTATCATATTAATTTTTTTTTTTTTTTTTAATTTAGTTTTTATTTATATTTTCTGAATTTTTTTTTTCAAAAATAATTTCGACATATAATTCGACGTAGATATTGTGGGCGAGTGGATATAGATTTAGTTGTTTGAGTTAGGATAAGTTTATAACAAAGTAAGTATATAACACAAAATTGTCAGATCAACAAATAATATTTTTAAAATACTAGATATGACATGAGCTTAATGAGTAAGCTCTAATTTATGTTTTAGATAGTTTCTGTTTAGCATTAAATCATTTTGATAAAACTGATGATGTTAAATAATAAATAAAAATTGTTAAATAAATTTAAAAAAAAATAAATAAATTAATAATAAAAGGAAATTTTATGGAGACATTATATGACTAGACTCTCTTTTTCGTTGTATGTAGTTTACTGTAAAGATTTTCATATTGTATTTTAAAAGATAAAAAAAAAAAAAATAAAATAAATATATAAAATAGTAAATATTTCAAATTTCCTTCGTGAATAATTTAATATCAGCATCGTTACATATTCGGCCATAAAATGTGCATACCAAGCGCTGCAATATTGAGTTATGCTCGAACTGGATTTTATTTTAGCTAAATATTACGTATACGCGCGCTTTGGGAATTTTTACTAATTAAAATGGTTTTTCCGCTGACGTTGGCCAGGGCGCGCCTTTCAAACTTTCCATGTAAGTGCCACAGAGATTTGTGAATCCACAAAAAAATAAAGAAAGAAATATGAAAAAAAAAAAACAGGAAATTAATATATATTTCTGCAGCTCATAAATAAGTCGAGGGCGCAGCCAAGGGCCTTGCCACGTGTGAGTGCGCGCGCTATAAATTAGCATTAAAAATGCCTTGGGGCAAGGATTATATCCGTTCTTTTTTTCATTTTTATTCCCTAAACCCCTTTGGAAATCAAATGGAAGGGTATGCAGATAAGCTGCCAAGGCATGCAACAGAAAAATAAAATATTTATATATTTAATTATGGCTAAAGGAATAATCCTGCATTATCTGATCTAAATACTCTCTCCTCATTCATATAAAATTTATAGGGTAACACTTAGTCTGTAACTTTATTCATTCCAGTTATTTCAGACCCTTTAGCAGCTATCACGCGCAGCTAATAAATACAGATTGGTTGCATTCAGAAAAAAGGGATTGGGCATCGAAAAGTGATTAAGTCTGAGGCCAACCCTTTTTCGGAAATTGAATGGATTTTTTATTTTTATTTTATTTTACATTTTTTTTCGACTCTGTGTCGTTTGTGCAATTGTTTGTAAAACATTTGCGACTTCAACCCTGGACATTTGACTGCTTTTGGGTATGCCCAATAAAAAGACGAACAAAATGTCGCTTGCAGTCCATTTACCTGCACAATTGACTGATTTCCTAAGCTCCAACATTTGTTGCAAAAACCTTTTCTTTTTATTTGCTTAACTCTTGGGTGGCATAAAAGGCATTTAAAGTATGCAACACAGGTCGATTTTTGGAGAATTTTAATTACTTTGCTCGTTTTTAAGGTGAGGTATTAACTGGAATTTCAACTGGCTGTGTTTTGAGATGTTATCGATATGCATATGCGAAGATCTGGCAATTGAAATGGAGCTCAATGGGTGTAAGCCTTGTTGTTTGTTATGATAAGGTTTGGGATTTATAACTTTACAGTATCTAGCGTGGAGATTATTGACATTAGCTGAAATTAAAGTTGGCTTTTGTGATTGATATTTATCGATATGTATTGCTAAGCTCTTGTAATTAAAGTGGAGCTTAGTGAGCGCAAGCTTCATTGTTTCTAATGTTGAGATGAAAGATTTATCAGTTTTATTTTGCATAGAACATAGGCATTAGCTGAAATTTGAGCATGTTTACGTTATCGATATTTATCGCTTTGATATTGTAATCGAAATACAGCTTCCTTATGGGTTAAACAGTTTGTTGAGTTATTTTATTTTTATTTTTAAGAAATTTTCTTTGATTAATTTGTTTGTCTTTTGTATTAAAGGTCTCGGTATGAGCATTTCTAAAAAACGTAATTAAAAAATAAATCGATATTCATATAAGTCTTTTGTATCTCATATTTCAGCATTCATCACTATTTATCGCTAGGAAGTACAAAATGGAAATGCAGCTCAGTTTCCATTGCATTTGTGTTCAACTTCATTTTAGCTCTGGCTATTTTTTAACCAACTCTCAGTTATCTACCAAGAACTTGCCACGCAAAAGGAATGTCAGCTAGAAAAAAGTGTTATTTCTGCAATAACATTTTTTAAGTCGCAGCATCGTAAATATTCACTAGCCGTGCGACAACACAAAAATTACATTTCCCGTGGTCAGTTTTCGCTTTGTATTTGCTCCGTTCTATTTTTTTTTTGTTTGCTTCCCTTTTGCGTTCGGGCTGTTATCTCAGTTCATATAAAGAGCGCACTTCCGGCTTTTGCCGGGCATATTTATGCGCATGTTGGTCCGAGGCTGGCAATTTGCTGCTTTACAATAAGTGCCAGGACATAAAAATAATAATTATGCTTGTACCTTTTATGATTATGGTGTGAAAACAACAATTGCTCGTACGTTGCGTGGGAGCCTGCTCGCTGCTTTTTTTTTCGTTTTCGTTTTCGGCAATGGGGTTGGGGGTAGAAAAAGGAAAACAGCTACAAGGACAACAACGACAATGACAGCACGCTTTAGTGCAGATTTACGAGCCATGTAGGTGGAGCAAATTATTAAAACAACAATGATGCACAAAAAAAAAAAAGCAGATCTTAATGGTTGTATGAGGCTGAGAAATACTCTGTATTTACATTTGAATTAACTTTAGCTCTCTGAAGCTGTTTTGAGATAAGAGTAGAGCTAGAGCTAGGGAGTAAGAATTTTATTAAGAGGAATTATGCATCATTGAAATGAAATACTTAAAATATTCTTTATTTTTATTTTTATTTTTATTTTTATTTTTATTTTATTTTATATTATTTTTTTCAAAGATCTTTAACTCTTTATCTCTACGTCAACAGCACAAACTCAAACGATATAGACCCTTTTCAAATGAGCTCCAATCTACATGCATAAGCATACACACATAATCGTTATTGGTTATAGGGTATATAAATTGTCAGGAGGTAGACCGCAACGCGAACAACTCAATGTTATTGTTGGCCGGCCAGAAACATGGAACATGGAGCATGGAAACAGGTTCTGGCTGTTAAATTGGAGGGAGAAATGTGATGCTATGTGAAGAGACCACCTTGGCCTTAACATTAAGCTTAGCGTGGCTTTCAGCACAATAAACAAAAAGTAATTTTCACAAATTTGCCAACTTGTAAGCCGGGCCAAAAGTGGGCGATGCCGTCGAAACCATTGGAATTTATGTGGCGTGCAGTCTACGTCTTTTACGCCAAGCTCCAGCTCTGTGGCCCCTGCTCCTGCCACTGTCAAATTCTCCAGCCAGCAGAGTTCGCCTCCTTGTTTCTATTGCTGAGAGTGGACGCAGGTGTTTTGCGGTGCTTGTCGTTAGCTACAAGCCAGACGATGGTTCTTAATACCGGATACACAAAGTTTTGTTAAAAGGAAACTGTCGCGACGCCATTTATTATGGCCGTGCTCTGAAGGGTCGTTGTCGCCCCACAGATATCGCTAATGCTGCTATCTGTGTGTATGTGTGTGTGTGTTTGAGGGTCCTTAAAGCATATCTATGCACATATGTATATATGTCCGCATATCCGTTCTGCGTCCTTATCGTGTACGCCTAATTCAATCAGCCGTGGCAAATTAAAGTTCCATCTCTCGAACAAGTCAAGCAGCGAAGCGTTTGAATGCCATGAGAAAAATTACATGGATTACTACCCTTTGTCAGGGTCAAAGTTCGATTTCAAGCTTATGGCGCAATGACATTGGCTTATAATTACACATACGCCTAAGAAATTGTCAATGTGAAAAAATAGGGAGAAGAAAAGGGGAGAGAGAGCGAAGACAGTCCTTGCTTATCCAACATATTAGAATCTTATGCAGGCACACACTACACATATAATAGTTACAGCCACTCCACAGATTAATCGCAAATTCACTTTAAGTGAATGTCATTGTAGACCCTTTTTTTTTGTTTAGCATATGCGCATAAATCACGCGCCCCCACTTCAAAAAGGGGCTGGCTCCAGCAGCAGGACAATGGGAATTGCTAAATGCTACAAGAACAGTTCAAGCATGTAAATTAAAGCGCATCAAAAGGGAGCAAAAAAAAAAGGAACAGGAGAAGATGGAGAAGGAAGTGCGGCAGGAGGATGGCGAACAAAAGGACGATGCAGTCGAAATCAAACTCCGGCCTTAAAGACCAGCGAGGATATTGGCAGCAGCGAAGGCGCGCAAATGAAATTAAAGGCGAGCAAACAAGTTACGGTCAGACAATCAGCAATGGGCCAAAAGGACATTGGATAAGGACAACGGCTGAGGGACACGAAGAACAAGGAACAAGGGATTTCGGACACGGGACAAGGGACACGAAATGCGTTGTGCGCTGCTTAAAGCAATTTCATTTTGGTAACGCCTCTCGCTGCGCTTCTCAACCACCCCAGTGCTGCCTGTTGGGCGCCTGGAGATTGATTTGTGCTGCCTGCCTCCAGTGGCTGCTGCTGCTGCTGGCCTGTTTGGCCTTTGATTAAATTAAATTTCATGGGACATATGTACACATTGAACCGAATTTTCGTAGCTAACGGTACATTCTGTTTTTTTTTTAGGGTTCGTTCTTATTTTTTTTTCCGTTTTGTTGTTTGTCCGGATTTGAAAGAAAAGTGTTGAAAAATGGCGCGTAATTTGCAGCAAATCCTTCGTGTAATTTGTTTGTCAACAAATGAGTGTGTAAATGTTGCACATTTAACATTCAACTGCTATTGCTGTTGCTCCTGTTACTGCCTCCTTATCTTCTTCTTCTCCTACTACATTTTTTGTTTTCTTTTTTTGCTTTGACCCAACTGTGGGACACTGTGACATTGTCTAATGAGTTAATTAGGCTGCTTTATACGGGCTCTTGTAAAGGAATTGCGCTTCGGGTTCATCGTCAATTTGATGGGTCAGCGTCCTCAATGATTAGGTCAGGCATATACATATATCTATATAATTTCCGCCGGGGGTTACCACTGGAGATAATTATATCAAATTGGCCTCATTTGATTTGCATAGCTAGAGATTACGCAGCAGAAATGAGCGCTAAATGAAACCAGATGAATTTTGGGGTTGATTGTGAATGGTTTGTAAAGAGTTTTATGCGTCACTAGCAAAGAGTATAAGTACTGTATATATTGTAGAACTTTATAAAGGTAAATAAATTTGATCAGACCGTTTGGTTGACTCCAAGAATGAGCCGAGGCTGAAGCAGATGCAGAAGCTGAGTCTGAGTCGAAGCCTGAGCCAAGTGCAGAAGCAGAGACAGCAGCAGAGGCTGAAGCTGAGTCTGAGTCGAAGCCTGAGCCAAGGGCAGAAGCAGAGGCAGCAGCAGAGGCAGCAGCAGAGGCTGAAGCTGAGTCTGAGTCCAAGTCTCAGCCAATGGCAGATTCAGAGGCAGCAGCAGAGGCAGAAGCTGGGTCTGAGTCGAAGCCTGAGCCAAGGGCAGAAGCAGAGGCAGCAGCAGAGGCAGCAGCAGAGGCTGAAGCTGAATCTGAGTCCAAGTCTCAGCCAATGGCAGATTCAGAGGCAGCAGCAGAGGCAGAAGCTGGGTCTGAGTCGAAGCCTGAGCCAAGGGCAGAAGCAGAGGCAGCAGCAGAGGCTGAAGCTGAGTCTGAGTCCAAGTCTCAGCCAATGGCAGAAGCAGATGCAGCAGCAGAAGCAGAAGCAGAGGGAAAATCTGAGTCTGACTCCAAGGCTGAGCCAAGGGCAGAAGCAGAGGCTGAAGCTGGGTCTGAGTCGAAGCCTGATCCAATGACAGATTCAGTGGAGCAAAAAGTCTTTAGTATATGATTTTGTATTTACGTATGACTCTTTGAGTTATCTGCTTACTTACTAAGCCTCATTGCGCGAGCGTCAATCATATCGCTCTCTAAACGATATTCGTATGAAGACTTCAACAGCTACATCTCTACGAGCTACATCTCTAACTCAGTACAGTTGCTTGATCATCGATAATAATCGATAGTCTAATATCGAAATGTAAGTATAACATGAATACAATCAAAGCTAGAATTTTCAAATTAAAAATTAATAACATTAAATAAATAAAACCACTTAATACATTTATAGTAAGAACTAAAAAAATGTATATTTATTTTTTAAGGCATTAAATTATTTTTTATATAATAATCTCTGCCAATTATATGATTAATACATAAATATATAACAAAAATATAAATTTACAAAACATAAAAAAATTTTTATTATATATTTTAAATAAAATTGAAACTCATATAAGCCACCATTCAACGACAAGAAAAAACTCTTCAAAAATATTCAAAACACAGTTTCAACAAAATATGAAAGAAAAGATTTTAATATTTCGCATGCTTTTACACAAAGTCTTCGCCTGCTACGCTTGTGGTAAATATTTATGTGGCAAACATGGGAAAAACTTTACTCACTTTTTTACTTGAACATATTTTTCAGCCCCGTTCACATGTGGCCCAGTCAACTATAAAAAGAAAGAAAGAAACCAACAACAGCGTAAATAATGTAAAGAGAAAATATGAAATACATAAATGCTGGCAGTGAAAGCAAATGCATAAAATTTAACCCACACGAAGCAAGTAAAAAAAAAAAAAACAAGAAAAAGTATAAAGAAAAACAATCGAGAGGGAAACAAAAACAAAGTTAAACCCAATACATTAATGGTATTTGCATTTGTACTGATTTTATTTGGTTTTTATTGAATTGATAAAATCAGGGAACGACAAGCGCGCAGGACAAAGCGACTGAGGGTCCTGCGACGTCCTGCCTTGCGTCCTGCTGCCAATTTGATATTCCGATTGCAATTTATGTGCGTCCTCCCCCTTACCACACCGGCTTCTGCTGTAATGTACATTACATGTGTGTGTGCGTGCGTGTGTGTGTGTGTGTGTGTGTGTGTGTGTGAGGGCGTGTCAGGCAAGTCGTTCTGATTCTTTGTTACCCAACTCCCAATCCCCAGCCGGCTTTATGTTTAAACATCTGCAATATGCTGCGGCAGCCACGTACAGCAGTTGGGTGGATCAATGCAGTCACAGTTCGAATGTGTCTCTGTGTGTGTGTGTGTGTGTGGGTGTTTGCCTGTGTGTGTGTGTGTGTGCGTGTTTATTTGGCACCACAAATGCGTTTCCTTTGGCATGGTGTTCGGGTTGAATTGGTGGCTTGCTGCCTGTGGTTGTCGTTTAATGGAATTCCGCTCTTGCATTAAATGTGACACACAGAAGCTGCCAATTGGAATGCACACACACACACACACACACTCACAGTCAGACACAGAGTTACAGTTACAGCTGAACGGAACACTGTTTGAGGCCGTGCTGCGGTTTAGCTTGTTTAAGTGTTAAATTAACGTTTTAACAGTTTCGATTATTCCGTTCAGTTAATTTTTAATGTTTCCAAAAAAGAAATAAAGAAGGAAATTGAATGCCCAAAATACTTTGGCATCTCGTTTTATCTAATGGGTCTCATACAATTTCATTAGTTTAATTAAAATTCTACATGTGTGTGAACATGCGTGTGTGTGCGCATGTGTGTGTCTGTGTGCGTGCTTGCTTCCTTTTCAAATTGTACCACAAAAGTTTTTTGCATGGGCGACAGCAAAAGGATTATGTTATTGCTTTTGTCATTTATGTGGTCCATTGTTGCACTTGAGTTGCCTTTCTTATTGCTGCCTTTGTTGTTGTCGTTGTTGTTGTTGTTGTTGCCACAAAACTTTTGCCACATGGCATTCATATAAATTTGCTTTGTTTCTATATACACACATATACATATATGCCCTGTAAGGGTTAAGCAGCAAGAGGTTTGTATCATTTGACGAAAGGAAAAGAGAAACTATTTATTTATCTAATATAATTATTTCTTATATTTTGCGAAATATTTATAGTTTCTTGTATAAAAATATATATATTTATAATTTCAAATTTATCAACAAAATATTATAAGATAATTTAATATATTTTTTCAATACATTTTGAAGTAAAATAAAAATGTAAAAATGAATCTTAAAATTTCTAAATAAAATATATAAAAATTAAAATATATAATTAATATATAAGAAATAATTTTTTTATAAAAATATATATTTATAGTTACCGATTTATCAAAAATATATCAAAATATATTTTAATATATTTTTTATTATATTTTTCAAGCTTTTATTTATTCATTTTTACTTACAATAATTTTTGCAAGAAAAAATGTACATATTAAAGAAACAAATTGTACATTAATTTTTAAAACTCTAAATAAAATAAATAAGTTATAAATATTTAAATTTAATTTTGACTTTACCACGGGTTTAGCATCTATAAATATTCTATAAACTATAACTTTAGATATTAATTGTTATATTAAATTCCACACATTTTTATATAAAAAGAACTAAATAAAAAAAAATATATTTGACATAAATTTTCACTCTCAATGCTATTTTTTTTATTTTTTTAAATTTTTATTATTAATTTCATATATTTGATTTATGCAGCATACTAAGCAAACCCTATTTGCAGCTTACAGGATATCGACTGGTCAATTTCTATTGTTTCGCTCATTATTTTTGTGGTCTTGAAGCTCAAAAGTTGCATGGCCAGCAAGTTGTTGCTGCCATTGACAGGCATTGTAACCGCAGCTTTCTTCTGGTCTGCGGCCAGTTTTCTCACAATTTTCGCACACACTTTTCGACAAACTAACGCAAAATGATTGCGGTTGCTGAGCAAATAGCTCTGGCTTCTTATGAAAACTTATTAAATTTTAATGTGCGTTATGAGAATTTGTATTTTCGGTTACAGTTTCAATTTATGCTATGCTTGATTTATACATAAATCAAAAAAGATTTATGAATTTATGAATTAATGCATGTGGATAAGCGACTCGAATTAGTTTTAAAATGTGATGAATTTAATGAGTGGAAAATATAAAAAAGTATTGTCTTAGACATTATTATATCATATTATTATAAAATACACAAATTATTATTTTTATAACTTAAAAAAAAAATTATATATTAAAATAAATAATATTAATAATTAACTAAACCACATAAATATCTCATATGTGGCATATGTGTTTTGAAAAAAAAAAACCTGCATAAATTAATTAAAACTAAATTAGTTTTAATTACACCAAACATTGTTATAATCGCCTGAATCTTACTGAAATCTGCAATTTATCTATATTTTAAAAAACCCTTATTATTTTATAATTTATAAAACTACATCTATTCATATCTGGAACCCTTTGAAAGTCTCTTAAATCTCATCGAATCAAATTTACTATGAAAGGTAAAATTTCGATTTATTTTGAAGATGATCTAAGAGTGAATCCCTTATCGCATTATATTTGATCCATTTACATAATTTATGCAGTCTAATTAATAGTATTTGATATTAATTTCTCTGCTAGTTGGCGCACACCTGCCAGCTGCCATTAACTATTTGAATCAGATCAGAGCTGGGCTCTGGGGCCATATTTGTTGATTCCATTAAATCGTAATCTGCGCAGCAGCTAATTTCGATTCATGAAATCCAACAGATGTGCACAATTTGTTTCGTTCGCTCGCAATCGCTAATGAACTCTTGGCGTGTGAAGGATATCTAAACAAAAGCCGCCGGATTGGAGTGTGTGTCTGGGTCGAAGGAATATATATGTGTGTACCTTTCAGCAGAGCTGCCAGACCTGGATACACAATTCAATTATTATTTTATAATTAATATTTTGCACATTAGAAACGCATCAACAGCAGCTGGAGGCCAGGTCCCAGTCATGGGCCCAACACACGCCATCGCCAAGGACGATGAGCAGAAGGTGAGCAGCAGCATCAAAGCTCTAACAAGCGTGAGTCCATGTTGCGTGTGCATAAGAAAAAAAAAAAAGTGAAAGAAGAAAAATTGGGCTCATGATTTTTTGTTTCTTTTTTGAAAGATGGAAGGGAACAGGCAAAACAATTAATAAGAGCGAGAGCATACTTAAGAGGGTGTCAAAAGGAAATATTATATTTAGCACGAATCATGCTATACTCGAAAAATACGAAGAATATGTGCTGCGAGATAATTTCATATAATTTGATTAAATGCTGAACAAAAATGAATAATTTTAACAATTTTGATCAAAAAGCATGATAAATGTTGAGTTTGTGAGGTTGTATAGTTTATTTATTTATTTTTTGGATTAAAAAAAAATATATATATATACATAAAATTGACAAAAAACAAGTATATAAAACTTTTATAATAATTTTCTATAAAGTGTATAGAAAAAAAATGTACAATAAAAAAATGTTAAATGATTTTGTTTTCTATAAAGTATATTATACAGAAAATGTACTATAATTTTCAATAATGTATATTATATAAGAAAATATGTGTACAAAAAAAATTATAATAATTTTCTATAAAGTATGTAGAAAAAAATTCACAATAATAAAATTTAAAATAATTTTTTTTTATAAAGTATATTATACAGAAAATTTATGAAAAAATTGCTTTAAAGTATATAAAAAAATTTACAATAAATAAATTCACACTCGTTCATTTAAAGTATATGGAAAGAAAATTCACAATAATAAAATAAAAAAAAATGTATAAAGTATATAGAAGAGAATTGTAATTATTTTAAAAAGTACATAGATAATTATTGTAAAATGTTTTCTTTTATTAATTGCTTATCTATTAAGTAATATTAAAAAAAAATTAATTAAATAAAATATATTTTTCTGTTATGTGCTAAACTAGTAAAACTTTTTCCTAATCAAAAGCAAATACTTCAACTTCTCTTGACTAAAATTTTCCTAGTCTCCATAGAATCTTTAGTTCCTGCCCTAACTAGAGCTTATTTCATATCCCAAGAGGAAACTCTTTAACTTTTCCACTCAACGCTTTGCTGTTTTTGCTTGAAATCAAATTAAAAGTCAATCTTGCATGTAATTATGGCTTTTAGCAGCTGCTTTCACAACCTGCATGATTGATATGCATGCACGCATGCATATGCTCAGGACTCACGACTCAGGACTGTGGACTCTGGATAATGAAGGGATAACAAAAACATTTTTAGCATGTCGACAGCTTTTATGCAAATTGTCAGTGGCTGCATTTAAAACTCAATTAAAAGTAAAATATTTACTCGATACCCTGAGATTAATAAGTTTTTAAAGAGCTCGTAGTGCATGCAAGCAGTAGACGACAAAGCAACGAAAGTGGTTGAGGAATGGAATTCGAATATACCCTGTAAATTAAATGAGCTTTATATGTAAGAGATTTTACTTTCCAGTTTAGTCTTGAGTTGATTAAGAGACGATCAAATACAGTTTAATTTTGCTTCGCACTCAAACTCCCTTTAACATATTTTTCTCAGCTACAGGGTATATCAAGAAGAGATAAAGCTCGTTAAATGTGTAGGCGTGACTGAGGCAACTACGCTGCGACGTGGCACACTTTCTCTATATGTGTAGCGCAAGAGTGTTGCATGCCTCTGATAGCTCTCCCACACACACACACACACATCAGATATATATATATGTTATATCTTCTCTTTCTCTCTCTATATATATATAATTATTCCTCGGCTAGCACTTGCCGCAACTCCCAGATGTCTACTTAATTATATTGTCGTAACTTTAAATGTCATTTTGCCATTGTGCATGCGTGTGTGTGTGTGTTGGACATGAGAGATAGCTGTTAGGCGAAGGACCAGGCAATTGCAGAGACAAATCAGTGGACGTACGTGGTCGCCGTCTAAACAACAGCATTGAGATTCATGCGACAGAGTTACCCCCGTCTGAATGTGGCCTAATCCCGGGCTGGTCTTTCATCTTTAGCAAGGGACTGGCTGGAGGGGTCAAGAAACTTAAAATCACAAGCAGGCACTCTGTTTCATGACATTTTTCAACTTCCGTTTCCGCTAGCCACACTCCTCCCTCTCTCTCTCTCTCTCTCTTTTGCCTTGGGCAGTGTGTTTAGTCGTAAATATGTTGAGCATATAACTCATCTGGGCAGATAATGCAGCAAAGCTCTAAACTATGACGAGTCGAGCTGCGAGGCGAGCCGCAGCTCTCTTGTTGAGACTTTAAAATCGTATTATTATTTCGCTCATGCCCATTATTTTGCTTTGTTTTGTTTGCTGCCTTTCAGCGCCAACAACAACAATTGAATGAGGAATACAGTGACTGTTCCACAGAAAATATAAAACAAAAAACAAAAAAAAAAAAAACCCATCGAACCAGTTTTTTGTTTGTTGTAGTTGCGGATCGCGTGCGATAAGAAACGTTGACTGTGAAATAATGAAATATATAGGCGATTATCGGTTTACATAAACGTATATTAAATCAGCTGGAAATGACGAATAAGTCACAGCGATTCGCTAAGATAGAAAACTTAATGCTCATCTTGAATGACGTCGTGTTAGGTAATCAATAGAATTGCATAGGGTATGCTTAATATTATGAGAGTTATGCGATTGCTTGGAAATATCTATTTATATAATATATATATACAAGAGTTATTCATAAATATGAAATTATATAACGAATAAATATCATTAAGTAAATTAAAACATTTTTTTTTTATATTTATAAAAAAATAAAAAATGTTTTAATAAAAAAATGGCATATAAAAGTGAATTAAAATTAATTTGGATTATTAATAAAAAATGAGTCTTTATATAAATAAATTTGTATATTTTTATTTATTTATTTTTAAGATTTATTGATTTATTAAATTTTTATTGCTTTTGAAAAATTTTTTGTTTATATATAATTATTATTTTTAATATTTTGAGTAAAAATACTAAAAATTATTGGGCAAGTAAAAAACAAATTTATTTTATATTTCTAAATTAATATTATTTTATTAACAAACAAATTAAATAAATAAATAATAAATAAATAAATAAATTAAAAATAAATAATGATAAATTATACAAACCCATGTCATTGATGTTTAGTTCACTTTATTCCTCTCTCTGCAGAGTAGCGCATTGAGAAGTCGCAACGACTTAATCATGCAATTAAATACTGTCTTCGCATATATTCGGTATTTTTTGTATATCTGGAGAACGTGAATCGAATGCCAAATGAAAATTCTCTATAATCATCAACATATACGTTACGATATACATATATATTTAGAAAGATGTTTATATATAGTCTTAAATGTCCACTGGCTGATCGTGAACAGCGCAAAAATAAAATAAAATAAACTCTTGAAATTTTATCAAGTCGCTGTTGTTGTAGCAAGTGAATAATTATTTTATCGCCAAGCCGGGCTAGTTGCCGGCCTTGCCAAGAGTCGCTGAGCTTGGAGTGCTGGAACGGCAGGCTGGCTGGCGGCAGTTCGCACAGTTCCAAGTTGACAATCGAGCGAAACGCAATGCGAAAGTTGGCGAAGCGGAACATTTTGTGGCTGCTGCTGTTGCTGCACTTAGTTGCAGTTGCATTGACCTTGAGTGAGGTGGATTTGGAGTCGGAGTCAGAGTCCGTTTCACATCGTCGCGTGAAGCGCATTGTGGGTGGCAAGATGGCCAAAGCGCCGCCTGTTGATGATCCGGTTGTGTTTGCCCGACTCTACAATCGCGATACACGCATCGAGGGCTTCCGGAATACCAGGACGGGCATCTATAGCTTCCTCGGCATGCACTATGCGGAGCCGCCGGTCGGTGAGCTGCGCTACTCGCGGCCTGTTTATAAGCGGCTCAGTGGGGATATAAATGCCACCAGGCATGGCCCGCCCTGCATTCAGCCGCATCCACAGCAACCGAATCGCATTGTTGGTGAGGAGAATTGCCTGCTCTTAAATGTGTATACGCCGCAGATGCCGGACGAGTCGACGGGCTTGCCGGTGTTTGTCTGGATACATCCAGGTGGCTTTCGCTTCGGCTCGGCGGCTCAATACGATGCCACGCCCATGGCCCAGCAGGGGGCGATTGTGGTGGCACCGCAATACCGTCTCGGCTCGCTGGGCATTCTGGGCGACGGCACCAAGGAGTTCGACGGCAACCTGGCCATGTTCGATCTGGCCACAGCCCTGCGCTGGGTCACCGAATATATCTCACAGTTCGGCGGCGATCCCAAGCGGGTGCAGGCAATTGGTCACGGCTCAGGTGCCGCCAGTGCCATGTATCTGTCCATGTCGCGCACGGCTCGTAGTGCCGGCGATGTCCATGGCGTGGTTGCCATGTCGGGCACTGCACTCTCTCAATATGCCATGGACAAGGAGCCGGTGCAGAGTGTCCAGGAGGTGGCCAAGATTAACAACTGTCCCACAGGCAATGAGTTGGAAATTGTCAAATGCATGAGAGCGGTGAGTAGTGGAATGGAGGGAGGGATAGGGAATGGGAGGGGTAGAGAGAGAGAGAGAGAGAGAGGGAGAGAGAGAGAGAGAGAGAGAGGGAGGGAGAGAGAGAAAGAGAGAGAGAGAGAGAGAGAGAGAGAGAAAGAGAGAAAGAGGGAGTGAGGGAGAGAGCGAGGAGGAATTTTCTGTTAACATTCTGCAAAGTTGCATGTTTCTTTGTTAGGTTGGTAAAATGTTAAACATTGTTATTGTATGGCTTCTCTTAACATTTTTTCATTCATAGACTTGTTACTTAACTTAACATAAATAACTTACTTAACTTACATAAATAATTTACATAAAAATAATTAGTATTATATGTTTGCCAACTGGAATGCTAACCATTTAGGGCATGTAAACGGAAATGTTAAGTATTTGGCTTACAGAAACAGTTTACATTGAAGTAACATTAAAGCTAAATCTGTTGCATTGATAACTATTTAAAACTTTATATAAATATCATTAGCAATGTAAAAAAAAAATACAATTAATATGACCCTAATACACATTAGCATTTCATTTTAAGAAATTTGTTAATATGAACTTAACATTTCAGCAACTTTTCATATTAAGACATTTTTAATAATTTCAATACTGCTGTTCGTTTCATTGATATTTATATTAATATGACGAGATTTTATACTTATGAAGAAGCATTCAGAAGAAAATTTTGCATTTATTTTTAGTTTTTATCCATCTATTTTTTATTATCTACAACAAATCTGTAATTATTTAGACGGCTCTCGACAATTGGTGTACATGTCATTATATAATGAATTGAATTACTGTCAGGTAGCTAGTTGCAGTTACATATGAATATTATTCATGAGATTCTCTGTAAGCAATTTCTATTCATTTTTTTTTTTTTTTTACATTTTTATGTTGATTTTTCTCGTCTCATATGTATAATATTTATCATCATGATTTATTACATCAATCAAGCTAGTAACTATAAGATAATAATTGATATGCTAAAGAGAACAGGAGTGAGAGTAAATCAATGTTGTTGTCAAATGTGTCTAACTCGTTGACAGTTGGCGTTGTCTGTTAAGCACTTAACATATAATTAACATTGGTTCGAATTACAAATAATCATAAATAAGTTAAGGCAGGTATTTAAGTAAACTAAACAAAGATTTCAATTTTATTTTATTTTTTTATTTATTTGACTTAGATCAATATTCAGTCTAAGATCAAATTTGTTTTATAGTTACTTTCTGATCTAGGTCAGATCAAAGATAGAAAGAAATGATTATATACAGATTTTGATTGAGCTTAAAAGGTTATAGATTTCTGCACAACTTGGAATCTAAGAGTCTAAGATGAATATATAGGTTGGCTGGATATATATGATTCAGCTATCTGATCTAAGAATCTGATTACCTTTTCCATTCTCTCGCTCAACCTAAATAAATCTTAAGCTTAAACCAAACTATTTCAATTCAACTTTCAATTTTCATTCATTCACTCCTCTCCCCCTCTAGAAATCCGCTATGGAGATAATTAAGAACGATGACAAGGTGCAGACAGAGCGTCTAGCAGGTCGAGCTCTGGTCAAGGGGCTCACAGGCAACGCTGGCTTCCAGCCGCACATTGAGGCCGAGGACGATTATCGCTCGCTGCCCAGCTTGATAATTGGTGAGCCGGAGGCGCAGCTGCGCAGTGGCAATTACACGGGCATTCCCCTACTGACCGGCGTAACCAAACACGAGACGGCCAACTCGATGACTGTGGATACACTGAACAAGGTTTACGGCTCGGCCGAGAAGTTCTTGGGCTCGCTGCAGGGTGCACTGCAGCAGCTGACGGGTTTCCTGCGCATCGATGAGCTGACAGGAGGCATAGCGAAGCCCGTGTTGCCTGGCTTGAGCAACGTGCTGACGCCAACGCTTCAGGATGTATGGAAAGTGCCACAGGCACTGAACGTGGATCAAGTGCTGGCCAAGGTAGTGGAGTCCACAACAGATGTGTTATTCAATCTGCCCGCCGTGCTGACCACACAGGTCTGGTCCAAGCTAGCTCCTGCCTACATGTACAGCTTCGAGTACAATGGCACCAAGTCGAAGGGCATCAATTTCCTGCGCGGTCTGCCCATCGTGGCCGAGCACGCGGAGAGCAAGCCGGAGCTGGTGGCCCATGGCGATGAGCTGGGCTACATGTTCGATGCGAACGACATTTTCGGCGAGCCGCTGCTGGAGACACGGCTCAGCGACGAGCAGGATCTGAAGGTGCGCAAGAATTTGATCGATATGCTGCTGCAGTTCGCCAAGCCAAAGGACGAGGTGAAGCAGGGCGCTGCTGGTGGAGTCACAGACAAGCTCTTCCAGAGCATCTCGGGCAAGGGCACGCCCTTCATCAAGATCGACACTGAGCTGAAGGCAGCCAGTGATTTTCGCTTCTGTGAACTATCCGTTCTAGGCGCCTCACTCTCACCCCTAAGCTCCACGAGCTGCGCTGCCCTGGGCAGCGTGCTGGGCCAGCTGGGTGGCGGTCTGGGTGAGACAGTGGGCGGCGTGGGCAAGACTGTGGGCGGCGTTGGCAACACTCTGGGCCTGGGCGGCGTTGGCCAGTCGCTGGGGCTCAACGCCAATCGAAACACTGAGAATAGACGTGGCGGCGGCGGTGGCTTGGGTCTGGGTTTGCTTTAAGTTCTCATTGGCATGTTGAATAAAGTCTGGTTGGTATTGATATAAACTGCTGCTTGCTGGTTGCCATGAACCGACGCTCAATTAGCACAGCTCACACAGCGCGCTAATCTCTCTATTGACTTTGTGCCTCTCTGAATGCCACCGATAAGCAAATTTCCGGCCAGCCGACGCGCAAAATTTAAACAAAAAGCAAAGTTTCCAAAAACTTGTGGGCAGATCCGAGGCATCCACATCCGGAATGGGATGAGCTGGCTGGGAAAGTGGGGAGCCGGATTCAGAGCAAACAATGAGCATAAGCTGCCAGTGAAAGTTTGAAGAGGATGAGGCTGCTTCTGGTTGCCTTGACGTCTTTTGTGAACTATGGCCAAAAAGCTGAGCGCAAAGCCGGCTTACCTACGGACCAGACTCATTGTAGCTGTTCTTTCATGTGCCTCTTATTAATATTATTAAAACTAATTTCATAAATTGAAACTGCCCGACATGCCATGCCATTCCACACTCCGTGTGGGCGTGGCTGTAGGCGTTAATGCCTAGGCTCGTCGAGCTTAAGCGCTGACAAACGCCGAGGGGCCGCCTGAACTGAAACTGGGATTGGGATTTGCTATAATAACAGGGCATAATAGAAGTGTGTCTGTGGATAGGAGGAAGGAGCAGGCAAACACTCACGCGAGGGTATTTAAAGAGCAGCTCGACGAGTTCAATTACAGGCATTTCTTTTTGTAGCTATAAATATTTCTTGGAATTTAGCTGAGGTAGAGCTCTGAGCAGCAGCTTAAGTGCAGCAGGGAAGTACTTTCTACACAATAGCTTCGGTGACATGTGTTAGCCAGGAGATACACGATAAATGTAAGTAGTAAACTGAGGTATGAGATGAGGAGCATACTTTAGTTGGCAGAGATAGGAAATTGTTAAAGTAAAAATCAAATAAAAAAAACTAAAATATTGAATATTTTATAATAAAGATTCAAAGCAAATTTGTCAAAAAAAAAAAGAGCTGCAACGCTCAAAAATTGTAAAGACAGATAACAAATGAGTTTCTACAGAGATTTAGATTCAGAAAATTTAAAAAAAACTCACTCTGAAATGCTGTAGATTTTTTCATGCCAAGCATTTCAATTAGAAAACTTTCTTTTATACATATATATAAATCATTATCAGAGTTGAGTTTGGTTGCTGCGACATCTGCGACAATTATTAATGGGCCGTTAGCTGGAATTAAAGCAAAAAAAAAAAAAAAAAAAAAACTTTACAATTAATTAGTGTCCGGATGACAAATGATAATTATAATTGTAGCCCAGTAGTTGGCCAAGTATAGAAGAAGCTGCTGGCATAACTGCTTGAGCACTTTTAATGATGGTCATAAAAATGCAGAGCAGAGAAAACTTTGAGCAACGGCACAGAACGGAGGCATAATAAATGATCAAGCAGACAATGATGGGGCGTAATCAAAGCAAGCTGTTGGCCCTTCACCGAACAGAATGGAACTACTCAAGACACATGGATTATCAGGAGGCGGGGCCAAGCCGCTCATTCAGTTCATTATGAAGCCGTTTACCTGGACGATTCGCAATTGGCATAAATCACGTGCCCGTTTTATGGCCAAAGTGTCGCCCAATTTCCAATGCAATTTACCTTTTGGGGCGAACGAAGAAAGTTTCTGTTGCTGTTGCTATTTAGTTTTCTGAATGGATCGGGAATATCTCTGAGCGGAGGGTTTACGCAATTTTTCTTCATTAATGTGTAGTTACGCAATTTGCGCAGAAACTTTTCGAATGTTGCGTTAATTTTGGCCAATTCAGTAGTAGTCGAGCGGCTGATGAACCCCAGTTACCAAATACTCATTCCTTCCCAACCCCCGCTTATTCTCTATATCGCATATCCGGCCTCCTGCTCGTCCTTCTGCTCTCCTGCTCCAGCTCCACTACTTTGTTGTTATGTCGTTTTGTGGTTGCGGCTCGGCCTATTTCGAGTCTTTTGCCAAATTAGTTCCGCCCCTCGATTTATATTGTCATTTCGTGCGTTTCGATTGTGTAAAGCAATTTCATACTGGCATACACTGCCGCCTCCTGCACTCTCTGTGCCTGCCAGCCTCCTGTCTGCTGCTTGTAGTCAGCTTTTGCCTATTTGATTCGACTAGAAGCTACCCCTCAGCTCCTCCTACTTTCCACTACTGTCATTTCATCAATTCTGGAGCAGAAGTTACGGCATTGCGGCGTGTTTTAGTCTACGAGTCGATGTGTTTACCCATATGGAATGCGAGTACTCGAATAGCTCTCCCTCTCTCTCTCTCTCACTCTCTCCTTGTGTGTGTGCAGCTAGGCACATAAATTAGGCTGGTCATTTGATGTTAATAGTTGCAGCAGCTGCTGCTGCTGCTTCTGTCCCTGTTTCGATTCGTGTTGTTGATTTTACATGAACTTGTTTTCATGTTCTTTGCAAAATTGCCTCATTCAAAGACGAAATATTTCATTGGGTTTAAATGAGATGTACGTTTCAGCATTAAATTGTCTTTGCAGCTGTAAATGGATTTTTAAAGTTGTGCAAACAATTTATTTTTTCTAGTTTTTAATTAAAGTCTCTCATTGGCAGATGCCTTAATTTAATTGTTTATGTTATTAATTTAATTTATATATTTTTAGAAGAATTATAGATTAAAAAGAATATGGGAAATTATGAAAGCCAAAAATGAAAAGGAAAACATCTAAGCTTTGGCACCTTATGGGCTTACATATTCTGATTGCAGCTTCCATCATTAATTGATATAAATAATATGAAGATTTCTATAAGTATTTATTCAAATATATTAAATATTTCAATATTTCAATATTAAATTCGAGTAATTAATGTCCAGGAAGAGATAGAGAGGCAGACAGATATGCTGATAGTAAATATAAAATATATAATATAGTATATAAAATCAATTTTAGAACATTTATAACATTTAGCACATATACATAAATATTTTTAATAAATTATTATTTATTTTAGAGATATTTTTGTATTATTTGTATCAATATAATTTTGTATTTTTGCATTTAAGAAAAAATTATATATATATAATATGAATTAAAAAACAATTTTTTTTTTTTTGCATTTATATCAAATCATATATATCATAGATTATATTTGTCTTAAGCTTGACTCTAGTTTTGTCAAAATTTTAATTAAATATAAATATAAAAATAAAATAAAAATATATATATCATAACAATCCAATTTTTTCTTCCTTCTTATTGCACTATTAATATTTGAGTTTCAAATATTTTCTTGAAAAAAAAAAGTAAACTAGAAGAAGAAATTCTCTAAAATACTATTGCCATTAGGATTAATCCTTTAAGAATTTCTTCTCGTTTACTTTGCGTATATACACATATGTATATTTTATTTATTCACATAATATTTTTATATAAATATGGCACTTTATATAATGTATTTTAAAGTGAATACTTTACAATTTCTCTTACAAAATTTGCTTTGCCTTCAATAGAATTTCAACTTTTGTACTTTATCTTTCTATTGATAAATTTTCCAAAATTTTGCTGTTGCCAAATTTTAAGGTTGCTTTGGCGAACAATTGAATTTTGTGCTAGTCCTAACGTAATTAGTTCTATTCTAATTTTGATTATTTTCAATTTTGTGATCAACATGAGCCCAGCCTGCCTGCTGTTTATGAGCGAAATTTTGAATGAAAGAAATAATCTGCTCAATGTGATGCAGGCTCGAGCCTCGACACCGAAATCGCCCAACAATAAGGCCCAGCAACAATTGGTCTAATCCAAATAATGGAATTTGGATGCCATGTGCCGGGCTGTCTATCAGTGGCATGCATATGCAATGGATAGGCCAGCCAGCCAGCTAGTCAGCCAGCCAGCCAGCTGGGAGGGTGTGTGCATAGTCCAGGGCGGGGCCGGTCCCATCATGCTGCTGTCAGGCTCAATTTTGGGTAAAGCCACTTGGCCATTGTTCGAGTTTTGACATAAGCAAAAATCTGCTTTTGTATGGCCTCAATCTAAAGGCTGAACGAGTGTGTGTGTGTGTGTATGTGTGTGTGCGAGTGCGTGTGTGTGTGTGGGACAGGTCTCTTTTCTAATATGAAGTCCCATTGGATTATGTCTTTGTTGTTGGTCTGCACTTGGCTACGCTTTGACAGCGTCAATTGCAGCACACGATTTGAACAGGGGCGTCGCTTTAGAAGAGGCGAGTAGGGAAAAGGGAAAGGGAGCTCAGCCGCGCATGTTCTACTACCATCCATTGGCTATCAAGCTCTAATTAAAATTGATTATTATAATTAGTATTGATTGCAGTGTGGCACGCACACTGACCCACCATGTCATAACTTGAGCCTGCGAATGAAATGTTAACGCTTCTGACCCCTCGCTAAAGCTTAATAAATAGTTGATGTTTATTTGTGAGCAACACCTTTGGAGCCAATTGTCGCAGACACTAATTAACCGCACGCAATTGGCCCCGAAATGCCGGGCTTATCGATTCACTCACTGAGCCATGCTCCTCCTGGCCGCCATCAAGCGCCATCAAGTATGCAATGACTTATTTATGGCGTTGATTGCGTTTGACATCTGCTGGAATTGACACATTTCGCAAAACCAACAGAGGCGAACCACAGAGACGGGTAGCACTCTCTCTCTCTTTTGTTTTGCTTCCTAAATATTTTATAAATACCTTTTTTTCTTTTCGATGTCCATTTAACTTTTTTTATTTTTTGCGAACTGAAAGATATATAAAATTAATTACATTAAAATATTTATTTTATTTTATTTATTTTGGATTGATTGCAGTTTGAGTGTAAAAGTTTTTAAGTTGGTTGAAAAAACTTGAAGAAAGTTTTTAAACCAAAATTAAAGATTTTGTTTGAGTTGAGTTTGATATATAGCTAAAAATAGTCAAACAATATTATAAATGTACAGAGATTTTAGAGATAAATTTATTTACTTGATATATTTTTTTTATTTTTTTTTTATTTCACAATAATTCGACAAATCAGAAAAATCTCGAAGTTTAGAAAGCGTAACCATATTCTATTTTTAAGTTTCAACTATTCGAACTATTTCAATATTAAATATCTATAAAAATTTGCTTACTTCTAGACTTTTTGCTGATTTTTCATTTTTTTTTTCTTCAAGTTTAAAGTTCCAACTATTTTAACTACGCCAATTTTAAATATCTATAAAATATTTCCTTTTTTCTGATTTTTCAATTAATTTTTTAGTTTTTTCAATTCTTCAAAAACTTAGTTTTTTAATGTAGCATCATTTTATAACTTCTTAAAATCAAACTACTATAATTTATTATGAATATAATTATCAAATGGTTTTTGATTTTATTTATTCATTTATTTATTTATTTTTAAATCTTTTTTAAATATTTTATTTATATTGCTCTTGCAGTAAAATTGATCATACAAATTTTTTAAATTTGAAAATTCTTAAAATTCACTAAGACATATTATACATTATTATTTTTTTAATTTCCAATTCATATAAATTTATTTTAAAGCAAAATCATCAAAAAATCTGTTAATCTTCGCTTGATTTAAAATAAGATTTATATAGCATTTGAATCGTTTTCGCCACAATAAAAAAATAAACAAAAATTTAACACATTTTATGCGATTTTTACAAGCGCAGTGGGTGCTTGAGTCGACACTCAAAAGTTTCTGTTCACAATCCTATTTATATGGCTGCTGTGAGGCAGACTCGTAGCCAGTGGCAGGGGTGGTGGGTGGGTGGTTTACTTGTGGGTGGTGTCATGAAGTGCATTGGAATGTGTGGCAGCTGCAATTGTGCGGCAATAAATTATTGTGCAACACGCAGACGGCGGCCACGATGAGTCTGACTCGGCGAATGCGAATTCAACGGCGTCGCTGACTGAGTGAGAGGGAAGTATGTTAGAGGAAGTAGACAAGAGAGAGAGAGAGAGAGCGAGAGAGAGAGAGAGTGAGATATAGTAGGAGGCATGGTAATGAATGCTACGAAAATTTTTAACAATTTTTTAACTTAAAAATTACGACAGCGCTGACAATTTACCATAAAAAGAAGAAGAAGAAGGGCATGAAGGCGATGCTGACGCTGCAGACTATGGAAAATGTGACTGAGAGGGGTAGATGGATGGAGTAAGGGTACTCAAAGTGGCAGGGGTAGCAGTTCAGCTGTGAATGCTGACTTTTGCTTTTGTTACACCCATTTGATGTACCTTCAATTTGCATGAGTGTGTGTGTGTGTGTGTGCGAGTGTGTGTGTGCGTCTGCTGGCATTGCAATATTTTACTTTTGCCAAATGTGTGCGAGAGTTGCGGGTAAGTAGTGGTGCTGTGGGGGGTGGAGTGGAACGGGGTGCGCGCTGTCTGCTCATTTGTCAAATGTCACGACTTGATGATGCAATTGTTGTTTGTGTCGCATGCTGCATTGTCGTCATTTAGTTGGGCACGCAGATTTATGGGCTCGTTGCAACAGTTATTTATACGCATTTATTTAAATGTAAGAGCAACAGACATGCAGATCGAGACAGTACGAGAGTGGGAGGTACGGGTACGGGACTGTGCAGGTCCATTTATGGCTTATTTTCAGTTAGCTTAAAACAAAAACATTGTCAACTGTCTGTCAAAATTGACTCGGCAAGACATTTTCCTACCTGAACTTGAGTAAACATATCGCATTTCCAACGAGGGTTAGTTGCCAAAGAATAACACTTCAAGATGTGCAGAGCTCTTCACTCCCACACACACACGCATTGAGATGCTGTCAGAGCTGTGGGTGGAGGGTGGTGGGCGTTGGGCCGCGACAAACATCAAACAACCCCCTTGTGCAATGTCAACCTGTGCGGGGACGTGGCAGGCAGCGGAGGGAAATGAGAGAGGGGCGGTAGTTGTAGAACCCTCACTGTCAATACAATTTATGCGTTTTTAAAGACTTCTGCTTCAAGCTCGTCTCGGCGCTGTTTATGTTTTTTCTTCTTCTGCCTTGTGGGTCTGGGAATGCTCTAACTGCGGGCATGGTAATAATGCTGCGGTACTTCTGAATGCTGTATCTATCTCAATCTCTATCTCTATCTCTATCTCTATCTCTATCTCTATCTCTATCTCTATCTCTATCTCTATCTCTATCTCTATCTCTATCTCTATCTCTATCTCTATCTCTATCTCTATCTCTATCTCTATCTCTATCTCTATCTCTATCTCTATCTCTATCTCTATCTCTATCTCTATCTCTATCTCTATCTCTATCTCTATCTCTATCTCTATCTCTATCTCTATCTCTATCTCTATCTCTATCTCTATCTCTATCTCTATCTCTATCTCTATCTCTATCTCTATCTCTATCTCTATCTCTATCTCTATCTCTATCTCTATCTCTATCTCTATCTCTATCTCTATCTCTATCTCTATCTCTATCTCTATCTCTATCTCTATCTCTATCTCTATCTCTATCTCTATCTCTATCTCTATCTCTATCTCTATCTCTATCTCTATCTCTATCTCTATCTCTATCTCTATCTCTATCTCTATCTCTATCTCTATCTCTATCTCTATCTCTATCTCTATCTCTATCTCTATCTCTATCTCTATCTCTATCTCTATCTCTATCTCTATCTCTATCTCTATCGCTATCTCTATCTCTATCTCTATCTCTATCTCTATCTCTATCTCTATCTCTATCTCTATCTCTATCTCTATCTCTATCTCTATCTCTATCTCTATCTCTATCTCTATCTCTATCTCTATCTCTATCTCTATCTCTATCTCTATCTCTATCTCTATTTCTATCTCTATCTCTATCTCTATCTCTATCTCTATCTCTATCTCTATCTGCTGTAGCTATATCTGCATTCAGCTTCAGATCTGTTAGAGCATCCAACATTCGTCATATTCATCTATGAATTCATCGTTTTCTATTTGCATTTTTGAATTTTCCGCTCGCCTGCATTTCGGCTGTGGCCCTAAGAAAATATTATTCTTTAATTTCTGCACTGCTGCATTTTGTTGCCATTCAGTTAGCTCCGCACAATTTTTTTCTTCCTGCTGCTGCAACCTTCGGCGGGCAAAAGGCATAAATATACAATGCAGCTGTATATTTTCCTTTTTTTCATCCGTTTGCTACCTATGAGTTACGTTTAGTTTCGCCTGTGGCCCGGCAACTGCTTTCCAAACTTTTCGATTGCTTCTTTTATGTATTCTACCAAAAAATGGCAAAAAGAAGCCAGAAATTGGAATCCGTTGCATAAGTTTGGGCGCCATGGCCATAACTTTCCAATTGGCGCATAAACTTTTGCTTTACTATCATGTAAGAATCTTTTACTCCCTTTTTAAAAAAATTTTTATTTTCATTTTTTTCTCTTTTTTTTTTTTTGGCGTTTCAAGCTGTTTAATTGTCAGGCAAATTTCTTGGTTCATTGAATTTCGCTAGCTGCAAAAACTTTGTGGCTGCCTGCATACACAATGCTTGCAAAAGTTTTGCCAAGAAAATTTATGAGCACCAAACTTTGTTTAAAGTTATTAAAATATATTAATGCGCTTCATGTGCGAAAGCCGGTTGAAAGTGAATTGCGGAATGTCTTTGAGCGATGTCAAAGCAATTGTTCGCCGAGCACATGAAATGTCTGCGAAAAGGAATCCGTGTAGTCGTTACGTGTAAATATTTTTGCTCGTCTCGAGCTGAGCAGAGCCAAGCAGAGCCAAGCAGAGCATTAATCATATTAAGCGCGATTTTTTCTTATTCTTGTTCGCCTTTTTTTTTTTTTATTTCTCAGTGCCGTCACACAGTGCGTATGATTATTACCACTATTATTAATATTATCATGTGCCCGACAGCCAGCGCTCGCGGCTTGTTTTTCGACTTTGCCCGCGGCTCGTGGCTGTGGCTCGTGGCTCTGCAATTATTTAGAAAATCAAAGCACGTGCGCGCTGTGCTTTTATGCGCTTACGTGTGTGCCTCTGCACGTGTGTGTGTGTGCACTAAAATGCTTTGAGCCGCCTCGCTTATTACACCACACAAACACAAACACACACACACACAGAGACATACACATGTCATAAAGCGCCAGTCACAGAGACACAGACAATGCACAGTTGTTGACAGCTTCAAGTTGCGGGCTTTTGCTTCGCTAAACTCATATCGCCACCTTTGTGTACTTTAAGAACGCTATCTAATCCCTGCCAGATGGCAGCATCAAAATATAGTTGTATTAGGCTTACAGTTAAGCATTTTATTGTCAGAGATAAGGTGTGAAATGTAAGGTGCCATATGTGAATGAAGCTAGATGTGTAAACTTTGTAATTTTGAGTGCAAGTAAAATACTATTCTTTCATAATTTCCATAATTTCTTTAATGCTTTTAATATCACAATGGATATCTCTGATCTGATTATTTATCTGCAAATCTTGAGAAATGGGCTCTAAGGCATAAAGGTATTTCCTTTCCTGATGAAATTATAAATCTTCTATTATTTGAAGTTGAAGGCGCAGTAGAAATCGTTGAAGAGTCCGAAGACGATTTTAGCTGATCAATATCTCTGGCGGTTCAAGAAATCGAAACTGAAGAATATTCATTTTGAAAATAATAATAATAATTAGTTTAAAATATTATTAAACTCAATTCTCAAAAAAAAAAAAAAAAAAAAAAAAAAAAAAACTGCGGCAAAGCTCTTTGCATTATACAGTCTCAAGCCTACTTAAACTTTATGCTAACTTCACATATTTTAAAACTTGATTCAAGCTTAAGATTTCGTTTTCACTTTTCTTTATTTGATTGCTTCTGAAAGCTTCAAAAGAACTGAAATTCTTTTACATGAGTTTTCAAAATGATTTGGAACGAACCTTTTTCCTTTTTACGCTTAACCTGTTCATTAATTTATGTAAATTTTCGTTCATATGAATTTTATGTTTTTTATGTTCTTTTTTTTAAGCTACACTTAGTACTTTGGCGCCTCGGCTGCTCATTAAGTCACTTGCTGTTTAACGACTAGACATTTAGAAATTTTTGAAAGCTAACAACTTTTAATTTCCCAATGCGCTCGTCTCGTCTGCCGATCTACTCCATTAGCATATGGACTGCAAAAATGCAGACGTAAACAAAAGTTTGTGTTGCTGTTAATCCACATGCTCGCTAATGAAATATCCATTTGCCTCACAGACTCTCAACAACTTCCGCCCTTTCATATCGAGAGAGAGACACGGCGGTGTGTGGGTGGTTGGAGTGGAGTCGAGCTTATGTCTTGTCCGGATTGTCGGTATGGGAAGGCTGCAACTTTTGCGGCGCGGTTTTAATTTAAATTGACAACATCAAGCAGTTAAGTACTTGCAGCGACATTTTAATAGCTTGTAAGCCCCGAGAGCACCAGGCGAATAAAAAAAAAAAAAAAAAAAAAAAACGTGAAAAGTGAAGCGATGCTGGAAAAAAAGACGCAGCTGAAGGAAATAAATACAACGGACTTTTATTTACATATTCCCAAACGTAAATACGCGCCATTTTTATTTGCCCGACTGCTTTTTTATATTTGGGCACTCAGCAGTATTCTGCGAATCCAGTGCGACTCCTGTGCAGCCCTTCTGCCCCCTCTTTGTCCGCTTTCATCCAGCAACGCTTCCCTTTTTTTTCTCTCTCTCTCATTTTATTTTAAAAGAAAATTTGCATAAAGTGAAAACAAGCATTTTAATTTCACTCGACGCAGTCAAAAAATGAAATGTAAAGGAATCGCATATACGAGTAGGTAGTAAACGTTAGCATTTACCAAAATGCCTCCCGCCTCCTGCTGTACCCCAGTTCGGCCCTCAGTCCCTAAACCCCATTGTGGCCGGCAACTCCCACGAGCAGTAAAAACTTTTGCGAGACGAAATCTAAATGCAAAACATGGCTAGCTATAATTGATAAGCCGAACTTTGTATGTGCTATCTACTTTTAGTTTAAATAATTAAGTATGCGACCTGATGTACTCTGACTTGAGCTTTAGCTGAATATGTGGAGTTGTTCAATGGGTTTCTCTTTAGCAAATGATTTATAAGATTTATAAATGAGGAAGCTGTGGCAAGCTGCAGCATTGAACTCGGTACTGCTCGGCTAGACTTTGAGTAGTCTCTATATCATTGACGCCTCAGAGATAGTCTACTCTTTGAGTTGCCCCTATATTATAATTGATTCTGGCTAACTAAACTAAAAGCTCTTACAGATTCTGCTCAAAAATCAAAAACTAACTAAAGAAATAGTAGTTCTTTCATCAGTTCTTTAAAGTTTTCGAATTGCCCCTATATCATGATTGATTCTTTGAATAACTCGCGAAATACAATTTTAAGCTGGTTCTACTTAACAAATGTTTCATCTAAGACAAAATGATGCAAGTATACAACAATTTCAGAAAGAAAGCTTTACTTATAGTCAACTCTTTGAATTATCCCTATATCATAATATATTTTGTTAAGAACTGAAGAAATGCTTCATACAAAAAATTGAGTTAGTCTACGAAATTTCACTCATTAAGCTTCACACTCAAAGTAGTTCATGTAGACCCTATATTATGTCGAACTATGCCCAAATCTCAGGTATTTCGCACCCAAACAGTTTCCTACTAACATGTGCTCTTAAAAACAATCATATGTTTCAAATTCTAAGCACATATCTCAAACCAGACTCGAGTTCACTTGGGTTGTTCCACTTGATAAAATGAAAATACCTTTGGTAAGCGTATTTTTCAACTAGTTGGGTGTGTGTCGCAATTGTTGGGGAGCTGGTAGAAAAAAGCGCAATGCCCACAGACAAAACAAACCAATTTAAATTAGACTACCCGCTGGGCCATTGGGGTCGCCCACTCGCTCGCTGGCGCGCTGGCTAATATTTGGGGAAAAGTGTTGAGAACTTTGCTCAGTTCCAACTTTTGACATTCGCAATGCACTAAATGTAAATCGAGGCTGTGGCAGGCAGGCAGGCAGGCAGGCGGAGTTCATGATAAATGTGCATTTTATTTTGAAACTCATCCCAGAATGTGGGATGGACAGATGTGGGTATGGGCTTGGATACACGTACTCTATGAGGTGCCATTATGAAAACAATTTGGACAGATAACCGCAACCAGAACTTGGAACATTTGCTCATTTAACTAGCGAGCGTTGAGCATTATTTGAGATGGGACACATGCCACGTTGGCACGTTTAATATAATTTAAACCTAAATACATACCAAAAGTCATCTCTCTGCGTATGTGTGTGTGTGTGTGTGTGAGGGGTTATTTGTGTGCGGCTGTCAAGTAGCCAGCCGTCTGCCTTTTGATGCTCGAGCCCATAAATTACCAAGCACTTGGCTAAGCAGAACTGAACAGAACCGACCCAAAGTCGAGCCGAGTCGAGCATCTTCCCAATTTTCGGTTAGTCATTTGCCTGGGCCCGGGGCACAAACAAAACTATTAAGTGGGCATAAAACTCTCTGGATATATATGTATATACAGATATGCGAATTAAGGGTAGTGTGTGGCATAGAGCTGCCAGAACATCTAAAAACTCAAGTACCATCCACACAAATGGCAGACAGTTCGGTGGGCTCTACGACTACAGCAATTCGATGTTCATTTAGCAACCCCTCAGAAAACAGAGAGTAAAATAAAAATTGCCAATGGAACAAAAGCAAAATAATTCAGACTTGTGCTCAAATGGGCTTTTATAGACATTTGCATATATGTATTGTAATTTATAGTAGTCAAATGATATGGCATAAAAAATAACTAAACAAATGTAAATGTGACTTTAGCTCAGAGTGAAATAATAATCCAGGAGGTACTAGAGATTTATGAACTATGTAAGGCATTTTAAGCTTTAATCTACAATCTATAGAGCTGGAAGAAATTAAAAAAAAAAAAAAAAAATTGAATATTACATTTAAAGAATGATATATCAGACTTGGAGTACGATTCATTACTTGACTATGAATGAATATCTCAAAGATTTTGTGAAGATAAAGGCTCTTCGTATGGAGGAGCGAAAGCTGATTATTATTGGAAAATAAAATGGAAAACATTTTTCATTGCCTTTTGAATAGGTTACACTTGTATAGAAGGAGATAAAAAAAAGAAGCAGAAAGCCTTTATTCATGATTATATTTAATTACCCTTCACGAGCTCTTTGTCTATAAGTTGGCTATATATCGAATGCAGTTCTTAATCCATCAGATTGTCAAACAGTCTGTCAATTACATTGTTCATCAGGCCATCAATCAGAATAAAAAGTTTTGCATATCAATTGGTATTATATTAGCCAGGGCAGTTCTTTTTTTTTTTTTATTATTTATATTGAAATCAATGTGTAAACTTTGAACTTTTATGGTATGCAATTACTCAATCAATCAGTTAAATACACTACGCAAATTATGTGCAGAAAAAGATACTTAAAACAAAATTATGTAAATTTATGTTGAATTTTTTTAACACCCTTCTATGGGTTGGTTAAAAAAACATTGATAAATAAACAAAATAAAATAAAATAAAAGGAAAGGAAATAAGTACATGATAATATATATATTTTAACTGGTAAATAGCAAAATAATATATTGTATTTTATGTTATTAAATATGTAAGAAATATATAGTGAGATATATATAATGAAATAATATATAAATATTTATTAGACTTCAGCTTAATCCTTTCACTCTTTATACATAATTTCGTTTAGCTAATTAACGGTTATTCTGTTATTCCTCCTGTTGCTATAATTTACCTGTTTATTTGCAACTAATTGCATTTAATTGCGCGACTCGTGTTTTATTTAATTATTTTTGTTTTACTTTTTTTAATTTATTTTGCTCACTGCCAAAATTTTTTCATGTGTCGCAATTTATTGGCTTAATCGAGGAAGCAAAATGAAAGCAAATGAAAAATGAAAAAATGGAAACGTGGCCAACGATTGCTGGCGCTGCAAATGAAATGTGTGAAAATTTATATGGATCTATATATAGTATAATATATAATATTTTAAATTGGCTGCCAACAAATCAAGCTGTCAAATAAATACAAATTTAAACAATAGTGAACAAAATTTTTTTGTTTGAATTCAAACAAAAGGTGAAATCGAAGGCAACACCAAAAAAACCAAAAAGAAATAGAAAGCTAAAGTTGTCAAAACTTTAGCCCAAAAGACATTTCCAAGTGCAAACTTTGTTTGCAGCAAGTCCCCAGGGATGCAACCAGTTGAATTGTTTTGCTAGGATATCAGCCGGCAGCAGCAGCAGGAGTAGCAGCAGCAGCAGCAGCAGCAGCAGGAGTAGCAGCAGCAGGAGTATCAGCTGAAGCAGACAATTTCCCCCCACAGCTAGCATTTAACACGGGGATGTTAGTTCGAGCGGGAATGTCTGCAAGACTTGTAAGGGGTCGCTGATTTCGAGGTCTAAAAAGTCAATCACAATTCCCAGTGCAATCAGAAGACGTCGTATTAATATTTAAAGAGGTCATCGGAATTGCTTTCTGCTCTATGTGCCCCGCACTCACTCGTCCAGCCCTTGGCACACCCTGTAGCTGCAGCCATAGAGATAAGCTCGGCAATTTTGTGGCCTGCAATATTTTCCACTTATTTGACGATTTGTTGCAGCTAAGTGGCTGTGAGAGCAACCCTTAAGATACAAATGTATCTTTCAGTTGGTTGTCCTCCTCTGGCTCTCCGTCTGCTGCTTCTCCATGATTGCTTTCTTTTATGATTTGCTGCATTGTCTCAGTCGCTTTTATGAGCTCGAATCGTTGCATTTTTAATGTCAGATTGAATTCACATTTGCATTCGCTTCGCTTCGCTATTTATGCTTTTTCCGCTCTTTACTGAATTTCACTTGACAGCTCCAGTTCTCCCTCCCTTTCGCTCTGCATGCCTCTGTCTCTATCCCTCGCTGTCTGGCAACTGTCTGGAGCCTGAAAGTGAAAACTTTCGCTTTACATGTTTTTTCTTTCTCGTTCTTTTTTGTTTGTGTACATTCCTCTAGCTGCGGCTATTCAATTACATTCACTTGCAATCAATCACACTCAAAGTTCAAGAGTTTTTTGTGTGCAAAAACCTTTGCATTTGTTTCTCTTGCTCTTGTGTGTGTTGTTTTGGAAACTTTTGGTAAGTTCACAAATAGTTAAGCCAGAAAAGCTCAGGGCAAAGATATGTGAAAATTGTTTATTGAACAACAAATATTATGCTTCATAGTTGAAATGCTTGATAGCATGCTGAAAGGCATGGCATTCTAGTCACTTAAGCATCAATTCACAATTAGTAAGTTTTAGAAATGCCAAAAAATATGTATTTGTCTAATGGTCACACAATTTTGTATAGATAAAATTTATTTGTCAAATATTTCAGTGTTCTATTTTGAATAGCAAAAATTTATTTGTTAAATATTTTATTGTCTATATGTGCTTAAGTAACTAGAAGTCTATGAATACCAAGAAATTAGTTTAAGAAAAGTAAAATCAATTTTATGATATTGTTATTTGTATTTATTTTTTTTTTTTTTTTATTACCTTTTGATAATATATTTATTATTGAATATTTATTTTCTTTTTATTATTTACTAGACAGCCAAAAATAATATTGTAATATTGTATAGTCTTGGTATTATATTTTCAACTATTTTAATTTACATATATTATTTTTTATTATTTTTAAATTATTTTTTCTTAACTATTTCTCGCATGCATTTACTTGTTTGTCTATCTCAACTGCTTAATATAATTAAAGAAGAATTAATCAATTTAAAAATTCTACTTTTCTACATACATTTTTTACACTATCCATAGTAGTATTAGCTGATTAATATATGCATACACATTTTCTAGAATTCTTTAGAATTACGTTAGATATTTTTCTAGAATTTTCCAGCGGAAAATGTCACGCAGCATATCAAGAGAATGCCCTAACTTCTATGCGACATTCTAAGTCTATTTTCTGTTAACATTTGATGAATTTTTTATTAATATTTATTTATTTTTTTTTTTACATATTTTTGAGAATATCGAAAACCAAAAATTCAAATTCAACAATTCAAATTAACTAAGCAGTATAAATGGTCGCAATCTCGCCCTAAGTATGGACATAAATATCAATTTTAATATATATAGAATAAGTGCAAATCGAGCATATGTAATGCTCGTTGAAAATTTCATCAATATAATGACAGAAAGTCCAAAATTAACTTTTTTTATATATAAGTATGCAGCAAAAATATCCCAAAATAAATTCTTTAAAATGTCAGCGCATTTTATATATAAAACTATGTAAATACGAATATTACAAGATTTCTTCTGCTTAACCTTGACTCTTTAGCTCTCCATCTCTCCCTCTCTCTTTCTTAGTCTCTCCCCCGCTCTCTTTCACTCAGCCAAAATCTCATCAAAACTTGTTGCCTTTTCATACATATTTTTTTTAGTTTTTAATTTTGTTTATCAAGAAACTTGCAAGTTTTTGGCATAATTTGCAAAGCTCCGGCTCTACTTAATTTGAATAAGAACTTTTAATTCGGAAAACATGCGAAAAAAAAACCGAAATGAAATGAAATTATAAAGTGCATGGCAAAAAAAAACCAAACAAAACAAAATAAAATAAAATGAAATAAAACATAAATAGCAAAGCAAACGAATTAACACGCTTTGGGCTCACCGCCCAGTGCACAGGCATCTCTACTCGAGCCTTCGACCCGCGCCCTCACTCCGCTCGCTAGATACCCTGTGGAGTGCCCGCAGAGTAAAGTTTGAGGCCGTGAGGCGAAATTGCGAATCCGGAACTTCCGTGCTCAAGTTCTCAGCCGCCGGCTGTGCGCACAGAATGCGAAGAGTGCCAGGCGGAGTGGTGGGGGCGGCGCAGCTGAGCTTGGTTGCAAAAATAAATTTGTATTGTTTTTGTGTGTGTGAGGGTGTCTCTCTCTATGTGTGTGGGTGCGTGGGTATGCTGCTTTGTTGTTCTGGCGCGCCAAAGAGCAAACACAGTGAGCGCAAAAACCGCAGCCACTAAATGCATTAAAAGCCAGGCTCCATGAAATGGAGGCGTTGCAAATTGCGGCTGTGTGTGTGGGCGCCTCTGCCTGCCTGTGTGTGTGTGTGTTGCCCTCTTGTGTTTGGCTGCGGTAATATTGTAACGGCTTTTGTGTCTCGCAGCCAAGTTTCGAGTTTGGCATTGTTTTCCTGCACGGATATCCTTAATGAGTGAAAACTGGGCTAAGGCTCGAGTCAGCCAGCCAGGCATCATAATTACCCCACAGCAGCACCAAGTGCTCTGTTTAGCTGACAAAAACACACTCGACACTCGCCTGCCATACTTCAGGCAGTTTTTTTTTTTTTTTTTGGTTCGCCTACACTGCTACTGCTTAGCTGACCAGCACATGCTGCCACATAAATCTTGGAGGGTGCTTAGCTGATGCCCAAGCAGAGCTCTGCTCTTGCTCCTTCCATGCTGCTAGGCTTGTGTAATTATCATTGTGATCACTTTTCAACAGTGGGCAAAACTTTTGTATTAAAAGTAAACTTATGACAGGACGCCAGCAACAGCTCCTGTTGACTGCTGCAGACAGGACATGCGATACATACGTTACGCAGCTACCACACTACCAACACACACACACACACAGTCTGGTGGAGTTTGCCAACGGCCATTGTCAAGTGTAATTTATCATTCAGTCAACGTCCTTCGATTGCAGTTTATCATTCCCCCCTGCCATAGCCTGCCTGGCCACACTCCTCCTTCCATATGAAACTTGCTTGACTGGGTCGTCCACTGTAATTTTTCTCTATCTTTTCGCTTTTGCAGCTCAAGCTCATATCTGAAGGAAAGCAAAAGCTACGCAGGGCAAAGAAAAAATAAAAGTACTAGAGGTAAAGAAAATGAATGGAAAATCAGTTCCTGACCTCAGGTTTGTTATTTTTCCTGCCAGGACTTTAAAGCCACTGAATGGGGGAATGGAGACTGAGTCTGGGGCTTGGTAAAATAGCAATTAATGTGGATTTGAAGTTTCTACCTGCAATAATCGGAAATAATTGAAGAAAATAGACGAGCAATATGAAAAGAAAAGCAAAGCAGCAAAAAAAAAAAAAGTAGAAAATCCCTGAGAAATGTGCATAGCTTACAGAGCTCTCCCTTCTGACTCTGTCTCCTTGAAGGATGTGTTTGTACGTGTAATTTGTAACGTTTTAATTGTTGTTTATATAGCTGCAGGCGGATAGCAACCACCCCGTCACTTTGCAGTGAGCCCTCAGAATTCTGATTAGCTTGGCTCGCTTCGTTCGTGGGGTTTTAAAACGCAACCACAAGCCGCTGGGGCTAATTTTGATTGTGGTTCTTGTGCTTGACATAATGGAAATGATATTAGATTCCAATTAACTGGGCCAAGTATGTGGCTATATCAATTGAATCAGCTATCGCAGACTGCATTAAGTGTAGCGACTTTAAACGAAGCTTTAAGAATTATGTGAATTATTATTAGGTAGTTGGAAGTGAAGCTAAGGCTAAAATGTGTTAGAAAGTATATTGAATTAAAGCTAATAGAATTAGTATTTGATTTAATTAATCTTGACTTTAAGGTCACCAAAAATGTATGCAGAACTAAAAATAAAATATTATGTTCAAATTTAAATTAAAAACATTTCTCTTCTTACCTACCGTTAAAATATTTACAATTCATATTTCATATTTCATTTCATTTCAAAATATAAATAATACAAATATTTTGCATACATATTTAACTTTAAATAAATGAATTGACGAGTAAAAATAAAATTATAGCATACGATATTATTTCAGTATTTATTTAATTGAATTTAATTTTTGCTCAATATACTTTTTTAAACAAAGATTTTTTTTTATTTATATTAGATTTATTTTTTTATTTTGTTTTTCATTTTCCTCCATTTATTTTCATATTTCTTCTATTTAATTTATAAATATTTATTTATTTATAAATATATTATATTGAGATTTATTTATTCATTTTTTAATTTCCTTCTTTTCCTTCTTTTATTTGGATTTATATTTTTATTTAATTCATTATTAGATTTATTTATAAATATATTATTATGAGATTTATTTATTCATTTTTTAATTTTCCTTCTTTTCCTTCTTTTATTTGCATTTATATTTTTATTTAATTCATTATTAGATTTACATAAATTTTTTATATGCATTTCAAGACTTTATTTCATCTGCATGCATTGGCATCTAACGGTTTTTGTCATCACCCACATATTTTCAAAAATTCCACTCGTTACTTTTGCAAATCTCTCTCACTCTGTCTCTCTCAGTCTCTCTCTCTCTCTCTCTCTCTCCCTCTCTCTGAGTATAAATATGTGCTCTGGATTTTATGATTTGTCAGCGCTGAGAGCAACGGAATTTGAACAACTCCGAACTCCGAAAAGCAACATTGTGTTACTCTCTGAGCCAGTGCGCAGACTCAACAATTTCCTCAAAGCCGGCTGAATTCAGCAACAAATGTTGTTTATGCTCGCTGTTGATAATAAACAAACCGAAGCATGGCAGTTAATAGAGTATCAAGGAAGTAATAACTGCTGATAAGGAAATTGTGTTGTAGCGCATCACGAAGATTTTAACTGGCTGAAAGAGAGTTTGGAATTTTAAAATATTTCAAATAATTGTCAAATACTTGTTATATTAAATCAGTTAATAAGAGCATATATATTATAAAATCATTTATTAGAACTAAATTTACAATTTAAATAAAAAATAATAATTATAAAAATACATTTTAGAATAGCGAATAATATATGCAAAATGAAATAATAAATTTATATTTATTTATTTAATCTATGCCTAAAGGAATACAATTTAAGCTTGGCAAAAATATGTTCAGAATATTTTCAGCACTAATACAATAAATTAGAATAATAAAAAAGAATTTGTTTTAATTTTTAAAAATTTTATTTTAATTTTTTTTATATTTATTATTTATTTATTTTTTTTTTTTTATTTACTGTATAACAATAAAATTGTGCTTTAAATATGTACTAAAGAAAAGCTATTTGAATTTCTTTAAATTTTGAGCTCAACAAAAAATTGTATAAATTTCTTTTTTTTTAATTAAAATAATTTTTATAAATTTTAAAATGTATTAACAATAATAAAAAAGTAATTTTCCCTTAATTCATATAGTTTTTTTTTTTTATTTATTAATATTTAAAAATGTTCCATGAATCAAGAATTTATGAAATTTGAAAACTAAGTTGAATTCAAAATAAAATTCAATTAGATTTCTCATGAGTTGTATTTATAAAATATAATATAGCTAAGCATACAATGTTAGCAGTAAATTAGTCAAATTTACAACATTTGCAGGAAGTTTGTAGCCTGCCGAACAGCTGATTTGTTTGCTGCTCGGGCTGCTCGGACTCCGAATGTTGCATGCCGCACGAAGTTGCACGAAACGAAGTTGGAAAAACTCACCACTGGGCGGTTGGCTGTTTGGGGAGTGATGGGTGGGGGGGTTGGTGCGGTGCAGCCGAGCAGATAGGAAGGCAGGCATAACTGTAAACTGTTGTCCCGTTGGCATTCAGTTGAGTTTTGGTTACTGCCGCCAACGGTTAACGGTTTTGGAGCATGCCACGCGCCTAACGGCTGCCATTTAGCCATTTAGCCAATTGCCGCACGGCAAACAGACCGAAGACAAAATAAGCAAAGCGAAGCAGAGCTAAGCAAAGCAAACATAAACAAACAATTTTTTGGCAACGTTTCGTTTTGGCAGTTCGGTTGTGTGAGTGTGCGAGTAGTGTGGAGTAGAGTAGACACTGTTTCCCTCTCACTCTCTCTCACTACCTCACTGTTTGTGTGTGTGTGTGAGAGTATTATAATTATTTAATTTGTGAGGCGTCGCAAACATGCGAAACTCAATTGGCCACCAGGTGGCAGCCGCAAGATTTTGGTGGCTAACGGAAACGCAAAAGCAAACGGAAACGGAAGCATTTAAGCAAAGTGCCAGCACACACACTACCCCACCACTCCATGCGTGTGTGTGTGTGCCCGAGTGTGTGTAAAACGCTGAACGCCTTGTAAATGCCGGCCAGTTGCAAACTTGCAGCTGAAACTTGCAATAAAAATTGAATACGAATACTTGTAGAAATACAAAAAGTAAAAAAAGAGTAAAATATATATATATATATATATATAAAAGGAGAGAAAGGAAAAAACCTCATATCGCCGGCGATCCTTTGTGCGGCTCTATGTGTGTGTGTGCGGCAAGCAAATAAATGCTTTTGCAACGCTTTTTTAGCCATTTTATCTCGAGTCGAAATACTGTAAAAAATTGTAAAATGGATTTACGTTTCGTATTCATCGTTATACTGCTGAAGTGGACCTATGCACAAGGTAAGACCATATTCCAAGTGTTTTCACAGTGTATGTGGTGTGTGTGTGTGTCTGTGTGTGGTTAGTGTGTGTTTGCTTGGGCATTCTGTTTGTGCAGCAGCAGCTGCTGAAGTGCAGTTTCTCACATTTGTTCAAGTGCTGCTGCAATTGCAAATATGCCATAGAAAATGCCTCATATGAGTATTTATTATATACACACACACACTGAAGAGTGTGTGTGTGGGTGTTTAAGTGTGCGTATGTGTGTGTGTGTGTGTGTGTCTGTGGCACAGTAATGAGGTGCATTTAGCTGAGGTAACAGACCGACTGGCCTCCAAGTGTATGCGAGTGTGTGGCAAAAGTTTTGCAATCGAAAAAGAAACTTTTGAAACGCACAGCATTTTATTCTCTCTCATTTTTTTTCGCATCATTATTGATGTTGTGTGCTACAGGTGAAAGGCACTAAGGTGTTGCCAAGTGCCAGGCATAGTCAAATGTATGCTCAAGCATTGCCAATAGCAGGAGCATTTCAATAGCGAAATATTGTGAAAAGCGTTTGAAGAGCAGAGAAATGTTGAAAGTTTATGTTTTATTGAGAGTGTGAAATTATGCGATATATAAAATTTATAAAAATAAATGTGTTTATGTTAAATTTAATTTAAATTTTGTTTTATATTTACATTTAAATATTATTTAAAATATTAATATATTTAATTTTTATTTTTTATTTATTTTAACAAGAAATTTGTGAAAAATTGTTATACTAGCTGATGAAAAGAATGTTTTATATATGGCATAAAAATACTCTTCGAATTCTTCAAGCATTTTTGTAGTATTATAAATTTCAAATAAGCTATAAAAATTATTTTATTTTATTTACTATATATATTTATATATATAAATATATATATTTTAACAATTGAATAATTTGTAATTATTTATATAATTTTTGTAATATTGTAAATTTAAAATAAATTTATTTTGTTTCAATTTATTTATTTATTTTTTTATTAATAAAGCTAGTTGAATATTTTATAATAATGCTATCTCTTAATTTTTGTCATGATATTATAATATTATTATAATTATTTATCTTTTTCTCTCCTATGAGAAATGATTATTTAATGGAATGATTTTATTATTATTTGTTTTCATTTAATATATAATTACAGCTTTAGAAAAAGATAATATAAAATAGTATAAAAATATTTATAAATATTTTTTAAAATTTTATTTTAAATATTTTTTCTACAATTTGTTTAACTAAATGATAAACAATTACTTCAATTATTAACAACAAAATAAAATAAAATAAAAAATAAATAAATTGTAGCTTTATTTCAACAGTATGTGAATCTCTTCTTTCTCTCCATATGTTTCCCGACAGAATATTAATTGAAAATTAATACTTTCTCCTACTTCGTGCACATCAATTATGAATATGATTGCAACTTTTCATCTTGCCATTTGTTTTGCTTAATCAATAGGCAAAACTACTCAACTAAGTTGCGCTGATAATTATATTTGCTTTAAGTAACTAGTCAAGTATTTAAGTTACAGTTATGAGCTAATGTATTGATTAACTGTCTTAGAACAGATCTCTATTACTGCGTGTCCTTCTCGCGCTCCTTCTTGCTCCTAGTTGGGCTTTATTTAACATTCATTTACTTGCGCTCAAATAAACTTATTTGCTTGCTTTTCATACGAAAAACTTTTGCCAGCCACAAAACAATTTCCGCACTCAGTTTTCTTGGCCTGCCACGCCCCTCGCCCGCCCAACAAGCCCCTGCCACAACCCACTCGCTGCCTAACAACTCAAACAAATTAGGCAAAAGGAGCAAAAGCAGAAAAGAAAAAAAAGATATCGAAACAAGCTACCCATCCCAGTGGTAGTTGGAGTTGCGGCCCGAGGGCAAACCAAATTATGAATGAGTTTTCTTGTTTGGTCTCGTATCTCTTTTTTGTTGGCCCACTGCATAAAATATGCGCATTTAATAAGCCCCAAAATGAATACGTATATATATATATATACATATATATAAATATAGAGTTCGTTTGAGCGCTGCCCGAGCGTCATGTTAATAGTGCGCTCTTCGCGGATCAAGTGAACCAAGCTGAATCGAACAAAAAAACGGAAACGAAGCGAAACGAAACAAAAGCGTTTTACCGCACATTTGTTGCAATCATCTGGCACATCATATAAATGTACAAAAATGTTGATATACCCTGTAAGTAGTCGAGTATATAATGTAGATATGACAGGTTGAGCTATAATTTATGCAAGGGAATTTATTGAATTATTATTTTTCGTGAAAGCTTTTTATCCATAAATTTATCAATTTGATAATTAATATCTGTTTTGCATTTTTAAATTATTTTGTATATATTAGATTATATATTTTTTAAAATTTTAATTTTATATGTTTTTTTTTATTAATTTTTATTGATTTTTTTTAATAATTTAAAAAAATATATATGTATATTTTCTATTAATTTTTATTGATTTATTTATTTTATTTTAATTTTTTATTTATTTATTTATATTTTTTGTTGCGATTTTTTTGCTTTTACTTAGAAACTCTACTAAACTAGATTTTCAGCCAAGATATTCTCCATGCTATCTGTATATAAAGCAATACATATTTTTTAGCTGATAGTTTTACTGTATCTAAAATCAATATAAATTTTTCAAATCTTGCTGCTCAGCTATGTTATCTCTTATATAAATTGTTTTTATATGCTCATCGAAATTCAATTCTTTTTCTGGTTTTTTTTTTTTAATCTTTTAGCAGAATATATTTGAAATATTTCGCAATGAACTCTCACACAGCACTTTACAGCATATCTGTTAGTCGATTAACTGCTTCTCAGTCTGTTTCATCTTCGTTTTTCATTATTTTTGTAGTTTCATGCATGTAAAACGAATTCAATTGAATAATATCCTGTCATTTTGTGTGGGCAGCTAGCGCCTCGACTCGTTTGGCATGTCAAAAATTTTATCAGAGCCGCGAAAAATTCGACATGGAACGGTAAATAAATAAATCGCAGTAAAAAGCACACACACACACACACACACACACACATGCACACTGACACACTCTTCGGAGTATGCAATAAATTGTTGTTTCGGCAAATTTATTGGCATTTTAGTGGTTCGCAGCTCGCAACAGCAAATAAAGCAAATTAAATGCGCTTCCGCTTTGCTTTTATATTTTTATTTTTATTCATTTTTCTCTTCTCTTTTTTTTATTATTATTATTTTGGTTGCTGTTGCCAAGTTTCCTTGTGCTTAATTTATAAATTATTCATTTGGCAGCAGACATTGGGCCCAATTATCATTTACATTGCATGCGAAACAAAGTTCGCCTCAGCCAAAGTTCGCCTAAAAGTAGACTAAGGCACACATTCGACCCGTTGGCCAAATTAATTTCTGTGCGTGTGTCTGAGTGAGTGTCTGCTCTCCATCTATCTCTCTCTCTCTCTCGCTCACTCTTACTCTGACTCTACTCTTCTTTTTCGTTGCTGCTGTTGTTGTTTAGTCTTGTGCCTTGCGGCTGGCATAAATTTATTTGGCAAAAACTTTCGCAGACCGGAATATTAATGAGTATTTAACCTAAATTGTTGCCTTTGATAAGTGGCATGAAATGTGGCCACGCCCACCTACATCGGACCCTCATTTTATGGTATCAATGCGCCACAGACAGCTAACTCAAAGCCCACACAACATCTATCACTATGCCAGTGTGCCTCTGTGTGTGTGTTAAATTGCTTTAAAAAAAAAAGGGTTACAATTATTTTATATGGGTCTTAAAGTTGGGCTCCTAATAGGATTCAGGTTCGCTAAATAAAAGACGCAGCATTTCCCTGTTATCTTTAATATGTTTGCCTTGTTATTTTCGTAATAGGCCCTAAAAGTATTTTGCTGCCAGTTAACCCTTTTTGGGTTGAAATGCGAAGTTTGTTACGAATTTATATTGGCAAAGGCATTCAAAGCAAATCAGTTAATAAACAATGTTAAATGAACATGCTGCTATGCAGTTTATTACAGAAATACCTGAATAGATTGAAGGTAAATTAGCAAAGCAATTAAAAGAGGGAAAATAAATAAAGTTATATTTTTTGGAGTAAGAAAGTAGTTAGTAGCTAAGTCAAGTCAAGGTTTTCTTCACACACTTTCCTTGTCAATTATATTAAATATAATATTTATAATTAAAAATACAACAAATTTATAAATAAAAATAAAAAAAGAACCCTTAGATAGCCAAAAATTTATTTCAGTTGAAAAGCATTAGATAAACTCTGTTAAAAAAAAAAAAAATGTTTCTCATAAGCTTTTTAATAAAGCCTTATGTTAAAATAAAATAGAAAAAGGAAATAATAATTTTATAAATAATAAAATTAAATTTAAAAAAATACACAAATTTTTAAATAAATATACAACGTTTTCGATTTTTCATAAATTAAATAATTAAAAAAAAAAAATATTTTACTAAATTAAGATAAAACAGATATTAATAATAATAATACTTTGTAATTAAATAAAAATTTAAAACTAAAACTATATATATATATATTTTTTAATTAATATTTCTAATATATTTTTTGTAATTTTTTTTTTTTTTGTAAATTAAATATTAATTTAAAATTTTGATTTTAAATTTAGTTGACTTAGTTTACTAGTTGACTAGTTTAGCACATATGAAATTCAGCAACTCTATTATCAATGATGAATTTGTTAGGAATTTATAGTTAAAAGAAAAAAATAGTTGAATATAGAAAACTAAACTGAATCGACATGAAAATTGATTCCTTGAAGCGTTAAATTCGTGCTGAAACTTATTTTACTATTATTTGCCTTAAGGCAATTTGCAGACTGCAGACAGGCGCAAAATTTAATTAATTTCTGCATCCTTCCAATGCCTGTCATAATACAAATAAAATAAACAGGTCGAGAGAAGAAGGGAAAATGCGAATGGAATTCAAACAAATCATTAGGAATACGAACATTTATTTATTTATCTAACATATCCAGCGTGTGTGCAAACAAAAGATATGCAGGACGCTGAGCACAATTATGCAGCGCCACATATAATGGCAATATTTTGATTAAGTTAATTAAGTGATTTCACTTCTCAGTAACAGCAACAGCAACGGCAACAACAACAGCAACGGCAACAACAACGGCAAGAAAAACAATAGCGTTAAGGACAATAAGGACAATGCCTATCAACGGGAATTCGTGTTCCTGTTGGGCTAATCCGGTCGCTGCTTGACATGATTACCCGCTGAGCCTTTGTGTGTTAGGCCACATAAAAACATCATATTTCATGCCATTATGCGCAAAACTAGGCCAACAACAGCAATGACAAACAACAACAAGAGCGCGCAATAGCCCGCCTAATGAATTGGCTTAGTATATTTTGTGTAGCAGTTGCCAAGTCGCAGCTAAACTTTAGAGTGAACCTTTATTTCATGTGCTTTAAAGAGAAAATGAAAATAATAAATAATAAAACACAAAATGGGATTTTCCAGAGTAGTCGAGCATTTTTGACTATTTTTGAATTAAATTACAATAAGATTTAAATCTAGAAGTATTCTGGTAATACAGCAAAAAGAATATTATTAAATGCTGAGAAAATAATTTGATAGCACTCAGAATTACAGCAAAAGATTTTTTAAATAAATTTTCTATCTTACAATTTTTTTATATAAAAAAATAATATCAAATTATTATTATTTGATATTATACGATAACTTAAAAATAAAAATTTATATTTTATAATAAAAATGTATATTTAATTTAATATGAGCAACTTCTTGTGATATAAATATTTATCAATTTTTTTTGTTATCCTTTTTCGTTTTAAATTCCTTTTTATTATGGCTCACTTCCATTTCAACTGTTTTACGACCCCAATTAAAATCTCTTTTATAAATTGTGTCAAATCCTGCGCTGTAATAAGCTCAAATCAAATAACATAAATTGCCTCCCCATCCCAGTTCGCTGACAATATTCAACTGCTTGACATATTTAATATGCCCCATTCAAGTGCAGTAAAATTCGCAAGGGAGTAAAACCGCGGACATAAACAAGTGTTGAACATATTCTTTATGACAACTTTTTCAATGTATATAAGAATATATATATATATATATATATATATATATATATATATATATATATATATATATATATATATATATAAATATATATTTGTTGTTGTTGTTGTTGGCGCCAGCGTAAATCATAAAGCATTAAATGACCGCCGTCTGGAAGGTTTTAAGAATTCACGTTCGTGTTTGAGAATGCGCAGGCCAAGCTGGCGTGCCCGCGACTGTCCACCCGTCCGTCCGTCCGTCCGTCCGTCTGGTCGAGGAGACACTGTAGCTGTCATAGTCGGCGACAGCTCGCTGTAATTCGTAGCCGCGCGCATTTTTCGAATGTTTACCCTTTTCGACCCTTTGCAGCGGCGAGTGTCATTGACATTTTAATGTGCTAATGAAGATGAGGGCCAGCTGCCAAGAAGAGAGATGTGCAGCACTAAAAGCAAGAAGAAGAAGAAGAAGACGATGAGGAAGCAATGCGAAAAATATTATGAAATTGTTATAAAAAAAACATAGTCGTGGCATCATCGCCTTTGACGCGCTCATTATCGTCGAGTGCGGTTTTTAAATACACTTTTTTTTTTTTTATATGAACTTTGTGCTCGTCAAGGACCTGCTCAAGGACTTGCGGTGTTTATGAGTTGTTATGATTTTATTTAACATCTTCCTTTGTCGCTTCCTTCTCTCTCTCTCTCACTCTCGCTTGCTCTCCCTCTGTTTCGCCTGCAGTCAATTATGTCAAAGTTGTCAATTCACGATGAAAATTGCAGGGCTTTCGCGTAAGCAGCTTTTACAACCAGCTGAGTGTAAAGTACAGAAGCAGAGAGAGAAGAAAAAACGAAGAAACAGAAAGAAAACTCTCACAAATATTAAATGTAGGTTATGCATTTATGAGCAAAGTCGACAAAGAAACTTGTTTGTCCTTTAAGCTGCTGAGTGGAATAACAAATTACAATAGGAATACTTGAGTAGTTCCGATTGGCTCTAGAGCAGAGAAAATATTTACTAAATTAATAAGCGGAAATTAATGTAAGCAGCGCTCCGGATGTACCGGACTTAACATAAGAGCTCTGATCATCATGGGAAAAAATACGTAACTAATTTTAATAAATGAGTTGATTTCAGCTGATGTACAGAGCTTATGTTAAATCTACATGCGCTTAACATAACAGCAAAGATTACATACAATTAACATAAGTTTAATTTGTTAGTTATTATAGCTGTTATGTTAGTATAAGAGAAACTAGGCAGCATTATTAGTGGAGCAAGTACATTTCTTTCTCTTTCCTCATTCTACTCCTTCTCTCACATTCTCTCTGCTCTGCTGTTTCTATTAACTGACTGAGTGTATTAATAATCATTCTGTATTAAAATGTTATGTTAGTTTAGGCTATTTTAAGAATTTATATTAACAATATTAACGTCTTTATATTTTATTTATATATTTATAAATATTATTTTTTAATTTTTAACATATGCAATATATAAGCATATCGATTTCAGCTTCGCCCACTTGGCAAAGAGTTAAATATGAATTTTCCAGCTTCAATAAATTCTCATATTTCGCATATATCATATTTTTATAGCCTACTTTAGCCGTCTCCATGAGAGAGCGCTTTATGAGCCACTTATTCCGCTTGCACAATCAACAGAAAAAGCAAGAAATAAACTTCAATTTTAAATGCCAAGGGCAAACCCTTTTGCTTACTCTACCTACATATATATATATGCCTATTTATATATATATTTATTTTTTATGACTTAACGGCAAGGAGTCATAATTTTTGCCAACTCATTGCCTTTTAGGCCTGGCCGAAAAATCTCGGCAAGGCCACCAAAGTGCGCAACAGCCTGTTAAAGGACGCAAAGGATACGCGTCCAAGTTTGAGCTGAAGGCTTTCTTCTTTTTTTTTTTTTTTAGCCGTGCTCAGCTGTTGCCTGCATAATTTATCAATGTCAGCAGGCGTTGATGATGAACGCGAAGGAAATGTCAAGCCAACAGATTGGACTTGCGTCCGACTCGCTCACTCCCTTGCTCACAATCTCTCTCCACTTCACATCCTCCTTCGTTCTGACAATTTCTATTGATAGGCCTGTTGGACATTTCGACCAGCAGAGCGTAAGGCAAAGGCAGGCCATAAAACTTGAGCTTTTTAACAAGCAAGACGGACAAGGCTGGCTTTTGTGCCAAGGACCTGCCGGACTTGAGTTGACTTTGTGTGCGTGAACTCACCTTTTCTTTGCTTTGCAGCTTTGTCTGCCTGGACATTTTATATTTATTAAAAAGCAAAGAGAACAAGCTGAGAATAAAGAAAAGAAAATTCGCTGTGTAGGGAATCCCACGTAATAGGCATCCGGTCATAAAAACATGAATTGTGCCTCTTAGCAGCAAATCCAATTGGCCGTAAATCGGCTTTGTTGTTCAGCCAAACACATGAGCATACGAATAATGAGGGAGAGAGTGTGCCTTGCAGGCTGAAATTTAATGGCGACTCCGAGTCGAGCTTTATTTTATGTACATTTGAGCACAATGCGCTTATTGACTTAATGCCCAATGTTGTTGGCCAGGAACTCGGCTGCTTAGCAATGGATAATTGGCAAAGTGCTTCAGTTTGTGCCTATGTTGGGATCTTATAAGAAATGCAGCTGCAAATTGCAAATTGCATTGTGGCTGTCATCAGCAGCTCCAGCTGCTGCTTCTTCCGCCTCCTGCTACTCCTCTACCTCCTCCTGCTGCTGCTGTTTCTCTTATTCCCTCTGCCTTCAGAGTTAACAATTCAGCTCTTGAGTCTGCCTGCTAGCTATTTTTTCAAGGATGTTTACAAATTTACAACACGAAAGTGAATTTTCTTTCAATTTTGTTGCGCTGCCTGTTTGTCAGGAGCAGCAGCAAGGACTCGCGCTGAGTCCCGTCAAGTCGAGTCCTGTCGACTCAAGTCTCCGTCTGCATCTTCGTCTGCTCCGCTGCTGCTGCTGCTGCTGCTGCTGCTTCTTATTCTTGCCTGCCTGCCTGCCAGGCAGGATGCGCGCCTAAGTAGTTTTTGTATAATTGCACTCGTCATTGTCGTCCTTGTCGACATGCTTGTCCTCCTGCCATGCCCCCCCCAGGCAACAGCAACAGCCGTAACAACAACAACAACAGCAATTAAGGATTGTTAACAAGCGCACTTTTCAACTTTGCTCGCGGCTGTTGCACTTCAAAGGTGTGCGCATGCCACGCCCCATTCGAACGACACTCAAGCCTCCTGCCTCCTGCCTCTCCCTCTACCGCATAGACTCTTTTTACCGTTTGTTAACTCATCTGCGGGCAGCTTTGTGCATGATTGAAATAGCAGCAATTCCACTCGATACTCTCTCTATCTGTAGATAGATAGTATAGATGGGACATTTGAAGGGATAGTTAGGAGTGGCAGGAGTGGGAAATATTTGGTAAAATATGCAAGACAGAAGAGATAGAGAGAGAGAGGGAGAGAGAACGAGAAGACACCAATAAAGAAAGAGCTAGAAAGATCTAGAGAGCGAAATGCAAAGAAAGGTTCAGAGTAAGGGAGAGAGGGAGAGAATAAGAGCGAATGGAAGAAAGGAAAATTAGAAAATTAATAAAAATAAACACTGGAGGGAAATTTGAGAAAAATTAGATAGATATATAAATATTAAAAATAAGGAAAAATAAGGAAAATAAGGAAAGGAAAGAAAGTCATAGAAAGCTGTCAAAAGAAAGAAAGGAAACACAATAATTCTAACAAAAATCTGAAGAAAATTTTTTTTCATGTTTTTGCTTTTTTTTTGTAACTAAATTAAAACATTTAAAAATTACAACATATTCAATTCAAGCTCTAGCCCAAAACGACTCTCACATCAGCACTACCCCACACCATGTGTATAGGGTATGTCAGTAACTAAACGAAACTGCATAGTTGAGATATCTCTTAGATAGAGCAGACGCATTCTTAATTAAGACTTGATTGACAAGGCACTCGTCGCACACACTTAAAAAACAATTTGTAGTTGAGTGTAGGCAGGCGCATAATTAAACAAATCTGAAAATAATTGAAACTTTGTCTCGTAAATCCCAGACATAAACACACACGAAAATATATATAGAGAGTGTGTGAGGGAGAGAGAGAGAGAGATATACATACATATATCTAACTGCTAAACTATCCAAGTTGTTGTTTAGCTTAAAAATTCCCATGTTGACAATTAAGTTAGCAACAAAGCAACAACAACAACAACAACAGACACGCAACCCTTGGCAATGTGAAAGGGACAATGCGCGTTGACAACCCAGCCGAGCCACCCACACCACCCGACCCACCCACACATGGAGACAGCTAAAAACTGGTCTCTGGTTACGTTTGGCTGGTGTGGAACAACCCTAATTTACTTTTAATAACTTCATAGGCTAAATCAGAGTGGGGGCAAAGGACAGCAGGCGATGCCTTAAAAGTGTCCCTTTTTTTCGCTTATTGTGAACTAAATACACAAAAGCGTTAATTTCGATTTTGCTTAACGAGGGTTAAAAAAGCACAGCTTAGAGGCTAACTGTGCGTATACGCGATATCGATAACGATAATTAGACATGCAGACAGGTAGCGAGGCGCTCAGGTGAGAAATTCAATTTGCCAGCCAAGTGACGAAAAAAAAACAGGAGGAGGAGGAGCAGCAGGAGGAGGCGGGAATACCCCAAACGCATGTCGCACATGCCTAAGTGTGCATGTGTACATATATGTGTATGCTTCTGGTACTTGTGTTTCTTTTTTTTTTTTGGCAGTGTATATCAAGTGCTGCGGCTGCATGACTGAGTGACTTTTCTGTCAAACGGAAAAGGATGTCGGCTGCTGACTGAAGAGGCAGCAGGAGGCGGCGAGATGTGGCCCAGCAGCTGAAGCTCAAGTGTGTGGCAGTCGCATTCAATGCTGACGCATGTCATGAAGAGCAATGCGAGAAATCGAAAAGACACAAACACACACGAACACACACACGAATACACACTCACACAGTCACAAATCTCTTTTTCTTTTTCGCTCTGCTCAACTGTGATTTCCATGTGTGAGGCGGAGATCCTTCGGCTGCTTTTGACAGTCGTTTTGCAAACATGTCGAAGCCATTAAGACAATCATGCGTTTAGCCAGCTTCTTTTAGTATTTTTTTTTTAAGAAGAAGAATGCGATTTTTTTAGCATGTTTCATTCTCAGTTTTTTGCCCATTCTCAATTCGTTTTATTTTTACTTTTTTTTTTTTTTGCGCTGTGTTTTGTTTTTGAAAAATGGCTGTCGCATCACTTCTATTGTATTTTTGAAGTGAGTGTTGTGTCTGTGTGTGTGTGTGTGTTGGGTGTTTGTCACAAAGATTTATGTGTTGCAATTTACACACACACACACACACAGAGACGCACAGACAGACATACAAAGAGTAGACAAAACAAAAAGCCGAGTTTAACGTTTGTTTGACGCTTACATCGAGTGGAAGGCACCCAAAGTGGTTTTTCAACCGATGGTGTCGGAGGGTCGGAGCGGAAGAGAGAGAGGGAGAGGGAGAGGGAGGTGGCGAATAGGGAAAGAGAAGTCGCTAAAGTGCTTACTGTATAGCTGACCAAATGAGTGCTACGTTTATGACACTCTTTGCGCTGCATAGCATAGAAATCCTCGTTCCTTCTGTTGGCCATAGCTCAACAGAGCCAAGCATGGGCATAAGTGATCTATTAACGGTTTATATGAATGAAGTCGCCAGCTGAAGAGTTCAGATTTTGAATTGAAAGTTAACAGAGTTAAGCTTGTGCTAGAGCTTAGCACTGTTAATGAGGCGAGAGATAATGAAGAGGACTGCTAACCATAAAATATTAAATATGAAACGAATGTGAAGCTTTTATGAGTATTGTAGTAAGATAGCTCAACTTCGATAACTAGATGTGACAACATTTTTTTTTTTTTTTAACATAATATATTTCTGCTTAACAGAAGCGAGCATCACATAATAAGAGTCTAACATACACATGAAATATACTTAACAGAGCATGCCAAAACAAAACTGAACATAACATGCATATAACATAGCATAACATTAGACAAGATAGGTCAGCAAATTACACTGTTAACGCGGCATAACATATTATAACAAAATGAATCATAATATGAAATTTTATAACATAACATAGTATATAATAACATAACATTCCAGAAGAAAACATTATGATAACATAACATAGCACATCACTACATAAGTAAAATATTACATAACATAACATTTTACAGTATGATGTTTCCTAACATAATTATCATAGAACTCATCCACATTGTTAGCGGAACAAGCCGTCTTAACAGAATGAAGCAAGACTATGTTAATTAACCCATAGCAAATATCTATCTAATTAACATATGTTAAATGAATATGAAAACATCTATATGAATGCATTTTAAACTCTCTATAGAGAAATGCTGCATATTAAACACTTAACCTCCATGTAAGTTCCTGTCAAGCCTCTGTTACTCAGCAGCTATACAATATACAAAGTTCCTTTGTTCTAAATGCCATAAAAAGTTCCAGCACTACACTTAAGTTATATCGCTTTCAATTTTTATCGCTCCTATTAATCGCAAAAATATGTTTCAATGAAATTTTTAAGGCCAAACTCAAAAATTAATTCGAATTTATGAATATGGAAAACTAAATTGACTTTTGAGTGCATAGTAAATACGCGAGTTAAGAATGTAAATCGACAATATTTAACGAGTGCAGTCTACGGCCCACGCCCACGGCCATTAAAACGCCCACGAAAAGCTAAACCTATTGCAGCATAAAAAGTTGAGAGACCATAAAAAGCAACAACTAGTATTGAGTGTAGCTACCCCCTAATGAATGCTTGGGCTGGGCACAAGTTAAAAAGTAAAGCCCAGCGACAACAACAATGGGGTAAGGGTAGCAGAGGGCGGCAGGGTAGCGTAGGGGGTGAGTTCGAATGGCTATAACGACAGATTGAACCCTTCGCTTTTAATGCAATTAAGTTTAATTGAAAATTTTCACTCCAAATTATGAGACGAACGTGTTGTTATGGGACGACGGACGAAAGGATCGAGAAAGGGAATGAGAAAGAAAGAGAGAGAGAGAGAGTGAGAGAGAGGGCGAGTGACACCCTCGCAATCAGGCAGATGGAAATTAACATGCACACCCATACACACATAGTCACATAGGGTATAGCTATGCCGAAGCGTGTCCTTTGGTGCTTTGCACGTACTGCCTGCCTGCCTGCCAAAATGGGAATGAGCGAAAGCAATCAAGCGTCCAAATCACTAGCCGAAAAACCGAAGGCAGCTCAAAGTTTGCTTTGATTCGAAAGAGAGTGAGACAGAGAGAGAGAGAGAGAGTGAGAGCTGGCCAGGACTTTATTACAAAACAAACAAGCAGAAATGGGAGCTGGAGCTGTAGCTGGAGAAGCTGGAGAGTCCTGCTCTCCGTTCAGTTCCGCAGTTCCTTTTCCCATTTTGACTTCCAGAGTGCTCGCCTGCCCACTCGGCATTTAACTTATCTTTTATCTTGATTGCTGTTGACGATGACAAGGATAATGATGATGATGGCGTTAGCGCTGCCGCTCAACGTTGTCCTCTGATTTTAGCTCACCTGCCCCACTCGCCCGCCTCTACCTGGCTGTTAGGTTATCTGTTTATACAAGCGAATGCCGCTTGATTTTAATTAGCATTTGACACAGCTGCTTGACACGAGACAACAACAACAACAACAACACCGAGAACATCCAGAATCGAGCTGCTGTCCCGGTTCAGGTACTGCAGGTACATTGGTTCATGGCTCGGCTTGTATTTGCTGCTTAATGAGCCATCGCACAACTGGAATTTCAAATGTCCCCGACGTGCAAATAAAAATATCGTATGGCTGCCAGCAAAACTTTCATGTGCCCAGCCGTAACATTTTACGCTTCACAAACTTTTCTTGCCAAATAGCTTGAAAAGTATCACCAAATATATGTGCGCTGAGCAAAAATAAATAACTTTAGATGGTTGCAATTTGAATACACTTTCCAAATTCAGATAAAAAGAGCTCAAACTCTTTGCTGCATGTGTGTGAGATGAGTTAGAGGGACTGTTAAATTTGTATGTTAAGTTAACTATGTTAAACTTGCAATAGTTTATTGTTGTTGTTGTTGTTGTTATTAGTCCCAAGCGTATCCTAGCATCTATAGCATTCCTTTATTGATAAGATTTTGTGTAGAGATTTTATTGCATAGCTTTACTTGATTTCTAGGATTACTTGTTGTAGATTTAACAGCACAAAAAAAAATTAATATCTGCTAAATAGCATATAATGCTTATATCGATTCTGATTTTAGAGAGTTGAATATCTAAACTTCATTTTGGACATTTGTTTACTTATATATGATTAGCTCTTTATGAATGCTGAGTTTCAAATAGTTTCTATAAAATTGAAACTTAATTGTGTAGAGTTTCACATGGAAACTCTGTGTAGAGTTTCACATGGAAACTCTGTGTAGAGATTCACAGGGAAACTCTGTGTAGAGTTTCACATGGAAACTCTGTGTAGAGTTTCACATGGAAACTCTGTGTAGACATGACTATGGAGACTTTATTGTGAAGCTTTCAGTATATAGCACCGATTGTGGAGATTTACATAACACAATCAAAGTGCCTCAAGCTTATCTCCACTCTGAATCTGATAGCTTGATATAGTGTAGAATTGCTTAAGTTTTGATTCCGAAGTTTTGATAATGATTAAAGATTTCATTATGACAAGAATTTAAATGACAGTGGAGACAAAAGTCTCAAATGTAGGCAATTGCAAGTGAATATTTGGAGAGTTTAATATTGAGACTTAGTTAAAAGTTTGTTAGTGTAGAGTAAACTGTGGAGTACATAATTTCGAGAAACTAGACAAAAGCGGAAAATTGAGTTGATAAGGCTGTGTAGAGTTCAGACTTGGGTGTATCGACATAGTTGTAGAGTTCGCTCTGTAGAGTCAACTGTGAAGTCTTAATCTAAGATTTAAGACAAGTCAGCTCTTTTAATGAGATTTCGAGTTCTTGAAAAAGAAAAATGTAAATGAAATAAATAAATTCAATTTCCTCCGTTACTCTCCCAAGTCACATCGAATTAAACTACAAATTCATAATACCCTGCAAGGCGCAGATACAGTATCTATGCAAACGCCGTCACATACACTTATGTCTATACAGTTACACACACACACACACACACTCGCACACTTAGACTTTCAGTTACATCGTGTAGCTGTGGATTTTGAACGTTCAATGCGCTGTGCCGGAAAACCGAATGTGAAAAGTTAGCATTCGAGAGAAATTTGTGTGCGCAGATGTGTGGACGGATGGTTGCAGTGGGTGGTGGGTTGGGTGTGGGGTGTGATGCACTAAGCTAGCGCCAAGGCTGCAACTTTTTTTTGGGCACAGCCAAACGCCAATGCATATACTTAGTTATAGCAACGTATTCGACATGTGTTTGCTGGCTTTTTGGGAAGGTGGCGCAGGTGGCATACGAGTATGTGGAGCAAACTGAATGACTGAATGACTGAGTGAGGGAGTGAATGAGTGACTGACTGACTGAGTGAGTGAGTGGGCATTTGCTGTGGATCTATGTGAGTAAAACCAAATACAAGTTTCAGATGCTACTACGAATGTCTAAAAGTATTTGCACATTTGGCCCTGGGCGGGGCATTGCATTTGGCATTGTAATGCATTTAGTGGGCCGAGAGTGGGCCAAAGTTTAGACAGAGCTCCATGGCTGGCTGAGCAGCCCACATTGAAGTGTGTCAATGCAAATGTGTGTGTGTGTGTGTGTTTGTGTGTGTGCTCAGTCTCTTGTGTGTTTTGAATTATTTATATTACTTGCACTTTATATGCAGCCTGCTAGCGAGGCAACGAGCCAAACATAGACAGTTTTCCTATGTGAAAATGTTTTTCAAATGCCATTTGTGTGTGAGTGTGTAGAAAAACATTTGCAAGTGACATTGAGTTTGATGCCAATGCATCGCTTAGCCCGGCTCTTTGCATTTATTGCAATTCGCCACTCGCAACCACAAAAATCTTTGACTCTTGGGCATGTTGACAATGTGAACATTAAGAGCTGTAGAAATTGAGAGAGGGTGTCAAAAACAAACAGCCCACCAAAAACAAAATTTGTGACTAGCCGAAAAGCAATTCATTTGAAAAACTTCTGAGTCATTGTCAAGAGCCGAACCCTTGCCACGCCTCCTGCTCTGCCTGCTCCACCTCCTGCTTCTAGCTCTTGCCTCTTGGAGCGTGTAAAAAAGCGAAACAAAAGCACAAATTTTAGTTCTAAATGTTACAATTTATAGCCAAGTTTTGTTTTCTTTTTTGGGTTCCGAGTTTTTTTTTCGGCTGCCTTTGGCTCGTTATGATTCATAACTAAACGAAAACTTTTCACAACATCCCCGGAAACAATTTGCTGCACACGAAGCATTTACAAACTTCAATTTCAACTCATTTCGTCTGTTGTTCCAAAGGGTGTTGCTGCCTGTTCACCAGAAAAGTAATTCACAATTTCTATCGAAAGCGAAGGCGACAATGAACATTTCTGGCTATCCAGCTAAATATGAATATACATATATACTACGTATATAATTATACGTGCATAAAATAGTTTGGGTGGTTGAAAGTTAAACTCAAGTAAGAGCAGTTTGTTCATTGGAAGAAAGTTTTTTAGCTAACAAATAATCTGATATTTATATTTAATTTTGAGTTGTCCAAATGAGTAGAACAGATCTTCAGTCATATCTGAAAGTCATAGAGTTTATTCTGTAGTCTTCCAACTGTCTAAATAATTCATTCTTCAGTCACACACCCTCAACACTTTCAACAATAACTCACTGTATAAGATAATCTTACAGGTTATGAAAGTTCGTTAAAATTTTGACACATAATAATAAAATTTAATTTTTTATTTTATTTTTTATTTTTTGTTGAATAGTAGAACCAGATTAGCATTTCTTCTGTTGATAAAAACAAATATACTCTGAAATAATTAATTAAATAATTTATTTTAAAAACAAAATCTTTTTAAATAGCGCTAAGCCTTAGTCGTCTCAAGCCAGTTGCACTGCCAGGCTTAGGCCAACATTAAAGTTGAGTTTGACTAACTTGAGTGTAATTTAGTTAACTTATTTTTCATATAGGCCAAGCAACTATTTTCTCTACTGTAGAGCAACATGGTATAAGCCAAAAATAGCAACTTGGCCGCCCACTAGATAAATTTGCTTAGCAGCAGCAGCAGCGGCAGCAGCAGCTGTTGCTGTTGCAGCCCATAAATTATGGCACAGAATTTAATTATCGCATTGGACGTGCAACAGCTACAGCAACATGCTCGCACTAACACAATTTTCGTATCTTGAGAGGCGAGTGTGTGCGCTGGAAAGTATGCTACTAAAACAATTAGCAGCGCCCTAATTAAAGCAAGAATCCAAAGCGAACTCCTTGATTGATGATCCAAGTGGACGAGCGAGCAAGCGAGCGAGCGAAAGCGTTTTGCCTTTGTAGTCAAACATGTATATATACATATATATATTTATGCATATATATGTATATTTTTATTCTTGTTTCTTAGCCGCCAGGCCACAAACAAAAGCAGCCATGCAAATTACAGTCACTCGCTCGCATGTGGTGTAGCCAAAAAGAAAATGTTTAAGGAAATTGCTGCAAATATTTTGCTTGTTAAGTGAAACCCAATTTTCGCAACTGGAGAGACCAAAAACTGCACTCAGCAATGCACTTCAGGCATTTGTGCGCCTTAACCAGGGTCGAGCACTCGACACGGGACTCATAGAACGTCTTCGTCTTCGACTTCGTCTTGGTCTTGGTCTTGCTGCTCCTTCGTCCTTTTTTGCTCTCCTTTGGCAGTTTTGCATTTTGCATAAGCGCTTGGAAATGCCTTTGTCGTTTTAGCAATTTATGCAAATTTCGTGCATTTTCCCCTATGTTGTTACATTCTTTGTATGCATACATATATGCATATATCCATATACACATATATAGTATATGTATATGCATGTGATATTTATAGTACAGCAACTCCTTTTACATGGCGTATATAGGGTAAAGGCTTCGGCATGCAATTAAAACTAAATTAGTAGGCCTCTGGGCTATATGGCCTGTGTAAGTTTTCTGAATTCAGTTTTCTAGTTTACTAATTGAATTATTTAGTTGCGACTCGTTTCATTAAATGCACACGCAAACTTTTACAGCAACAACAGAGGCAATGGCAACTGCAATCAGCCTTAGCACAGGCAACATCGAGCTACAACGTCAACAGTCTGACAAATCAAGCAACATGAAATATTGCTCAGCTCTAAAATAATTTAATATATATATTTTGTATATGTAACTTAAGGAATACAACATTTTGTTAATATTCTTCAGAATTTTTCTTTTTGAGCAAATATTTTTCATCACAAATTCATAAATTTAAGTAGAACAACTTCAACTATGCCAAATCACCAATAACAAATATTTCCTTTTTATTTTTAACAGAAAAAAATATATATATTATTTTTATTTATTTGTAATATATATGTATTATATTCTTTATTTGTAATAAAATAGATACTTTCTTTTTTATTTAAAAAAAATTAATAAATCTATTCTTTTTATATATTTTTAATTTATTTTATTTTATTTTATTTTTTATAATATAATAGAAATTTTCTTTTTATTTTTTATTATTTATTTTTATTCCTTTCATATATAAATTATATTCTTTATGTTGTTTGTTATTATAATAGATTTTTTTATTCAAAAGTATAATACATATTTTCTTTTTTATTTATTTATTTTTTTTTTTGTATTATAATAATTATTTTTATATAATAAATATTTGCATTATATTTTTAAAAGAATAAAAAATTTATTTTTTTTTTTAATTTATTTTAATATATATATATATAATATATTTTATTTTATTTATTTTTAATAAATAATCAAATTTTTAATAATTTTTAGGTTTTTTAGACATATGATAATTATTTTTGTAGATTCATTTTCGTTTTTAGAGTCTTGTTTTCTCTCTCTCTCTCTTTTTTTTCCCATTCTGCCTCTGTCGCTCTCTCCCTCTCTCTCCCTCTCTCACTCTCTCTCTCTCTGTATCGCATCAGCGTAATTTCAATTGCAGTTTCAGCAAGTTTTTAAAAGAAATTCTTCAACTACATATCTACCTTTTATTATTCAAATTTTTTTTAAGTTTCCCTTCAAAAGCCCCTTTTCTAATAACGCTTTAGCCTCAGCATTTCCATGTAGATTTCACCCTTATCTTTTTAATTGACATTTGAATGCGTATTTTCTGACACAGTGGCTGTTACATCCGTGTTACCAAAAACACACGCAAGCAGCAATAACACCCACTGCTGCCGCTACCCCCACTCGCTACTCCCATTCCACACTGTAGTTTGTCATTTATAAACACAACCGAAAGAAAAAACAACCTTTTTTTTAGGTGTTGAATATTACCGCAGGGCGCAACAGTCACACAACCGCAAACCCCAAGCCTTCTCGTTCCTTGGTCAAGCAAAGAAATGTAAACAACGAAGCGAAAAAAAAAATATAAAAAAAAAAAATTCCACGCTTCGGCAAGTTTTGGGCCACCCTAAAAATAAGAGCCACCCACATGCGACATTTAACCCTCAGAATGTGCGCATTGAACACATTTTGGCTGAACTTCCAGTTTCATTTGTCCTTTCGTTTATTTTTATTTTTTATTTTTTATATTTTTATTTTTTTGTTTTGCTTGCGTGTTGATTTTCGGTATCCAGCATAAGCGCCACGCCTGCCCGCCCCCAAGAATCTTTGTTTTTTTTTTGTTATATATTTTCATTGCTAAAATAACATTGACATGCGTCTTGCTCGGCTAGAGCCCTCCGGCCAGCCACATGCCGCATGCAACACGTTCGCGCCGCTCGACTCTGACATTCAGGGTTCGAATGCCAGTTTCCTGCTTGGTTCTTGCCCCTGCGACCCTATCCAATGCGAATTCGATTTACAGCGACGACTTTGTGCAACGTCTGCTGCATGACATGCAACTCTTGCCTCGAGCTGTAAATTTGTTGCTGTTATTGCGATTGTTGTTGTCATGTTGCAATCAACAGCAGCAGCAGCAGCAGCAGCAACAACAATCGTTATTTAATAACGTTTCAATATTCCAACATTCTCTGACATATCAATTTTCAAAACCCGCTTACAGCAACAGTTACAGCTGCAGATACATCTGTGTATCCATAAGATATAAATGTATCTATGGCTACAAAACTTTTTGCCCCTTGCGTGAACTGTTGCTGCTACTGTCCTTGTTGTTGTTGTTGCTGTGCGTGTGTGACAGCAAATTGTTGATATATACGATACGAAAATTGAAATTTATGTTTTTGCAACTGACATATGCTTATGGCTAAGCATAACGAACTACAATCAAATATAAACTTTCTTTAGCTGCTTCTTTTGCACTGCGCGAAGACTTGAGTTGAAGGCAATTTAAAGATCTACTTGCTGTCTTATGTGAAATTAGTTAGCTTTAAGCGGTATTTACTGTAAGTTAAGTAACTGACTTTCAATATAAAGTAGTTTTTTGTATTCTGATTGATTTAATTGAAATCGAGTTTCTGTCTTAGATGTGTTTGCTTGACTTTGTCTAATTCAAAGACTTGAGAGACTTCAGAGCTTTTTTGTGCCCCATTATTTGCATTTGTTATATTTTATCTCACAGATTTAAATTAATCCCACATTTCTTTATGTTTTTCTTCTCTCATATAGGAATAATTTATTCCTATATTTATTTAAATATAGGATTACATTTTAAAAGAATATTTTAACAATTTTAATTATAAGTTTGAAGGTTTTAGCTTTTTAAAAATAAAAACTATTTAAATACACCTAAACACTGATGAAATTAATTATATTTAAATTAAATGTAAAAAACAAAACTAAATGAAAATTTTCATTATTGGCTCATTCAACCGCTGCGTGATATAAAACATTATTGGTATTTGCAATTGCCATTCCATTAGAATAGAGGAAAAGGCAATGTTTTCACACAACGTATTTATTCAGGCTGTCGCTGCGAATCAAACACAGGCTTTATTTATTTGTCTTTGTCAGAGCGTGGTTCAGTCAGCTGGAACTATGCTAATGCTTTGTTCAGCTCAATTATCTCTCTCTCTCTCTCTCTGTCTCTCTTTCTTTATATCTGTCTGTTAGTGCTACCTGTGCCACGCCCACGCCGCTTACTACTCTTTGGGTTAATTTAGCAGTTTTTGCATAAACAAAAAACTACTTAACTGCTAAGCTGTGCAGAGCGCTATGCGGTTCTTCTTCTTTGCCCATATGCAAATCCACACAAATTAATTCCGAAATGAACCTTTGAACAGGTTCCTACTGCTGCTCCTCCTGCTGCTCCTCCTGCTGCTGCTGTTGCTGCTCCTGCTCCTCCTTCAGTGACTGCCGCACTGCGACAGTTGAATTGCAACTGCAACTTCATTTGCAACGTCAACGGCAATGCGCATTAACATTGTTTCCATTTTGCCAGCGAGATCTTTTAACATTTGCCAAACCGCTGACGAGCACAGCTCGACTCTCGACTCTGACGCAGCGGAAAAAGGAAATGACACGCCCCCCCACGCTCACCCACTCACCCACAGACTGTGTCCCTTGCAATTTGTATAAAAAGCGCTTTAACCTCTTCATTGCTCATTCCAATAGCTCATCTACTCATTCCTTCTCTCTCTCTCTGCTTCTTCTCTTTCATCTCAGGCTCACATCCGCCGCGAATAGTGGAACATCCCATAGATACGACCGTGCCGCGACACGAACCCGCAACGCTTAATTGCAAGGCTGAGGGCTCGCCCACGCCCACAATTCAATGGTACAAGGATGGTGTACCACTCAAGATACTGCCCGGATCGCATCGCATCACCCTGCCGGCAGGCGGATTGTTTTTCCTCAAGGTAAGTTGTGTGTGCAAGCGTTGCAAATTATGCGACAGTCTGAATGCAGTTCAGTCTCTAGAGAGAGAGACTGAGAGAAGTCCTGCAGTAAAAGATTGAAATGAAGATGTTTACTCAACATTAGATATGCGCTTTTATTTTGAAATGACATAATTTAGAAATATTTACAGATAATATAAATAATGTGAAGATGATTAAAATTTAATTTCTATAATGAGAAAATATGAATTAATAAAAAATAATAAGAAATATATTAAAAAATATAAATATAAATAAATATAAAAATAAATTTAAATTATATAATTAAATTTGTGCACATTGGGGATATTTCCTTTAAATGGAAATACTTTAGCTTAAGCCAAAAATTAAATTGAAGTATTTAACTTTTATTTGAATAGCTTAGACTATGAATGTAAAGTATAAAAAAAAAAACAAATTAAAGACTATATGTTCTCCATGTTCGCCTTGAACTTTTACGCTGTCTCTTGTTAATTGCATATTGTTTAATCAATTTTGTTTGCTAAATTCTCTTCTGATAAACTGATTCGTCTGCACGTTATCTGCCTTGAATTTCAATTTATTTTTCAGTTGAGCAGCTGCAGCAAGTGCTCAGTTAACAAGCACAGAATGAGCGAGCACAGTAAGAGCAATATACCCGCTTCTACACACCTTACACCAAATGCTGCTCGTATTACTTATAATTTCTTAGACAGTTCAGACTCCATTTAGAAACCTCTCAGAGCTGTCGATGCACGCATGAGAGCTTCGTCTTAGCATGATCGAGCCGATGAGCTGTGAGAGTGAAATAAGCATGTAAAGAATATAGAGAAAACATAACGAACGATTGCAATCTCTATAAATTTGAATGTCTAACACAACTAAAGCTATCTAAATGCAGCTGCGCTTCAGTGCCTGTCCCCAAGAAAAAAAAAAAAAAAAAAAAAAATCTCTTCCTAAGAGCGATCTTTATACACACGATGTACATCAGTTAGAGTATGTGCTACAAAAAATAATAGAAAAGAGAGTGACAGCAATAAATGCATAGAGAGAGAGAAGGAGAGAGAGAGAGATTGAGAGGCAGAAGAGCTTCGGCTTAGCTTCAGCCATTGTTTATGATAAAGAATTGTGCGAGGTGCGCCTCGATTGGCCAGCTAGCAGCCATTACACCTCTGTCCACAATAATATGCGCAGAGATTTTTTTCAAGCCTGAGCTGTGAGCTCTGCGTCTGGTCCTTTTGTATCCTTTAGCCAAATGAAACGAGCCTGCGGCAGGTTTACTTTATTTCGCTGCTTCGCTTACTTATTATTATTTCTGTTATTTTTCTGCGCTTTACTTTTATGATGATTATTTTTTTTTCGCGCTTCCTCCCTCTTCGCATTGCCTCTGCCTGTGCTTGCATAATTATTATTTTTGCTGTCTCCGCGCTTTCATTCATATCTTATGAAAGGTCGGGCAGCTGCCTGCTGGTTTGCTGTTTAAAAATTTTCATTTTGCCAGCTGTTGAGTGATGAACAAACTAATTGCTTTTATTTTTTATTTTATATATGCATAAGTGTATGTGTGTGTGTGTGTGCGAAAATATTTTTGCAAGCATTTCGCTGGGGTGGCCAACAACTTCATTAACGTAAGGTAAACAAACATTAAGAGGGACTTCCAAGGAGCAGAGTCGAATGGGAGATAGGAGCAGTCGAAGCCAACAGCAGACGCAGCCAGACAAATAAAGACAAACGGAAGCCAGTCCCGGCAATGGCAACGCAGCAAAAGTCAGAGCCGAGTCCTGATGAGCTGCCAGCTCTACTCCTCTCACTCTCTCTCTCTCGCTCTCTCTCTCTCTCTCTGTGTGTGTGTGTGCTGTGGCAGGCACTTGGACTGAGCACTCAGCAATTTACGACGCAAAAAGCCAACGGCGCGCGCGTTGATTATGCTGATGATGCAGTTGGAGTCGGAGCTGCTGCTGCTGCTGCTGTGGCCAGGACATTTGGGTGCGAGTCCTGGCTGGCAGCGGACCCCACACACACACACACATACACGATTGCCAGCTGCATTTGCTGCCTGCCACTTTTCACACTCGATCTGGCTGGCATTCGCATTGGCATTCACATTCGCATTCGCATTCGCATTTGTGTTTGTCTATTTGTTTATCACTTAAGTGCAAAAAAGGATTCGGGATGCAGGATTGCAGCAATCAGACGCTCTTCCGCTTTCTAAATGTAGCTGCTGCTGCTGCTATTTATTTGTGCTCGCTTTTAAATGAATTAATTCCAAAGCAGCTTCACATCTCGGCTTGGCTCATACCATCCGGCCAACCATCCACGCATCCGTGTTGGCCACATTCTCTTTGGCCCCGACATTTTTGGCATATTTCTGTTGCGAACGCTAAAACTTGTTGATTATTGAACATTTCGGCCGGGGCAGGTAAATGCAATTTCATTTCATTTGCGACAAAGCCTGAAAGGATTATAAATAAAGAGCTTAAAAGATATTAAATAGCAGAGGCAGCTTTATATGATAGCCAAAGCTTTTAATATAAGTTCGTTGTTGAGCTGAATGAAATAAATATTTGTTTAGTATATGTCTTGAAATTTTAAAGCAATTTGAGATTTCAAATTTTAATATATTATTTTTAACAATTTTATATATTTAGTAGCTTTAAAAAGGCTTAGCATTAGTTGAGCAACAATTTAAAATCTCTTTAGTTTACACTGTATGTAGACAAATTTCAGAGCTGTCCACTAACACAAAGTTATTCCAATTCCCCGATTCCAATTCCTATTCCAATTCCAATTAGTGCTACGAACTACGAGTAACTGATACTAGAACAAGAGTAAGATATAATGAAATTTAAGGACTTTAAAGTATTACAATGAAGTTTTAAAGCTGGCAACTTTTTCTTTTATAGCTTTGGCTCTTCAGTTGAGTCTTAATATTGAGTTTCAAACAGAGTCAAGCCCTTTATTAACATATGACATATATATAAATATGATAACATGTATACACTACAAAATGTTATTATAATTATTTATTTTTATTTTATTTTTATTTTTGTAATTGAATATAATTGATAATATATTTAATTCTATGTTGATTATGCGTAAAAGTTTTTGAAAAAAAAAATTATAAATTAATATAAATACAATTTTTTTTATATTTTTATGACATTTTTATTTTAATAAATTTTATTTTTATATCATATTTTATGCTATTTTTATTTTTATTTTATTTGTTATGCTTTTCTTATTATTATAAATTTTATTTTTATTTTATTTGTTATGTTTCTTCTTTTTTTTTTTAAACATTGTCATATTTTACATTTAATACTCGATAGATATTTTTAAATATATTTGATGAAGATTTGATATGATTTCCAATTTATTTATTATTTATTTTTGTATTTATTATTTCATTTGTAGTTTACTTATATATTCAACAATTTTCTTTAGATAACTTAATAATCTATTGCCAAATTATTTATATTTATTTTATACAACAATTAAAATACTCAACTTAAACAAAATAATATTTAATTTTATTTTTGATTTATTTTTGTAGTTTTAAATCAGATTTTGCCTTTATATGAAACTGACCCTTCGCAAGCGAAATAAATATTTTTTTCTGTTTCGAGTTAATCCTCGACTTTTTGCAGCGCACAAAGGAATAGTCCATAAACTAATCCACATAAACTCGCAGCCAGCTTCATTTTGAAATTTAAGCCAAGCATTTTATTTCTTTTGTTATTTCAGCTTAGTCGTTTTTTTAGAGTCCCTTTGCCATTTTTCTATGTCACTTGCATAATTTACATTCTAATTCCGCCGGCTTTTCGCTCGCCATCTCTCTGTCTCACTCTGGCATGCCGGCGCGTTCTATCTCGCTTTCAATCATTCTCTGTTTCTGTTAAGTTTGGAACAATTCATCTTGCTTATAATGCGAGTGAAGCTCCTACTTTGCCCGAGCATTATTATAACGAGGGGCGCCCTAGACCCGAAAATGATAGCCCAAAACTATGCAACACTATCAAATTACGAGAGTGAGCGAGAGAGGGAGAGGGCAAGACGGCAAGACGGCAAGACGGTAAGAGGGAGCGAGCCAAGATGCTGTTGCTTTAATGTGGCAGAAAAGTTGGCTAGAGTATCGTCTTTAAGTAACAAAAGCAGACAAGCGAATGGGGAATATGCAATAAAATACAAGAGGACACAAGCGTATATACACATACACATATATCTGTGTGTGTGTGTTTGTTAGGGAAAACGCGCCCGAAAAAAAAAAAATATATATATATATAAAAGCTGAAGTGTAGTGAAAAGTGACAGTGGAGGAGCGAGCAACAGGGAGACAGACAATAATTTACGTAACAGCACGAAAAAGAGAAGGAAAATGGGAGAGAAAAAAAATGAAGCTGAACAGAGAACACAAGCACCAGTCAGACATGGGCGTATAGCAAAAGGGGGAGGCGTGGCATACACATGATGATTTGTAGCAACTATGCTTTGCTTTTGCCTGCCTCATCAGCAACAGCAGCAGCAGCAGCAGCAGCAGCTGAAGAGCCAACAACAACTGACTCTCTCAACTCGACTGTTTTTCGGCTATATTTGTGCATCTGTCTGAGGCTGAGACTGAGACTGAGGCGAGTCGAGTGGTTTTCGTGTAAAGCGTTCGTTGCCATCTAAATGTGTATTTAAACGCTTGGAGTAGTTTTGCGGCTAGCTTTAAAATGCAATCAACAATTCTGGCAAGCAGTGCGCATAAATCAAACCAAATTTGATTGCATTTCTTTGAATCGTTTCAACTGAGCTGGGGCTCAATTAAAAAGGCCTGCTCGAGGCAGCTTAAGGAAATATTACTGCCTGGAGCGGCAGCTGCTCCACTTGCCACATAACTTTCAACTGTCGGCGCGTGGAGCACATTTTAATGAGTTTACAAACGCTTGACACATTCGCAGCTTCATAAAAATCCAGCCAGTTTATACACACGGCCCACGTTGCGTATGCTCTATACATATGTATGTATGTAAATTTACAAGTACATCTTTTTTTTTATGTGTGCCCGGGCTCGCTTATTAACTGTGTGGGGGACTGTTAGCTGCTTTGAGAGCCGTTTAATGAACGACTTAACAGTTGGCAGCAAGTCAAGTAGCCATGCGAGTTGGTAGTAAAAAATATGGCATACATGCCAAGCGATATATGAAGAGCTGCTTGGTTTGATTTATGCAGAGCTTGTTGGGTAGGAGGGGGGCCTGACTGAATCAGCAGCAGTTAACTAAGACAAGTTTTTATAGCCAGATCTTGGAAGTAACTAGGAGAGCGCACTTGACTAGAACATGCTCTGAGCGAGTATTGGAAGGCGAGATCTATGTACATGTGAGCAGCTGGATGTAAAGGAGAATATAGAAGAGAAATAGGGAGTATATGGAGAGAGATATAGATATATATATATAGACTATGTATATTTGCAGATATATTGGTGGAAACATAAGAGAAATTATAGGAGATATTAGACTACATATATGTAGTTGTAATTAAATGGGAGGAAATATAGAAAATATGAGACTAAAATACTATTAAAGAAGATATGGGACCATCATATACATATATAAAAGGTGGTATGGGAACTTAAATAAGGGAGCATATTATTATATTATATAATATATTATTCACAGGAGATGACATGTAGAAATGTGACTGAAAGAGGAAATATTTGTAAAGATTTTAGAGCATATAGAAGAATACATGAAAATATCTAAGAATACATATAGGAAGGTAGTAAAGAATATACATAGGAAAGGATATTAGGATATGTTTAGAAGAAAGCATTGAATATCATACATATGTAATGGCATATGAAAGCACATTAGGTATATAAGAATATTAATACATTTAAATATATTTATTTTTATTTTATTATCTAGCTTGCTTCATAAGACAGACAGACTATAATTTCAGATACAAGTTCATGTGAAACTGATATATACAGTTTTTTTTTTAAATTATTAATTTATGTTAATGTCAGATTCCATTAACAAGAGCTGCTCCTCTCTCACATCATCATGCTATGCTATTAACAGTATTATGCGCTGTTAATAACATAATTTCCACTCTACACTACATGAATATACATACATCTGTAAAGACACAGCTTCTAGCCAAAAGAAAGACGACTCACGACTTTTGTACTTAGCATCGAACGTCTACTCCAACAATTTATATATTTATGTATGCTTGCGTATATCATTTTGAGTAACCTTCAATAACTTCCTTAAGGCTACATGTTTTACCCACTTCTTCGATTGAAAAACTAATAATAATATCTAATATCTTTTCATTATATCCTAGATATTTTCTGTCTTCATCTTTCATTTTAACTAAATGTTAGCGTTTCACATTGTTTGAGACATAGTATTTTGCTCTATCAATTTTAGTATTTGCTTTCAACAAATATGTAAATAAATGAAAGACTTGCAAAAGCTATAATTATCTATTATCTGACTAATATCAGACACAAAATGTAAATTAAAATCATAAATACATATCTCACATACATTTATATAATTATTATTTACGCTTGACATCACATTCTTTTATCATGTTTTCTAAAAGGATTTGATTTCCCAAATTGATTATTGATTATGTTTCAATCTCTAATTTAAATCATTCATTAGCTAATTATATACTATGCATATATACATATATATATACACCTGTTGCTTTCAACTGTCGCATAGCAACATCTCCCTCACTCTTATTCTCCCACTCTCCCTCTCTCTCTCTCGCTCTCTCATGTATGCCAATTGATGGCTGACATTTAAACAATTTTGCTGACTGGCTCGATTTCAGGCTCAATTAAAAGCATTTACACGCCACATTTTACCGACTTTAAATTTAAGCAATATTATAAAATTCTCTCACACACACACACACTTTTTATCCTTATCTCATACACTCTGTCTCTCTCTCTCTCTTACTCTCTCTCTCAATTACAAAATGTAACAACATGAAAACGAAATGGCTCCCAAATGAAATGTTGTAAATTTATGGGTATTTTAAATTAAAACGGAAGCGTGTTTTCAACGCGCGACTACACACAGTCCAACACACACACGCACACACACACACGCACACACACACACTTACACATATACAGTCAATATATTTTATAGCCGCATTGTTGCCCCTTGACTCCTGTTGCCTTCGTGGAATTCAAATACGCACGTAGCACACGGCAGAGCTGCTGCTTCTGCTGCTCCTCCTGCTCCTCCTGCTCCTCCTGCTGCTCCTCCTGCTGCTGCTGTTGCTGCTCTTGTTGTTGTTATTATTATTATACTTGTTGTTGTTGGTGTCAAATCAGTTTCAATGTTCGCTGGCAGCACGCACCAAACAACAACAACAACAAGAATGAAGCACAGCCAATTCTCAGCAATTCGCGTGGCTCCAGTCATTAAAGACATAAATAAATTTATGTGACTTTCGCGCAGTTTCTTTGCCGTCTTCTGGGAGTTCCCAAAAAAAAAAAAAAAAGAACAACGAAGAAAATTTAATTTCAGCTCACCGGAAAATAAAGGCGACCCGAAATAGAAGTAGCCAAAGAGTGAGCAACATATATAGATTACATTGTCTGGCTTAGTCTTAGCTGTGCGTATTATATTATATATATATTTTTCATATATTTTTTTTATTTATTTATTTTTTTTGCTCACATTTTTATTTGCCCGCGCGTTGCCATTGCAACGAATCAGCTTGCCATTTTTTTCATTAGAAAGGCTGACGCTGCCGGCGGCTGCTGCCTTTCCCGGTTATTTATATAAAATTTTTAATAGCAAATGTTGCGCAGGCAGCTAATGAGCTTAGCTTTTGCCAGAGCAGGAGCAGCAGGAGGTGCAGGCGCATGCAATGCTCTAGGCTAGTGCAAAGTTGACCCACAGTTCGTATGCTTCATATTTAAATTAAAGTGGAACTGAAATGGAATAATAAATTATTATTGAAGTGAGCTGTGATTATATAAAATATATATTATTTATATATTATATTTATATATAAAAATTGAAGTAGTTATACAATTTTTTTTCTATATAATATTTATATTTGTATTTAATATATCTTATTAGGAAAGACTTTAAGCTTATTCAAAAATTGCATATAAATATTTGATGCCCCACATCAAATGAATTATTGTGCTTTAGTAGCTTAGGAAAATGGAATAATTAAATAGTTTTTTTTTTTTTTGTATGCCTCTTCTTCGTTCTCTCTTATGCCACACATACACAAAGCGCAGAACGTTAATCCTCTTGCCTGAATAGACATCAAAGATGGCTTATGTATATATTGCTGTGGCGGCATATGAGAAAGGCAACAAATATAATAATATATATACACAATATAGAGAGAGATATATATATATTTAAGAAGAAATGGCCAGAAGTTTAGCCTGAAGTAAACGCTTTGGCTTGCCTTTGACTCTCACCAAGTTGAGTTGAGTTGAGTTGAGCATGACAATTGCGCTGTTGCCTGCAGCGCATTCACTTATTTGTTTTACAAAGCACACCCGCGGCACAGCAAGCACACACACACACACACCTATACACCCACATGAGTAAGATTAAATGAAAGAATAATAGAGCTGAAGAACCCTTTTGTCATCTTCACTTAGCGCAACACTTAATTTCACTTGGATGAGGCGCAGAAGTTGTGTAAATTGTGCGAACTTTGTTGCCGTTCGCTGCTCTGCCAGAGATAAATATGACAAACACACACACACACACACACACACATACATACATATACACAGCGAGCATAACATACATTTTGACATTTAATTTTAAGCGCATGTTGGGGAATTTCTTTTGTGCGCCAAAAACAAATAAACAAACTCCAAAGACAAGGCAAAGGGCGCTAAGACGTAAGTTCCCCTCTTTCGGGCGGGGGGTGGGCGTGGCAGTTGGCGAGGTGAAGGTGGAGGTGGCGGTGGAAGGGGCCATGAAGTAACTATAAAGTTACTCGAGAGACATTTTATGATTTGAGCACTTGAAGGCAGCAGACGCGCAACAGACAACAGATTGCTGACTGTTTATTATGGCCAAAAAGCAAAGCGAAGAAAAGAGAGCGAAAGAGAAAGAGAGAGAGAGAGAGAGAGGGAGAGAGTGGAAGCGAGCAGCACATGAGATAGAGACTGGCAAATCAACGTCTTGCGAAAGCACTTTTTGCAGCCCATTTGTAAAATGACAATAAGAAAGAAAGCAAAGCAATCTAAGAGATGATATAACTTTTTATATACCCTGTAAAGATGAAGAGTCAGGGTAGTATTGGTAGGGTAGTATATAAGTATATATATTTGGATCTGCAAAGTGAGCAAAATAAAATATGACATAAATCTTCTTGATATACCCTGTAGATGCTGAAGCTAGTGGGAGGCTAGTGCTTTCAGTTGGATTTTATATGTAACAAAGATTTTAAAAATTAATGTTTATTGTGATACAAATAGATCACAAATTTAGTAGCAATTAGTAAAAATGTCTTTGAGCTAGGTATATATGATTTATGGAGAAATTATTTACCAATACATATTTTTAAGAATAAAACAAAACTTCTAAAATACCCTACAACAAAATTAAATATATTTTAATAATAATACAATAATATTTTAATTAAATATATCATTTTTTACAGAGTATATTTTGAGTTGTACGATTTTAAAAACAATAATTCTATTTTAAAATTCTACTACAATTTCAACAATAATTTATTCAATGACATCATTAAAGATTTCTTTTTAATCAACAGTCTGATATACTCGCTTGAGACTCTTGAGAAAAAATACAGCGCAAAAACACAATCTTTTACTCATTTCAATTAAAATTTGCTCACATTTGGCTGCAACTTTTCAAGCTGAATCTCATCTCATTGTCTCCTTCTGCTTGCAGGTTGTCAATTCACGTCGCGAAACAGATGCTGGCATCTACTGGTGCGAGGCCAAGAACGAGCTGGGCGTGGCACGGAGTCGCAATGCGACGCTGCAAGTGGCGGGTAAGTTCCATGGTCCCACAGCCAAAGTCCTCTGCTGCCAACATGGATTTGCGTTTTTAATATTCTAAATTGATGTTGATTTTTGTGCCGCTGTTGCCATTGCTGTTGTTGCTGTTGTTGGGCTTCGATATGCTTCAGGGACAGCCAGGGATATTTTGTGGGGTTTTTGGATTGGATATTGGGGCTGGGCCGTTGCCCCGCCCACTTAACTAACTAGCTGGCGTTTACAAGTTTTTCGCATGAACGCACACACTTGTCTTGTCAGAGGTCTCCGCCTTCCCCCAATCCCTATTAACCCGTTTTAGTTTCTGTCTTTCTCTTTCGCTTACTTTCTCCATCTGTCTTCTTGCCTCTTTTTTTTTTTTTTGTGACTTTTAAAGCCTTTTCAGCTGGTTAGTTGGTTGCTTGGTTGACTGAACGCAGCTCAGTCTGAGTTTTTCCTTCATTTTCCTTCACTTATTTTTCTTTTTTGGCGAGTGTGTGTGCGTCTGTGTGATTTATGGCCACATATGCATAGGGTGTAGCTATATTTAGATTGGGCTAGGTCTATTTGCGCAGAGCTTGATGCCAGCACAGTAAATTGGAAAATGAACCACTTCAGGCGAGCTCAACTAGCATTAAATGTTAATAAAATCGAGTAAATATCGACGTGCATTTTACGATATTTTCGAGTTGGATAGAAAAATACTAAAAAAAAAAATGCTAAAAAAAAGATTTCAAATTAATTTTTGCTATCAAGTTAAACCAACAACAATATAAATATTATTTTAATTTTTTATATTTTTAAAATATTTTTAAATAAATTTAATGATATGTTTTATAAAGTTTTCAAAAATATATTTTAATAAATATATTTTAAAAATAATTCCAAATTATATGTACAGAAATTTATTTAAACTGAATTTTTCATTCAAGGCAAATTTTTCCTCCTTTAACATTTTATTTTCACTTCATAAATAAATTTCAAAAATAGATTTTTCTAATTTATATTTATACATATAATATATATATCATACATGCTCTGCTCGGAATATTTATTATTTATTTAGAAAGCCCATTTGAGGATCATTTTTCAGCTACGTCTTTTGGCTGTGGCCCACATTTGTTCGATTTTTTTGTGTTTTTTTTGTTTTTGGGCCATTTGTACTCCCAATTGCCCTATTGCTACCGCAAACCAACATTTTGTCTCTTGTTGGCTAATATTTCTTTTATTTGCCGGTCTCCTTTCATATGCCCTCGATGCTAGCTATGCCATTCCCTACTTTCTCATGACTGCCGCCCACATGAAAATCGATATTGCTTTCTGACTTTGTGAGCTCGCTTTTTTCGTTGCTCCCTTTTCTGTTTTTGTGGTTGGCTTTTGCTTTTTGTGCTATCCTTGGGGAATATTTTTCAATATTTGCATGTAAATCACGAAAAGCACGTCAAATTTGTTTGCTTGGTTAAAACGTCGTTATTGCGACTCTCCAGCTAAGAGCCAAGAGCAAGGCGTTCACATTGATTGGGTTAGGCAATAAAAGCGAGCAAGAGCAGGAGGCAGCAGCAGCAGCAGCAGGAGGCAGCAGCAGCAGCAGGAGCAGGAGTAACAGCAGCAGCAAAAGCCAGTTCACTTGCTCAGTTAGAGGTGGGGCAGGGAGCAAGTGCGGCGCTTTCTCTGTCAATAATAAAAACATAAGTTGCCTATTCCTGATGTTGTCAGCGCAATTTCTGTCGAACGTCGTCAGCATTACGCATACGCAATGTCTGCCCGCAATATAATAAAGGGGTAGAGCTTATCAAATATGAAAGTCAGTCGGGTTTATACAAATATTGTGGGCTACTTATTTGCTGTTGCTTAGCGCACAAAAACATAAGCATATTTGCACTTGGCTGAGTACACAAATGCGAATGGCTTACAGCAAAGAAATATTAATAAATAAATCAAGCGGGTTGGCTTTAATATTTGTTTATGATAAGAAACTAATTTTCATTTTACTTAAGAGATTTTACTATTTACATATATATTTATGCTTGATTTTTTTTTTAAATATATTTAATATATTTTTTATTCTCCTTCATATGTTGAACTTAAAAATTCCATTATGGAATTATTCTTTAATTTTTTTAATATGTATAAATTTATATATAAATTTGTTTTCTTATTTTTCTGATTCTGTGATTCAGAAAAAAATTTTATAATTCTTTCATATAAGTAAATTAGTTTAATATACAAAATATAAGCTATACAATTTTTCATATATATGTACATATAATCCATATGATATCACAAAGATATTCAGTGATAAATATTATAGTATAATCATTTTAAGAATCGCATTGTCATTAATATAAATTTTACCTATTATTAAAAACAAAAATAAATCAATAAATAACAAAACAAGGAACAAATAAATAAAAATATAAAATGAAATAAAATGAATAAGAAAAAATATTATTTTTCCTCCTTAAATATATTAAATATTTTCCATAATTAGAAAAAAAAATCTTCAATCATTTTTTGTAATTAAATCTGAAATATTTCTATATTGTTTTTATGCATTATTGACTTATTTACATCCAAAGTCATAAAACCAAGTGTTTTTTAAGTGTGCCAACTCACTGTTGACAAACTGTATGTATTCGTTTCTTCTAAAAAAAAGTTCAAGGCCCATCTACTCTATAGTTTCTGTAGAAGCCTACGAAACTTCAAATACATATTCAGTAATCTTCTTCATTTATCATACAAGTATCTTCTCTAGCGAGCCTTATGAATATTAATATGCCTGGCATGGCAGGCTGAGCTCAAGCATATCTTTAATTGAGCTGAGCGCTATCATAAATCTTTCACACACACACAGACACATGCATATGTATGTGTGCCGTATAAATATTGCCTTAACGGTCATTTATTAACTCATTATCAGCAGCTGGCATTTTGCACCTTTTCAGCGCCTGTTTAACGCTTGACTGAGTAACGACCTCGAACAGCGAATCGAACCGAATCGAACCGAACCGAAACTGAACCGAAAACTGAATTCGTTGCTAGCCTGGCCTAGAACTTTTGGCCGTGCCACTGAACCTGACACTGATTATGACTTTGATTAATTTATTGATGGTTGGCGTGTTTCCTGCTGTTTCTGCTCAGCCATGGCCACGGCTCCTAGTGCCTGTCGGGCGGCCTCCCTCTGTGTGCGCATTAAAAGTTTTGTCTGTATTTCGCTTTTCCTTTACTTTTCTTTTTTTTTTTTTTTTTTTTTTTTTTTTGAGGGAAAATTCGCTTTCGTGTTCACTTTCCATGCGTTGAAAGACTTTGATTTATGTTGATTTATAGACATCACTTTAAATTTAATAAAAGTCATGCCCGAACAGGTTTGAAACTAAGGCGCTGAGCAAATGCGCTTATTCACTTTGCAGATTAAAATAAAATGAAATGAAATGAAATAAAATAGAATGCAAAAAGTAAAATGTAATTTACCTAAAAGCAGCTGCTGCTTTCCCCCTTTTACTTTTTTTTTTTTTTTTGGATTTATTCGTTATATATTTTGTTGAATGCACAAAGCTCGCTATTCAGAGCGGCAAAAATAACCAAAAAGAAAGTAAAAGAACGAAATTTGTGTACTTTCAGCTGCTTTTCAAGTGCTTGAAAGTTACTTGATTTATTACACTACTCCCACGCTGTCTATACAAAAATATCTCTCTCTATGTGTGTGTGTGTGTGTGTGGGAGGGAGGACAAATCTGCACCTAGCCAAATTTATAACTGAGCAAATCGGTCTAGCTGCCAGTGTCAGCGGCAGCAGGATGGAAAGGTGTGCAAATTACAGGTTCACAATTTGACCACAAAAAGAAGCTGCCAGCAGAGAAAGAGAGAGAGAGAGAGAGAGAGAATGAAAGAGGAAAATGCAAAATGCAAAAGCAGCGAACGCCATGCAAAATAAATGCAGACAGCTGAGTTAGTGCCTTAAATCTGCGGTTGGCAAGAGCGTAAAGCGAAAAGAGAATGAAATTATATAAATTTCCGTATATATATACATAGTATGTAGATAATACTGCCTGATTTATCATGCAGTGCAAGCAAAGCAAATCTTTTCAGATGCACAAAAAAATTGCAAAGAAAAATTTATGAAAATTATCTACATGTAAATAGATATTATGCCATTGCAATGAACTTTAAAAATGTATGTTCAATTCATAAATAAATCGAATTCAACATTAATATAAAATAAAATGTTGCCAACATTCGATATAATTGTGTGAGCTTTTTATATAAATATTCTCATAATCCCTGAAAACGTTGCATTTCGATAAATATGCGATAGTTTTGGTATATTTCTGTAAGATGCTTATATCGATAGTTTGAGTACATTTGGGAGTGAGTACAATTTGAATGAAATGAGTACCGGATGTCTGAGAACATTCCAGAAGATTTTATATATTTCAAACAATTTCAATATGAGTTACATATTTAATTTATATAAACGTCATAATATATATTGACGAATGCCAAATTTTACATTGAAACACTTTTTTATTAAGAAAATATCGATAACTAATTGCTTTAGCTGGCCATTAATAATCGTTTCTCATACGATTTCTGCAAATCAGAACTATCGAATAAAGATCAGTCACACATGTATACATATGATATTTGATATATATAATTCTAAAATTTTTTTAAAGCTAATTATCATTCGAAGTTCTAGTCGGCCATTCGATATTGACACTTCTAACCTCTGCCTCGGCAACCCTATATATTCTAAGAGCTACATGAACGAATTTCTACATCAACTCTTACTTCAACTCTTCTTCTAGCAAAGCATTTCAAACATTGCATTCTCAAAGAAATATAATTGGTCGCATATTATGTTCCAATTTGCGTATGATAATTCCAAACTATCGATAGCTTAAATAGCAAAGCTGTTCAATGAACAACTATCGATAAGAATTCCCAATGCGTATGTGCTTTCAAGTGCAGCTAAGCTGCAGCGTTTCCGTTTCTCATTCTTTTCGCTGGCAACTTTCGTCTGAGCAACATCAAGTGCTCTTCAAAAATTTTCTGGAGCAAGGGAAGTAATGGACAAGCCAATTGTCTGGGCACGTGTTGTTAAGGTGCTCGGGCGCACTGGCTCCCAGGGCCAGTGCACCCAGGTCAAGGTGGAGTTTCTGGGCGAACAGAATCGTCAGATCATCCGCAATGTCAAGGGACCTGTGCGCGAGGGCGATATTTTAACGCTGCTCGAATCGGAACGTGAGGCTCGTCGTTTGCGCTAGAGAAGCCGAGAAGGCGAAACTGCGAATATTATTAATTAAACTATTAGTCCTAAGAATCGTATTTCCATTACATTCCATCAACATAAAACTACTCACACACAAACACACTCGAAGCTGCATAATGGCTAACGAAAATTTTAACTACCTAAAAGTTAAACAAAATTTGTATATTTTAAGTGCTAAGTGAATATATTTTGTCATATGCGACAATCGAATGCAAACACATGTAATTCAATATAAAATTTATGCTAATTTCCACAAGGAGTTTATCGGCGAGACTTCTGTGCGAAAACTGGCATATAAAATATAAGCATGCATAACCTAACAAGAAAAAAATATGTAGCTGCATAATGGCTTACTAATATCTTAAATACTTACAAATTACACAATTTTGTCATTCATATATAAACACCTATGTACGTTAAGTTTATAGAATCATCCTAAATGGACTCGGAATATAAACGTCTCTGATTTGGTCAAGAAGTATGGCGCAGCTTCATGGCGAATGCAAGAATAAAAAAAAGTCTGCATAATGACTTACAAAAACTCTAAATACTTACAATTTATGACATCGTTTCATTTTTACTTCACCTTATACTTCAAGCATTTGCTAATTTAAATTTATAAAAAAATAATTTTTTTTTTTTTTAAATTCAAAAAAATAAAAACTCAAAAAAAAAAAGAATAATAAAGAAAAATTAATAAATAAAAATAAAAAAATAATAATAAAAAAATATTGTATAATAAAATATAATTGTATTTTCACATGAAAAAAAAAAAAAACAAAAAAATGCTGCATAATGGCTTGAAAATTTTTTTCCTTAACAATCCTTAGCTCTTATCTAAAACATGAAATTATTTTCCTATACATATACACATATGCATAAAAAAAAAAAACCAGCTGCAGAACGGCTTACAAAATCACAAAAAAAAAAAAAAAAAAACTATAAAAAAAGCTGCATAATGGCTTACAAAACGAAAAAAAAAAAAATTTGTAATAATTAACTCTTATCTTAAAAACAAATGTATTTTCCTAATCATATACACATCATGTTAATCAAATCTATGTTAGTTTGCTCAAGAAGTTTAGGGGGCCTTCTTGGTGAAAACAAGCATAGAATAGATTTTAAAAACAAAGCTGCATAATGGCTAACAAAAACTTTTAATATTGTACTTTCAATTTATATTAATCTTTATGTAATAAATGAATGAATAAATGAAATGAATTTATAAAAAACTAGGTTTGATTTCTGCTACTTTTATTTATTTAGCATAATTAAATGTTTTATTCATCTAATATTTTTATTTGCTAGACAGCAAAAAAAAAAAAAAAGTTGCTTGATCCTAAACAGTATGAGAAAAAAACAAAATTTTTTTTTCTAAATCTAGATAAACTAATAAATTTGTTTGGTTTGGAAACTATTTAAATATTGATATATACTTTTGTTAAAGTTTACTTTTTTAGAAAAATATTAATTCCCCTATATATGTATATAGATATTTCTTTTTATATAGGATACATTTTAAATGACAATTTTGCTTTCTTATGTAGCACAGATGTAGTTGAACCGTTTACATTAATGGCATGCTTTTTTAATAATTCATTTATATTACATGTATCATTTTTTTACATTTATTGCATTTCCTTTTTTTAATATTTTTTAATATATTTTTAAAAATATATTTTCCTATTTCATAGAAGGCGAGATTAGCTATTTAAACAATGTTCGTTCCTTATGCTGCATAAGAAAACTTTTGCTAAAAAGTTATCGATTGCTTGCAATTATCGAAAGCCTATCAAGGTGTTCGTTCGACTATCAGATTTGAGCACATTTCCTGTTCGATTTAGCTAAAGTGTGCTTAAGCTAAGTGTCTGCTATATTGATGATATGTATCAGAATTAAATAAGCTAAAAAGCAGCCCGTGGCTGGCCTTAACAAGTCTGTTTTTTACAAATGAGCTGCAAGCACAGGTGTGTGAGTGCGTGTGTGCGTGTGTGTGTGCGTATAAAAATCACATTTATGCCATTTACCAACAATTTATCTTTGCTGTCAGACCACAAACACCCATGCGCACTGGCACGGCCTCAGGTTAAGGCAGGACAGGGACAGGCATTTATCATGCAAAACCAAGATAATTTATAACCACCAGGCAGGCAGCAGGCGGGCATCAAATGGACAGAGGCCAGCCCACACACACAACACTCACAAACACACATACACACACACACAGATACATTCTGTAAAGGTTTTGCCACTCATCATCGTCTGCTTTTGCTCTCGTTCGTTTTACAGTGCTGCGCGATGAGTTTCGCCTGGAGCCACAAAACACGCGCATCGCACAGGGTGACACAGCGCTGTTGGAGTGCGCTGCGCCGCGGGGCATACCGGAACCGACGGTCACGTGGAAGAAGGGCGGCCAGAAATTGGATTTGGAGGGCACGAAGCGTATACGCATCGTTGATGGCGGCAATTTGGCCATACAGGATGCACGTCAAAGTGACGAGGGTCAATACCAGTGCATTGCCAAGAATCCAGTCGGTGTGCGTGAATCATCCCTAGCCACGCTCAAAGTACATGGTAAGTCGACCAGCCTAACTCCCTCTCCCTCCCTCCCTCTCTCTCATGACTCGAATCGAATGTGTCATGTCCAATTTGGTGAATTGTGACTTGGGTCGCTCGCTCTCTCTCTCTCTCTCTCTGTGTATAGCACCTCAAATGCCGCTAAGCGCTTCATTATGTTTATTGCAGTTAAGCCCTACATCATACGCGGACCACATGATCAAACGGTGCTCGAAGGCGCCTCCGTCACCTTTCCCTGCCGTGTGGGCGGAGATCCCATGCCGGATGTGCTCTGGCTGCGCACAGCCTCCGGCGGCAACATGCCCCTAGGTGAGTCCATAGTCCATAGTCCGTCCTGCAGGTGTTTCGTCAAATACTAATATAATTTCCCTGCCGCATGCATGCAGACCGTGTCAGCGTACTGGAGGATCGCAGCCTGCGTCTGGAGCGCGTTACAATTGCGGATGAGGGCGAGTACAGCTGCGAGGCGGATAATGTGGTGGGCGCCATTACAGCAATGGGCACCCTGACGGTGTTTGGTAAGTGAGAGCAGCAATTACTTGAACATTTGTGTGCCAATGACACGAGCTGAAAGAGCATTGCCATTCAAGCTCGTCTCATTGCACTCTATTTATTTAGTGCTAGTCGCCGCGCACTTAGCTAATTAGTTGTTACCCCAAAATTCCCGTATATTCGCACACTGTAGCACCCCCGAAATTCATACAACGACCCGCCAGCAAATCGGTTGAGCTCGGAGCGGATACCTCGTTTGAGTGCCGGGCATCGGGCAATCCAAAGCCCACGATCTTCTGGACCATCAAGAACAATAGCACGCTGATCTTTCCCGGTGCGCCGCCACTCGATCGCTTTCACAGTCTGAACACCGAGGAGGGGCATTCAATTTTGACATTGACACGCTTTCAACGCACCGACAAGGATCTGGTGATTGTGTGCAATGCCATGAACGAGGTGGCCAGCATCACGTCGCGGGTGCAGCTCACCCTCGACTCGCAGGAGGATCGACCACCGCCGATAATCATTGCTGGGCCCGTGAACCAAACGCTGCCCGTCAAGTCGCTGGCCACGCTGCAGTGCAAGGCGATTGGCTTGCCCAATCCGACGATCTCCTGGTATCGCGATGGCATACCCGTGCATCCCAGTGCCAAGCTGAACATCACGACGGCTGGAGATCTGATCATATCTGATCTGGACCGGCAGCAGGATCAGGGCCTGTACACGTGCGTGGCCAGCTCACGGGCCGGCAAGTCCACTTGGAGCGGCTTCCTGCGCATCGAGCTGCCCACCAATCCGAACATCAAGTTCTATCGTGCGCCCGAGCAGAGCAAATGCCCCAGTGCACCCGGACAGCCGACGGTGCTGAATGCCACCGCCTCGGCCATGACAATTGTGTGGCCCACGAGCGACAAGCTGGGCGCCTCGCCCTTTCACGGCTATAGCGTGGAGATGTATTGCACGAACAAGAGCAAGACCTGGATCCCAATTGCCAGCCGATTAAGTGAGCCCATTGTCACAGTGGAGCGACTGGAGACGGGCGCCGCCTATATGTTCATTGTGCGTGCAGAGAATGCTCTGGGCTTCTCGCCTCCCTCGCCCATCTCGGAGCCCATCACAGCCGGGCAGCTGGTGGGCGCCAGCTCTTCGGGCTCGGCCAGCTCACAGCTGATGCTCAGCGATGTGGAGACGCTGCTGCAGGCGAACGACATTGTGGAGCTGCTCGAAGCGAATGCCACTGACTCGACGTCCATTCGACTGGCCTGGGACGTTGACAGCGGCCAGTATATCGAGGGCTACTATTTGTATGCCAGAGAGCTGCGCTCCGCGGAATACAAGATGCTAACGCTGCTCAATAAGGGACAGGGCCTGAGCTCGTGCACGGTGCCTGGTCTGGCGAAGGCTTCTACGTATGAGTTTTTTCTTGTGCCATTTTACAAGAGCGTCGTAGGCAAACCCTCCAACTCGAGACAGGCTCGCACCCTGGAAGATGGTAAGAGGCTTTACAGGCTTACCTGCTAATCATAGCTGCATAGCTGCAATGGCGCCCTATCAACTAGAACTAATACCCAACTCAATCTACTTCTTCTGCTTCTCTTCACGCAGTGCCCGAGGCGCCGCCATTCGGCATGGAGGCTATACAATTTAATCGCACCTCCGTCTTTCTCAAATGGATTGCACCACAGCCGAATCGCACACACAACGGTATGTACTAAGTTTACATGGCACAACAGCTATAATATTTTATATATTTTATTATACCCTGAACCCATTGAAAATGGGAATTCAGGGTATAATTGTTTTGTGAAACAGTATGTAACAGGCAGAAGGAGACGTCGCAGACCCCATAAAGTATATATACTCTTGATCAGCATAAAAAAATAAGTTGATCTAGCCCTGTCCGTCTGTCAGTCCGTCTGTCCGTCCGTATGAACGTCGAGATTTCGGAAACTACAAAAGCTAGAGAGAAATTTCACATGAACATGCGTATGTTAGCTACGCAGTACGAGTTTATTTTGTTTTTTCGATAACTCATCCCATTTCCAAATTATCGATAAAATATAAAAAATAAAAATATAATATAAAGAAAATTTGTTTACATTTTTTAGGCTTTTTGGACATAACTTCTACATTGTTTTAGCTAGAGACTTCAAATTTTATTTAGATAGATATTAGGGATACGCAGATTATGTAATTTACAGATTTTAAATGCCACGCCCCCTTCGCCACGCATTTCAAATACTAGAGACTTGCAATTTGGCATATAGATAGATTTAGATACTCTTAATCTACTTTGAAAATTTCATAAAGATAGTCCATCTAGAAATGGAGTTATGAGCGTCCAAAATTCAGCCCAACCCGCCAACCCGCGCGCGCTCATAAGTGCGTAAAGAAGAAGAGTATCACTTTTGTGCAGGGTTCAGGGGATCTCGTAGTCGAGCCGCCTCGACTAGAGCCTTCTTACTTGTTTTATATAATTAACATTATAATTACCAATTATAAATTATTAATAATATGAATATCAATTAGCGACATTATAGTCTTTGACTTAATTAACCTCAACATGTTAATATTATTATTTGTATAGCCCCTGCGACAGCAGTCTTTAGTCCAATAATGTAAATAGTCCATGCTTTATGTGGCAAACAGAAAGCAGACTTAAGCAAATACAGCTTAAATGTTTTTTGTCATCAATCTTCATGACCGAAAAAAAAAGAAGGCAAATCGTTTACTGGAATATAAACAACATGTTTATCAACTGCTTTGCTAGGGCATTTAAGCAGTCGCCTGAGCGAATAAATAACTATTTGCCTTGTTTCCTTGTTAACATTTAATTTCATTTATCTTCTGTACAAACAGAGCGCGCTCTCTCTCTCTCTCATCCCCTCTCTCTCTCTCGCTCGCAGGCATTCTCACCAACTACAATGTGCTCGTGAAAGGTCTGGACGTGCACAATACGACGCGTATATTCAAAAATATGACCATCGATGCGGCGACCCCAACTCTGCTGTTGGCCAACCTCACCACAGGCGTCACCTACTACATAGCCGTTGCGGCTGCCACACGCGTGGGCGTCGGACCCTTCAGCAAGCCCGCTGTGCTGCGCATCGATGCGCGGACCCAATCGCTGGACACTGGCTATACACGGTGAGTGGACGCCCTTCGGGATGGGCGCCAGAGCCCATGGGTGTGGGCTGATGCTTTATTGTGTTACGAGCAGCTCATTTGACTGCGCCAAGCACAATGGCTGGTAGCAGCCGCATTCACATCAATCCATTAACAGCAAACGACAACTGAACTGAAATGAACTGAACAGACAGACAGAGAGACCGACCCAAGCTGAACATTAAACTAAGCCTAGCCAAGGCACGTACTTCCTTCACAGCTATCAATGCTCATGGTCTTGCTGCTCTCTTCATTTCCATTCCATTCCAGCAGCTATCCCATCAGTCGTGATATTGCCGATGACTTTTTAACGCAGACCTGGTTTATCGTCCTGCTGGGCTCCATCATAGCCATAATTGTGTTTCTATTGGGCGCATTGGTTCTATTCAAGCGCTATCAATTTATCAAGCAGACCTCGCTGGGCAGCTTACATGGTAAGTTGGCTATCTATTCTATTTATTTTACGTTTTTCTTTTGTTCGTTTTTCTATTTGCTTGTGGCTTAATTTTTGCTAACTGCAGCTTAGTTTGACTAGCCTTAGTCCGCACTCCGTAGACATTTCAAATTGATGAGGCAATTGCTCGATTGATAAACGCAAATGTCACAGCCGATAGAGCTTAGTGCTTAAGCTGCTTAAATCCTTTACTCATTTGCTCTTGTTAAGCTGCTAAATTACGGAAATTATTACGTTGCCAAGTTAGGAAGGGATTATGTCTTAAGTCTACAAAAGCAATGTAATACGAATTTTAAATTGTGTATCAAATATGCATATTTCGTGTGCCAAGTCTAATGAAACTTTGACTTTTAGATACCTTCAAGTGCTTGCTAATGCTACCAATAGGAATATTGCTCAAATTTGTTTTAGATCCTGCCCTTACTTATTCATATATATATAAACATATACTATAAGAAGATGTGTCTTCAAAGTTCTTCACTATCTCTAGTCAGCTATTCGATATTCTGATGTACTCAAATCAAAATCTCCACATTAGCAGCTTCATTTGCCTTTTATAGTCAACTCACACACACGCACGGACTCTCTCTCTCTGCAAATAAAATCCTTTCTCTACTCAGAGCCAGATAATTCACGCTGAGCTCAAGCAAAACAGAGCTCATGTAATCTATGATTTATGGTCGGCTCGTTTGTGGCTGGCTCCAATTTGTAAGCAACCGAAATAGAAACAATAATAAAAAAAAGAAAAAGAAGAAGAGAAGTAAACAACACGCACTCATAGCATTAAGAGCTCGCACAGCTCAAAGGTTAAAGCAGCTATAAAATGATAAACTAAAATGGCTGAAGCAACGACAGAGGCGCACGTGAAAATCACATCAATTGTCTACGGAAAAGGCAAGCCAGGGCAGTTGCAGCTCAGCCAATTGAAAATAAAATGTTATTTCCGTCTTTTACTATTTGCACGTTGGCCTTTTTTCACCTCTAAAGAAGCTATATAGCTATAGGGAGAGATATCTGGCATGTGTATTTATTCGATATTGCGCGCTTTATTTCAGGTAATCACGCAATCGGCACCGTGCGAAAGTTTCCAACGCTTCCGATGAATGGCGCCGGTGCTGGAGTTGGCGGCGGTGCTGGTGCTGGTGGTGTTGGCAACTCTGTTGGCATTGGTTGTGGCACTGGTGGCAATTCAGCTGGCTCCAATGGCCTCTGGATCGATCCCAGCGGCGGCGTTTGGCGACAGGCGGGCCCCAGCTCAACAGCGACAAAGGACCAACTTCCGGGCTATGCCCAGGCCACAGCTCAACAAGGCGGACAGCCGAGACAACAACAAGGACAATCAAATACACAACAGCCGCTGCCTGATTATGAGAGGTGAGCATGATTTGAAGCAGCTCCACAAAAAAAAAAAGGGTTGCTGTGAACGAGGGGTTCAGGGGTTCAGGGGTTTGGGTGGAACTTGTGGGCTGGTTTATCAGTCGTTTGCCTTAATATCCTGTCTACGCTTCGCTGCTTGTTTAATTACGAAAAATTGCAGAGAGCAGCCGAAAAACCACGCCAAATGCTTAAATGTTTTACTACTGCCAAGGGGGTGGCAACGGGGTTGGGCGCCCAAAGAAAATACGGAATGCCAGGCCGCCGCACTATTTACGATTCGCTCATAAAAATTGCGGAGCTGCAGTCGCAGCCACTTCAATGAGAGCAACCCAAAAACAAACCATCCACACGCACACACACAGAGCCACCCACCCACCCCACCCTCTCATCCTCCGTCAACCCCCCCACAAAAATAACAACAACAACAACAACCGCCATTAAATTGTTACACTTGAACGGGTTTTACTTTGGGCCATGGTGATTGCCAGTGCCTGGTACTGGCCTCTATTTATTGTATATGGGTAGCTTTACCGTTGCTTTACTGCTCCATCCCCCTGGCCACCCCCCTCAATTGCGGCCATTTATGTGTGGGGATGGCTCCTTAATTCATTTCCATATACGCATTCCATATTTCTCGTTGCGTATTTTATTTTTTTAATATTTGTCTGTTTGCATTGCGTTGGGTTTGTGTGCGCATTGCTACAACATGCTAAAGGCTTCTGTTTATTTTCACAAAAATATAAAACAAAAATATTTTCTCTTCCGATCGACTTCCATAAAAGGGAATATATGGCAAAAAAAAAGAAAACGAAGCTTACAAAAAATATTTATTTCAATACATTAATTGCAAGCTGTAGTTGCTATAAACTTGACTTCAATAAAAAATATTTCGAAAAAATGAACAATAAATCATTTGCAGTTGACTTTTCTCTTATAAGTTATGAGTATTTACAATTATTTCAAAGATCAAACTATATACAAACTATAGTAGCTTCATGGAAATTAAATTTTGTTTACTTTTCTTTCTAAAGACTTGAATTTTACATGTTCCTGAGATTGTAACAAAGGGGAAAAATAGATAACAAAAAAATAATAAGTAAATAAATACTAAAATAAGTAAATAAATGAGTAAATAAACAATAGAAAATTTAGGGTGTAAAAATAAATAAATGAATAAAAAAGAAAAAATTTATAAATAAAAATAATAAAAAATAAATAAATAAGAAAAAAGTAATAAATAAAAAAATAAATAAATAAGAGCAAATTATTAAAAAAAGAAATACAGAAATAAATAATGAATATATGTACAAAATACATAATGAATAAATAAATAAATAATAAAAAAATTAAATTAAATTAATAATAAAAAAATTAAATAAATAAAAGTAAATACATCATTAATTACATAAAAGTAATAGATCATTGACAAATGTGAAATTCACTTCTTAAACAATTTTTTAAAAATTTTGCTTTCATGTTTTCTGTCCAACATTAATTTCATGAACACATCTGCTTATGGGGATATTTTAGAAAAGAAAGGCTATAAAAATATTAAAATATATAAATATATTGTCAAATAAATATATTAAATATATATGTGAATTTTCTGCAAAACTAAGCAACAATATTCTTGAAATATGAATTTTATTATTTCTGTGTTCTTCATTCCCAACTCTCATTTGCTGATTAATGAAAATTTTGCATTTTTCAATACCTCACTTTGCTTTTCAAAGCGTACTTTCTGCTATAGTTACTTAGTCTGCAGCCTCAGCTTCACCAAATACAATTTAGGATTTCAATTAAATCATAACAGAGAACGGAATATTTTACTAGAGCTTTTCTTCTATGTACATATCTTTTAAATATCAAATTAAATTTTACTTATATACCAAAATTTATTTTATAATATGCAACTAAGTTTAGAGAGCTCTCTTCACTGTTTATTTATCAAACTTATCTTCCATATACATATATTTTCATTACTTATCAAACGTATATTCTACATATTTTCATTAAATAAATTTTTAATTTTCATATGTTTCTATATTCTCCTTACATCTCTCTCAAATCTCGCTCTTTAAAATTTCCCTTGTTCTCTTCGTTTTTTTTAGCTATCCTAATCTACACATATCTTTAAGCCAACTTTAGCCAAGTTTTCATTTTGTTCTTCTTGGCTAGCGCCCTTTGCGTGTTGTTGCTTTGTTTTTACTTCTTACTTAAACAATTTTGTGCCGTGTTTTTTGTTTTCCTTTGTTTTTGTTTTTTTTTTTTTTTTTTTGTCATGTTTTCTTTTTATGCTTTTGTATTTTCTCTGTTTTCTCGCCCACCCCGAAACGAAAGTTTTTCTTTAAAGCTTAATGTACCGTTGTGGCAACAATAACTGAAAAGCAAACAAGGCGCAATAAAAAGACGCAACTGCTGCGACATATTGCTACACCCACACCCCATCTTACTCAACCTCTCTTACCATCTCGCTCTCTCTCTCACACACACACTCTCTATCTCTTTCTTTTACTGCCCGCCTCTGTCGGCTTGTGCGTATTTATTTGCGGCATTTTACGCATTTATTTGTTTTGACTTTTTTTTTACAATATTCCAACCGAGCAGAATATCCAGTCTGAGCTCTCTCTCCTTCTCTGTCACACGCCTCTCACACTACTGCATTCCGAGCACTTCCTATTGCTATGCCTCTCCTGCTACGCCTTCTCCTGCTCCGCCTGCTCCTGCTTCTACCTTCTGGCTTCTAATGCTGTTGCCACTTCCGTTACGCGATTTTCATTATTTCCGTTTCAATTTTTCCGTTGTGTTTACTTTTTCGCCAAACTTTTCTTGCGCTGTTCACTTTTTTAACAACGTTGTAAAGTCGTAAAAAACAACACACACACACACACACCCAACTCCGGTTCCCTCTGTTTTCCGGCCGCCTGGCACGCGTGTCATTTGAATTTCCAATTAAAATATTTAATTTCTTTTCGGGTTGTCTGATTTTCAAACATCTTGCATTGGTTATTATTAAACCGCCTCCACCTCTCCACCCCGCCTCCATTCACTTTGTTTATTAGCATGCGAACGTCATTTTCACCGCTAAATTAACAATTAAAAATTGATAGCCCCAGGGGTGTAGCTCACGCTTCCGCCCCCTCCATCCACAGTCACAGCTTTGTGCCTTAAGCCTTGCGCATATGCAAATGCCTCAGCTTGAAAGAGATTGGCTGGAGGCCTTAGGCGCGCGGGGTCTGTGTGCCCATAGGCCTTTCGATTCCCCCGTCGCCGTCACGTTTAATTGCTGGAAAATTTTAAATTCCATTGCATAAATTCAGATGTATTTAGGCTGAGCTGCAGGAAACTGTTAAATAGTATATTTAATATATGCATGCATAAATGTGTGTACAATATGTGTATATATAGACAGAAGTGTATGTGTGTGTATATGTTAATGCTTGCGTATATCTATGCCTAGCAAAGGTCTCTGTCAGGCTTAACCTGGAATTTGCATACTTTCTTAATTATCTGTTCATATTACTTTCTGATAATCAATCACATACACTTTTAGGCAGAGTCGGAGATAATTCAGAGATAATGTTATGTGTATTCATATATAGATGATTAGGTTGGCTTCTTGTCAAGTTCTTTAAAGATTCCTGAAGCTTTGATTGCACATTCAATATTATTATAATTAGCATTAGCATTAACACTATATAATTATGTCATTATCATTGTCAGTATCAATGCCAATTTCTATATATACATATACATACATGTATATATATATATTTTTTTATACTTTGTTCCCAAAGGGAAAAAAGTATATTGGGTTTGTGCAATGTCCGTCTTGCTGTCCGTCCGTCTGTCCGTCTGTCCGTCTGTCCGTCTGTCCGTCCGTCCGTCTGTCCGTCTGTCCGTCTGTCCGTATGAACGCAATATTTTTCGGCGCTATTAGAGCTAGAGACTTGAAATTTTAAACATATACTCATATATGCTCCCGAATTATAAAGTGTAAAAATTTTCCCGATCCGCCCACTAGGGGCGTGGCAAATCGGAAAACTCTTCCGCCCATAGTTAAGTTATCATACTAGATGATGAGCTAGAGAGTTGCAATTTGAAATGTATACTCGGGGTGACAACCCAAGTTCAAAAAGCTATGGCGGATATATCTACGCCCATTGGGGGCGTGGCAAATCGGGAAATACGTATCTTCTACACCGTTAAAGCTAGAACGTTGAAATTTTGCATGTGAGTTAATGTTATGATTCTAAGAAGATCGATCAAAAAGTTATATGTCTACGCCCGTTGGGGGCGTGGCAAATCGGACCTGAATATATAGTGATTTTTCAAATTGTGCTATATTTTGAACACTATTGACACTAGAGACTTGAAATTTTGCATGTATACTCGGGTTGACAACCCAAAACTAATAAGCTATGGTAGATATATCTACGCCCACAGGGGGCGTGGCAAACCGCAAAAGTTTATATCTCCTACAGTTTTAGAGCTAGAAGCTTGAAAATTGGATGGTTGAGTTACTAATGTTCTCCTCTATCGATGCCCCAAAAATAATTTTTCAGCCTCTTTGGGGGCGTGGCATATCGAAAAATACCCTGTAATTTTCGCATTTTTGGAATGTAAGCAACCAAATTTTGCAGTCATGTTAGCCTCGGCCTTTTCTAAGAACTGCCAAAAAATTATGCGTCTACGCCCACTGGGGGCGTGGCAAATCGGCAAAGAAGTTTGTTGTGGCCAACTGCATAATTCATGCATATAATAGCTTAATAGCAATTGCTAAGATGGCAAAAAGCATTTTAACATAAATTTAATAATATTAATAAATTTTAAAAAATAAAATTGATAAGTTTTTGATTAATAAATAAAAAGTTTCCAGCGGGATTCGAACCTAGGTCTTTTGAAAACAACATGTAATCGTTAGCTAAACCTAAATCAATTCACAGCTGATCAGCTGACCAGCTGATCAGCAGCTTGTGACGAAACAAAACAATACAATCGCAATTCTTGCAATATGTATACACTTTTGGATGTGTATACACTTACACATAAATACATACATATATGCATGCATAGAAAAACTGCTTGCCACACAGCGTGGCAAATCGGAAAAATTGTTTTAGTTTTTGCTTAAATGCAAAATTCATATGCGTATGTTTATAAATTATCATCAATTGGCAGCAAGCATTTTATAATAAATATACAAATATAAAAAAATAAAAAATAAATAATTTTTGAAAAAAAGTTTTCTGCGGGATTCGAACCCACGCACCTAAGTATAGCTTGCATAGTGCTTACCACCAGCGCCACTGCCCTGACCTGCGCTTCATTAACTAAAACCAAATAAGACATTGTAATGCATTGCTAGAGCGCCTTTTGACAAAACTAAAATAACGATCGAAAAATTCCCAATTCTGTCAGAATTCGTAGAATATTCTGGCATGCAAACTTTTGTATGTATACTTAGAAAATTGTGTATACTCGTATAGTGTGTACATGTGTAAATCTGTATGTATGTGTAGGAAAAACGTTTGTTGCTTGCCGAAATATTTCGTTAATTAAATGTTTATTAAATAAATAAGATGCACCTATGGGAACAAAGTATATCGCAGTTAGTGGCGCCTAACTGCAACGTTCTTACTTGTTTATATATATTTTTATATAAATTTTATTTTTATATATATTTTATATATATTTTTTTTAGAGATTTTCTATTATATTATTCATGAAATTTATCATTTAAAATTTTTGTATTTGTATATATTTTTTTTTTAATTTGTATACATTTTGTAACGATTTTTTATTACACTATATATGAGGTTTATCTTATCCAATTTTTAATTTTTTTAAAATATATTTTAAAGATTTTTTATTATATAATAAACTACATTATCATCTAAAAATTTTTTATTTTTTTTTATACATTTTTATACTTTTCTTACGATTTTTTATTATGTTATATATGAGATTTATCATATTCAATTTTATATATGTATATATATATTTACAAATTTATTAACAATTTTTTTTTTATTATATTAAATATGAGATCTATGCTTAATGTTTATAGTTCAACTTATATCTGAGACTTAAGCTTATTCAAAAATTATTAAAAATTAATTCCAAGATTCCAGCTTCAAATACAACTTAAATTAGTCAATTTTGAACATTTTATATACAGCAGTGAATTTAAACCGAGTTCAATGAACTCTCATTTCCATTTCACATACAAATTGGTAACTTCCCAATTCGCAATTTCAATCTAATATGCAAATGCTATTCATAAACCACTCACTCATTCGCACTACTCTAATCATCTGCTATATCTATATATATATATTCATGACTAATGCCCCGCCTCGCTTCGCCCCCACTTGCAAATCATTGGCAACAATTTATGCTCAACGAAGCGCTCAACTTTCTCACTGAGTTGGCTAAAGCAGCATTCGAGATGTGGCCAAAAAGCGATTTGTGAGAAATGCATTGGCAAATTTGCCATAGATAAGCATTATCTCATTAGCTAATTAGTGCACGAGAAAAAATTTCAGCAATAAAAAAGTTTTGGCATACAAATTTTTGCAATTGGCCAAAAAGTTGTTGGCCAACAAATTTTTGGTATTTACCACTGCTGTTGCTCTCTCTCTCTCTCTCTCTCTCCCTCCCTCTCGCTTGTTTTTCGCCCACTAATTAGAAAGTTTAAATGGATGACACGCCCAGCTAATGCAAGGGTAGAACTTCTCGTGATACAGCAAACATTTTTAAATGTAGCTGCAACGAAACAATTTCCGTCTGTGTTGAAATGGCGGGGCCAGACGCAGATTCGAACCACAAAACAAGCTATAAATATAGGGAAAAGCTTTGGTGGGGCATGCTCGACTAGCAGATATCCTGAACTGTGCTCAATCTGCGTTTTCATAGGTTTTTATATATTGTTCTGATATAAATTATATACTTTATGGAGGCGTCTGCCAGGCCTCCTGCTACCCGCTTTACACACCTTTTCACAAAACCATTTCACACTGATTTCTCATTTTTAATGGGCTCTGGCTAAAATGAGCTCTGTCTGTGTGTGGGCTAACAAAAGCAATTTCCTACGATTGATTTATGAGTCGTGTGCGTGTGTGTGTGTGTGGGGCAGACATACGCTTTTTAAGCTAACAGTTAATAAGCTAACCTCCAACTCTCCCTCCCTCTCTCTCTCTCTCTTCGAATGTAGACTGTCCCCACTGAATATGCCGGACTATGCGGAAGTGGCCTGTTCGACATTCAAAGGCCCCCACAACAATGCAGGCCAAGCTTCCGTTGGCTCATCATTATACGATAGCTGCGGCGCATATGCGACAACGAATGTGGTGGCCAATGTGAAGCTCTATCAGAATCGCTATGCCACAAAGCCGGCCAACAACAACAACAATGGCGGCAACAATGATTATCAATCGGCTGGCATGTACTCGGCGCCGGCTAGCGCACATTATGGCTGCCTGGAACCAAATCCAATGACCATATCGACGGCATCGACGGCGCTGGTTAGCAATTCGCCGGCTAAGCTGAAAAAGATCAATATAACCGAGAATAAGCTGGAGCAGCTGCAGAAGAACGAAACGACAACATCCAAGACGGAGCGCACGAATCCCTTCAATCAGCAGCAGCAGCTGCTGCTCGCAAGCAATGCCTTGAAGCAGGGCCTGGGCGCCTATGCGAACACCACGCTGGCGGCTCAAATGGCCAGCGGCGGTGGTGCTGGCACGCTGCGACGTCAGCGACAGCCCAAGACGCTCTTCAAGAGCGAAAACAACATTCTGGGCAAGTCGTCGACAGCCAGCAGGCAGCCAAACAATGTGGACTATCTAACGGGCGGACCACCAGCATCGTCAGCATCCTCGGCCACTGGAGCGGATCAATTGGATGCCGATTTCTCGGCCCTGTGCAATTCGACGAATCAGCTGCTCAACGATTGGACTTCCAATGATTTTCATCACTTTGGCAGCAAGCAGCCCAGTAAACAGCATCTGTATGTCAAGGCAAAGGATGGCACCTGGTCGGCCGTCAGCTCCGATGCCTATCAGACCTTCAAGCAGCAGCAGCAGCAGCAGCAACAGCAACAGCAATTCCATGGTGGAACAGGTGACAACAAGCTGCCCCTACTGATAGCTAATCCCGCCCATAGCTCGACTAGCCTAGCGTCTACTGATAGCAAATTCCTGAGTAGCTTCGGCACCAGCGCCAATGTCTAAGCACATATACAAACATATAGAAGCATATATATACATATATATATATATATATATATATATATATATATATATATATATATATATATATATATATATTTATATATATCGGAAGAGGTTTATCTAGCTAAACCCTTTGAGTTGTGTTTTTGCTCAGTAGACTTAAGTGAAAGACTTTAAATGAAAGTTGTGAACTGCATTTGGGTAGAAACTAGCTGAAGGTGATTACAAGAAGGGTTAGTGAGAGAGGGAGAGCGAGCAGCAGAAACTGGTATATCTGTGAGATTGTAGATGTGGGAGAGCTAAATAGAGCTACAACAGCTGGGCAGAAATTAATGTGAGCAAAAGTTAATCAGAGACAGAAGATGCCCACAGCTCAACTGTTAGGGAGTATTATCAGTAGCATAAACAAGAAAATAACTCTGAGCTAGTTAAAGCTCAACAGCTCTATAATATTTGCTTTGCCATCAGAATATCTCTCATTGAGTTGTTATGCTAACAGTTAACTGTTAACAGTTAAGTGTAAACACACTGACTTGTTACGTTAACATTTAAATGTTACTTTAAAATTATATGTTAACTGTTAACATGCTATAGGAGCAGCCTTTTGTGAAACTCTTGATTTGCTGTTAATTGTAGACATGCAAAGAATATTTTAAACGTGTTCACAGTTGAATGTTAACTTTACTGTTAACAGATGTGTTCGTTTTCTGGCAGAAAATTCAGCAATATTAACTTTTGTTCAATCTGCTAGCAATCAATTAACATTATGTTATTAACAGCATGCTAAGCAATACTAGCTGTTGAGCTTAACATTTTCATATCAACTATGCATATTAAAATTCTTTTCAAGTTTTTGTTAATATTTTGAATAAAAATAAAAGCTAATTATACTAACATAAGATCTATAGAGGGATTTATATTATATAAAAAGAAAATTGAAATGATTTTCATTAAACAGCAACTCTATAGATCTAAACAGCAACGCATTCTACAGTTTCACAGATTAGCTAAATATAATAATTATAAATGCCAGAAACCCAAAGTTTTAGCATACACATAAATCCCATCAATAAACCCTTAGTAAAACCCATATAAACTTAAGAGTAGCCAAACCTCACTCAATCGCTAGACAAACCCTTAATGCAAGTTCGATTTCCACAACAACGAAGAGGTGAGTGTGTCGTATATGAAACATATATATACATATATAAGCTATATTTATATATAGTACATATTGGCTTGTAAATAGTTTTGAAACCTTATAAAGCATATGGAATATGAAATTTCTAATAAACAAGAAAAAAAAAGCTATATAATATTGATATAGAAAAGAAATTCCCACACACACACACACATACAAATAAATAGCACCGACGTAGTTAAACTAAGTAAAATTAAATGTAATTTTTAGTATGAAATTCGACATAATTGAGCCAAAAAAAAAAAAAAAGGAAAGAAAATTAAACAATATGGAGAATTAAACCCTAACGAAATATATAAAAATAAAAACTCACCAAAAAAAATACTAAAAATTTAGAATTGTATTTAAAATCCAGCAGCACTTAAATAATAAATAAAGAGAATTCATGCAATGTGTAATAATCCCCCAAATAGGCGACAGAAATGCTAATAATAAGGCTGTTAAATGTAAAATATCATAAATAATAAATAATCCCCACTCACAAATGATAAACACAAATTAAAAATGAAGAAGAAGAGCGAAAAATTAACTCTTTAACTGCATTACAAATTGTGTAATTAAAGCATTTAAATTGTAATTTAATTGACGAAACTAGTTTTTAGTTGCTGTAGCTAAACTGAAAAATAGAAAGCAGCTAAAAAATTATATAAATATATATATATATCTGAATAACATATATATATATATATATATTTGCAAATCGAGTTGTAAGCGATAAATTAATTAATTATGCAGCAAAAAAAAAAAAACGAAATTAATGCTAAAATAAATAAAATACTAATTAACTATCAACAAAAAGTTAATACTAATTTTCTTGTTTATATTTTTAATTTTTTAATTTTTGAGAAATATTTGGATATTTTTAGCTGCCACCGTTTGGAGGCGTCACAGCGACACCTACTTTCTGCTGGATAATTCCATGGATTTTACTATTTGAAAGCAGGTAAATCATCGAAGAGCAAAGTGAATGGGAAGGCAAGTGCTCGACTAGCAAATATCCTGAATGACCCAGGTTCTGGGACTTCAAGTGGTACTAAACACGCCTTGACAAGCGTCTGACAGCTTGAGTTGGAGTGTTAGAAAAAATCTTTTTTTTTTTTTCAATATTTATATTTTATAAACAAGTATTCTGCTATTTTAAAGGAAACTTCATCTAGTAATAATAATTACTAAAAAAAAAGGGAAAAAAAAGAGCAAAAGAATTAAATCCAACTTAACATGTTAATGTTAATGTTATGTTAATGTTAAAATCGTGCCTGTAACAGACTGAAACTGATGTATGTATATAGAGAATCATTTCGTTTCGTATCACATATGGGTGATCCTATGAGGCACAGATTTTATGATTGATTCATGATGTGCTTCATAACTAATGCAAGTGAACATTTCAGCCAGAAATCAACTATGCTCAGGCATATAGATATATGATATAAATAGGTATACATATGATTAGTGATATGGATGGGTAAGAAATATGGAAATTGTAGCTCTTCAGAAATACTAAGGTAGCTCAACAATATTTTCAATGATTTTCCTGATTGTATAATAGGTAAAAGTAAAACCAACGTGGGCCCTGAGAGTTACTATTCTAAGAGAACAAATCTAAGAGTTGTTGAAAATACGACTTCATCGATACAGCTGTCAGTAAAAATCCAGAATAAACTTTATGCATATACATGCAATCAATTCATTGATTCATTTACACTTCCCTTTACCTATTTTATGCTTAACAACAAACCCTATATACCTCACATGCCCAATTCGAAAATGTCAAGCTCATAAAAATACCAAAAAAATCGCATTCGATGCGAATTGTCGGCTGTACTCTAATTAATTATGCTGCATGTTGCCTCGTTTAAACACAGCCACGCCCACGCCCAAGCCGAGCATCATTAAAACGAAATGAGTTATTGTTTATAGTGATACAGTCTGTGCCACGCCCCCCGTCCCCCGTACTTTTTGTACCTGCCTCTAGGCCCGAGCTGTAAACATGACAATTGGAATTTCAGCATAATCGAATGAAATGCCCATTGCCCATTGCCCTCTCTCGCTCTTGCTCTCTCTCTCTCTTGCTCTCTCTCTCTTGCTCTCTCTCTCTATATCCTGCTCTAGTTGAATCTCTATTTTTGTTTTCACATTTGGTTGTAAAACAATTTTACAAATTGTTATTGACAATTTATGTCTGTTGTTTTCTGTTCAATTTTTGTTATTTTCTTTTTTTTTTTTTTATTGTTGCTGTAGTTGTTGCCTGTGTGTTAATGTCTCTTGGTCCTTTTGTCCTTTTTGGCTCGGCCAACGGATGCGACTCGGAATTGTGCCTGCAAATTGCGCAAACAAATGAAAATCAATTCCAACCAAATGAAGCGCAATGCCAATTGCAACAATTTCCACATCCCATTGGACATTATTAGAGCGAATTAAATATGTGTAGAAGAAATATTTAATGGGAACAATTATTTTTTTTATAAAATGAAAAAATGCATATGTATTATATTGAATATATAATACTGTAAATATATGAAATAAATACATATATTTCAAAGCAAGCATTAAACAACAAAATGATAAAAGATGAATAAAAAAATTATGTTATTTGTATTTATATTTAATCTTTAAAAATTTCTTTTTTTTTTTATTTATTTAATTTAAAATATGAAAATTTAAATTTTATATTATTTAAAAAATATGCATATTTTTATTAATTATTTTTATTTTTATTACGTTATTTTGACTTATTTATATATATATTTTTTTTATATATTTTTTTTAATGTAATTATATGTAAAATATAAAAAAAAATATATTACATTAATTTTTAATTTTAACTTATTTACATTATTATTATTTTTAAATTTATTTTTTAATGTAATTATATGTAAAATAAAAAAATAATATATTACATTAATTACAAAAATATGTATAATTTTACTTTATTTTTATTTATTTATTTTTTTTTTATTATTAAATTTATTAATTTACCTTTAATATATTTTTATGTTATATTTAAATTCTGATAAATTTCTTATTATTAATTATAATGAACATTTAAATTTGTCAATTCCTCAATTAAGCTAACAACAAAGCATTTTCAGTCGTTCATATCCATTACAATATTATTTACAGAGCATCTTCAGTCGAGGTTGCCCTGTTGCTCTGAAAAGCAATAAAAAACTAATATACGACGAAATAATTTCAATCAGGCTTACTGTTTAATCGAAAAACTTGCATGTTTGAAAAGCTACGTCGCATTCAATTTTCACAGAGTATCTGCAGTCAGGCATGCTTTAATGCTAAGCTGCTAAGCTCTTTAGTTTTTCAACTATTTTCAATGTGAATTTCTGCAATTTTCAAAATTTATTTCACTCGACTTTAAGTCGAGGCCAACAGCAGCAGCTGCAGCGGCAGCCATTGCCTAATGTATCTGAATAGCCCATGCCATTAGCTACACACACACACACACACACACACACACACACACACACACACACACACCCGCACACCCACGCATATATCTAGAGCCTTTGGTATGGAAGCTCAACTACAAATAGAAATTCACGTCTGTTGGCTAGCGAGCAGGCCGATAAATAAACCCAAATTTATCATGTACATGGACACAAGCAGAAAGAGACAGCTATACAAAGCGTAAGAGTAAGACAGAGAGAGAGAGAGGGAGCGAGTAGTAGCCGTAGTAAGCATATATCGTGGATATATAATAGCCATGGCCGGCAGCGGTCATAATTTTTGGCAACACACAAAATTTGTTCGATAGGCGTTGAAGCGTTCAATTGAATGTCCTGGCCTGAACAAGGTCCTGCTGTAGCAGAACCCCAGCCAAAGCTACATCTTGTGCTACATCTTCCCCATGTGCTCTGCTCTATTGTATAATCAAAACTAATGGTCTATAAAGAATCAATTCTCAATTTGTTTTAGGGCACCAGCTGCTGGACATCAAAGCGTGACAAAGGACAAAGGCGGCGCCAGGACAACGAGCTGAGCTGCATGGCATATGTGACAAATGGAAATTTTAAATGTATTTTGTATACGTTTCAATTAAAATATGTAATAAAATAAAATATGTCTAAAATGATTAGAGGGATATTACTGTATGCAAAAAGTGAATTTTTGGCACAAGTTGGGCGTGGCAGAGCTGGGCGTCTGTTAAGGTATTATTATCCGAAAATCTCTGATTCAGCAAATTTTTGTCATAAAGTTTCATCAGCAGCACAAAGCAGACGAGCCAACAAAAAGAAAAAAAAGGAAGCCAAAGACTCGTAAATATGAAAGCAGACAAAGTCTGCTCTCTCCTTCACTCTTTCTCTCAGTCACTCTCTCTCTCTCTCACACACATGGCAAGTTTTATGCGCATTTGAGTGACCATAAAATGGACTTTGTCCTGCAGAGCCTGCGTCCTGCCTGTTGATAACAACAAAATTGTGCAACGCAATTTGATGAGATTAGCTAAGAGTACAAAAAAAATTGCCAGCTATCTAAATAGACAAACAAATACATGCATATGATTGTGTGTGTGTGTGTGTGTGTGTGTGTGTGGAGCATGTACATTATAATTCGATGCGGCAGGCTTAACTCCTCAACACAAATTGATTCAAGCTGACAAGAACAACCAGAACTGAAGCAAACTTGTTTGCGTGGCAAGCAAAGAGAATTATCTCCTGATGGAACATGCTTCAATTAAGATAGGGCATACGAAAAGAGTGTAAAAGAGAAGATATGAAACAGGCCTAAGCAAGAAAACATTTAAGCACAGAACACATAAAGAGAAATATAGAGAAAGGTAAACAAGTAATAAGAAATCATATACCTAAATACTAGTAAGAAAAGAAAAAAACGTTTAAGGATAAAGCACACAAACGGGAAGAGAAGAGTAAAATCGTTAAATAGTTGAAAGCGAATAAAAATGTAAGAAGAAAGAAGGAATCGTAGAATAATAGTAATAAAATAATAAAAGAATAGTAGAACAGTAATACTTAAAGGGCAAACCTTTAAGGATAAACAAAGCAAAGCGAAAGAAGAAAACTCGAAACTGGAATAGAAGAGTAGCAATAAAGAAGCTAATCGTTTAAGGATAAACAATTCAAAGAAGAGCAAAAATAGTAGCAATAAAAGGCGAATGGGAAGGGGAAAAGCAGAAAAGTAAAAGGCATGAATATTTAAGGATAATCAACATAAATAGGAAGACGAACATAATTCTTTCCTAATAATTCTTATAATATATAATTTCTTATTATTATTGTAATTTAGGTTTACCAATAGAAGTTGATTAGGAAACTAATAATACAATACTCAATGCTCAACTTCATAATTCTTTAACGATTCCAGACTAGGAATATAAAGAGTAAAAGGAAAATTCTAGAAAAATCACAATTCAACAAGAACCTAATCCTGTAAAATGTAAAATGTAATTTCTATAAAATCCTAGTCTTTAGAACCCTGCCCCAATCAGAGGTTACCCAGCACAAATACGCAGAAAGCCACAATAACATTTCTATGGAATAAATTTTAGCTACCCATTTAAAAAACGGAATTATTTCGCACCAAAAATAAATTGTTTTCTTTCTCTTATTCGAGATGGTAGAGCGAAAGTCTGACAAAATATTTAATTTGTTTATCCAGCAAATAGTCCGCAAACTCCAATTTCACATTTCTCGTTCGACTACGAAACAAAAACAAAACCCAAAAGAATTCCCATTGCTTCAGCTAAATGGCCACAATTTAATTTAAGCTGGTCAATTCCCCCAACAAAAAAAAAAAAAATAGAAGAAGAAGAAGAGAAAAAAAAAACAAATCTAAATGCCAAAAATGTGCAGAGCAACATTCCAGAGACAAAATGGAATGGAACTAGTGTGTTTTAATTGAAGCTTTATTTTTGATTTTTGATGCGAATTCGAAAAAGGCAAATTGAAATTGTGCAAAGCCCAAGGGTTGTTAGCTATCTCGCTCACACGCATACACACACACTCACTCGCATGCTCGTCTCTTCCAATTTAACAGCGAAAAAGTTGCGCTGCTAAGTGATATGTGGCATTCGCCTTTAATGAAGCTACTAAACTTCGCCGCTGCTAGTCGAAAAGTTTAATTTGCGCTGCGGGAATGAGAGAGCGTTCATGCTCCCGCTCGCTCTCACTCTATTTTCGGCAGAGCTGCCTCAGTGAGTAATTAGTAAAATGCATTAAAATAAATGAGCTTTCGCGGCGGCATGAGCTGTGCACTTTAAGCTCTTAAATGCCGAATATAAGAGCATGAAGCGCTAAAAATTAACATGGCTTATGGCAAAGATCAAATGGCTTTGCCACTACTCTTATACATGAAAAAAATATGAAAAAAGAAGACCGTAATTTGCCATTAATACATATTAAATTTAACTTACTCGCTCGCACTCGAAAAAGTAAACGCATTTCGCTTAGTTACTGTAATTTAAGCATGCATAAAACTTAACAGCCTATTTACAGCGCAGACACAAAAAACATGGCTGCTACAGAAGTGTGAGCAGAAGACAGACAGAGTGTTGGACATAGGGAGGGGAGAAGGAGAGAGCGAAAAAAGACAGAGTGAGCGAGTCTGAATTTAAGTGTGAGCGTGGACAATTGCTGTCGCTGTCGCGGCCAGCGTCGCCGTCGCTGCCATTGCTGACGCGTCGGACACTTAAACAGGCCATAAAATACAGTTTGAGCGCTTGGCACAGTAGGGCAAAAATCAGAAAAGTTATGAAAAGTTATTTTTATGCTGCCGTTATCTGACAGGTAAAGGGATAAAATCAGAAAGAGTTTTTAAATAGTTATAGACAGTTATGGTCATTCAAAGTTAGTAAATTTACAATTTTCAATTTCTTTGAGTCTTCAAATTTATTATAAATAATACAAAAATTATTCACAAAACAACTGCAACACACCCTGTACACGTCATTGTTTTAATCTTATAAATACCTTACTCGCTTCAAGAGCTATAATTTTTGCAACGCAAACTGAGTAATTGTCCCACTGTGCATCGTCTGTCGTTGGGTCGCGCTCTGCCGCTGTCGCTTGGTCCGTCTCTCGCCTCTAGGCGTTGTAATTTCTTCAATGTGTCAGGCGACGTTGCCGCTTCTAATTGCAAAATATGGCGACAATTTCAAAGAAGTTGAGCACATTGACGCCTACTGACTGTCGCCGTGGGTATAATATAATTTCAACGAGTATTTCGACCATGAAGTGGAGGATGGAAATATCTATGCGCTTGAACTTCGTTATGTAATAAATGCTCACAGAGCGCATGAAGCGAAAATGCCAGAAAGCGTTGCTTAAACGTAAACTAAAGCTAAAACATGAAATGTTAAGAGTGCGGCGAAATGGCAGCTTAACTATAAAACCGACCTCTCGCTCGTCTGCTCTCTCATTCTCACACACTCTTCTACACGCTTAGTATAATAGAATGTGTGTTTGTGTGTGTGGGTGTGTGTATGTAGCATTTTATGAAACGTTTTATTATACTAATTTGTAGCCTGGCAATGGTCGCCAGTTTCGGTTACATCGAATGCCACCAACTAAAAATGGCAATTTGCCAGTGCAGCTGTGCGAGCGAGAGGGCGAATGAGGTAAAAGGAGTGAGAGAGTGTGCTTATGTGTGTGTGTGTGTGGATACACTTTAGTCAAGTCTCTATTAGCAGACAATGCGTTTGCTCTCTAATACATATGCAAAAGGTATGCCATGAAAATTGTTTAACTCTCGTTCACTCTCTCCCCCTCTTGCGCGCGCTTTGTGTTGTGTGTGTGTGTGTGTGTGTGTGTGGGGATTTTCGCCTTTGGGGAGTTTTTTATTAAAATGACGTTGGAACATTGTGTGTGGCCCTCTTGTGTCCAGTTGGCTCCCAGCAGTCAGTCGATTGGGCAACGGCATTTGCTACACGCACATCCTTGGCGCTTGCATCGTTTAGTGTCCTTTGCAGTTGCATTCGTCCTGTGCCAAGTTTTAACGACTTTGTTTCCGTTACGTCTAATTTAATGAAATTCGTTTTGCTTTTGCTGTTGCCTTTGGTTTTGGTTTCGGCTTTTGGTTTCTGTTTCCAACTTTTCTGCATAGAATTTTCCGAAAAACGGGGAATTCTAATGACTTGGGCGTTGTTGCACTTAGTCCTTGTTGTCCCGTCTGTGTGAGGGGGGATAGTCTGCCAGACAGGTTGTCTGTGTGTGCTTGTCTCTGTGTGTGGGCTTCCCTTCTATATTTTTGTTTGCTTTTTGATTTAATGATGGTCTTCTACTCCTTATTATTCCAGTTATTATTCCATTGATATAAGCACATTCTCTATAATAATATATTTTGGGACATTCGCTATAATGATATGGTACCTGAATGATTCGCCTTGTGAATACTTGGGGCGTTACGTATTCTCAGCACGAGTGTTAAATATAGGTTGAAGTTGCCTGATTTGGGGAAACTGTTCACTGGGTGTGGCAATTATATAAGGACGAGGTCCTTTGGCAAGGACAACTGTGTTGGGGTTGAGCGGTGGCATTTTAAAGTGGTATTGAGCTAGTTTTCTAGGGATGTACAGAATTTAATCAAATTAAAATAAATTTGTTATTTTACTTAGATAAATATTTAAAAAATAAATATTCAAAAAGAAATTTTGAATAAATATGCCTCATTAAAATATTTTATTGTTCCTTATAAAATTTGTAAAAAAAAAGATTGTAAATAATTTTGTAAATATTTATTTTATTTTATTTAAATTGAAACTCATTTTTTACTAAAATTTCATCTTGGGGAACCATTTCAGATGCAAGATCCCATCCAAATACAGCTTTAAAATGCATTCACACTATCTGAAATGTCTTTCAAAAATATCTCACAAAATATTTAACAATATTTTTGATAGTTTTGCGTGCTTGGGAAAGCTTTTGCGTGGAAAACTTGTGAATAACCCGAAATTCACGTATTTTCCTTGCATGAAATATGCAGCCTTAACATTGCAGCCAAGGCAATTTTCTAGTGCCAATGTGCCACGCCCACTGCTGCCAAGCAGCCACAAAATATGCAACAAATATTCGTGGCTGCGTTGTTGCTTCGCATTTGTTGCCGGTTCGCAGATAACTTGAGCCATTTGCAAGAAATATGAGCAAAGAAGCTCGCGCCGTGAATAAACAAACTGATTTGCATTTATGGAAATGCAACAAACACACAAAGTGAAGGGATATATGGAGTGGGTGGATGTGTGTGTGTGTGTGTGTGCGGGGAGTAGCTGCTGACCAAAATCAAATAGAAAAGTCGAGTGTATGCCCGTGTGTGTGAGCAAGCCAAAAGTAAATATTTATGTTTTATGTTAATGAGAATATGTCTGACTTTTTGCTATTTGAATATTGGTAAACGGCGCAGGATATGTTGCGCTGCAGCAGGCTGCCCCGGACACCTCGAACCGAAAGTCTGACAAATGGGACGTTGCCTCAAATGCGGTTGCACTTTTTACTCCATTTTCCATTGTTGTTGTTGGCGCAAACAACCAGCACATAAGTCTCAGCCACGTCTGTGGTTTCACCTCTTTTTTTTGTGTCGAGTGGGCAGCTATATATAGAGCGCTACTTTACCATATTGCCCCGACTTTCGCTTGCACAGCTATTTTTTAACCGCTTCTGGTTTACTGGTCAATAATTGACAATTTAATTTGCCCAAGTGGCGAGCAACAAAAAATTGACTTTAATTTACAAAATGCAAATGCGATAAACGCGAATTTTGTATATTCTTACTGGACTCCGATTGAGATTTACTAAGTTTCAGTTTTATTGGATAAGCGTATAAAAGTTCTTAAACTTGTTTATTCAATTTCATTGAATCATTGTTATTTCATTAGATATATACATTTCTAATTTTGTATCTTATATATCTTACATATATATTTTACATATCATTTTCTATATTACATTATTATAAAAAATATTAAAAAATTGATGTATTCACAGTGTTCCCATGTGACTACCATCTTTCCATATTTCGCATTGCAGTCCGATTCGTTCATATTTTCTTTTACATATTTACTTCTTTCAATTTCCATTTGAAATTTTTCATCTTTCATCTTTAATTTTCTAGACACCGATTTTCCCTATTGATTTATTATTATCCATCGTTACTATATAGTTTTATTCATTAGCTATTATTCACTATCCAATTATCCATTAACCATTATTCAGTATCCATCATCCATTACTTATTATCCAGTATCTATTATCTATTATTCATTATCCATTATCCATTATCCATTATCCATTATCCATTATCCATTATCCATTATCCATTATCCATTATCCATTATCCATTATCCATTATCCATTATCCATTATCCATTATCCATTATCTATTATCCATTATCCATTATCCATTATCCATTATCTATTCTCTAGTATCCAATATTCATAATCTATTATTTATCATTCAATATTAATTATTATGTGGATTATTATTATTCATCCAATATGAATAATTTTGCTTTACTATTGTCCATTATCTATCATAAATTATCCATTCTTCTTCTTCTTTTTCTTTGCCAATTATCCATTATCCACTATCCTGTATTTATTAGCCATTCAATATTCCAACTTATTTCTTTCTTCATGTTTCCAATTTTCAAAGAGTTGATCTCTCTCTCTCTCTCTCTCTATCTCTCTTGTATTTTCTATCTTTTCTACTAAAAAATTATCTTTCATCTTCGAACTCATTCGTTTCTCCCGTATAGTGCATAATATTTGATTATAAATTATACATGAGCAGCTTTAACTAGTTAATTAATATTTCATATATAATTTAATAAATTTTGTATCTTTTCATTAGGCCAATTATTCACACATCTCTTATTCAGGTTGCGTTCCAATTTTATAACATTTATTTATTATTATTATTTTTTTTTTTTTAGAGTATTAACAGATTTGTTTGCATTTGTTATTTTTTTATGGCATTTTCGCTCTGCTCTTGTTGCATGTTTAATTAGTCAGTTGTTTATGGCTGTGAATTGTTTATTTTTTCTGATCATTGTTGCGGCTCTTATTGGGTTTATTTATTTGCCATTTTTTTAATATATTTGTTTTTGCTTAATTTATTAATGTTGCATGATATTCCGCTTAAGCTGACGTTTAATTAATTCTATTAATTTTTTAATCAGGCAAAATGCGAACGACACACAAATAAAAAAAGAAACAACTATAAAAAGTGTGAAATTGTAGAGAGTTTATTGTTGTTAAAAATAAAGAATATTTAAATGAAAATGCCAGACAAAATTGTGTGAAATTAAATATTCAACAACATCAAATAGAGCTGTATCTATCTATGATATCTTTATAAAATGTTAAACAATAAATTAATAATAAAATAATGAAAACATAAATAATAAAAAACATAAATAAAACGTAATGAATGAAAAATAGTGTATTTGTTTATATTTATTAAATTATTTTAACAACATTTTATTTTTTGAGCGAAAGATACTATTAATACCTCATTATTATTTTGCATACTTTACTTTAATTAAATTTTTTTTATTAATGATTAAGAATTCTTCATTGAGGTTTAGACTAATGAATTCTTTATTGGTTATCAAAAATAAGTAAGAACGCGAGTTTAATAAGCAATATGTAAAAAATACATTATTTTGTTTAAAATTAAACTTAAATTATGTTGATCAAACGTATTGAAAATTATTCAAAAGTTAAAATTGCTCTTAAAATATTTTTCTAAATAAAACATCAGGCAAAAATTTGATAAAAAGTTCTGATATTTTCTTCTTTGATTTAGTGAATAAATAAAGTTTTTTTTTTTTACTTTTTAACTTATAAGCAATTTTATATACTTTTATTCATTAAAATTTTAATAGTAAGATTTAAATAAATTAATTATATTTAAAAGTTAAATATATAATATTTATAAATTCCAAGCATATGCAATTTTTTCTGGTTATATTTATTTATTTCTTTTTATTGTTAATTTTATTAAAATTATTAATTATTTTATGTATTTTTTATATCGTCATGCTTAATTTTCGCATTATTTATTTTTTTTTTAAATATTTTTTTTCATTAATTTCTCATTATTAATTTTTAATTTTTTCTTAAATTTTTTTTTATCGTTTTTCCACTACCTTTAGTTCTTAAGTTTTTTTTTTTATTTTCCTATTTTTTCATTTTATTTATTTTTAAATTTATTTATATTTGCGTTATATATACATTTTTAAATATTTATTTATTTATTTTTTATTTATGCTTCGCAATCAATTCAATTCCCAAAACCAACTAACAATTTCTTATTTTTATTTATTATTATTATTTTTTTTTTTCAATTTCTAATCAGCTCACACTTTGGCTGCAGCCAGAACTACTTTGTAATCAAGTTTGTAACTGGAACTTTTCCGCCAGCTAGCTACCCACCCACAGCTGCTGCCCCAGCTCCAATCAGTTGTGCAATCACAGACCTAGCCGAAGCTCTACACCCTTCAGCCCGCTATTGCTGTTGCTGTTGCTGTTTAGCTGGCAATTGCAGTCAGTTGGATGAAATGCCAGCGAAATGGCAGAGGTTAATGCACCATTGGACAGTTGTCGTCTATGCGTTATGTCTCATCCATGCCAGCCAATGTCGACATCATCATCATCGTCGTTGTCATCATCAGCATTATTGTCACTGTGTGTGTGTGTGTGTGTGTGTGTGTGTGACAAAGTTTAAGTGCTGGTAAATCCATAGATTTCATGCTGGCAGCATGGCAAACATGGCCACATATTGTGCGAGACAGGAACAAACAACCAGAGGTGTTGGTAATGTGCTGCAAAACTACAGCAACAGCAACAACAACAGAGCGACAACAATGTACAACAACAACAACAACAACAACAGCAGCAGCAGCAGCAGTTGTTGCAACAATAGTATCGCATTTCAAATGTTTTTAGTGCGGCATAAAAACAAAAGCAAAAGCCGCATTCAAACTGCCAACTACCAGCAGCAACAACAACAACAACAACAACAGCGACACCAGAAACAACAACAACAACAACAATAGCAAACAACAACAAATATTACTTTACTGTACAGACTGCAAAAGTTTTTATGCTACAAGCCCGCAGATACTTACCATATCAACCTCCCACACTTCTGCCTCCTCGAGCCACCCTTGTTGACTGCCACGCCCCCCTCCGCCACCACCAACTTGTCCATGCGCTGTCATATGCTAAGCTGCTACCTTGGCATTATGCAAGGCGCCATTGCCATCGCACTTGTCACTTTAACCTTGCAAGGCCTGTCAGCGAGCCCCTCACCCCTCATCCACCACCGGCCATGCCCATCCCCCTTGTCGTCGTGCCCCATCATCCAGACACGCACACTTGCCCTCAATGGCACGGCCAAGCCCAACGCTAAGCGCCCACTGAAAATTTACGCAAAGCGGCATGGAAAATGAAAAGAAAAGCCATAAAACCAAAGACGACGCGCAAAGCCAGAAAAATAAGCAAAACACATAATGCAAGACATGTTGCAGATAGAGACTTGAGTAGGCCGAAAGCTAGATACACTATTGAACAGATTTTAGGAAAATAGCAATAGAAATTTATAGATTAAAAAGTATTTAAAAATCATCAGTCATCAGAGATTTTTAAGAATTTATTTTCTAATTATAATTCTTGAACAATTTTTAACCAAGGCATATTCATTACCTTTCGCAGAGCACTATCTAAAATTCCTTAAAAAATATTTAAAATATAAATTATTGCTTAAGATGAAATATGCTAAAATAAATAAAAGAGAGCAGAAAAAATTGAGCTTTGATGCAAAGTAGAATGAAATGTGTGCTCTTTGGTTTATCTTGCCTGAGAGACATTTATTTGACTTGTAAGAAATATCAAATATATAAAATAATATATATTTATATAATATGTAAAGATTTATAAATATGAAAAATTTTTAAGATATGTATAAGAAATTTATATGAAATTAAAATTATAAACGAAAATATTTTACTTGTTAGACAAATATATTCAAACAAGTTTTCAAAGCTTGCAAAATATAAAAAAAAAAACAAAAATTTTTTCAATTTTTATATAAAACGAAATGTTCCAACATCATTAAGTGTTTATACAAGTTTACATAAGTTTCTATTATAAGCTTTTAAAGCCTTTTAGAATATTCATATTTCGAATCCAAGTCATATAATATATTTTTACTAAGCTATAGGCAAGCCTTTAATACATGCATAAGTCAATAGCTGAGTATTTTATATTATATTATTATTCAGTTTATGAATATGAAAATATATTATTATCAAGCTTTATTGCCTTAAAAATTTAATAAATAATGAAGAGATTTATTTTAAAAAATAAAAATAAATAAATAGATATGATTATGTATAGTTTGTAAAATATTAATATAATACAAATGTTGTATAAATATTTAAATATTAATATAAAATTTTATTTTATCATCTTTGTATACTAGATAAATATAATATTATATATTTTGTACATCAGAAAAATTCTATATATTGAAGAGCATATCTATGCTATATACTATACTATTACTATACTGTTCCATTTTAAAAATATTTTATTTTATTTATTTTTTTTTTTATAATTTTATTATCATATTTTTCGTTCACACTTTTTAATATATCACCAAATTCACTTCGCCTTCTATACAAATTCTGTTGCCCGGGACATGGGCTAGTCTCTAAAGCCCATGTAGAGCATTGAGATGCCGAAATGAGTGTAAATATGCCTGTCATCATTTTGACATCAGCATCAGCATCAGCTTCAGCATCAGCTTCAGCAGCGCCGTCGCCTGGACGGGCATCGACTGTGGCCATAGCTGGATCTGTGTGGAAGATGAGCGTGCCATTACCATAACTATAATGCATATTTCAGCATCGGCAACGGCATTGGCAGTGGAGGCAGCTGCGTCGTCTAAGGCACCGTCATCATCATCGTCGTCGTCGTCGTCGTCGTCGTCGTCATGTGGAAAATCCCGGTATCACTTTCGCTTATGCCTTTGTTGACAATCTCGGTTTCAATGTGTGCCCAGTAGTAGTGGCAGTAGTAGTATGTTGTAGACCCGCCCCTCTCTGTGACACCTCACCCCCCCCCCCCCCCAGTTATCGGGGAGACATGCCTGGGCATATATTTATGCCTTGTTTGCTCGCCTCGTCGGGCCCGTAATGAATGGCAAGGTTTTAGCATAAAAGTTTATTGAACTACACAACTACGAGGTAAATACAAACCGCATCGCTCCGCTGCCGCTGCCGCTGAGCCGCCTCCATTAGCCTGGCAGACATTGTAACGACAGCGTTATGGCCTGTTTATATATAAATCGATGCAGTTTACGCGATTTTTCGGTAGATATTGACAACGAAAGCTACTTGGCAGGGTATATAAAATGGTGGATGCAATGGAGAGAAAGCTAGAGAAAAGGTGTTCAAAATATTACTTTTAATAATATATAAGGAATTTTAAAAAATATTAGCTAAATATGAATGTGATGGGTATTGATTGAATGGTTGATAGATTGATTGATGGAATGATTGCTGGATTTGATTATAAAACGTATAATTAGTGGATTAACTTACTGCTTGATTGAATGACTCTGAATGACTTAATGCAGAGTCTATGAGCAGGCGATTGAATAGCTGCTAGACTGATTGATGAATTTAATGATTGACTGCTTGAATGATTGACTAATTGAGTAATGGGTTGTTAAGCTAGATGGTTAGATCTGAATAACATGACTGCCTCACAATTACTTGACTGACCTGATTGATTCTTGACTGACTTACTGTATGATGGATGGTGTGAATAATACATTTTTGATTGACTGATTGATGAAGAATCTATTGTCTAGATTGATTGTTAAATCACATCTTTGCTAGCTAACTGATTAATACTCCGACTAACTGACTGACTCATTAGTAATTGATGATTGACAGCTGATTGACTGCATCTGGCTGCACTTAGAACAAATGATTGATAAGTTGAGGTGACAAAATACAGATGAAGAAGTTATAATGAAGGACAGAAATATTAAGAGATTAACTTACTAACTTATGGTAAATTAGGCAACAGTGTAACAGCTAACAGCTGATTGAATGATTGAAAACTTCAAAGGCTGCCAGTGAACTAATCATAAAGTTAAATAATTAATTGAATGAGTGCTTAAAAGCTGAGCTAAATGGCTGAATCGTAACTGATTAATGGCTTGATAGAGCTGACAAAGTGAATAACTGACTGAAATTCGAACTGTCATTGAGTTGCCTCTGAAATGACCCATAGATAGATAGCCTGACTGATTGATTGACAGGCTCATATTTACTAAAATTATTTGTAAATAAATATTTAACATATGGGTTAGACTTCGTTTTGATGTTTACCTTGATTAAGATTAAGAAACTTCAACTTATCAAACCAAATCTTTTCTAATTTTTATAGATTGACTGTGATACTAAAGCAAAGATGATAAATGATGATTGTTATATCACAAAATGTTCAGTCATTGCTTAAGATATATATTTAATAACAAATCAAGCCTCCCTCGTTAAGGGATAACTAAACTTAATCGAATATCAACTTCCTATAGAGCTCATTCGAAATGCTCGTAAAATTCAGTTTAGTTCACAGTTCGCATATCAAGTTGGAACTACTTCAACTCTTTAGCTCTGGCTAGGGCTCCCTCTAACTCTGCATTTTGATATATGTCTACCTTTGCCATTTACCGTGAAGCATTTCTCTATTTTGGCCAATTTGAGCGCTTGTGTGTGTGCGCGACAGCCAATGCTCGTGTTCGTAATCCACGTGGATTATGTCAAAATTGGTATATCATAAAAACGTCGCGTACGTGAGCGGCATGGACAAAGCTGTCAAGAGAAAAAGAGTGAGTGAGAGGGAGAGAGACATGGGTACAGGCGAGATAAAGAGTGAGCTATATATAGAGTGAGAGAGAGAGAGAGAGAGTGGGAGAGAGTGGGATAGCGCGCGTTAGAGAAGGGTAGCTGAAACCGAAACCGAAGCCATTAACTTTGCCTTTTGGCATTGCTGACACTCCAACCTTTTGACCAAGTGATTAATTTGTATGCGCCAGGCGCTGACTTTTGCGGTCCCTGGGACAAAGGCCAAGAGTGTTTGGCATGTAGCGGAAATGCGCGACCGGGGACAGTCCAGACAGACGGACAGCAGCTAGTAGCAACTCACACACACATTGTGTGTGTGTGTGTGTGTGTGTGTGTGTGTGTCAGTGTTTGTAAGTGCTTTGAATATGCAGTTGTTGTGCGAGGAGTAAAAACTTTTGCCCTACCAAAAAACTTCTGCACTTCCCCCTCTCACATGAAGCTGGCTTGGCTCTGGCTTATGGCCAACAACTTGTAAAGCGGCACAAAAACTTCAAATATATTTTCTTTTGCATTTCTTTCTACTTCACTCGCTCCTTTTACAACTTGTAAAGAACGAAATAAAATTCATGACGCGACAATTGGTAAGTAGAAGAAGAGAATCAACAAAAAATTAGCAAAAGAAAGAAACTCACATACAACTCGAAAGTTTCGTGTCAAGATTTCATTAAACTTTTGCCCAGACAGCAAAGCTTGACCAAGCTCCATAAGCTCGAAGAAGAAAAAAAAAATTGCCTCATTAATTGAGCTGTTCGCTCTATTAGGCAAAAGGCCAAGCCAGAAAACAGCTAAACATTGCGCATAAATATAAATACTGCATAATGGCAGAGCGAAAGGATTTGAAGCGAAAAGCGTCCCCATTTCCGCTCCCTCTCTCTCTCTCTCTCTTTCTCTCTGTGTGTATATAACATTTGCATAGTCTAATGAGTTTAACAAGGACTTTAACTGGTAGTTAGAGAGTGAATTGATGAGCTTAACAAAATGCAGATTTTTGTCTAGGTTTTCTTATGCGGCTATAATTGTGTATTTATATACGTATTTCTCTGTAAATAACTCTTTATATTTGCATAGCTATGTTGCTCTATCTAGCTCTCTCTATCTGCATCCAACTTCAACTCTATTTATTATTGATTGCATTTCAATTTCTATATATGCATATCATCTATACATTAATCTATTTATTTATTTATATTCTCTTTGTGGCAAATTGAACTTGGAAGACAGTTGTGGTTCATTTTATGTATGTTGGGCGATGAGCTGAGTCGATATAGCCATGTCCATCTGTCCTTATCGATCTCAGGAACTGTAAGAGCTAGAGACTTTATTATTTTTGTGTTAGGTCCGTTTATTGCATGCGCATATCGAGTTTGTTTCAGAAAATCGATTACTTCTATCGTTTTAAAGTTATCGAAAAAAACATATTAAGAGAAAATTATATATATAAATATAATATTTTGTTATATATGTATTGCTCATCTTTAGAGCTAGAGTCTTCCAAATATTTACATATACAAATTTAATAGAATTTTGATTATTGTAAGACTTAAATAGGTAAATTGCAGCCCCAACCCTTTCGATCAATACAATTTATATCTAATGGTTGTAAGCCATATCACGCACACACACCCTTTTATTTGCGAATATATATAGATGGATCCCGTTCAAATTATAATGGGGTACATGCCCGAAGTCAATCAGCTGTTTCAGTTTCCTTATAGGAAAAAAAGTGTTTCCTATTTCAATTTCTTGGAGAACGCCATTAGCTGTCGCCCTAGCCAGAGTATCTGCAGCTTGAACTTCAGCTAAATGTAAGTGTGGCTGTAACTGTAGCTGCGGCTGTTGGCTATATCCTTTTCTTTTTATTGTATTACCGCGAGTGTGCCGGGGCCAAACAGCGGGAATTGCCGAGTGCAGAGAAGTCTGAGCGGGCTCAGGGCCGGCGCCGGCGTCGCATCGTCTTTGCTCTGGGTCGGAAATGAAATTTAACTGAATTTGCATTGGAATTCGATTAAATCGTTTATGCAAACATTTCGTTTCATTTCATTTGCGGGCTTTTCGCTTCAGACTCGACTCAAATGTGCGAATCCTTTTGCCCCTTCTCCCACCTACACACACACAAACACAAACACAATTCCAACTCTCATTTGATGCTCCTCCTCTGCAGCCCTGAAAAAGCCTCGAGAGTTGATTTCGGCAAACAATCTAATTTGCATAATGCTCATATGTTTGGTCTGTTTGCGAGCACTCCACGGCTCTGCTCGCGTTTAATGCTGTGGAAATGTATCTTAGAGCTTGTTATTTATGAATTAATTTCATTTGCCATGTAAATGCATCAAGGTAATCGAGTATATACATAACTCGACTACCTTTGCCCCACAAGGTATTTGCATAAAAATATGAAATTTTTATTGCCAGATGAGAGAGTGCTTCAATTCGTAGAGCACACTGAAGAAAATATACAAAATGTATGCAATTTTACAGCTGAGAAATGTGAATTCCATTCAATTGAATGGAAGCCAGCTATTGAAAGTGTTGATGAAATGTATTTCATTGAGTTGTGAGCAGATTTTTGCTGTCAAGACTTGACAAAGCGAGCAAATGGAAAACATTCACATATATATAAAAGCAATATATCATAAATTGAATAGTTATGGATTAAAAAAAAAAAAAACTTTCGATATTCTAAAGAACAGTCATCTACATGACCCAAATTTATTCAGCAAATCTTAGTTGCAAACTTGATTCATTTGGCTCAGAATATTCATGTAAAATACTTGGATTTCTGTACCAAAATTCTTAAAAAAGCTTTATAAATTCTTATTAAATTATAGTTAATTTATTTGTTCTGTAAATGCTTGTTATGGTTAAAGAAGTCATCCCATCATTTACAAATGAATAATACTTGACTAGCCTGAACTCTGCACCAATCTGCTATCCAGTCATTTACTATCCAGTCCTTCTAGGCTAAGTGGACAATATTACAAAAATAAAAATGTTTACGAAAATTTTAATAATATTTTATAAAAACTGCTTCAACATTAAGTTAACTATATGGTGCTTCTATATTATTCACATCTCTTATAATAACTTATTTCAAACCAAGCGATTGCAGCAAACTAAATTTGTTTACTTAGCTCTAAAGATCTACAACTTTAAATTAAAAACTTTTGTATAGTTTTCTCTCTCTCTCTCTCTCTCTCTTTCTCTCTCTCTCTCTCTCTCCCTCTCTCTCTTCTGCAATATTTATTAAATATTTAATGAAAATACAGTAGAATTCGGTTATAACGACTTCACTTATAGCGTTCGTACGGTTATTACGACGAAAATTCCGTTTAACATACAAATCAATATGAGCAAACTGATATGGTTATAGCGTCTGCCGGGTATAAAGTCCTTGAGTTACTTGAGCCTCAATATAACCGGATTCTACTATATTAAATCCTTTGTATATAAGTACATATAAGTTAAGGATGCTTAGTAAACTAGATTCTCCCATCAGACATTCGAGGAGAGAGGAGGAGAGAGCACAACCTACGGAGCTTATACGCTTCAGTTTATATTCGAGCTCAGAGCTATTGTTACTAAATTATACAAAATGATATCAAATACGATTTATGTAGATTAGACTAATTTGATTTGATTTACTTGAGCCTCGGTCTATAGCGCTAATATAACTAATATACTTGAATACATTAGTATACTATGAATACATTAGTATACTATTTATATTACCATTACAATTATCCTGTCCATATCGAAAGCAATTAGGAAGTCTACAAACTTCAGTAAGCTTCGTTTGCTACTCAATAAGTTTCTACTCGCTTTCAGCATGGCCAGACATCTAACCATAATTTTTGCAGCTGCTGCTTATAGAAAAACTAAGCTTATTATATTTCAGTTTACGTTCTTGGCATATTTAAAATGGAAAATGGCAAAGCAGTTGGCTTAGTTTCGATTTTGCAGCTTGCAGATTTTATTAAACTTCCATTTCAGCTGCATGCCATTTGCCTGATGGTGTTTTTATTTTTCAGCTTTCTTTTTATTTTTTTCTAAATGCCAAACACATTTGCGTACGATTCGCATTCGTTTTGTGCAGCTTCTTGACGCTGCGAGTTTTATCTAAGCTCCCCAAATGGCAGTCAAATGCAAGCCGCAAAAGTCGCATAAGGATGCGCTGAAGGATGCAACCAGTGTGGCAATGTGGCACTGTGGCAGTAACATTATCTCTCTCACTCTCTCTCTCTCTAGCTCTCTCTCACTTGCTCTTTCTCTGTCTACCTCTTTCTTTCAGTCGGCAACCCATTTGCCGCAATGAGCTAGCAAAAAGTGGAGCTCAGCTCCAAGGGAATTCTCAGCTCTGTTTTATTGCGGTCCATGAAACAGTTCATAAATAAGCATATGCATGTGAGTTTATCAGTGTGTGTGTGTGTGTGTGTGTGTGTGTGTGTGTGTGTGTGTGTAGGTATGCCAGAAACCTATTTATATCAACAAAATTTGGTTAACCACACACACACACACACACACACATAGTAGAACGAGTTACAATTGCATTCAGTTTGCTTTTGCTTGGCATTTGGCTCCATTTCGAGTCGAGCCACAAAATATGTTTCATAGAAGCATTTCAACTGAAAATTCAATAATAAAAAAAAAAAGCCAACACAAACTCTGTTGCAGTTGTTGGCAAATGGTGAAAATTGTAGCGCATTAAATATTTAAGCACAATTTGAAAACTCTATTAACACCAAAGCGAATAACAGTGTCTGCCGAAAAGTTTGCGTTCACTTGTATAAATCATAAAAATTGAAATCAGAAGACAAAACTTGTCCATTATCAACTGCTCCTACTCGCTTCTCTCACTTTCTCTTTGTCTCTCTCTCTCTCTCTCTCTCTTTCCAACTTTGATGTATTTTACAACAAATTTAACTTTAATTTTGTAATTTGGCAAAGGCCCCGCGGCTCTGTACGAATGAAAATGAATGACTCAATGAATATTCAATTTGAGTTCGTTTAAAGTTGAAAATTCAATTCGTCTCGAAAATTTTACTGTAAAAGTTTGGCTTTTTTAAGTGAAGGTTATTATTCAAAAAATTTAATCAATCTTGTATCATATTAATGTATTTATATAAATTTATATAAAAATCATTTCTATAGTTTGATTAGTTCATTAATATATGAGACTTATTCGCGGCATTAAATATTTTAAATATTTAAAATTTATATAAAAAAAAAAAACAAAATAAATAAAAATAACAAAAATAAAATAAAATATATAAATAATAATAATCATAATAATAATAATAATAATGAAACTAAAATAAATTAAAAAAAAAAAAATAACATGATAAATAAACTGTCAATTATTTCTAAATATTTTTTATATTTATTTATAAATTTATTTATATGTTATATTTATATTAAACTTTATTTATATTTTTATATATATTATATATTTTTTTATATTTTTTTTATGATATATTTTTATATATACATCGATATTTTTGTTGTTATATATATATATATTTTTTTTTCCCCCATTTCGTTCTATTTACCATCTCAATAGCCACACAGCTCCCTTGGTTGACTTCCATTGATTGACCCGCGAGTGCCGTATCTAATCCATCTTTGACATTTGCCAGGCTGTATTGCGCATCCATATTTCACAAGCAGAAAATCAACCGATTCGCTGAATAAAAATATATGGACGCAAAATAAAAAGAGAAGGGAAGAGAATTTATAAAAAGCAAAGGGGGCCTATGGAGCTCAATCCGAAAACCGAAACGTGGAGCCCATAAATTTTCAGCTGCTCCCCCTGCCGCTCATTTGCACAGCGGATTAAAGGGTCTCGTCGGGGTTTTGCACTCCAACCATTCGGTTTGGCCTTTACGCCGCTCTTCCGATGCCCAATTTTTCACGTTTTACGTTTTTTTTTTTTTTTTTCAATTTTTCAGACTCTATTTTCTAGTTGATGTTGTTGTTCTTGTTGGTTGTAGCGGAAAGCTTGCAAAAGTGATTAATGCAAAAGTCGTCGTCGTCGTTGGCGGCGGCGGCGGCGACCGAACAACAAATTTGCCAGCTCCCGCATAGAAAACGCAACGAAATTCTTTTTTTTATTGAATTGCCAAGCTTCGGAATGCGCAGTGAAACTTCCATTTGCCATTTACCATTCAGCATTCAGCATTTACCATTCACCTGAATAAAACTAGAGACTCGCTGCATATCCTAGTGGGAAAGAATTCTGCTTTGACTACAGTTGCGCGGATTAAAGCACAAAATGCCACGAAAGCCGCTTTAGCCAAAAGGGTGTGCGAGGGTGTGAGCTGAGTTGAGTTGAACGAGCTGCCACAGCTGGCTGTTAAAGCTGTATCCAAATGCAGCGAATATCAAATGTCTTTGCCAATCAATTATTTAAGCCTTTTCCATAAAAAAAAAAAAATTTTGTATATTTAGAATGTACCACACGTTTCACTGATCAATAATGTGATCAATATAAAATAAAATAAAATATAAAAATAAAAAGAAATAGAAATAAAACATTTTTTATAAAAAATATATATTAAATTAAAATATTTAATATTATTTAATTGTTGTAAAATATTATTATATATAAATATTTTATTTCATTTTATTTTATTCATTTTAATTCAAATATTTAATTTAATTTAATTATTTATTTACTCAATCTATTTTATATATTCTATTTATTAATATCTTTATTTTTTTTTACATATTTTATTTTATTTATTTTTATTTTTATTTTTTACCTTTTCTATTTTATATATTTTATTTATTATTATTTTTATTTTTTACTCATTTTATTTTATTTATTTTTATTTCTGTTTTTTACACATTCTATTTTAAGTATTTTATTTATTTTTAATTTTATTTTTTTTTTTTACTCATTTTATTTTATTTATTTTTATTTTTATTTTTTTACTCATTCTATTTTATATTTATTTTTTATTTTATTTTTTACTCATTTATTTTATATTTATTTATTTATTTTTTATTTGTTATCTATTTTATATATTTTTTTATTTTATTTTTTGCTCATTTTATTTTATTTATTTTTATTTTTTACTCATTCTATTTGATATATTTTATTTATTTTTATTTTTATTTTTTTTACTCATTTGTATTATTATTTTTTTTTTTTATTATTATTTATTATTCATTTCTTAATATATGTGTGCAAAATAAAATAGAAATAAACAGCATTTATTTATTTAACATTTGCATGAGCTAACATTAGCATTTTCTAAAACATGTTTTTTGCTAACAAAACTTATTTTTGCTCAGTTGAAAATATTTGAATTTGCTAAATGAACACATTCATAGATTAAGATTTATCTATCAATTACTTTGACTATTTAAAGACTTTTTGGATAAGCAGACAACAAGCTATTGGCCAAAGTAGGAATGGCCTTTTAAATGCTCTAAAGCGATTTTCAATAAATACAAAGCGAACCCGACACAATAAAATGTCAAGAAACTCAGTCAGACAGTCAGCCAACCCCTCGTCGAGCTGGCACGCTTCGAGCTCTAGACTCGGGGGAGCATTGCCAGCCAGATTTCTATCAAGCCATCAAACTGGCAATGAGAACCTGAGAGCTGAGAGCTGAGAGCTGAGAGCTGAGTGCTGTGAGCTGTTGCTGCTGGCTTAGTCAAAAGTCAAAGGACATTGAAAGCAACCCCCAGTGCAAGGGGCAGCCCAGCTCGACATTCAACGTTATTGATGGTAATTTTAAAACGTGCCTACAACAAAAATTTTACACATTTGCCAGGATTTACAATCTGTGTGCGTGTGTGTGTGTGGGGCTTTTGTTTTGCCTGCGTTCGATTGACGCTTATCTTAATGGACCAAACATATGGCAAGGTCTGCCGCCCCGATCGAAGCCAGCGGCAAACGTGTTGATAATTTAAATAAGCTACTTTGACGACATTGCGCATACGCAACGTTCGCCTGTCGTCGCTGCGATAAGCCTTGGTAAATGTTTTGTTGTGTTTTTTTTTTTTTTTTTCGATTTCGTATTAATTTTGTGTGCCCAAATCCCAGCGAGATTTACAGCAGCCTTCGGCTTCATTAAAAAAATATTTGAAAATTCCAGGGGAATTTGTAAATTTTGGAAAAAATCTCAATGAGCGAGCGACAAGTGTATGGCCTCATAATATATCACATAGCAGATTTCCAACACAAATGCCAAACATATTTGGAAAGCTTGAATATTTGGCATATCCTTCGATTTTATTAATTTTATAATTTATAGTGACCTCGAATGAGCCTATGCAAAGTAATCGAAGGCGAAGATAACTGAGAATCAATTTAGTTAAATTTAAAAATCGAAAATTAGTTAATCGATCAGCTATATAGTTGCTGAATAAGTAACATTGGCATTTCGATAATTTGACTTTATTTTTGCTAGACAAAATGTGTACAAAAGATTTAGAGAGCAAACGGCAAAGATGTCAAACGATTATTTTTCCATTTTAACAGCTCTCTTATCGATATTTTTTCGATAACTTGCAATTAGCTCGGGACATTGACACGTCCCGCGTATAAGATATCCCTCTTATGTCGAATAAGAAATATAAATGGATGGTCAGCTTTAAATTGCATAGGTTTACTGGATCCTGTAACAAAGAGTGCAAATATTTCAATGAGGCTCTTACAATTATTCAAATACATAATACTTACTTGCAGCAGCTGCAACTAGGACGCCATTTTGATTTACCTTCATGACGATTCGATGTAGGATACTATTGACTTTCATTACACCATGATTACTGTGCAAGTGTGAAAATTTCGCATTGTTGAACAAGTCCTTAATGCCCAGTCTTTCCATCGGTGCCTTCAAATCAACTTTAAAATCCATGTTGAACTTGGGCAATTGGACAAACATTTGTTTTGGGGGTTCCTTCACAAATAACTCTTTCAATTTGATCGACGTCAGCTTCTTCAGCAGAAAATTCAACCCATTCATTTTCGTTGGCAACAGGATTAACATCTTGAATTGTGTGTTTATAAATGGCAGCACTAACAGATTAGCTTTCAATTCTTTGATATATCTGTGCAAAAATCTACCATTTAAACCCATCATTTCGACCGAAACTCTTGCATTTGGTCCCTTATAAAATGCCATGGGCATCATTTTCGAATTGAATTTATATTTCCATAGTGCCTCGAAGTAGGCTGCGGCTACTGTGATTATTTTCGTATTTTCATTGAGATTACCAATCAAATCCGTTATTTTCTGCTTAGTATTGTGCGCCACCCATTTGTTTATAATATTCTTAGCATTCTTAACATTTTTAAAGTCAATTTGCTCCGTAAGCGTAGCCCCATTAGGTCTAACACTTTGATCGATAAACATGATATTCTGAATGCGCGAAACTTCTACAATGCTACGTGTGTCAACGGATGGTGGTTCATCATCACTTAGTTCCTCACTACGCGTAACGTTTTCCGACGACATGTCAATCGAGATCGATTCGTCAGTATCAGTATCGACGCTTAACGTTCTTTCCCTCTTGAACAACATTACATCATTTATTTCTGCAGCTGTATTTCCTGTCGTGCTGTTGCTAAACGCCTTCATGGTCTCTATTAAGATACTTGGCGAAAAGATGGGATTATCCACAGTAATATCCCGCAATACAGCTTTAATTAGCTTCAATTCTACTGATTTCGAGTGAGCCAACGCCCTGGTTGCCAGCGCCAGAAACACAATCCCGAACAACGTTGAAGATAACTTGACCATTTCGCTTGAACTAGAACTGAAATGAAAATTACTTTTGGCAAATGCCAATATAATATATGATTATTCGTTCCTAATTGCATTTGCTCTAGATTGTTGTCGCGTAAATTGATTCTACTAGCTGTGTTGATAATTCGCTTAAGGTGTAGAAAACTGAAGCAGAACAAATAGTCGAGACTGCTCGATTATAGCAGAATGAATATGAATGTTGTTTCACTTGACATCTGCAACAACATCATTACTGTATTCAGTTTGATCAGTTTCATCTATTTCATCAGTTTCATCAGCTACCATAGTATAGTCAACCAAGCTATCATTCTGTAAAACTGCAAGGATATTTTTTTGGGTGAATCTCCAATCGTCAACCGAACCGTTTCAACATGACTATTAGGGCTTTTGGAACTGTGATTTGAGATTGTCATCCAGTACTGCCTTTGTTAGTTTCATAAATACTGATTGCGAATAAACCAATTCCAGAAACACAATCCCCAACAACGTCTAAGAAACCTTCACCATTTTGCGAGAGCTGAATAAAAATGGAATTACCAAATGAACTTAATGAAAGATAAGACTCATTTATTTAATTAAATTTTAAAGAACACTTAAATATACATATATATATATATATATACTTTTTTATCTTTCAATCTTTCATTGGCCTTTGGCATTTAGTATGTCTTCCCGAACATTTGAAATTTAAATTTGAAGCTGGGCCTTTTGCAAACTTGTAGGCATTGCAAACATGCTTCAACACGTTTCATTATCAAATGAAAAATGCTATGCCCAGCAGCTGCAAGGACTTCAAGCATATGTGTAGCTCAAGCAGGACGTTGGCAAACAAGGAGCCTGGACAAGCGAGCACAACAATAGCAAAAGAGCAAAAGATCAAATCAATTTTAATTTAGAAAACAAGCAAAAACGCGTTGGAAAAATGCGAAGCATAGCAGAAAAAGAAAAAACGAACAAGAAGAGAAAGAGGAAGTTGGCTAAGGAGCAGCAACCCTTCGAATGTCTTGCAATAAGAGCCAACCCCAAAAGTGAGAGCAAACCTGGATACGATATCGCACGCTGTCCTTTGTATAGACAAACAGGGCAAACAGTGTGCTTAGCATATGCGCATAAATCTCAGCCAGGACGATGGAAGGATGCCAAGAAACCGAATGGCAGGCCAACCCCTCAATGCTAACTGGGGCGATTCGCTGGGTCGTCTGCACCGGCTCCTGCTCCAGCTCCTGCTGCTGCTGCTGCTGCTTCAAGACGACAGCACAATCTAATAAAATGGCTAAACGCTTCAATGACAATTCGAGCATGTAAAGTATGTGAAGAGAGAGAGAGAGAGAGAGAGAGGGAGAGGAGGATACAGCAGAGAAAAGAAATGAACGGTAAATACATGTTGCATGTGGCGCTTAGCCGTGTAGTACACGAGCAGCTCCCCAGCTCCAGCAAAAAGTAGGCAATAATCGTAAGTGAAACTGCGTTCGACTGCTGGCCAAGGGGTTCGTGGCGAGAGGCAGACACAGACGAAGGGTCGGTCAGTCACCAGCTGCTGAATTGACCCAGCCCAGCCCCCCCTCACACACTCTCCTCTGCACCCCCCCCCCCCCCCCCCACATAACAGAGCGACTTGGCCCCCAATCCAGTCGCTTGTATTGAAATGCGCTTTAAGTTGTGGCCATGTGTAATTGAATTAAATGGATTTCAATATGCGGGCGCATGTTTTCCAATGGAATGGGCAGACACAGATAGAGAGGCGAGTAACAGAGAGAGAGAGAGAGAGAGAGAATGGGGAGATTACTTGGAACAATGTACATGCATAAGCAGATGCCGAGATCAAAGTCACAAAAATTTGTGTTGTCATGTATAGAGAACAGAGCTTAAACATATTACAATAAAGAATGGCATTTCTAGTCGCATTGCTTTAATCGAATGTGCCACACAAAAAATTGAGAGTTGGCGAAATTTTAGCAAGTCGTATGAAATCTCAAATTTGCTTAAAATGAAAACTTAAAGTTGAGAATTTGTGATTTTGGGAACAAACATTTTGAATGCAAGAACATTTATCAGATTACTCTCTTAAAGGAAAGGTAATAGTCAGAGAATTCCAGTTTATATAACTCGAAATAAGTTTTTTAAAATAAAAACTCAGACTTCTGTTTTCATAAGGATTGTTGGGAAATTCTTAAAATAGAAATATTCAACTTCAATAATGTCTGCTCTGCAAGGTTCATTCAAGCAACTTACTGATAAAAATTGAATAATAAATTTTCTGAGTTGTCTTGGAAAACAATAATAAAGAAAACTAAATTCAACAAGTTAACCTTCTTTCTTTTTTTTTATTTAATATTTTTATTTACAGATCGAATTTATTAATTTTAAGTGTTATAAATTGCTAAAGCTTTATTCGGTCGAAAATTAAAAAAAGTATACGTTTTCTTATTTCTAATATATAATCACTTTAAAGTTTTTGAAGCTTCAAGACTCACGATGGCTTGGCCACATTAAAACTATTCACAAAATGTATGAATACGGAATAAAACTAAAAAAAAAAAAAAATAATAATAATACAAAAATATAGGAAAATGTTTAATAATTTAAAAAATGAATCTATTGGTTGTTATTTATTTATTTTTATATTAATTTATTTATTTATTAATTTTTAAAATTTTTTCGTGTACTTATTTATTTTTTATGCAATTATTATTATATTTATTTATTTATTTAATGTTTTATTTTCATTTTTTTCTTTATTTTTATATTAATTTATTTATTTATTAATTTTTTGTATTTTTTTCATTTATTCATTTTTTTAATAATATATTTTTTATTTATTCATATATTTACCTCTTTTTATTTTTATAGGTATTTTTATTTGTTTTTATTTTTATATGTATTTTTATTATTATTTCTTTTCTTTATTTTCTTATTAATTATTTAGTTTTAATAATTCGAATTAAATTCAATACAAAAATGTATATTCAAACTTACTTTAAATTCTACTTTTACTATTGCCTTGGTCAACGCAGCTAGCTATGCTATCTCATGACTGGATTGAAAATTTCGTAATCTTATTTTGCAGCCACGCCCCCTGCCCAGCGTTGTCTTTGTGTAGCTTGGGGCTGTCCTTTGAGCAGCAGCCCGGTTGAGGTGGGCATTGAGGAACAGGTAGCTCATTGGTTAGTTTGGCAACTTTGTCGTTGGCTGAACTGAACTTTAAGAGTAATTTTGTGAAAGTTTTTGGAAACATGCAAACTTCAATCAACACCAGCAAATATCACAGGTAGAAAACCTCAAGACAAACTTAACTGACCAACTGTCCCGCATTGTGTAATTTTTCAAGTGGAGCGACCGACCAAGAAGAGATAACACAAAGCCAAAATAACAAATAAAAATACAGACATAGAGAGAGAGAGTGAGAGAGAGCAAGGAAGAGAGACAGAGAGAGCAAAAGTTTTTGTGACTTCTTATCGTTTTTTCGGTTCCTTTGGCCGTTCATTGTTTTATTTACCTGCTAGCCAGGTGTGTGTGTGTGTGTGTGTGCTTATTTATATCGCATGATTGAATCTTGGCCAACAGCAACTTTTTCTATTAACTTTAATGCCAGCAGAGACCAGCCAAGTACCAACTACCAACTATATGTCTGGAACTGTCTGCTTTGGCGGCTTTTTGTCTACCTGTTCTAGCTGCAAAATGGTCGTCTCTTTAGCTCGTAAATGAACTTGATTTTATCGTCAGCCTCTCTCCCTCTCTCTCTCTCTCTGTCTGTGTGTCTCTTTCAATCTGTATTGATTTCCAGCGCGACTTCCACTTGGCTGCTTCAACTTCCTCAAGTGGGTCTTGGACTGCTTCACATTGTTTTTATATGCCACCGATTTTTGGTTCGTCTCCCCAGCGCTAATGAAAAAGTTCAAAAGTCAATGTTTTTTGACTTTTCATTGAGTTTTGCTGGCATTTCTTTAGAAGTTGCTCTCTCGCTTGAGCTTTTTATGGCAATTTCTGTTTCGAGTCAAGCGATTGCCCAATATTGATGACTTCGCAAGTCGCGAATAGCAAATAGCCACAGAATAGTTCATTAATCGTTACCAAGTAAAGGCACTTGAGTGCTTTGAGCTGAAGTCTGAGCGTGAGAATTGAAATATGTAGAGGGGAAATTGGTTATATTTTTTAATTGAGTTTAATTAAGCAAATTTATTAATTAAATTAATTAAAAATTAATGGGGTTTCTTATATTAATTTATATATGTATATATATTTATTTTGTTTTTATTTATTTATTTAAAAAAAAAATATTTTTTGTGCTATATTTACTATACTATATTTTTATTTATACATATATATTTATTTATTTTTTATTTATTTATTAAATAAAAAAATATTTTGTGCTATATATACTATATATTTTTATTTACTTTTATTTTATTTTTATTTTTGGTGGTATAAATGAATTAATTTAAAAATAATCTAATGTAGAGCTGTTATATATTTTATTTAAATATATATTTAATTAGTTTTAATGTGATTAAAAATGTTCGCAAAACAAATGCAAATGCATAAAAGGAATATTAATTTATTTTTAAAATATTCCTTCTATTATTTATCATCAGATATTTCTGATATCAGTTATCATTTCATATATTTATCCCATCACTTTGTTTTCCATTCGAAAAACCCTCGGCAAATATGTGTTAAACACATTTTGGGGCGTACCTAACTTCAATTGCTCATTAACTGCAATTACACACATAATTCTATCTAAGAGAGGTGTGTCTATCTCCATGTCTGTGTGTGCCTTTGGGTTGTCAGGCAATGTAAAATATTGGCATTGTACGACATGCTCATTAATTATGCTGGATATTGCAGTTTATCAACACAATCGTCGACTTGACAACATATTTACCACAGACACCTTCTCGCACTCGTACTGAAGGACTCTCACTCGCTCTCTCTCTCTCTCTCTCTCTCTCTCTCTCTCTCTCTCTCGCTCTCTCGCCTTGAATTGTTTGTACTTGCATTTAATTTATAACCCGAAAAGCACAAAGTTATACATTTTAACAGGATATGAATAAAGTTGAAGACAATAAAAGCAAATAAAACAACAGAGACAGCAACTCGATAGGCCAAAGTTAGATGAGTGAACGAAGAGACGTGGGCGGTGCACAAGAGATTCATTATCTAGCACAACATTTATAAGTATGTATGGCAACTGTGTCTGTGGAGTATGTGACTTCCTTCAACTGTCTGTCTCGAAGTCGTCTTTCACTCTCTATCTCTGTCCCACGATGCGTATGCGTATTTAATGAGCAGACGTGCGTGCCCTGGCACGAGAGACCCAAAGCCGAGCAACAAAATGAAAATCCAGCAGCTCGCTGCTTGCTCTGCTGAGGTGTGTATGTGTGTGTGTGTGTGTGTGTGTGTGGCCAATGTGTGGGTGCAAATACGTGAAAATGCCAAAATTAAACCAAAACTTTTCATGCTTCATCGCAGCAGCAACAGCAATAGCAACAGCAACAACAATGTTGAGGAACAAACGAACGTGCACTTGGCCACTTTTGGTGACTACGTGCAAAAGTTTTTCATTTCCGCTTTGGCAAACATTAAAGCTGCCAGAACGAATTTACAACGAGCTGCAGTTACAGCTACAAAACAACCAGCAACAGCAGCAGCAGCAGCAGCAGATACAAAGATACAAAGTTACAGATACAAAGATACACGCACGCTTGAGCTGCGATGAGCTCGGCTCAGAAATGAGATAATCAGCGGCCGAGCAACGGAAATGAGACGAGCCAAATAAATCAAATGCAAAAGCCAACAAGAAGCAATTCTATATGTGTATATGTGTGTATATATGTATGTCTGTTTTGTAATTCAAAATGTTTTATCTCTTTTAATTGGTTTCTGTTTGTTATATAGTCAAAGTGGAATTCTGGCTTGGTTAAGAAGGAAAAGTAAAGCTGTGCTGGCTCCCCTATATATGTATGTATGTATGTATTATTGGATATTATTTTAAATTAAATGCGAATTACTTCGTTTTAATACATTTTTAATCATTAAACAAATTTATTCTATATGTTGAGATTTTCAATGCAAAAGTGAATTTGCGAACAAATATTTTCAATCTTTCCATAATTAGACAAAAATTAATATCTTTTTAATAATATCAATTAATACATTTTTTCATATAATGAAATTTTAATACATTGAAGTGCATAATTCATAAGTTATGATATTGTTGTGTTAGTATCAAGCTCTGCTCATCTCTCTGCCTCATAATCTGTACGTACATAGGTATGAAATTCATTGATCTTAAATTCTATAGTCTATGCTAACATAAATTATTTTATTATTATTTTATATTTAATAAATATTTCAAATTATCAATTGAATACTTAAAGAAATGAAACAGAATGTAAATAAACCAGAGCTCACAAGTATTCGTTGAGCATTTCTCAAAGTGCGACAATAAGTCACGCTCACTCACGCTTTGAAGAAAATACCAACTGCTCTCAACGAACGCGCTCACCCTAACACAAGATCTTCATTCGAGGAGCGTTTTTGTATGCGAGCATTGGGTTCGCTAAGCCATAGACAGGGTGCGTGTATGTACTATATGAGAATTTAAAGTCAGTCAGACGAAGAAGTCGCAGTGTGTGAGTGTCTATCGCTTAGCTCGCGAAATAAGTCTCCTTAAAAGACTATTACGCTAATGACGCTCAGCGCTCCCTCAGACGAAGACAGAAAGGGAATGAAATAAAAGTCTGCTGCTCAGAAAAAGAGTGTGCTTGCTTTTTAGCTGTTTCTTTTATGAGTAGAATGAGAGAAGTGATGCGCTGTTATTTGCGAGCTTTGATATAAACAAAATATATATAGTAATTCGATTGCACTTACAATATTCCCCAACTTTATGCAACAAAATTTTCCAAATATAAGTTTCAGATTCCCATCCTACATATTCGATAAAGTTTGAAAATGTTTGGCATTTATAACAGTTTATTTCGTAGCACTTAAGAGTCCCATGCCATTTTCATTTCTCACATGCACACAGGCATTCAAATGAATCTATTATTCACATCCTCTTTTAATAGAGAATCAAATTTATTGTACATATTTCTTTTAGCTGGTATTTTAATATTGTCACTTGATTAGCTTCAGTTGAAGTGCGCATGCAGCAAGAATCCGTGGCTAGACATGCTCCTGAGACATAAATAAAAAAAGACCTAAAAAATTTTATTAAAAAAAAAAAAAAATTAATCTGTCTGAACTCGAACCCAGCCTAGATCACATTCCAGACAGCGACGACCTCCACGACGCCACTTTGAGACTTGAGAAATCTCAAATTAATATTATTTATAAATTATTTATTAATTCAAATATTTTTGTAATATTTTGGTAAAATTATTAAAACAATTAAATTAATAATTTAACAACAAATGAATTATTAATTCTATATTAATTCAAATATATTTGAAATACATTAGCATAATGTACTAAATTAAGATAATAATTAAATTATATTCATAATATAAACATGACCAAAGGCATATTGAAATATTCCAAAGTCAACAACTACACTTTGCTATTGAAATGAAAACCTGTTGATATACTCACTATATAACCTCAATATCATACTTCCACTTCGTCTTAGATTTCACAGCTCTCACTTAATCAGCTCCACATTGAGCTAATCCCACAACAAACTTAGCGCACGCTCAATTAAAAGAGCCTTCGACTTAAGGCAGCAATTGGAACAAAGTTGCCGTGTAAACAGTTGCCATTGGCCATAACTCTAAGCCAATAGTCAACATGTGAAAACAAAACAAAAACAAGTCGCAGAGCAAACACTTGACACAGGCAGCGGCTACTACTATAACTACGACTACGGCTCCTGCTACAGCTCAGAGTCCTGCCACTACGGCAACGGCACGGCACGGCTTTGGTCTGGGCGGCATTTACGCCTCAAAATTTTCAACAATAGCAAAATGAAGCAAACGAAGCGTCGAAGCCACTTTAAGCTCCGCAAATCCATAAAGCAAACAAAAATGGTTTTCAAATAGAAACCGCGCTCCGGCTGTGAGGCTGCCAAGGTGGAGCAGGCAGGAGCAGGAGCAGCAGCGTGAACAGGAGACGGCGAGAGCCAGCAGGCAGGCAGCCAGTGTCAGTAGACGTAGACGTGGCCATTGTTACGGACATCGATAATACTGAGCCATATTTTCACAGCGGTTAGACCGAGAGACGGCGTGCCCAGAGGCTGAGGCTGAGACTGATGCGAGGTAGATGGGGGGGCGGAGACGGGACTGCCTTTTGGGTGTCAACAATGCCAGCGGCTGTCGCTCGTTGCTCCAACTGCAAAATCTTGTTTGGCTGTGATTTTCGTTTTGTTTTGCTGTTGAATGCTTGGCTAGAAAATTTTCAATTTTCTAACTAATCGCAATCGATATGCCTTGCCAAATGTCACTCAGCCGGGGCTTTCTGTTTGAATTCGATTGTGCAAACAAATAAATTGAAGAATGCTCAAAATTAAATAAATATTTGGCATTTTCACTGGCAAATAAATTACAATAATGAAAGACTCTGCACGGGCTTAGCGAGTGAGAAAGATAAATTACAGTTGATTTGACAAATTAAGTTGCCGCAGCAGAGGATAAAATTTATAAAGCAATGCACAAGAAATTTAAAAGATTTCTCTATGAATTTTAAAGTCTATAAAATTTGGCTAGAGTCAATAAAAGTTGTTTGACATGAGATGGATTTTATAAATAGAGAAAATATCTTTAATTGCAATTTAAATAAAGCTTTTCAATTTTTATTTGAATTGTAGTAAAATTAAATTAAATAAATAAATTCTTAAATTGACTTTAAGCTATGAGAGAGAGAGAGAGAGAGAGAGAGAGAGAGAGAGAGAAAGAGAGAGAGAGAGAGAGAGAGAGAGAGAGATAGAGAGAGAGAGAGAGAGACTCTCTGGGAAATGTTTTACTAATCTTTTTGCGAATTTTAATTGCTTGCTTGATTTATCCATGAAAATTTTTCAATATACAAATATTTATTTAAATTATTTATTTTTATTTTTATTGCTACTGTAAGATTTATTTTATCATTCTCACATCAATCAATGCGGCGCTATATCCTATTCAACTCATCTATCAAGAAGTGAAATTGAAGAGGCATTTCTGTTTAGTTTTGTTTTTAGTCGCAATTAAATTTCAATTTATTATTTTTATTTTATTTATTTTTTTTTTAATATTATTTAATGCCTTGTTTGCATAAGCTTTAATGTTCATTGAAACTTGAAGCTTGGTTTTATTATTTATTAATTTTGTTTATTTATTTATTTATTGTTGATATGGCAACTCTAGCTCATATATGGCAACGCTATAGATATACACAGTTGTTAAGTACATACTGATCTATGTTAATAAACTCAGTCTATCACGACAACATTTATTTATTATTTATGTTTATATATAATATATTATTTTTATTATTATTTTATTTAGTATTTTCTATTTGAATAATAAATATTATTCATATTATTTATATTTATTTTTATATGTAAACATGTAAATGTTTATAAAAATATATAAAATATAAAAACAAATTTTTGAAGACTTTCCTTAATATTATTATTATTATTATTTATTATTACTCTTATACCATTTATTATTATTTATTATATTTGTACACATTTTACATTATTACTTATTATTTTAAGGCGCATCTTGTCTTCCACTTTTGAATGACTTCCATTTTGGTCATAAACTCTATATCTCACAAATTCTATATCTCTTTTCCAGTTACAGTTCCAGTTGGAGCTGGTGCAGCTGTTGATGTTCAAGCCTTTCCCACTTGCTGATAAAGTAATTGTTGAGGGATGTGCAAATCGTGTCTGCTCTTAAAAGTCTCGAGTCTCCCTTCAATTAAAACAATTGCATTCGCACAGCCCCCACACTCAAACTCAGCTCAAGGCGCATACCGAGGTTGGGTGCACAAATTAAAATCGACACCCGAATAACCAGGCCAACAGCCACGCCACATGCGTCCATTTATTGCTACGTGCCGCATTCCACAGCAGCAGCAGCAGCAGCAGCAGCAGCAGCAGCCATTACCCCACCGTCGCCTCCTGCTCTGGCAGAGTGCTGCCCACCCATAGCTTTCTCTGTGCTCCTTCAACAAGAACAACACTTCGACGTGCGCATAATTCACAGCTGAGTGAATTTTAAGTGGTTATTGCAAAAGTTCGCACTGGCGAAAGTGTTGTTGGCCCCACTGCCACGCCCCCTCCCCAGCAGAGCGAGGCGGCCCTCCAAATTGCAGCCATATTGGGTGCCAGCAAATTGGAGCATTTTTTTTATTGAGTTAAGGCCGGAGCATGAGGCGGAAGGACGACTGCAGCGCGAAGCTTGGCGTCGCCGCGGCCGACTAGGCCAGAAATTAGGTTAAGCATTATAAATAATTTGATTAGCCCTAATTGGCGTGAACTTGCAACGACTCAAGACGACGTCGAAGTAGAAAGAGAGCTCAGCTGCTAAGGTCGTTCTTATGATTGACAGGCTGGCAGGCAGACAGGGGACAGGAGAAGGCGAGGTCGTGGGCGTGGTTGCTGGCAGACGGAAATGATTATTATATAATTGAAATTGATAGGCAAGCTATGGGAGCTCGCCATTGCCATTTGCCAGCTTGAGTTATTCATAAAAATCCCATTTGATTCCAATTAAAGATGCAGCAGCAGCTGCTGTTGCTGCTCATCTAATGATAAGCCGACAAACGAGACCTCAACTGGTGGGCGCGACGGGGCGTGGCAGGCTGAACTGACTGAAACGTGCTCAAGCAGCGTTTAAAATCACAAATGAGGCAGCTGGTTATGACATTTCTGAGCTAAGCAATGCAGAGAGAATACCCTAGAAATAAAAAAAAATATTTATATATAAAATATAAAATATAATATATAAAATGTAAAATATAAAATATAAAATATTAAATATAAAATATAAAATATAATATAAAATATAAAATATAAAATATAAAATATAAAATATAAAATATAAAATATAAAATATAAAATATAAAATATAAAATATAAAATATAAAATATAAAATATAAAATATAAAATTAAAAATATAAAATATAAAATATAAAATATGAACCACAAAATATTAAAATATAAAATATAAGTTTAAAAGAAATCTAATTAAGAAAATCATTTACAATTCCCAACTGTAATATTCAGGTATATTGAAATTCCCAACTGTAATATTCAGGTATATTAAAAAACATTTTTTTTAGCACATACACAAACCATAAACCTTATAAAGGCAATTTAGATGCTCGACATTTGCCGGCTGATTTGGTAGAGAGCGTTGAGTCCTTGTGCTCCATATAGTATTCGTCTATAATGCTCTAAGGCTCCCTCTAATGATGCAAACAGCTGCGGGTTCGAGTCCCGCCCCGGGCATGGATGTTTGTCCTGTGATTGTACATATAACACACATTCTCAGCTTTCAGCGCACAAGATTGCCAAAATATGTACATATATAAATTGTAAATATGTGTTTGTGTGTGTATAATAAATGTCTTATAATTGTATATAACGTAGTATTAAGCACAAAGCGTCACATCTCAGTCAGTTACACTAACACACTAATATTAATTACAAAATAACTACTAACACTATCTAACAACTACACAAAACACAAGGCACTAACAATAACACTAACATAGTTTGTACTCTGTAGACATATATCTAACAACGAACATATATATATATACACATATATATGCATATGGAAATTTGGATGGAAGTATCACAACAAATCGGTGTATTCCGTTCCTTCTTATCCAGAGAAAGATGCGGACGGACAGCGTGCTGTGTGTGCTATTCCTCATAAAAATGATCGGCTCATCTCATAATAATAATATTCATCATCTCATTCAATGATTATCTCAAGGTTTCGTCTCATTATAAAATACTAACTGCATATGGAAAGCAAGCTTAAATAGATATAAGGAACAGGTGCATTTAACTCTGATAAGCACTAACAATAATGACTGCGTAAATGGAATCACAACTTGTATCACGGGCTTCACTGGCTATCTATCTCAAAATAATTGTCTTGGGGAAGTTCAAGTTACGTACTGTAGTAGCAAAAAGAATTGAGTAAAAAAAATAAAGAGAGTATTTCAATGGCAAACAATAAAAATATAAAATAAAAAGAATAATTTTTTTTTTTTTTATTATAAAATTCAACTTTAAAAATGAAATAATATTAAATAAACAAACAATTCAATTTTTTTAAATTAATATTATTATATTATTAAATATATTCTTCAATATATTAAATACCATTCGTTAGACACTAGACTAGATCTGTTAAAAAAGCAACGAATCGTGGCTTAAATAAACTGATAAACTAAATTGAATTCAATGTGTGTTGGGAGGGCGTGGCTGGGCACTGCACTTCGCCAGTCGTTGAAGCACTACAAAGAGAGCGCAGCGAGCGAGTGGGAGTGGAAGAGGTTTTATCAGGGCAAATGGTAAATGAAATTTGCGCAATCCATTGGCGAGCCCCAAAAGGCGAAATTGTTGCCCGGCGCCAATTACAAACGCGACGCGTTGAAAAGCAACAGCGCCCTCTGTGGGCGGCGTCAGTGGCGGAAATGTGGGCGTGTGTGCACTGTGGCTCAAATTGAAAATGAAATGCAAAATGCTAAAAATTGCTAAATTTAGCAAAGGAAAAGTTTAAATGGCAACGAATCGCCTAGCAGCTGGGCAGCCGAGAGACAGGGCTCCAAAATCTATAAGAAACATTCGCCCAACAATGTCCCAACATTTTTGCAATGATAACTAAATAAACTGAACCGTCAGCCCAGGTGAACTAGCTACAGTGAGCACTCACTGAATTGACTGAACAAATAAACTGCATACAATGTCCAAAAATCGTAGCTGACAGCAAATCCCAATGACGAAATCAAGCAATTGCAATCGATATATGTCGCATACAAACACACAGAGAGACATACATACAAAGATACATGCACACATTCACACACACGCTTTACACACAGTAAATGGTCGTGCTTCGGTCTGTTGGCAGTACTGAAATCTTAGTCAGGTGGTGTGGGTGCTGCAGGCTGTGGGAGTTACATATCTGCAGTTCGAGAGCTGCATGCGTGCAGAGATGAGCGTAAAAACGAAACGATAAAAAATTCTGGCAACATTTCAATATATATATATTGTTTAAATATCGTTATATGGAAACATCGATCGATAACAAGTGGCAGATATTCACAGCCAAAAAATTCAAGAGGGAAAAACTACATACACATGTTAGCGAAATTGGCAATATTTGAATTCGATATACATTAAAAGTCTAATCATCTGTGAGATTTCTTTATCGACTTACTGGAATACTTTGTTATCGATATACCAATTTTGAGCTCGATTGCACGATATAAATAATGTTTGAAGTGATATGAATAGTCTATTCTTATACTATATACGTCGCTGCTGATTAATTCAAAAATGCAAAAATTTAATATATTTTATATATTATATTCAAATTATATATCGATTTAAACATAAAATTGATATTGTTTCTTGAGTGAGCAAGTCAACTAAACTAACTCTGATTATTTTTATACTTCGCGCATACTTTCCCTATTTGATATTTGAAATTACATGTATGATGTTATCGATATCGATATCTAAAGTTAGTGTTAGATTTGTTACATTTTATTATTATATAACTAATAAATTGTATAGAAATGATTTCTATATAGTATTTCATAAATATTTCAAGTAATAATGTCACGTTGCCATCTCTAGCTTGGGGTTGCCTAGTAAAACGTCCGTTTAGACAGACACGCGACATGTTGCTGCTGTGTTTCGTTCGCTGCTCTGTCGAAATGTCAATGCAATTGTCTTTGTTGTTGTTGTCGCTGCAGTTGTTGTTGTTGTTGTTGTTGTTGCAACTCCTGTTGTTTGCCGTATGCATCATCAATTTGATATGTCCAGATGAGGAGTGGGTGAAAGTTAATGGAGAAAGAACTTGACGCTCAGCTGCTGCTACGCTTTATTGATGAGTTCCGAGCATCGGACAACTGAAATGCAATAAGCAGACCAATACTTAGGCAACACAAAGCAGAGCTTAGTCCGGAAAGGAACACAAAATATTGGGCGAATAGGGTGAACAAAAATTATACTTTAAAGGCAAATCTTAAATGAAATTGAAAGATATTTTTAAAGAGATTTCTATAATTTATGAAAAACTTTCTGCCAGTTGAGCACTGCAATTAAAGCATAGCAAATAGTTTTTAAAATTTTGTGAAAGCCAAAGTTATATTTAAACAATTAATTATGCTTCTCAACAAAATTTGTTTAAATAAATAATTGAAATGCTCTTTTAGCTCACCCCATTAGCATTTCTTCTCTTATGCCATATTAAATAAAATCTCAGATAAACCCGCAAAATTCTTGTTCAGAATATGTTTTACATTTCCATAAGCACATTAAAAACCAGCCAAAAAATTGCTTCAACAGCAAATTCTCTCTTTCAACATTTGTGGCTCTGAAAATGCCAGAGCTGCCAGGTATTTGTAGAATCACGCCAACATTGAAAGCAAATTTTAGAAAATGCGTCAGAGCCATGGCAACTGAATCAGTCAGAGGAAAACAAGGAGCCAACCGCATAGACGCCGACATAAGCCGCTTAAAATCATATTTTTTGCCTATTTTGAAGCGGGGGCGTACAAAAAATCACACTCGAAACTCATTACAACAAAAGGTGCTTCATCAGCGCAACGAGCAGCACCAGCAACAACAACAACAACAACACGTCCACTTAAGTCGGCATTGGTGGCCATAATCAATTCGCCCCCAGTCCGTCGAACACCTTGGCACAGAGGCCAGAGTAGAGAGTCGCGTGAGGGGGAGACGGAGAGGGAGAGGGCGCTGTGGGCACTCGGGGCAGCATTTCATTTGCAGCATACTCATAAAAAGTGAAAAGAACAATGGTGTGTCAAGGACCAACAGGGACTGCCGACGCCACCGCCGCCGCCGCCGCTGCTGCTGCTGCTGCTGGTGGCTGTAAAATGCGGGTCTGTTCTCGTGCCCTTCCCCTTGCGCTCCTTCGACAGCTCGAAGCGTTTTCTGCGCCTGTCAGCCGTTGCCTTCACAATGCCGAGGCACTTAAGCCAATGCTTTTTGATGCTGCGTCCACACACACACAAACATACACACTCTCAGTCTGCCTGTGTGTGTGTGTGTGTTCCAGTTTCCGGTGTGTGTCACAGGATTTTTGCTTCATTTTGCGTTGAGAGTTCAGCGTGTCAGATCGCAACCCATTTGCCTGTGTCTGTCTGCCTCTGCTCTCTGTCTCAGTCTTTGTCTCCTGGCCATGTAGACAGCTAGCAATAATTCTGATACCGACTAGGAGCAGGTGGTAGCTGCCTCTCCCCCTGGCTCCTGCTGTGCCTGACAATGATGGCGTTGACGTCATTTGGCATTGGCGTTGTCTGCTGCCGTTTGTCATTCATTTACTGCCACACCCAGACGGCCCAGCTCTGTCTCCTCCCTCGAGCCCATTGCTGCCATTATTTATGCTTTTAAGGTAGCTATGCACAACACGCAGTTTGCTTGCAATCTCCACTTCTCGACTCTATTGCTGGGCACGTTGCCCGACACACACACACACACACGTACGAAAAAAAAAGACATCTTCAATATGCAGTTGTCGTACATTTTAATTGTTATTGTTATGCGTGCGTTTTGTCTGCATCGTCGATAATTGCTATTCAGTTGGCTTTTAATTCCAATCGATGCTCAATTAGAAGCTGCAGCTATTAATTCACACACACACAAGCACAGTCATTCACTCACACACACACACAGAGGCAAACAGTAATTATAGAGAGTTGTCAAAATTGGTCTACTAACAAACACTTGTAATTCCCAAGTAATTTGTTTAGACTTTTCGTTCGCCACTTTAGTCAAGCTTCAAACCTTTGTCTGTTGCTTACTTTAGCTAGGAGGGAGGGAGGAAGAGAGAGAGAGAAAGATGTGGATCACATGCATAATAAGTTAACTGTTGTTTCAGCTTCATAGTAAAGCACTGCAATAATGAAATTCGCATTTCATTTTGTGTGGATCGCATCTTTTAGCTTTTCAAAAATATTAAATAAAAATTTGTTGTTCACCTGATTAGCCAAAAATGTAAATTATTTCTAACTAGTTTATTTTAATATATTCATGTATAAATTTTTAATAAATTTTAATCTAATTTTAGTTATAAATATTGTTTATTTAATTAATATTTATTAAAAATGTATGGATATTAATGAATTTAGGAAAATTTAGCCAAAATGTTAAAAATACTAAGTAGAAAATAAAAAAAAAATATATATTAATTTTATAAATATGTATAAAAGAGATAGGAAAAAGTTCATTTTACTTTTTCCTCATTTATTTCAATTTTAATGAGCTGAAAGCTGAGCAACAAACTGCCTATAATAATACTTTATTCATTTCAAGATATTTTAATTTATAACATGAATATAGATTCATATAGATTCAGCTAAATATGTTGACAATGACTTGTGTCTTATGATTGTGGTAAGCCGCATTCAGCAATCAGAGCACAAAACAGGAAGACGAATTACACAATGAAGCAATGACCACATATGGCTTATATCATTGCCAACCCAACACCCCGTTCAACTTTGCTAAGACTTCAAAATCATATCAGACTCAAGAAGTTTTAGTAAAATAACATATTGTAATGCTGTAGTCAAGAAACCGAATTGAAATGCTTTATCATTGTCAGAAAGCTAACCCCATGCACTGGCCCAAGGTGGTGGCGGGCTGTTAGAAGTGGGCGTAACCTGAACGCCCGCCAGTTGACCAAAATTACAAATAGCGGTTATTATGAAGCCATAATTTATGCAAATACGTTTTGCCGAACTCACTCAGTCCAGAACAAGCGCAGCTCTAATTGTTTGATTAATGGTTTGAATAAAGCCTTGGCACGTGCTTCAAGAACTACGCACTGACGTTCAAGTACAACCCTTACAGGAGCAGCAGCACGAGCAGGAGGAGCAGGAGGCGAGAGTACTGTAAATTTCAAATATTGTTTCAGTTGCACACAAAATTTCAGCTCGCGGGCACAGACAGGCGCAAGCACAAACTATCCCAATACACATACCAAATATACAGCTATATACATATATATATATACGTGTATATCTGTAGCTGTGCCACGTAACCTCGCGCATATGATATGATATATGTACATATGTATATTTGCTCTCTCTCTATATACATATATTTACATAGATGCGCATATATCATGAGCTGTGCCTGCGAGCTGCTTTATGCTTTATAGCCCAGCCAAGACCAGACCAGACCAGGCCAGGCCAAGGTTTGCCTCTCCAGCATCCAAGCTCAACTCCATTTGCCGTGAGTTTTGCAAGTTGTTTGCTGTTTTTCATGTTTTTCATGTTTATGCGAAAAACTTTGCCAAGCTTTTGCCTTCAAGGCATATTTTCGTTCTATGTCTTCCGCTGGGATAGCAGAGAGAGAGAGAGAGGGAGAGAGAGAGTGAGTCTGGGAGCAATGCCAGCAGAGTTCTTGGCGATATTGCATTGTTTGCCTTTTGGCTTCAGCCGCCGTGGCGCTGTTTGCATTCTGGTTTATGCTTTCTAGTTATTTTTTGTTGTTTTTTATGCAGTTTTTATGTGGTGCATCCATTGGCCATATTAAAAGATTTACATAGTTAAGCTCTTCAAATTGCGAGCAAATGGCGTCATATTTTGTGATTATGGTCGAGACGGCCTTTAAAATATGGCCGGGGATAGTGCTTGGTCAGTAGGCAACAAATCAGTCGGGCATGACTAAAGTTATGCACAGTGAGGCGAAGCTGAAAGAAAAGTATTATGAATACAGAGCAGATATATAAAATATATGTGATTTTACTTTTATTAAATATATATTTTATTAACTAAAAATATTTAAAGTTTTCTAAATTTTTTTAATAGAAATATTTAAAGGAAAAAAAAAAAACGCTAGCATATGATTAATTATAAGCTAGATCTAAATAAATAAATAAATGTAATATTAAAAAAAAAAAAAAAAATGGCTAAAACTGAATAAGATTTATCTAGAGATTTTATATATATATTTTTAGAATAAATATGCATAAATAATGCAATACAAATAAATTTAAAAAATAAAAATAAATTAATAAATACAATAAAATATTATAATAACAATTTAATAAATAAAATTCTTGCTCTTATTTCTAAAAATTATATACAAATATAACATAGACAACATATTCAATGAAAGTTGTCAGCTATATATACATTTTTTTATTTATTTATTATTAATAATTGATTTTATTATATAAAATATTGTTTTTAAAATTATTTTACAATTAATTTTATTTTTTTTTTTTTTACCTAAATTAAATAAAATCATAAACATTTGTCAAAAATAATTTACATGTCATTTTATTATTATTATTAATTTTTTATTTATTTTTTATTGAAACTTTAAGTTTAACTTTATAGATTCAGCTAGATTTAAAAATTCATTTTATTATTATTATTTTTCATTTATTTTTATTTAATTTTAATTTTAACATTATAGATTCAGATACACTGTGTTCTCTATGCTACCTCTACAAATTATGGCTGCGCACTCAGCATTTCTTAGTCAATGAGCTCCTCAATGCCCGGAAATCGCCTAAAGACAGACAAAAGTTCAGAAAGTTTTACGCTTCATTTTTGTTTTATTTTTTGTAAAGCTGCATTCTGGCTCTGGTTCGTAATAAAAGATAAGATAAGCTGAAGTTGAGATAGCAGGAGAGAGAGAGAGAGAGAGAGAGAGAGAGTGAAAAGTGTATGCAGAAAATTGAAAACCCAATTGAAAGTTATTGAAAATGCACAATAATAATTTCTTCAATTGCATGCGCTATTGAATTTCTGTCCTAAGTTTTCTCTGCTGTCCCCAGCTCAAGCATCCTTACAAAGTGGAAGGAGAAGAGTGGAGAAGAAGCAGCAGAAGCACAAATTCTGTTTTCTATGCGTAATTATGGACAACTGGGAAAATGTATTAAAGTTTTTGAATCATTCAGTTGGATAATTATTAATAATGGCAAATGTCGCATACAATGCCCATAGATATTTCTGACTTGGGATACATGAAAATATATTACAAGCACTAAACATTAAATATTTGATTAGTTTTCATTTCATAATTGTTTTCCCAAGGTAGCCAAGACAGCTTCTTGATATGAATGCAAAATTTTGCAATAATATTAAGTAGATTGGGCTGCATTAAATTTATATATACAATAAATCTTAATATATGTAACTGAAGTTTGTTACATTAATTTACCAATGTAACAGATAAAAGTAATTTTTATATTTTTTGTATATATTGTTTATTGTAAATAGAACAACTTAAGGAGACTTGAAGATATTTGGTATGCATTTTTGTATAACTTGTCTTTTTTTTTTTAATTCTATCTAAAATTTTGTATCTCTTGTATATTGCATTGTATATTGTAACATGTAAATATATCTTTAAGATACTTTGGCTACAATTGAGCATTGAATAAAAGTATACATATTTCAGAAACTTTTATTATCTTGTATTATAGTAAAGAAAATTGCAACAAATATGATTGAGATACTTTTGTATCTATTGTAACCAATGTAAAAAATAAATATATAATATATATGATTTTTAATATTCATTTTATTTTATTTTATTTTATTTATTTTATTAATTAATTTATTAATTTATTAATTTATTTTTACTTATTTATTTATTTATTTTATTTTATTATTTATTTATTTTATTTATTTTTTTTGTTATTTCCACTTTGAGGTTTCTGTAAAGTATTTTCATATATATTAGAGCTTATTTAGATTTATTTTATATTTATAGAAAATGAGACAATTTAAATAGTACAAAGCATTTCGTTGTATTCAAATTAATATTCAACTGTCTGTGGCTGCTATTGACATTTTATGCATGACATTCTTTCGCTTGTCATTGAAGTGCTCGAACCCTAAAAGTTCGTTGACAAACCCATGTCAGCAGCAAAAGAGCAGCAGAGCCACAAAAAATGAAATGAAGAAGAAGAAGAGGAAGAACGTTTCTCTTTTTTGCTTAGGCTGCAAATGACGCGAGTTGTCAACTCGAATTAAAATAATTGATTTATTTTATAACGCAAGGTTAGCTTCGCACACAAGAAGAAAAATATGGAAATGAAGAAAAAGAGAAAAGGGCAGCACTGGAAGCAGGATGTCGACAACAGCATCGACTAATTTGAAGGGCTTCATGGGTAAATATAAAAAAGAGAAGAACTTGAGAGAACTGAAATGAAAATTAAACAAGGCAATAAATAGGCAATTAAGAAAAATTCAAGAGCTGGTCAACTCGTTGGTCTTATTAGCCAAAATGAGCAAGGGGCAAACGTCTTCTTGATTTGGCATATCAAAAGGAATTGCCCGGCAGCTCCTTTTTGGCTCCTTATCTTTGGCGCAATGTTGTGTAAACTGTCAAAATTATTAATTGCGGCCATTATTTAGGCCATCGCCCCTTCCCAATGCTCGACACTCGCGTGCATCCCGAAGGCTCGTCTTACCAAATTTTGAGCGCCTTTTTAATTAGCCAATAAATGTTGCTGTGCAAATTGCGCCACAATGAGAATTAATGCTGCCGCTTAAGCGCAAGCGATTTGTTATCGTTAAAAAAGCAGATATATATAAGATATATATATATGTAGATATCTGTAGACTCTGCTGTCAAGCTGTTAAGCTGCCAGAAAGTTTGTCTGTCTGGCTGACTTAATCGCTTTCTTGCCTGCATTCGGGCCCTTTTTTATTAGAGCACATTAATATTTTTATAGTATTGCCCCCGCAACGTTGGCTCGACTTATTTTCGGTTGCGGCTCGTTAATAAAGACATAACCATTGCCCGCCGGCCCTTCATTATGTTTGAACTGTCCGATAAGCCCGCGAGCTCTACACAAATTCACAAAATGTCAATTGGCCGAGCATAAAATGTATAAAAATGTTTATCAGGACACGAGATGGGAGGAGTTTGATAACGAGTCCAGAGTAAAGCGGGAGGTGAGCATACATTTTATTAAATTTGCTTTAATTGGAAATTTCGCTACAGGCACTTCATATTTTTAGAGTACTTAACTTACTTTATGAATACAAAATTAAACGCTTTTCAAATTGAAAATTTAAGAATGTACTAAATAATTATTATACAATATTAAATGGGAATTGCTTTTGTGTTTCCTGCCTTTTGCTCCGCTTATGCCTAAGTGAAGCTTCGAAAGCTTCGATGTAGCCGAAATGAATTGGGTGATTGTGAATTGGGTGCACAATGATTTTATATTCATGTATGTAGTAGACAGAAGAATGAACTACAGTCTCTTTAAAAGTATACAAATGCTTGCCCAAGGTGGGCCGATTTAGCCATGTTTCTTTGTCTGTTTACGCGTCCGTCTCTATCCTTAATTTAAAATAATATTTGTAATCTTTCATTTTATGATTTTTTTTTTGGTTTATGAAAGATAGTAATTGTCATATTTATATTTTTAATATTTTTTTTTATATTATTGAATTCATATTAAATATTAATATTCTCACTTCCAATGGCTTTTAGAATAACCAATTACAATTCATAAATAAATTAATATTTATATGAAAAGACGCTGTTAAATAATATATATATATCGCAGATTGGTCAGTTTCTATAGCTATCGCCACAGTATATCACGAATTCCCTGCGTGGTTGCTCTCTTGTTATCTTCACGTCCAACTTCTCGAAGTTTCTTAATATAACGACATCTTCAAGTCGTCATCTAAGCCTGCCAGCTCGGTCTTTCTCAGCAACACCAGGATCTACGTGTAGCAGCAGCTATATTTGACTCACTTTACGAATTATCAATTTGAGTTTATCAGGAAGGTAACATTAGTGGTAACATCTTCGAATTTTAGTCTAACTATATCACGGCACGTTATATTCGTACTACGACGTAGTATATGCTCATGTCAGATTCCATTAACAAGAACTGCTCCTCCCTCACATCATCATGCTACACTGTTAAAAGACTGTTACTCAATCGTGGACATGCTATGCTAATAACAGTATTATGCGCTGTTAATAATATAATGCTGTTATAGCATAACTTCTTCGCAATCGATGTTTAGGATATTGTTCCCACATTCTTATACACACAGCTTCTACCCAAAATAAAGACGAGACATACAACCACGACTTTGTACTTGGCATCGAGCCTCTACTCGAACAATATAAACTTATATTATTTAATTTATAAATTTTGATATATATTACTTTTGGTTGTTTGGTAAAAAGTTAAAACTTTCAAAATCTCAGTATGCTCCTCTCTCTCTCTCTCTCTCTCTCTCTCTCTCTCTCTCTCTTTCTTTCTGCTCTCTCTTCCTTTTCCCCTTTTCTCCTTTTCCTTCTCCCTCTCGCTCTCTCCTGCTCTCCCTCCTCCCCCAACAAATATATTTATATGATATTTTTATATATCCTACTTACATTTGCTAAAATTTAATATCTGCCGCTCTCTCTCTCTTTCTCCCACAGCATTTCCTCCTCAACAAGTTCGCTCTGTCTGCGACTCTTAACGGGCCAGACTTTGATTCTTTCTCTTTTATTTTTTATTGGCTGTGTTCGATGTGTCGCTAAAAATGTTATCGCAACATTAGGCGGAGCGTCACATTGCGTCAATTACTTCCCGTTAGGCAGCCAAGCAACAGCCAAGCAACAGCCAAGCGAGTGCAGCAACAACAATTGAAGCACTTAATCAAAATAAAAAAAATAAAAAAAAAAAAAATTGCTAAATGTGAGTTTGTGATTCGAGATGGCGACAATAACGAAAATGGCACTCAGCTGGAAAACTTGGATAAGTTGCAAAGCAATACATATATATTATGCGCGTATATATTGAGAGGGAAAATGTGAAATGTGTGCTTTAAAGGGAAATTTCAAACGGAAATTATCGAAATATGTATTGAGAGAGACTGGAAGAGAGAGAAGGAGAGGGCGCAGGGGAGCAGCGTGAGCGAGGCAAACCAATTCAACTTACACGCAAAAAGGGAAAACCCTTTTCAGCAAGCGAGCATTATGCGATTTGCATATATAAATAAACTTTATCAAAAAACATATTCATAGCGCCCGCACATTTATGAAGAGGAAGCCCGTAGGGTACACAAACACACACACACACACACACACACACACACGCATACAAAAGTAACAAAACGATTTTCCACTTGACATGTGCTCAAGTGGCTGCTGGCTGCTGCCTGCATAGGAGTGAGAGAGGGAGAGAGGGGCGGTGTGTGTGTGTGTGTGGGGGGGGGCGTGGCCAGAGTACATTTCGTTTGTAGGATATTCAATCTGTTTTTTCCATTTAAACAATTTTCAAAAACTTGTTTATAACTCAATTTTGCAAAATAAAACGAAATAACACTTAAATAAATAAACACAAAGCGCACAAACCAAAAGTTGAGCACAAAATGAACAATTCCCCACGCTTTTCGATGCTGTCTGCCGCCGTTCCTCTCCCTCTCTCTCACACACACTCTCTCTATGTGTGTGTGTGTGTGTTGTTCACACGCATGTAATGCACAGCAACAACCAACAATTGCTTTGTTGTTGCAGCTCTTAACAGGCACGCGAAGAATCCTCCAAACGAAATGGATATATCAAGCGCTTTGCTTCGCTCTGCCAAAAAGCATACAAAATCCAACTGAAAATTGCCAAATGGCAATTGTGTGCGTGTGTGTGTGTGTGTGTGTGTGTGTGTGTGTGGGTGTGTGTGGAATTGAGTGCCTGCGGGAGCATAGGAAACTGTTATTTTAGTCAGCCTTGAACAAAACTTTGTGAAAAGCTTAGATTGAAATGTTGTATTTAATTTGAAAACAATTTGTGTGCAAATTCAAAAGGAAGTTTTCACTACATATAGAAGTATTTGATGTAAATTTATTTAAATATGTGTAAAATAAAAATAAATAATAATAATAATAATGTTAATAAGTATAATATACATTTTCCTTCAGTACAAACATGAACAGATCTTAAACATTCTTAAACCGTAAAGCTCTTCAAGACTATGCCAGCAACACTGTCGATGCTCTAGTTGAGCAGAGCACGTTTTCCTTTCTTACTCTGTTTTTTGGGTGGTGTTGGAAAAATCTCGTCCGATTCAGTTTTCCCTAGTTGGGGTGGCATTGCATTTAAGTGCAGCTCGTGCACTGATAAGCTGCAGCTAAGCTTGGCAATTGCTAATTAGCCTGTCCGACAACTCAGAGCGAGCTCAATGGGAATTGTCATTGTTTTTCAGCAAAGTTCTTCAGTTGAGTGCCGCAATTTATGCATTTTCCATGGCATTAACGTTGAAAAGCGTCGCAAATGAAATGCCATTCAAATGTTGTGGCCCCCATTGGGCTATCTAACTGGTTGGTTTGGTTAGTTACCTGGTTACCTGGTTAGCCAGCCAGCCAGCTTGGCTCGGAGCCGGCGCCAAAGGTCATGCAAATTAGTGCTGCACAGAGGAGCAAAATCAACAGCTGCAACAACAATGCAAAACTTTCCTAAAGGCACCCGCAGCTCGGCAGCTCGGCAGCTCAGCAGCTCCATTCAGCTCGTTCGCTCGCAATCTTGGCAAAACTTGTGTAAAAGTAACTAGATAATGCAGCCCGGTAGCTGGGGCAGCTACTTGTCTTGAGATTGTGCAGCCAGAGCCAAATCCAGGAGCTGCTAATGAAATGTGATGTGAAATGAGAGTGGGAAAGAGAGTGGGAGAGGGAGAGGGAGATTGCTGGAAAACTTAGTTCTTGTGGTATTTGGCATAGATAGTGAATGTCTTTGAGAGTGAGTTCAGATAAGATAATTAGCATGTAAATATGAAAGTAAACTCTCGAATTAAAATGTTTGCTGCAGGGAAAAATGTAGATAAATGCAGTTGCACTCGATAAGTAAAGCAGATTAGACTGCAAAAAAAACTAAACTTATTATCAACTAAATAAAATGATTGAGCTTAAGCATGGATCAAAAACTATCAATATAGTTTTGATAGTTAGTCAAAACAAACTTCATAAATTATTGGATTATTTGAGTGTTAAGCTATTCACAACTATTTCACTTCTGCCATAGAACTCACTTCACTTTACAAATTTATTTTTTTATTTATTTTATTGTTACTAAGAATTAATTCTAAATAACAATTTAATTTTTTTTTTTTTTTTTTTATCCAGAGCGACAGAGGCCTTCAGGCAATCTTTACAATCATCTGCCAATGTTAAATTCTTAGCTCTCATTAATATATTTGCTCATTAAATCTACTCTATTCCTGTTAAGCTCTTTTTGCATGCAGCCTACACAGCTCAGCTTTCACCAAGCAAATACGCTAGCTAAATAAAGTTGCCAACTAATTTAGGCCAACGAAATTTCTAGCTAATTGCTAGCATATTAATAGCTGTGAAAAAAATCTCTGCACACATGTCACACACACGCACACACGTGCGCTCGCAAATTAACCTGAGCGAGCTCCAGATCGAAACGTTAAAATAATTAATAGGCAAATTAATATATAATAAGGCCAAATAATGAGCCAATATTTGCGCAAATATTGAGAAAATGGCAAACGTCGAGCTCAAATTACGACATCAATGTATCAGTGTGTGTGAGTGTGTGTGTGTGTGTGTGTGTGTGTGTGCTCATTCAAATGCCATCATTATCGTGCTCATCATCGTTTGCATGGCAAGTGCCCAGCATGCCAGAGCGACGTCTGCTGCTGCTGCTGTTGCTGCTTCATTATCCTTATTACTCCTTTCGTAAGAGCTCCAACTCTTGCTTCAGCTCACGCTGCTGCTCGTGCTCCACTGTTGCGTTATTGTTTCCATTTTGATTTATGTCCTGCCCGCCTGACTGCCTTCGCACTGCCTCCGCACTGCCCTCACAGCTCCTCCGACTCGTCTACAATTTTAACGTTGTTAACCAAATTGCATAAATTAAGTGCGTTCGTTTGCTTGAGTGGCGCCGGCTTCGCATAGCTCAACTAGCTTCTGACTTCTGGCAGCCAGGCTCATCCCTAGACTCCCACTCTCCCTCTCCCTCTGTCCTTCACTCATCTCGACTGCATTTGTGTTGCTAATGTGCGTACATTAGACGCACATGTTGCCACAGCTCGGTGCCTGCCGCTCGCTTTGGGACTGCCAACTCGAGCACAACAACTCTTCCTCTGTCGCGGCCTCGGCTCTTCTTCTTCTCGCCTCTCGACTTGTTCGCATTTTTAGTGCCTTCTGCTTGGCTTTGCGAAACTAAAAAAAAATATATAGAGAGAACTTGGAACTCACATAGTTTTTGCAAATTACTTGGCATCGTTTTTTCTCTTAATATTTAAATTTTTTTTGTAATTGCTATGCAAATTCTTCAAGTTTTTAGGTATGTGCTGTGAATTTGTAGAATCCATATTTGATTACCTCATTTAATTAAAACATTTATAATATTTAATTTACAGTTTATTACTGGGATTTATATTAAAATTGTACAAAGTTTTTATGAGCTTTTGTAAGTTAATTGAGCGTATGTGAATAGCTAAAAAAAAGTTATAAATTATAGTTTAAATTTTAATGTACATTCTCTTAGCTTAGCAAGCTTAGAAAATAATTTGGCATAAGGAAAAAAAAAATTATTGAATTATTAAAATTATGTATTAACATATTGTAAAAAATTATATTTTAAATATTTAAATATATTTATTAATTTTTATTAATTTAGATTTCATAAAAATTTGATAAGTATTTCTTATTCTATATATTTAGGCTTCTTCATAATTAAAAAAAAATTATTTTACAAAATTTAACAATAATTCTTTAAAAATAATTCTTTAAAAATACATATTAGCATGTTAACTTTTATACAAATTTGTTGTTCATTTATTAAATGAATTTTTATAATCAAATTTAATTTTTTTTTTATCTATTGTGAACAAATCTACAAAAAATACTTAGAGCTTTCGGCAAGGCAAAAACCTTAACAAATCTCGATCTTAGTTTAAAAAATATAAAAATAAATATAGAAAAATAGATAAATTGTTGTACACATTAAATAATTTCTGTTTTTTATTTTTATTTTTTTTTTTATTATTTTTTTATTGAAAAAATGTTTATAAATTTATGCATTTACTATATTATACCTATATAGAAAGAGTTCATTCCAAGAATGAAAGAATGCCCAAGGTTTCTATAGTTTCTCAACAACATTCTTCAAATCATATTCACATGATGAACTCGAAACTCATATTATACAAAAAATTGAATCGAATTTGCATTTAGAATATAGCTTGACTTCCTCAATCATGCGCTAATCAAAAGCATTTGACAGATAATATTTGCTTTTGCATGGCATATCATAAACAAAGCGTCAATTTAATTTAATTTGTTAAGCAACAAAAGCGGCTCGCATTAAACAAATTGCTGCATCGTTCCATGCAGAATATATCTATAGATATAAAAGCGAATATTTGCACAAGCTTCACAAATTATTGCAAATTGCTAGCTCAATTTTCTTAATTATATTTGCGGTGACAATTCGAGTCAAGCCATATCGATTCGTGAGCTATAAAAGCTGTGCAACTCCAGCTGCGAGTCGAGAGCGTTTGCAATGTGTGCCCTGTTTGCTGTCTGCTTGCTGTGCGTGCTGGGTCTGGGCTATGGGGGCGGGGAGGAAGCGCCGATTGGGCGTAGCATTACGAAGGAGCTGTATGTGATACCCGAAGTGATAAAGGAGCCGCCGCAGGAACTGCTAAAGGTATGTCGCACATGTCACCGGGCATGGCAACTGAAGGCTGCTTTGCATTTCAGCTGCACTTTGAGAATGGCATCGACATCGAGGAGGACAAGGCGTACTCGCCTGGAGAGCTAGAATTCCAGCCGAAACTCGAATGGAATGCCGATGCGGAATCCTATTATACGATCGTAATGCTATGTCCCGATGCACCAAGTCGCGAGTTGCCCATCTATCGCTCCTGGATACACTGGCTGGTGGTGAATGTGCCCGGCCTGGAAGTAGACAAGGGTCAAACAATATCCGAATACTTTGGTCCAGTACCGCCCAGAGACAGCGGACTATTGCGTTTTGTGGCACTCGTCTACAGGCAGTCGGGCAAGCTGGAAGTCGATGAGAAGAAATTGGATATGAATAGCGCCGAGGATCACAGCAACTTTGATTTGGAGAGGTTTACCAACAAATACGAGCTGGACGCTCCATATGCGGGCAACATATTTCAATGTGAGTGGGATGACTACGTGAGGCAAAAATTAAAGGTTTTGTATAACGTGGATGATTGAAGCAGCTGCGCATAGGTGTTGGGTTTCTATATTGTTTATCGAATATAAATCTGTAAGGTATAATTATTATTATGTAATATAATTAAAATTTGGCTGTGGCTGTGCTTGGTTGGTTCTTTGGTTGTGAATGCTCTTAAAGTGCGAGAAAGGCGAGTTCTGAATTTAGCTCAGTTTGAGGCATTTATGAAATATTTATCTGAGCTTAGGTCATGCCCTATAATTGGCCAGCTATGAGTTGCTCTTGGAGGCAGACATCATTATTAATCTCTAAGAGAAATGAAAACTATAAATAGAGCTGTTAGCTCTGATGAGTATAATATAAGCATATGAACTAATAAACTGCGTCAAGAGCAATGAGAATCTACGTGAGAGAAATTTAACTTATTTCCATCATTGCTTTTGAATATTGAGCTATTAAATAAGTATTTATGTGCATGTGAGTGGAGGTATGACAAATGTGAGTCAACGTGTGCGGCTATTTATGATCTTCCAGCTATGAGAATTTCTTAGGGAGAAAAAAGAATATAAACCATATGTGAGCGAGCAGTACAAGGAGGCCTGAATTGGAGCAACTGAATTTGCAGGAGCTGCAGCTGACAGGAAAACTGAATGGCATCGACTGGGTCTAGCTGCTGGAGCAAATGCTGAAGCGACGCCGCAACGAGGTACAATTCATCAAAGCCGAGGCAGTGAGAGTCAACAGCAATGAGATCAACAATCGCCTGCTCGGCCAGCTGGTGTCCATCGATGGTGGCGATTATGAACAATTTCTATATATGTTTGCGTTCTTATTTTCTTTTATCTATTTAAATTTCTTTTGTATTAATTGTATGCAAAATTTCTGTCTTTCTTAAACAACAAATATTATATTAATTTAATGCTATAAAAATCTCAGCAAGCAGTCTTTAGTATATATTTAAAAAAATTGACTCTATGCTGATAAAACTTAATTAAAAATGGCACAAACATTGCTCAATGATAAATAAAATGTCTGCACTTTGGCTTTACTTCAGTCTGCTCGACTTAGCGGCTCGTAAAGTCTCCGTTTGCAGCTTGACAGTGGAAAAACTTGAGAGAGCTACCGTTGCCTAATCGAAATTTAACTAACTTTTACTTAACTAGAAAGCGGAAGTAAAGCTCTACCCACCTTCTCCCCCAACAACAACAACATTGATTGACTTGCTACATTCTCAAAGTGCCTCAACAACAACAACAACAACAACAGGAAAAGCTATGCAGCATAGCTATCGCCTTGCAGTCGCAGAAAAGTCACTTAAACTTTGCAATCATGATAAGACGTAATGCTAGATTTCCATTTATATTTCCGCCCTGACGCCCGCCCCGCCCAACCGCTGCGAAACAAGTGTTAAAGGTGCAACATAAGAGTCTGTGTAATGCGAGAGTCAAGTTGGCTAAGGAGGTCTGAGGGTCGGGCCCAACTCAAATAGTAACTAAACGCAGGGCACAAAGCGTTTTGTGGCAAACGGCAAATAACCTTAAGGTTAAGATTACAAGGTAATTTGATTCAATTCCACTGATAGGCGTGCCAAGAGCAACAACAACAACAACAACAACAGCAAGAAGTCGACTCTCAAGACTGGGGCCAATTTCAATGGCAATTTCCCAGCTCGACGAGATGACAATGTCGAGATAGGAATTGTTGCAGCATTGCCGCCAGCCAGTCCAAAAAAAAGTCTTCTTCTTATTATTTTTTAGAAGTATTTTGCTCTTGTTCTTTTGCTTCTTGATTTTGTTTATCAGTTTGTGTATAAATTTGCCTTTATTTTGACATATTTAGTGGGCTCAAGTCTTGGCCCAACGATAAGGCCTAAAGGCAGCTCATGTGCTGCCAGTCCATTAAAACGCAATATAAAGCCAATAACTAAGTGAAAGCTGGCTAAAAGCAAATTTTCAAGCAATTTGCGAACTGAATTTTAAGCTCAATTTATGTGGGTCAAATAGTGAGTGGATTTTCTTTGTATGACAATATTCTAAGAGGTTGAATTAAGTCTCGTAAAAACTTGAGTTGCAATTTATGCAAGCTATGAAAACAGATTTTTTTTTTTTAAATATATTTATATTCAGTCAACAGAATATTACATATAATGTAAGGAAGTTGTAAATAAATAAAGAACAACATAAATATTTATAGTTGTTTAACATTTGTATTAAATATGTGTAGTAAATTAAAGTATGTAAATTAAAAAAAAAATTAATTAAAAATATAATAAATAATTCATTAATTTATAATAATAGAAAATATATTAATTTTTTAATAATAAAACTAAAAAATGAAAATATTAATTTATTAATAATAAAACGTTTCTGTTTCGAATTTTATAAGAGACAAATGAAAAAGTTTGCTTATTTAAAAAGTTGATGACAGGCTTATAAAATTTCCAACATTTCTATAATTTTTTTAATATAGCTAAAAGATTTTTTTTTAAATTTATTTACTCATTTTTAAATATATTATTTATTTTTATTTGTATTTATTTGTTTATTCTATTTATTTATTTTATTTTATTTATTTATTTTTGAAAACTTATTTTATTCATTTGATAATTTTCAGTTTTAATTATTTTATTTATTTTAATTTATTTTATTTATAGTAATTACTTTAAAATTATAATTATTTATTTATTTTTTATTTTTTTATTTGTTTGATTTATTATAAATTAATTTTTTATTTAAATGAATACTGCATTTATTTATTTCATTCATTCAGAAACTTCATCAAATTTGTGTAGTTAATTATGAATAAATGATTAAACACTTAATCAATGTTCTAATATTAATGGTTAACTAGAATAGATTTTATACAATAAAGTCAACTTCTGCCTCAGAAAAACCAATTCACGCCAATCAATTAGTTTTTCCGCAACTCATCTATTAAGAATTTCCTCGCCAATCTGTCGCATTATATCGCACTATTTATTATGCATTCTATGCACTTGTGCATCAACAGAAAGAAGACGTAGAAGAAGAAGAAGAAGAAGCAGGCAGATGTAGTTGAAGTAGAAATAGCGACCTACTTAAAGTGCTAACGATTAATTTCACGCTGGCCTGGTCGCACTTTTCATACATTTTGAATGCTCCCTCGAAAGCAGCGACAGCAGCAGGAGCAGAGCACATGGCGTATGAGTAATCTGCAGCTATGGCACTGTGGCCAAATCCCCTAGCAGCAGCGCAGTTGTAGTTGTTGCTGTAGTTGTTGCTGTAGCTTTCAAGCTGTGTAAAAAGTTGAGCAAGTTTCTTCATATTATTTATCCCATGTGACAAATTTGCTGCAGCAGATTTTCGCCTCTCTCGCCATAAATTATGCCAAGCAGAGAAAAATTCGAGAAAGAACGAAGCGCTTGGAATTCTATAAAAGAAAAGAGAAAAGGCAAAAAGTTGTTGAGTTTTATCAAAAGTTTCCATGCACGTTTTAATTTAATAATCGTTGTCGCAGTTGTTAAGTTGAGCCAAACTTGGAACGAGCTCCCGAGCGGCCGTTCTTGATAGTTGAGCTTTGTTGCATTTACATTTGCCTAATAGCCGCCCACTGACTGAGTGGGCACTTAATTTATGAGCCGTGTTATGCGTGTGTGTGTGAATAAATAAAGGCCAAAGCTCAGTTGATGCTGCTGCTGCTGTTGGTGTTTGCTTTTGCATTATTTATTGTTGGCATCGATGACTGTGACACTTGGAAGCGTTCAATATGCGAAACTCTTGCACTTGCATATTGTATAACATTTCAAATGCATGCCTGACAAACCAAGCAAATGACAGCACACAGCAACAGCAGCAGCAGCAGCTGGACTAGTATCCTTCAACCAGGATACTGGCAGGACCTACTGCTGCCATTGCTACTGCTGACGTTGTCGTTTCTGTCACACAGTTAAAATGTGATAAATTCCATTAAGTGACAGCCACACACACACACACACACAGAGCAAGAAATCCATTCTGTGGGCTCAAATCAAAATGTACCCGCACACACACACACACACACACACACACACACGTACACACGCACACCCGCACAAATTCTAAACATCAACTTGAAACTTCATGTTCACATTGAAAGCCAAACTGCCACCAACAGACATTTGTACGCATCGCATATTGAAATTGTAATTTGATTTCTGTCTTTTGCCACCAACAACAACAACAACAACAACAATAACAACTCTTCAACTGTCCAACTCTCTCACTCTCACTCTATCTCTCTCTCTCCTTCTTTCTCTGTCTGTCATCCATTCGTACTGCTATAGAGCTCTCTATAATTTAGTCCAAAAAATCGTTTTACTGTTGTTTCACAACTGAATGTCTCTTAATCAAATCTGAAGATCAAACATTTTCGAGCTCTGGCATAAAGATTTCTTTGATTTTGATTTTTGTGTAAGTTTTTAATGATGCAGCCAAATATTGCACTTTAATGTGAGAGATAAAAGCAAATTTAGGCAGACTTTAAATTTAGATTTTTCGATATCAGATGAAAACTTTGACTTCATTCTAGGAAAAAGTTTATATATGTATATAATTTATTTAATATATAACTTTTATTGGTTTTTGCCTAGCATCAAATAATGATTTCAAGTCACGTTTTAACTACAAAGAATTAGATTAACTAAGATTTATATTTAGTTTAAAGTTTACTTTTATTTTTAATGCTGCATTCCGAATCTATCAATATCTGACATAAAAATATTTTGAAATGTTAAATGTTAAATAATAATATTAGTATATGTATATATTAATAATTGTCTAAGTATTGTTAATCAAAAGTTGATTAATCTGGAACAACTTTTTAATAAAATAGACAAATTAAAAAAGAATAAAAAATAAAATAAAAATCAGTACCTGACTCTCTGCTCTATTATATGTTTTTTCTTACTACCCAAAACAAGTTGAAAAATCTATAGCAAGAGCAAATTGTAAGCAGAGTAAGCCCATGGCTTCATGGCTCTGTATATTCACTCATTGGCATGCACAGCGATGCACTCAGAGAGCAACGTTTGCCAACACTTTAACAGGTGTTAAGTATTTTGTATATAAATTGAGTGAGGCCAGCAAAGTGGATAATTGATTTCTTGTTACGAGCAAAAGCAGGAGCTGTAATTATAGAACACTTAACTAACTAGTTTAGTAAAACTAACAAGAACCAACTAATATATTTGATATTATTTGAACAGCGTGAGCCAAGAGCAAGCTGAAATCTCTTTGATACCATTATTGTGTAAGCTAACATAGTAACTTTGTTGCATATTGTATGTGCATTGTTTTAAACTTATCAAAAAGAGCGAGAAAAGGCAAAGAGATTGTGTATTAGAGCAAGACAGAAAGAGATAGCCAGAAAATATTTAGAATTTATTTTACAAAATTTTTTATGGAGATTAAATTTAGAATATGAAAAGTTTACTCGATGAAAACAAATGAAAAAAAAAAAAAATAATAATAATAATAATAATAATAATAATATAATGTATATAATACAAAATGTTTTTTAGAGATTAAATTTAAATTTTAAAAATATGAAAAATGTATAGAAATTATAATATAGCAATATACTGCCAAGTCTTTATTAAAGATATTTCTGATGAGCATAAACTCCTGGTTTCCGAAAATTCGCCTTTTCCGTACTTTACAAAGTTTTATTTTTTTGCTGACAAAAATCAGTCTACAATTTGAATTGAAATTAACAATTAATTATAATGATAATTAAAAGCAAGAAACCATAATTAATGCTGATTACTTTCTGCTGCATGCATTTCAAATTAAACACATTCTTAAATACTTCACTTGAATGCAACGGATGTCAGCTCTAACTCTTTCTCTCTCTTGGCTAGCGAGTGCATCTGAGCTGGCAGACAGACAAAAGCCTCGCGGCGCACTTAAATCATTATTTAATTTTAATTTTAAATGCGCTTTTTTTCTCTCGCTTTTTTCCGGAATCGGGCCGTGCGTTGAGCGCAGCACAGAACAAAGCGCTGAGCAAATAAATAAAGTAAAATGCCAAACTCATTACAGGCCAACTGGCGAATGGACGACAAGTGGCTACGTCACGACAGCAGGCAGCAGGCAACACGGCAACACGGCAACAAGTCGACTACAACAATGCAACTGCTGCTGCCGGTAAAAAAAAAAAAAAATGAAGAAAAAATGGCCAACAATGCGCCGCTCAAAAGGCACAATGCTGGCTCAACACACACCTGCCGCCCAGCCTCACCACACCTGCTGCTGCTGCTGCTGCTGCTACTGCTCGGTTGGCTGCATTGTTCGGTGGCAGTGGCCAAAGGCTGGCGGCAATGGCGGCGTCGCCTCCATTGGGGCATTGATGCCAGGTGACAGACGGGAAAAACTGCCTCGCTGAAGTCTATGCGTGTACGTATGTGTGTGTGTGTGTGCGAGCTGTGTTTGTATGTGTGTGTGTGTGTGTATGAGTGTGTGCATTGGCATAAAATTTTCAGGCCGCAACCAGGCATGTTTTCAAGCTAATTGCCCGCCATTTACATTTTAAATTGAAAAACTTAAAAAGCAAATGAATATGCATTCGTGGCGCCAATCTTTAGTTTAGCTAAACTGAGCTAAATATGGTACAAACAAATTTATAGGGAAACGCCACTCACTCTTTTGATTAAATATACTATGCTTGAGTAGAATATACCATGCTTGCCAGATCAGCTTACTCCCTCTGATCTGGAGAAAAAGTAGCTCCTCTGTTAAGTTTAACATTCAAGTTTCTGCTGCTGTTAACAAATACCTTCATCTGTTATTGTTATAATCAAACTGCTTTAAATTTTTAATCAAAAATCCAGACTAGACCGACCCTAAGCCGACTTCCGCCTACACTCAAAATGAGTTTCCTATTTCACCATAAATTTTCCTCCTATCATACACTGCGCAGCTGGCAAAAGTTTGACTCAATTCGCTATTCATTTGCGCCTATGTCAGACGCAGACCTGCAAAATATTTCCCCTGTCAAAATGATCTATCTGGCTAATCATGTGCCCAATACTCATACATCGCATGAAAACAGTCAAAAACTTTGGCATACGGCAAACATATTTTTTATAAATATTGAAAAAAAAAAAAAAATATATATATATAAGCAAAAAGTGTAAAAAATGCGCAAGCATTAAAAAGATTTAAGTAAATTTGTCTTGCTGCGTGCGCCCATCAATAACTTTATGCTGCTAGCATATTTGACTTTTGGCGAGGGCTGTTACAATATTTTTGCAATGCCACGCTCCCCCTCCAACCACCCAACGCCCAGTAGCTTATTACGGGGTGGGATTGTATTTGTTGGGGGAGGGGCACTCTGGTTGCTGCGGACGCATAAATCCGTAAAGTCAATGCAAGCCTTTAAAAATGTTTGCTCTGGCAGGGCAGTCAACCGGCTGCCAACCAGTTGCCCCGCCCCGCCTCCCCAACGCCCACCCACACACACACACACACACACAGAGAGAGCCTGTGCACACTTTGCCAGCTATCTGGCTAATGTTTGCTCTTGGCATAGCATTACAAACATTAGCTTTTGCCTGTTCCATGCAAATATGCCAATGACTTTGGCAGCATCGCTTTTCGCATTGCCCAAAAAAGTATGCTACAGTTTTTCGCAGCGCCAAGCGGACTGGCCCTTTGGCCTGAAAGAAAGTGTAGCATACTTTTTGGGCGGCCCAAGTAGAAGGGCATAGCAGCTGAAGCTGGCAAAGCCTTGCTGCTGCTAATTTCGTGTTTCCTTTTCTTACACTTGCATTTCATGTAATTTTAAAATCGATAAGCAACAGAGTTGCCACCACGATTGTTGAGGGGGGTGTGTGTGGTGGGGGCGGGGCAAGGGGTTGCCATATTTTTGCATGAAAATCACGAACTTGTTGTCAAAAAATGTTACCTTATCGAGGCTTTAGGCTGCGGAAATGATTGGAAAATGCGGCGACCACTTCAATGCTTCGCCCAATCAGCTACAGCAGAAGTGGGTGTGGCATTTCAGCCCTGTGTATGTGTGTGTGTGTGTGTGGGCGTTTTGTTGCGGTAAAAACAATTTTCAAAGTTGTCAATAAAAAGAAACTGCTTGAAATTTTGCTCAGAACGAGCTGAGTTGCGGTTTGTCAAATTGTTATGCACGTTGACTGCCAGCCATTTTATTTTTGCTCCTTTTGCGTGTCAAATGCAGCCCACAACAGCAACAACAGCAAATAATAAAATGACAAAGGATTGACATATTTCAAGTGTTGCATAAATGACGAGCGCGCATTTCGTATGCATGAAAAGGAATTGAGGCCTCGCCTTCGGTTTTACTTTTGATTACATTTGAATTTATTGCACGCATTTCTGTGTGTGAAATGTTTAAAGCACTTCAAATACACATTTCATGCATATTCAATCACTAAATAATGCTATAATCGGCACTTGGCTACTTGCTGTGTATTGCATATTTGAATTGAATGGATTTAAGCATTAAGCATACTAAAATAACATTTGCCATTGTCTGCTTATTAATTACTATAATAAGCTTAGACTCTAAGACTCTTAGATTAAAGGCTTTTGAATGTATTCTGTGGTATATTACATATCTATATAAAATAAGATGAATTAAATGACTGTTGAGCACAGCAACAGAAGATCAATGTATTAGATGAAGATGAATTTATTAAGTTAAACAAAGATATACATTTGATGAAGAAGTTGCTTTTGCAGATTAATATATATACTTTAATTAGTTTTTAAATTTTTGTTTATTTATTTTATATTTCAACTATTTTAACTTTCATTTATTGATTTTTTATCAGTTATATATTTTGTAAATTTTTAAAAGTATTTTATACACTCTTATATTAATAATATAAGTAAGAATATACTTATTAATTTTATTTTATATTTTTTTAATTAATTAAATTTGTATTTATTTATTTTTTTATTATGTATTTATTTTGTATATTTTTAAAAAGTGTTTATTAATTTTCTTTTTTTTTATTGTTTTTATATTTTAATTATTTTAATTTTTATTTATTTATTTATTTTTATATATTTATTTTTTTTTAATTTTATAAAGTTTTTTGTATCACATGGTTAAAAAATCAATTCTATACTGAAAATAATTATTTGTAAAAGTATTTTATACATTTTTATTGACAGTTTGTAACATAAATTTTTAATAATTTTAAAAAGCTCATTTTAGTGTTAAGCAATTTTTTTATTTTTATTTATTTTTTTTTTTTTTTATCTATGTATATTTAGTTATGCTTACTCTTCTTCTGGATTAGAAAGAGGTGCAAGATTTCTTTTAATTTTGTTATTTTTTATTTATTTATTTATTTTTTTCTTTAAAGGCTTTTAATTACTTTACCAAAGCCAAGCCAAAATTTTGAGTTAATCAACTTGTAGAACTCTTTGCTTATAAGCATATTTCCACATATATTTCACATTTTATTTGACTTCTTCTCTTGTTTATCTTATCATAAGACCTGATTAGCATCAACATCAAATGCACAGCATAATTAAGTCTCTTTTTGTCCTAATCTTCTTCTCGCTTAGTTCTTAGCCCATTAAAAATGTATTATTGTGTCTCACTTAGCTCGAAGGACGATTTCACAAAGTCGAATGCGCCCCCTCACTAAAAAACTGCTTGACAGACGCAAATGTTACACCCACGCACACAGACACACACACACACACACACATACATACACATATACAGCCACACGACTTAATCAACAAAAGTACTAATTGCATAGAAGACTCACGGACATTGATGTCTGCTTGTGCAGCTCCATTGCCAGTTCCAGTTCCAGCTCCAGTTCCATTGCCCTCAGTCACCCACCTCCATATTCACTTCAACTTTGAATTTCATTTGCGCTTATGTGCAATGGCATTACCTGCTGCTGCTGTTGCTGTTGCTGCTATCGTTGCTAAGCTGGTCTGCATGCTAAGGGAGATATACCTTACACACACACACTCTGTTAGCTCCCCCCTCTCACTCCCACATACACGCAGTTGGCGCTCAACTTCATTAACGCAAAGTAAACACACGCATGCAGTTAGCGCTGACAGCAAAGTGTTTGATGTTGTTGTCGCTGATGTTGTTGCTGCTGCTGCTGCCGCTCTTGTTGTTGTTGTTGTTGACAGTTTAAAGTTACATTTTCGACATTTTTCGGTTGACGGGGGGGTTGGGCAGCAGCAAAAGTGCAGACAGTGCTCATCTTTGTTTGCAATCGAGTTTGGAGCTTAAAGCTGAAATGAAGCATAGGTCGCATTTGACTAGAAGATCTTCTTTCGGGCATATTTTTAAATGCATGCAAATTTACATGATTTAAATAATTAAATATAATTTGATGTGCTTTTGCGGCTTTGACAATCTCATTGTTGTTGTCGTTGTTGCTGCCGGCACATTTATGAGCCTAGGCGGAGAGGAGAGTCCATTAACAAAACATAACGATGTGTCATGTGACTCGTAACGAGCGCTACACACACACACACACACACACACACACACACACACACGCACGCAAACACACACACTTAGAAGGCAAAGCATAGGCAGAACCGCAAATGCCGCACTTGGCGTATCTTTCATTTTTGTTTTTATTCGGCTGTTTTTCATATTTATGAATCGTCGTATGTGTATGTGTGTGCCTTTTAACAAGCCTAACGAACTGCCAAATTACGCGAAATAGCATTAAAAATTTAAATTTTGTTCGTGCCTCGTCAAAAGCGAAAGCGCTGAAAAGTAGGCAACAGAAAAAAGCCAAGCGTGCGCTGGCTCCTAAATGGCCATTTGACTTTTGTTGCTGTTGCCGCCTCTTCTTGCCGTTGTTGTTTGTTGTTGCGCCTCTCGAAATAAATCACTTTACAAAAATGCCACACAACAGAATGATGAAGCCAAATATAACAATAATTATAACACCATACAAGGAGTAAAATATTGAAAAAAAAAAAAAAAAAAAAAAAAACAGATAAATGAATTCTTAATCAGTGAAAATCATATAAATATGAACTAAATAAATACTAATATATTCTTCAAAAACTAAAAAGTATATAAAAAATAATCCTACAAAAAAAAATTTTTTTTAATAAAGAAGTAGTTCCTAATAAGTATAAAGATATTATTAAAATTTGAACTCGATTATTTTTGGAATGTTATTTTTATATCAAAATGTTTTTTATTTTATAATTTGAAGCTTATGAATAATTAACGTACTAGTTTAGTTCATAATTATTTTTGAAATATACAACAAAAACCAATTCTAAATCAAATTAAAAATATAAAAAAATTTAAAAAAAAATTAAATAATGCACTCAAAAGAAAACTTTAAAAAATATATATGTTATTGAAAAGAGCAGAATTATTTTTTAAAAGAACAGTTTTTTTAAAGAACAGAAGAACAGTTAACTTCTGCTTGCAAGGAAAATTAAAAAAAAAATTAAATTGAAAACTAAAAAATGCATTAAATGAAATAAATTTGTAGTCGTTATAACATACGCTTATTAGTATTAAGTTATATTATGCCCAAAAAATATATTTGAATAAAGTTCTACATACTTTTAAAATGCTTTTTCTGCTTTAGCGAAATTTGACTTGCCCGTATAAAATTAATTTAAACTCAAATTTATTGATAGCTCTTAAAGAATTCATCTTTGCATCTTCATTATCAAGCCAAAGTGCATAAAGTTTATCTACAAGAAAAACTTTTTATGGCAGAATTATCTAGCCTCTCATATAGCAGCAAGCAAAAGTGTTAAAAAAAAAAATTTATAAAACAATACCTAGATTAAATGAAAAATAAAAATATGAATAGAGAAATTAAATATGAAAAAGCTACAAATAAAATTTCGCAAATTAAATTCCTTGATAAATTTTTAATAAATTGATAAATAATTGAATACAAAATCTTGCTAAATAAATACTTTTTATGCATATACAATTGAAAATATTTCCCAAGCAGTTTAAAGTTCATAATCTGAATGAATTCTTGGCCCATATGCAAAGAGTCAGTTGGAAAATGAAAAATAGCTTGACAACCGCATGTTAAATGAAGTCTACTTCGATCTCGCTCTCTCTCTCTCTCTCTCTTTTGCTGTCCCTCTATCTTTGTCTGCCCATCATGTAAGGCACAATATTTCCGGTAAGGTAATAAATAAATTGCATACGTAATTAAAATTGACGACTCGCCAAGACTATGGCAATTGTTACAGCAATTACAACAACAACAAAAGAAGAGAAAATGCACAAGAGGAAGAAGGAGAAGATGATGCACAAGAAGAAGAAAAAGAAGCAGTAACAGGAACAAAAGTTTTCCGACTTGACTTGTGCTTCCTTTTAACGTCAACCAGTTGCCAGTTGCTGCTGTTGGCAGCTCTTTGTATTTTTTTTTGTATTTTTCTTATGCTACGAGTTGCATGTGAAACATGGATGTGGCCAGTGGCGCAGTCGAAAAGAGGTAAAAGCGGATGGGGGGGGGGATCGTTAGGTAACTTGTCTGCTTGCCTGCTGTTTGTTTTTAATTTTATATGTTGGGTTTGTCTTCGTTGGGGCGACGCCTTGCTCGTTGAGCCACATACTACTATTTGCATGACAAAAGCTCAACGATAGCTGCCCACTGTGGTGTGTCCTTTGGTCTAGGAGGCAACACCTTTTCGATTGTTCGCTGTTCGTTGTTCGTTTGCTCGTTGTTGCCTTGTCGGTCCGTCCGTTGCCATTGCCATTGTTCGCCTCAAGTCACGCAACTCGTGTTTGAAACATAAACTCATTCCTTGCCTTGGCTCATAACTAGCCCCATAACTTGATTTCTTCACAGCTCGGCAACAACAACAAGAGGCGAGCGAGCATTGTGCGCCCTTTTCTGTTAATTCATTTGCAACTGGGCACATGATTAACTAGCCTTAAGCTCTGCAAGCCAGTGAAGAAAGGAACTGTTAATTGCCTTGCCATGCTATACAAATACACAAAGAAAAATGAAAGATTTATTTTAATTTTAACGAAAGTGAAGGCACAATAAATTCTGATTAAGCGAAATGAAAAACAAAATTTGTTTAGAGTAGGCTCAAAGAATCTTTTGACAAGCTGAATTAGCAGGTGTTTTATTAAAATCTGTATATGGATATTACAGCTATAGAAGTATAAGTTTCATTGTGATATATAGTTAAAGCTTTTATTCTACCATACTTTAAGCCAGATGCGTAAATTTGCGAAAAGCTAATAGTAAACGAATATCGAGCACCATTAACATTAATTGCTTAGAATAGCCTATATGATTGTTTACTGTTATCATACTTAAGAGAAATAGCCTCATGACTGTTAACTGTTAACTGTTAAGTCTTAACATTACTATTGGCATGGTATACTTAGAATAGTCTACATATCTGTTAACTGTTAACATAGCTATTCACATAGCATACATAGAATAAATGGCCTGTATGTCTGTTAGCTGATAATTGTTAAATCTTAACATAACTTTTAACATAATATACTTGGAATAGTCTGCATGACTGTTAACTGACATAACATGCTGCATAACTGTTAACTGTTAACAGGAAATACTTACGTAACGTACGTTGAATAATCTGTATGTTAACTGTTGACATAACATACTTAGAATAGTCTGTATGACTGTAAAAAACGATTAACATAATGATTAATTAACATATTTAGAACATGTTGAGTGACAGTTACGAACTTTAACCAGTTATCAGTGATATGTTAATGCAGCTGCTAACATGATTTATTTAGCTAACCAAATAAGAGAGAAACTACTTCTTATAAGTATATTTAGGCAATTCAGTAAGAATACATAACATGTTTAGATAAATGCAATTCAGATAGAATTCATTGATTTCAGAGCTCAAAAGTCGTATAAACTTAGTCCCATAACTTAAAGCAAAGCCAAAACTGGGATTTCTTTCATATGTTAATCCATAGTTAATAGCATGAAGATAGCTTTAAAAGAAACTGAAAGAGTTGATCTTAAACTTGTATAAAAATAGCCCACAGTGGACTATAATGATAATAATTCACAAAGTCAAAGTAAGTCAAACTACGCATAAAACTCTTTTGACTACTTCAACAACTCACTTTGTCTTTAGCATAAACTTTAAAGAATCAAGAAAAAGAATGGAGCAAAAAGAATCCCTATAAATATATTTTTATAAAGAAAAGTGAGTTTAAATTATTCCCCGAAATATTGTAAATATTTTTACATACAAGAAATAAAATGTTGTGTAATTTTTTAGAAACAGAAATTGCCAAACTAGAGATGTATTCACATATTTTTGAGCAGCTCTGGCGCAAGTTAACTTTCATGTCTTGTATATAAATATGAATTCTTGACTTAAATTCTTGATCCTGTTACACCATACATTATTCATTTCATAATTTCTGTAAAGCGGCTCAGCTGTTGGCAACTGCTTTAAGTCAAGAATTTATGAAAGGCATAAATGTTGTCGCCGTTGTTTTTGCTGCTGCTGTTGTTGCCCGTCATGCGAGCCATTAAAAAATCAAAACAAGTTAACAGTAACCAACTAGTAGCTGGCAAGCCGGAAACCGGAAGTGAGAACAGGGCGCTGCCGCAAGTTTGCGGTGGCGCCCCGCGTGCGTCGTATGCAGGAAGCGAACAACAGCAGCAGCAGCAAAAGCAACAGCAGCAGCAATTGTTGCTGTTGCATCAAGCGGCTCGCGATAAAGTTGGCAACACGTTAACAAGTTTAAGTCGTGCGTGTGTGTGTGTGTGCGAGTGTGTATGTGTGTATATATGTGCGCTGGCTGACATTTGTGACCCATGTAGTCCAATGTCAGAGCTGTTAGCTCTGACCCGTTGTTTAAACCTTAACAAACGAGGGTCATTTGCAACGGCCTCGCCGGCGTCTGCTGCCATCACCTCTGCCCCCAAATCGACAGCCTTTTTTTTTTTTTTTTTGGCTAACACGTCAGGCAGCACTTCATGAAGCTGCCAAGCGACAGCCGCTGGCTAATACTGCTACAGCGCTCTCTCTCTCTCGCCCACTGTGCAGCCAGACAGTCGAGGCTTTGGCATTATAATGCCATTAACTTTGTCAGAATTTAGCGCAGCGACAATTTATGCATAATGAGCGAAGAGCAGAGAAAGAGAGAGAGAGAGAGCGAGAGAGAGAGAGATAGATGCAAACTTTAAATACACCCACGCAGAGATACTCACACACATATGCAGCTGTGCAATAGTAGTTGTAATAGTTGGTTACCCAATAAACTTATTCTCTAACAGATATAACAGAGAGCTGATGATAAGGTGAAAGATAGCATACAAAAATATAATAAATCGAAATGTAAGATACACTGTAAACAAATAATAATAATAATAATAATAATAATAATAATAATAATAATAATAATAATAATAATAGAAATAAATTGATTTTTAAAATTTAATTTAATTTTTTTTTTTTTTTTATTTCCAATATTATTTGTATAAATGCTAGTAACGCAAAAGTTATCTATTTCCATAACATAGATTAAATTCAATTTCAATTAATGTTTTAATTACTTTTTAAAACTTCATACATCATGCCCTAGTTTCAGCTAGTTGTCTCATTAACTTTGTTCACTGGGTTCACTTGGCTAGCGAAATGAGATTGTTTATGACAGCGCCCGCTGGGTAACTAACTCCCAGCAACTGCAACTGGCAGTGGCAGTGGCAATAGCTATAGCGATAGTAGTAGTACTGGGAGTAGCTATAGAGTGAATGTGTGGATGTGGATGTGGCTGTGGATGTGGCTGTGGCACTGATGACAGCAAGTGGCAAGTGGCAAATGGCAGTACGAGTATTTGGCAGTCATAGACGTCAGCTACTCGTAAGCTAGCCAGGCCATAATACCACTAAATATGTGCATATACACTCAGAGAGTGTATGTGTGTGGGTGTGTGTGAGTGTGTGTCTAGGGTTGCCATGGCAGGTGAAATTTCTTGGAAACACCACACAGCAGCAGCAACAGCAGCAGCCGCCGCCTCATTGTGGCAATTGGCTGCTGAAGAGTCAAGCGACTAGAGCTTGGCAACAGCAACTGAGACTCCCAGCAGCTTGATGACTTGCACTGCATACAGTGCTCATGTGCATGTGCATGTGTGCATGCGTGTGCATGTGTGTGTGTGTGTGTGTGTGTGTGTGTGTGTGTGTGTGTTTGGCTCTGTTTATATTTGCACTATGCTTGACTTTGCTCGCTCGTCAGCGAAAAATTTGTGTTATTTGGCTGGCATGGTTGGGGTTTTTCTCTCGCACAGCTGTAAAATTTATGACACCACACACACACACACACACACACAGAATGGGAATTTTTGCATAGTATTTGCACTGGGCAAATTAATTTTGCCTCGACTGTAGTATTTGCGTTTTGCGGCGAGCAACGCCCAACAAAAAACAAACACACATCACACACAGAGAGCACAGTGTAAAGACAGCTACATACGAGCGTTTGGTTAATTAAAAATTTCTCATCAAATTATTTGAATATCGTTTTGTTGTTGCTGCTGCTACTGCTGCTGCTCCTGTGACTCCTGCTGCTGCTGCTGCTGCTCCTGTGACTCCTGCTGCTGCTGCTACTGCCTGTTGCTGCTGACGCGACGATTGCTTTGTTGATAGTTGTTGGGCCTGAAACTGAAGCCAAAATCATAAAAGTTGCAATGTCAGCTAATTTTTTATATGTTTTTTTTAAATTATATCTATTTGACAACTGCCTTAAATTTGCAGGAGCTTCACTTAAAGCCTATATAAAGATCTATATAATCTGTTATATACTATGAGCGAATCCTGACTTCCTCTCAGCTCAAACTATGAAATGCTACGAAATGATTTATACAAGATATTGAATTGTTATCGATTAAATTTTTTACTGGGATCTATGCAATTTTCTCTGAAATTCTACGAGTCATCATGCAACCTTAAATAGTCTTACAAATGGTTTGAGCATCACTCGGATCAATATGTTGATTCCCATTTAAGCTGATCAGCATTTCTAGGCCTTCTTTTCTTCACTTTCTGACGATCATCTTTTGCAGCTTGGTCAAGAGTCCAAAATTTTTGTCGCATGCGATACATGCGCTCATGCGACACAATGTCTATCCATGAAGATGTTCTCATTCACTGAGCTAAAATTTGAATAAATTAATTTGACATATTTTCAAACCTTTTATGATTTTTAATTAAATGGCAGATTTAGTTAATTATTTAAAAAATGAAATCCTATTCATAATATGATTATTCATATAATAAAAACAACATTCCACTTTTGTTTGTTTAACTGCAGAAAGAATAACACACTCACAACTTGTAAATCGTTTAGAGATTTATAATTTGTTGAGCTACTCGACTAAAAACTGAATTGCTCTATAAATTGTTGCCATTAATTTTTTATTTAAGCAACACTCGAGGCTGACGCAAACAGAACAACAATAAATCAGGCGACAAAAAATAAAATAAACAATTGTAAATGTTAGCAAAAACGAAACAAAGTCACGTTTTGAATTTGAGTTTAAGCAGAGTAGATAGAGCGAGGTAGAGAGTGAGAGAGAGAGAGAGAGAGGGAGAGATGCTCCTAAGTGCATTGTTTGGTGCAGTGCCAAAAGGTCAGCTCAAGCTCTTTAATCTCTACATATGAGAAGCGCCAGCAAATGGAGTCGAATCTGCTTTTTTTTTTCAAGCAAACTAAAATGCAACTTTATATAGAGTGTAGAGTGTGTGTGTGTGTGTGTGTGTGAGTGTTGGACAAAACTTTGACATTTGCATTTGTCACAGTCGGCGGCAAAAGTTTTCAGCTTAAATTCCTGCATGCATTTCAACACGCAATTGGCATGTGACAGTCAAAATGTTTGCACAAGATGAGACAGTCGAACAAGAGAGAGACAGACAGAAAGAGAGAGCGAGAGAGAGAGAGAGATGCAGATAGGCTAAAAGGCATACGAATCGAATGTTTGATATATCAATTTGAAAAGTTTGACTTAGTTTTCCCACTCGAGCATTTCGATTAAAGTTTTCCATGCGGCAGATTAAAAACTTTTATTCCCAGCTCAACTTTTGTGTGACAAAAAAAAAAAAAAAAAAAAAAAAAAATACACACACATATAGACAACACACATTTGCATTGTCTGCATTACTTGGCAATATCCTGAGTAGGTTCCCAATGCATTTCAGGCATTTTTTTCTACCCTAGCCAAGTGGGCCATGGGCATAAAAAGCAACAACCAAAAAAAGCTAAAGACATGCAAATTGAATTGATTCAAATATGAATTGATGTAGTTTTAGTAGAGTTGAGTCTTAGGCCAAATCCATTTATACGAAACTCTTTAAGCATCAGCATGAAAAAATACATTTTGTGAAGTGAGAATTAAATCTTGCGATAAACAGAAAATTGTTTATGAATAGTTTTATGTGAAGAGTGAAATATGCTTGAAGATAGATACATATGAATTTGCAACATGTATAGATTATATAGATTGAATACTTATATACCAAAAATTAATTATAACTTATATTAATAGATCGCAAACTTACTCGGGTTCATAGACCAAGAATCCAAATAAAAGAAATTACCTTTGGAAAACTAAAAAAAAGCATACCTACACTGTACGAAAAGTAGAGTAAATCACAATACTGTCTCAGGCATATGTATGCGAGCATTCATTCATGCGTGTTTGCTTATCTGCTGATTAGTATTTTTTAACCATGTTGGTTGGCCTGGCTGCCCGGGGTCGCTGGGCAGACAATGGGCCGGGCCGGGTCGGGTCGGGCGAGTTGCGTGTGAGCCGTAAATTAGCGTTTCATTAGAGAACAGGTGAAATTTGTTCACAATGTTGTAGTTGAATTGGCCAGCTGAACAGGTTGCTATTACCATTGCTGTTGTTTTTGTTCGTTCAGTCGCTAATGCCGTGTCCATATCCCGTGTCCATGTCCGGCCGGTAGCTAAAAATAAAACATATAAAGGCTGCAAATTAGTTGCATTACTTGATTAGAGCTGCGCAAATGCTATTATTAAAATTCAATTTCCTTTACGTGCAGTCGCGCATTGCATGTCTAATCGAGTTTAACAGGTTTTACATTTATCAAAAAGGAATAGAGAGAGAGAAAGAGATTTTTTTCAATGAAATACCGATGTGAATGCAAATTCCGGTATTTGATTTAAGTGTTATCGAAGAGCAAGCTTGCTGCTGCCGCCTATCGATTTCTCGATAACTAGGTGTCAGTGTTGGACAACGTCACACATCATAGAAGTGTTGTTCAGTTACAACTGCTCTACATGCTTCTGGTGACGTGAATTTTCATTTGAGATTTCTCACTCAAACTAAAATAATCAAAGATTCCAAAACTTCAACAAAAAAAAAAAAAATTTTAAGGAAAAAACCTTGTGACTACCAAATTTCTACCATTGCACTATTTTGAAAGCTAAACTCGAGGTTTGTTCGCGACGGCTACGGAGTTTGTATATATATATAACATAATCGAAATTTCGTAACTATTTCGCAGATAACCAAAAAGCAGGGACAGCTTCAAGATGTCAGATCGCAAGGCAGTGATTAAGAATGCAGATATGAGCGAAGAGATGCAACAAGACTCGGTGGACTGTGCCACTCAGGCATTGGAGAAGTACAACATCGAGAAGGACATTGCGGCCTATATCAAGAAGGAGTTTGACAAGAAATATAATCCCACTTGGCATTGCATTGTCGGTCGCAATTTCGGCTCCTATGTGACCCATGAGACACGCCACTTCATCTATTTCTATTTGGGACAGGTGGCCATCTTGCTCTTCAAGAGCGGTTAGACCCAACGTTGGGGTCATGTCGATCTATATTCCACACTCGTGGAACAGACCGATCGACCAGAGGCCCCAACTAACCTGAACAAAAAAAAAAAAAAAATAATAACAAACAACAAAATAATTAAATATATAAACACACACACATTCTGGAAGAGGCAACACACAAAAAGCATATAATATATGTATTCAAATTACTATTCCATAATTCTCCCTAAAATGGTTTTTTTGTAAAACAAAATTCCATAAATTTCTGTGCAATCTCAACACTCAATTCAAATTATAATAAAAGATATTTTTGTTGAAAGGGAAAATCATTTAAATATGCATATATTTATTTATCGAAAAAAAAAAAAAAAATACTGATTGGCAAAGAGCTTGGCCAGCGTTGCCACCTAGTTCGCCTGACGCCGTGAATAACATAAATCGTCATTCATTCAGTGTGAAATACATCTCAGGTTTCGAGAACCTTGATTTATCTGTCAAACTCAAACAATTGCCTGCTTCCTATTGAGCACTACAAATTTATGACAAAAAATTATCTAAAAACAGCATTGGATATATTTGCTAGTCCGTACGATCACAACGTAAGTCAATCCATACATACATCGGAGCAACACTTAAAGCTAGCAAACAATCTTTCACAGCAACTGTTGAAAGATATTCATTGATACAGCCTCAAGATGTCCGACCGCAAGGCAGTCATCAAAAATGCGGATATGAGCGAGGAGATGCAACAAGACTCGGTGGACTGTGCCACTCAGGCATTGGAGAAGTACAACATCGAGAAGGACATTGCTGCCTATATCAAAAAGGAATTCGACAAGAAATACAATCCCACCTGGCATTGCATTGTCGGACGCAATTTCGGCTCCTATGTGACCCATGAGACACGTCACTTTATCTACTTCTATTTGGGTCAGGTGGCCATCTTGCTCTTCAAGAGCGGCTAAATCTAATGACGAGCAGTCGAAACACAAGCACAACACACACACACACAGACACACACACACACAGAGATTATCATTGTAGCTGCGCACACAGACAAACAAAAAACATTTGAAATGTATCATTATTGACATCTACAAACACACGACCCTATGGAGTATGGAGTGGCATAACGCTGTATTGTAAATCGCACAACTAAAAATCAATTTTAATTTCCATGATTTGATGATGATTCACACAACTTCGATATGCATTAAACTCACTACATCAGCAAAGCTCCGAATTGTATTTATTGAATGAACTCGAGCTGCTAAATCGTTTATTGACTTTCGTGGAATAGAAATTTATATGTGCTAGCAGAACTTCTATATCAGGAAAGGAATGATTTGAATAAATTCAAAATCTAGATACTCTGAACCTTATGAATAGGGTAACTCGTCTATGCAAGAGGCAGCAGGAGACGTGGCAGGCTTCAGAGCTTATATACAATCCAGTTGTAAGAACTCTGGACCGTCGTTATATCCGGAAGACGTTATAGCCAATTTGTATTATATAAGTTTATATGGCAACTAACATTTTCATCCGTCTGAGCCGTATGAGCGCTATAAGCGAAGTTGTTATAACCGGGTTTGTAATTCACAAATGATTTGATTAGAACGTCTGCGCTTATGTTTCGCCTTATTTATGAAGCTGTCTCATAATCTAAAATAAAACTAAACTAACTTATGATGTATAAATTAAACATTATTTTTTACGTTAATAATCGATAACACTAATTAATATTTATTTATTTTGCTTATTTATTTTTATTTATTTATTAATATAATTTTATTTATTTTTTTATTAATTAATTTTTTAATATTTATTTTTCATTACACTAATACTTGAATAATTTTTTTTTTCAATTCAATATATATTAAACTTTAGTTGTGTGAATAATTTTATATAAATTAGTCGAATTCTTTAACCAAATGAAAGCCGCACGATGGCAATGCCGATAAACTTATTAAAAATTGAGCTCGCGTCGTTGCTGAAGGCTGAGTCATGTCTAATATGTAATTTATATAAATTTATATTTTAAATATATTGTTTTTGCTTACGGTATCAACTAATCAACAACAATAAAGAAAATCTTAACTACCGCACATGCAGCTTTCTTAAACCCTTCGAGGCGTTCACAACTTGAATTCCTTAACAAAATGTTAAAGATTCTATTAATAATTGCTGCAAGTCTCACGAGCATTGCTGCCACAAAATGGAACAATGATAAGTTGGAGAAAATCAACGATCCCCACGAGCTGCTCATGAGGCTTGACGAAATCGAAAGAGATTTTAAGAGAGAAGCAGCTCATTTGAGGAAACTAGAAACTGATTTAAAGCAACACAGCTATAGAGCTTTTCGTGTTAAGGCAACCAATTTGCCGAAACAGATGGAATACTCGGCGCTGGGCATTGTTAGGGCGCAGAAGAATTTCAAAACTGCATCGAGAACAGCCAAAGACATTCGAATGCAATTCCAAAAGGCATTCAATATGACCGATTGACATTGCATTGTGGGTCATCGCATTGGCTACGATTCCGATGGATGCGTCGATAAATATATTAACATTAACCGAGGAGATTGGAATATATATTTATTCAATTATTGCAGCCAGCAATTGGATGTTAAAAATTTAAATTGTGCCAATAAAGGAAATTTTAAATGTACAAAAATTGGTAATATATAAATTTATATTATACTATATTCGCATATCATTTATATAAATAAAAAAATGATAAATAAATGTATTATATACTTAATAATAATTATTAAATAAAATAAAGGAAATTTTTGAAATGTAGGCAAATAAGTATTATATTATCTATAAATATAAAATATATAAAAATATGTTTTCTGCTCGATCACGAACGAGATCGTTGAAAACCTAACGCCAGCGATTGCTCTCTGAGGTTTTTTATTTAGATCAAAGTGGGCGTGAAAAACACTTCATTGCAGACATTGAGAAATTGAAAACATATATTAGCAAGCTGTGATTTTTATTATTATACAATGTTATTATACAATCTGTGTTTTAATACAATCTATAAACTATTAATTAAATATTAGTTTAATAAAAATATTTATTTCAAGACTTAGACTGAGCTGTGAACGCGAATTCAGATATGGATCTTGATATTTTTGTAACCGAAGAATAAATTTATAAAATAATACTGCTTTATATTCTTATTGTTTTATATAAATATCGAATTCATTTCCAGCGGATCTGCTAGTCGAGCATACCCTTGCAATTTACTGCCAACAGCTGCTGCCGGCGAGCATTGATCAAGTGCTCTGGAATTAAGCTTTGTATATCGCGCTGCAGCAGAGCGCAAACAATGCAATGCATTGCTGCATTTGTGTGTGCGTGTGTGCGTGTGTGTGTGTGTGTGTGTGTGTGTAAGCGTTAACACCTGACCGTGGCAAATAAAAATGGCTTAATTAAGTTAATTAAAATATTGTTGCTGCTGGCCGACGCACGCTGTTCGCATTTATGTGCTTTTATTATCTTGCCGATTGGCAATTTGTTTATTTTTATTTTTATTTTCATATAACCTTTGCAGTTGCCCTCGACGAGAGCATAATTATGCCTGGGCACGTACTAGGCCGCAGAATACGAAAAGCAAAGAGCCCAATGACAATACTATTAATAAAGTTGCTGGACCGCACTGCCTGAGCGGCTATGTGTGTGTGTGTAATTTTTTGTTTTAAATACTCGGGGCCAAACAGATGCAAATGTTGTCCTTTGAGCCGCTTTCACGGCTCGCCGACTTTTGGCCTGGACAGCTGGGCAACTGGGCAGCTGGGCGAATGGAATGGGTTATGCGAATGCAATTGAATTGCTGTCCAGTACGCAGGTACAGACAGCGTCTCATGCATATTTCATGCGTTCGAAATGCTTTCCATGCTTAACAAAATCCTTTGCGCCAATAAAAATTTAAGTGCCACGCACGCACATGGACTCGCAATCAGGTTTATGTGCTCAACCGTGCTTTATTAATATTTTTACGTTGTCAATTTATGGTAATTTTTTTATGTTCTAACATTAAAACATACATATACTATATATATAGCAACAAAAGGCAGAGTCCCCACAAGCTACACTCAGGTGAAATCGTCATTTATTTAATGCTTCCTCAGACCTTTCGCTCTGCTGAGAGACGCAACCAATTCTGTTTAGCTACTGACCCAAACTAAGCAAACGCCTGCGTTCTTCTGCCGCCCACAGTCTGAGGTGACTTGGCCAGCAGCTGTTTAGGCCAGCTCTTGCCAAGCTGAATGAGCAACAGAGCAACATTTGTTGAGTTTGCGCATTTGACGCTTTCTTGTGCGACGAGTGGCGAGTGACTGCAGAGACTCGTTGGCTCAATACTCGAAACTTTTTTCGAGTACTTCAAAATTTTGAAATCAGCTTTGACAATACGAAATGTTTTTTCAATAATTAGTTGTTCTAACTTGTTGGCGATTTTATTTGTTATTTTTATTATTATTACTTCTATTTTTTACAATATTGGAGCAGCTTAAGTATCACAAGCAATTTAGCCTGTTCACTATTTTATTTACAGTTTAAATACAATTTTTTAATTTATTTTTTTAATACGATTAATTTTCATATAATAATTGATAACAAATTCTATACATTTTTCTAAAAATCTTTATATATTTATTTTATTTATTTATTTATTTTTTTTAAATAATATTTTAAAATATTTTTATTTATTTTGTTTGAATTTATATTGATGTAAGTAGAAATTATATTTAAATAAAATATAAACAAATCTAAAAAGCCGTTTTTGTTTATTTTTGTTCATCGAATTTAAAAAAAAAAAAATTAAATTGTACAATTTTTATATTTTATATATACTCTGCAATTTTATTTTGATTAAAAAAAAAAAAAAAAAATTACTCAGGTGGTTAAGAATTCTGAGATAAGGAATACTTATTTAGAAACAAACGCTATATATATTATATATATTTTTTTATTTTATTGGATTCAATAAGTATATGGGTATATACATATGTAGAAATCTATATGAAAAGTCAGCAATTTGTGACATTCGCCCTTTTATTTTTATTTTATCTATTTAGTTATTTTATTTTATTTTATTTTTTTCTTGTAGGTATCTTCAAAACAAAAAGTACAAAAAGTTAAGTCTAATATACTACGATTCATACGTATATAATAAAATACGATGTTTCCGATAAATGCATGAACATTTTTGAAGCTTTCACTTGCTGCCAACACATTTCTAATTGAACACATTTAACACTGTAACTAAGTTAAAAATAATACATGCCCAAAAATTAGAACACAAAGTCGGCAAATAAATGCAAACCAGCAAAAGCTTTTTGCGAGCTAAATGAATCAGAGGGGGAGGGCAGGGTAAAAGTGGTTTTTGATTAAAATTCGGATAGAAATAAAAACAAAAGGGAAAAACTTGATTTAAAGAGATATATTTGATGGCCCATTTGCCATTTCTCCATTTTCCATTTGCATATGGGAAATCGCATGCAATTCGACCAATTTCCCTGACCCACACAAAAGGAGCAAACGAAACTTTGTGTTGTTTTTTGTTTTTTTATACCCAGAGTTTTTTTTTTTTTTTTTTTTTTTGGTGAGCTGTGTGCGGGTCAAACAAAATGCGAACTTTTATAAATTACAGTCAGCAGCACTGACCTCAATATAAAATTACACAACATGACTTGAATAAACACACACAGACACACTTATATGTGTGTGTGCATATACACTGTGCAAAAGGAGACGAACAATTGCAAGTGCCATAGATACGAGCGTAATTGCATTTTACTTTGTTGCATTTGGTCAGGCAAAAAGCTAGAAAAGCCAAAGTCAAACAGCCAACCACATATGTACGCATACACACGCACACGCACACACACACACACACACACACACACACACTAGCTCATGTGTCAACTTTTTGCCTTTTGCTGCTGCTGCTGCTGCTGCTATTATTATTATTATTATTTTTGTTGTTGTTAATTTGTAACTGTAGCAAACAACAAAAGCCAAGCGGGTCGCAAAAGTGGGCGTGACACTAGAGTAGGCGGGGCATGCGGAAAAGTCAACACTGTGAGCAATTTTATCAGTCAGCGCGGCACAGATGCAGCTACAGCTGCAGCAACAAACGACTCGCACAATGGCAAAAAAAAAAAAAATACTTAATGAAACATAAACAAGACAGACGCTGAGGGCACAAACCAAACCAGCAAAACCAACAGCAACAACACAAAACAATAATAAGAACCACAGTAAATAAAACACATACAGGCTAAAAAAAAAAATAATCTTACAAAAAATTGCAATAATCTAAACAAGAAAATTTCTCATTTGCAGCGCAATTTAACATAAATCTAAAAAGGAAAAAATATATGAACTTAGACTGCAGCCTAAATACTCTTTTTGTTGTGATAATATTACTTTATTTATTCATTTAAATTATTAAGAATATAAAGAGATATTTATATGTTTATATTTTATTTATATTTATATTTATATGTTTATATTTATATATATGAATATAAAGAGAATTAATTTGGAAAGAGCCAAAGCAAAATTACACGCATGCAAAGAGCTGAATCAATGGCTGAACTGTAGCAAATTTAATTTTTTTTAATAATTAATGTAAAATAAAATTCTTTTAATTATATAAAATTTAAAATAAAATGTATAATATTGTAAATTATTCAGAATGCTTAAATATTTAAATATTGTCTGAGAATTAATACATTAAATTATTTAATACAAAGCATAGATTTATAAAAAAAATATATTTATATATATTTATTATTGTGTTATATGCAATAAGTAAAATACACAATATAAATAATTAATGCAATAATTTAAATATTAAATATAATTGATTAATATATACAAAATATTTTTAAAATTTTTTTAATTTATGTAATTTAATAATTTAAATGTGTTTTCTTTTTGTTTAAATATTATTTTTTATGCCATCATTTCGCTGAAAAATTATTTATGATGATTGTTCTAGGTAAGGCACCAAAATATAATTAAAATTTTTTTTTTTTTTTTTTTTTTTTACAAAATTGTTTTAAAATATTTCTAACTAAAGTTAGTTTAGTTTATCTCATTTCTAATATAAAGATTTATTTCAAAATATTTAAAAATATTTCCAACTATTTTTTAGTTTAACCCATTTCAAATATAAACATTTATTTGCCCAATCAAACATTTGATTATGTTAAACCAGAATTCAATTAAATTAGACATTTCACAAATAGCTTGCAACCATATAGCAGAGTAAGGGTAACCCGTGCCATTGTCATGTAGAAATGCACTAGATTATCGCACACATAAAGAATAATAATCGCCTGACAAAGCGAGCTCTGACAGGCAGTCAGAGGATTTTCTTTTGGGGCCTTCTTCGCAACTGTGTCGGAAACTTGCATTGCCTCACTTTTGGCCGTGATAAATGGAGCCAAGTGCTGGGGACTCAAAACCCCCAGCCAAAAGCCGCAAACCCAACAGAGAGTGGAGTGCGGCCGGGTGGGCGTCAATTTTTCATTTGATATCCTTCACTACATATAAGAATCTGTCTCGTGTGAATTTGGGAATATCTTGCTGCTAGCCATCTCCCTCACTCTCCATTGCTTCATCTCCCGCCCTTTATTCATGCTGACCATTGTTAGTGTTGCCTTGACTCGGACTCGGACTTGGACTCGGCTTTGGTTTTGGTTTTGGTTTTAGTTTTCTGTCTGTCAACTTTACTTTTCATGTCTCGCTTTAAACAATTGTCCACTGTTCCATTGTTGATTCTTAGCTTTCTTACCGGGCGGGCATATCAACTGTGTTTGCTTTCAGTGCTCCAGTTTCCACTCAATGAAATAGAGATTGATGATGTGCTCTCAAAACTCACATTACAAATGATATATCTATTATATGTTATATGTTACAGCTCTGACAGGGTATTTAGCTATCGGGCTAGAGGCTGTGGCTATCTCTGTGCTTGCCCATGTTTTCGTTACTTTTTACATTTTGGTTTGTTTTATTGTTTCTTTTGATAAATTGTGCGCCTCTCGTTTTGACACATGTCAGCGTTTGTCTGCCCATTGTGCAAACAGTCGTAATATAGAGGCTCTGTCTTTGATTGTCTAGGCTGAGGCTGGTATTCAGAGGTTAACGCTCCTTTTGATGCGAAGGGAAGGGAACATTTTAAAGTTTGCTAAAGGACTATGGATAAGGTAAAATACGATAAAGTTAAAAAAAAAAAATTGTGAATGTAAATGTTTAATAATAAGACTAACTGGTGTCAGTTCTAAAGAATTTTACCTTGATGCAGAAATGGAATTGGAATTGAAGTGCCTTTGATAGTTATAAAATAGTTATAAAGAACGTGAAAAGAGAGCGAGAGAGCGAGAGAGAGAGAGATAGGGGGAGGAAGAAAGAAGTCTCGAGATGGTACATAGAAAGAGAGACCTTAAATATTATTAATAAGAAACATTGAGCTAGACAGAGAGATAGATAAAAAGAGAAAGAGAGAGAGAGAGTGTGAAAGAGAAAGTTTTTGAGATACTAAACAGATAAAAAGAGAGAGCGAGAAAGAAAGAGACCTTGTCTATTGTAATAGGAGAGCCAGAGATGGTGAGGCAGATAGATAAATAGAGAGAGAGAAGAGCAGAGGGAGAGAAAGATCTTGTCGGTCTTAATGAGAGGGATAGAGACAAAGAGAACTTGAGTGAATGAGAGAGAGAGAGAGAGAGAGAGAGAGAGAGAGTGATTGGGATAGAGAGAGTAGGCAAGTGTGGTACTTAGAAGGAAAGGCAGAAATAAAGTAAAAGAAAGTTGATCGATATAGACGGATATCATACTACTAAGTCTTTACCAAAAACTGGAATATACAATACATTATATACAGATAGAAGCCAAATGTCTTTTAAATTAATATAAAGTTAAAATTTGTTCCGCAATAGAAAATTATTCCATATCAAATAAATATGAGGATAGCGAAGAGCAAAATACTAGTTATTCCCCAAAAATGTGTTAATAAATAGATAAGCAAAAATATGAAATTGTCATACATATCAAATAGTTTCTATATGCGCAACGAGCCATAGATGCCAGTTGCAATATTTTGTTGGACGGATATGTTTGCATTAGATACAACATCGAGGCGTAACGATCTGGCTGGCAAGAGCTGTGTGAATGTGAATGCAGTCAACTATTTGCTGTCAGTGCGCCGCTTGTCACTTCAGCTGACATCGGTGGGTGCACTAGGCCAGGAGCCAGCAGCAGCTCCTGTACAGGACATACAGGGGCACATGTCCTGTCAGCTGCCAGCTACTGCCTGGCTGGCTGGCTGGCTGGTTGGCCTGATGTCTCCCTGTCACGAGGGCATGTCAGCGTCAGTTTATGCGCCTGACAGCGTCAACAATTTTATTTACTTAATTTGGCTTTAGTTTGTCATTTATTTACTTGTTGGCCACAACTGCCCTATAGAGCCTCTCTCTCTCTCTCTCTCTCTCTTTGTCCTTGTCGCAGTGACATGCCTAACGCCATCTCATCTCAGTTGCTCATGTGCGTCTCCTAATGTCTGTTGTTGTCACTTTGACGCTTGACGTTGTTTCACTTGCTGTTTGTCGCATTTGTGCCTTTGTTTGCTCTAACGCGGGGTAGTTCCGGCTACAGCAGCCTGTTTACATAGCAGTTGTCATTGAATCTAAGCAGGAAATTTCTGCTATTTGAAGTGCTACAAATATATGTTTCTAGCTGTTTTTCTTATAAGTAGTATTAATGCAAATAATTAGATATTTTTTGTGGCTTCAAATAATTTTCAAAATTTTATTTTGACTGCTTCATCTATATTTCTTTATATATTTAATTGTTAACATTGATTTTTTATGACAATTTTTTTCCTCAAGAGTGTGCATAATTCGTTCAAGACTTTTTGCTCACTTTGTTACAAATTTTTTTGTGTATTTGCTTTTATTATTTTGATTTCGTAAACTGTGACACATTCGGTTGGCCCGCACTTTATTGCATAATGCTGGCATTGTTATCGTTGTTGTTGTTGTTGTTGTTGTTGTTGTTGTTCTTTGCTTGCCGCTGGCACGTGCTGCTTGCTGAATTGTTTATGAAAATTTCGAGCTCGCGTTTGCTTTTGCTGTTGCAACACTTGCGCGCACTTTAATTAAATATTTATTTCAATCACTTGATCCAAATGGAAATACGTTCAGGTGGCATCAGCTAAATCAGAGCTGAATGAGAGGGCGTACCCGAGAGAGAGAGAGAGAGAGAGAGAGAGAGAGCAGAGTAGGAGAGAGACTGCACTAACATTTGTCATTACACATTAATAGCGCACCATTAATCTTTTCGTGAGCTGTTGGCCAAATGAATGCTGCTACCAAGGGCCAAGTTCCCGTTAATTAATGTATGCCATTTAGCCGGAAAATTGCAGGGGTGCACACTCACACACTCACACACTCACACACACTGTCTGTGTGTGCAGAGGCCGATCATAATGAGCGCCAATTTAGTGTCCCTGTGCGTGTGTGTGTGTGTGTGTGTGTCTCGTTGTCGCCACCGCAAACAAGCAAAGGCCAAAGCCGCAGCCAAACCCACACTCACTCTCTCTCCTTCTCACTCTCTGGCAGTGCTGCTGTCCCGCTCACTCTGCCCAGCAGGTATGCTTGATTAATGCTTTATAACAGGACACAGAACACACAAACAAAACAAGGATATTGCCGACTGTGTATGGATGCTGACCCCGCGCAGCTGACGCCCATTCGAATTGTTCGTATTGCTAACCCCCTCCCCCCCCTCGCTCACTGTTTTATCCGGCTGGGTCCTTGCATTTTAACATTAATTTAGTGGAATGCGGCAAAGGACTATGAAAGCTTTTCAGCGTCGTCGTCGACACATGTTAATCCCGTCGTTGTCGCTACCACAACCACTACCACTACCACTACCATTGCCACTCTCCCATTCCCATTCCCATTCCCTCTCCCTCTCCCATTTGCCATTTCCCATTTCCCATTCACATTCGCATTCACATTTACATTCATTTAGGCTCACTCCTCGAGTAGTATTTACATTACATAAACGCATTTCGCATGCCCAAATTGGAACAGCTTCATTTTTGAGAGCATATTGTAAACTAAATGCTAGAAAGGGATCCACGCCCAATTAATAGTGGCAGAGCTCAAGCGCTGATTAAACAAAAACTTTAATTAGGCAGTTGCCCCTATTATGTGCCAATTGAATAAATTTGAATAAACGTTTAAGTGAGCTTGAGCTGAGGTGCCAACGAATATTTTGCTATTTAAATTGTTATTGCAGAGATAGAGAAGCTTGGGCACTATTCTAATTGTCAGAAAAAACTAAATAAATAAATGAAAATTAAAAAAAATATATATAATAGAAAAATAAATATAAATAATAAAAAATATAAAGAAATATAATATAATATAAAAAATAAAATAAATAACCAATAAATAAAAAATAAAATATAATAAATAAAATAAATAAAAAAATAAATAAATAAATACAAAAATAAATAAAGAAATAAAATCAATATTTATTTCAATTAATGTTCGATGAAATTGAATAGTTTTTTTTTTTTTTTTAAATCCAATTTTAGGTATTTCTACGTTTAAGACTTTAAACAAATTGTTGGCTAAATTTAATAGATACTCTAATCTATTTCATTACTTTTATTAGTTATCAAAAAACTCTCAAAAAGATTTTAAAAGTAGCTATAAAGTTTAATAATTTTGTTCGTCACTGTCAATTTTGTTCGCATTTGCAATTTTTTTAGCACATTTGTCCCCATGAACAGCTGATATTAAATGATCCACTATCGAGTTCAGTTATCGGATAAGTCAATAAGACAGGAGCAGTGTTAAATAATAATAATTCTTGTTAAGAAAACTCAATCGAATCGTGAATGTCAAATATATGTAGTTATAACCAAAATTTGTAGAAGACAATTCCATCTAGAAGTAAAATGATTCAGATTCTATCTGGCAGTAAAATATTTATATTTATAAAATATTATAGTATAAGCAAAAAGCACTACAGAGAATTAGTTGTGTAAATTTGTGTGAGCTTATGGATAAATATATGTAAATAATTATATAAGAAGTGTACCATGATTGTTACAGCAGCTCTTCAGAGCGTCTCGGTACTCCCAACTATTATTATTATTGTTAATTTTTACTTAATGCAAACTTATCTTTGCCTATTTCCCTTTCACATTTAGATACTAATAAATACTTTCAACTGTCATTTTAAAAATAAAGTAAATTTTAAGTATTTTGATAAATGTTTCACAAAATATAAAAAAAAAAAAATTCTCAAAAATTTAGTTTGCTTTGGCAGCTGCTGTACTTTGAAATCTTTGGGCCCTCTTTTGGTCATTTCTCTTTTAAATTGTACAGAACTGCTTTCTTTCCATCATCATGTGTGAGACAAAGGCGCGCATTAAGGCAACTCCAGAGCGTTGCCTGCGCTGCTGTCCGCCCTGTTGCAATCCCTGCCTCTGCTGCCCGCCCGAATGCTGCATGCCATGCACGGCCTACTGCATATTCGACTTGGAGAGCGCAGTGTTTGGTAGCTGAGCATGCAGTGGAATGAAATGTGAATTATACATCTTACTCTTACCCTCCTTAGATACCCGTCAGATCTATCAACGCGCCTGCCGTGAACTCCTGGCCAGCTATAATAAGACTTTGCCGGAGGCGCTGATCCTGCGCAGCGCTGCCATGGAGACGCCGGAAATGGCCGAGCTGATCTGTCGCAAGTGCAAGTTGCCCATACCCTGGGAGAATTTCCTCGTCCAACTCAACGAGCACACATGCGAGCTGATTGGCAATCCGCCGCTGATCGACGGCGTGGAGCGTCTCATCAACCATCTGCATGAGAATTGCATTGGCCTGGCTCTGATCACGAGCAGCAAGAGAGAGATGTACTGCAAGAAGATACGCGGCAGAGAAGAGTTCTTCAGCCAGTTCGATCAGGTGCTGTGCGCCGATGAATACAATCGGCCCAAACCGGAGCCGGATTGCTACCTGATAGCCATGCGCCTGCTCTGCGATCCGCCCTGCGTCGAGTGCTGTCTGGCCTTCGATGGCACGCCCAAAGGTGTGCAGGCAGCCAGAGATGCACACTTGAAGGTTATTATGCTGCCCGATCTGGAGCTGCCTTGCTGTTGGTCAGAGCTGGCCACGCAACGACTCGAAACATATCTTGAATTCGATCCCGTCGAATTTGGTATGCCCTATCTGGAGCCGCTGCCCGAGCTGCCGCCATCTTTATCATCTGGCGATAGTGAGGAGGGCGAGGAGGAAGACGACGATGAGGAGAACGATGGGGAGCTGGTGGAGAACAACGACGAGGAGCCACCAGCCGAAGCTTAAAATTTTATATATATTTATGTATATACATATATACTATGGATGCATGGGTATATGTATATACATACATATATATAAATGAAATGTTTTATAAATTTTATGCAATCATTAAAATTCAATTTCTACTACTCTCCTAAAACATTTAATAGCAACATATTATTAACTTGGCTAAGATCTCCTTCTCTATGAAATAGAAATTCCAACACTTTGCTGACAGCTTTCAGCTACGTCTTTTGCCCAAACTGAAGCTTTAAGCACAGGATAATTTCAAAACTATAAATCAAAATTAATTGCTTAGGCAAATATAATAATTTAACGAGCGTCTGAACCGGCCGAATGTCTGTCGCTCTGTCTGTTTGTGCGTCTGCCAAAAGTCAATTGTTGACAATTTAATTATTCAGCCCATATTACGCATACGCCGTGCGTGTGTGTGTGTGGAGCTCAAGTTCAAGAGCCATGCAGCCATGTGGCGGCAGCTGTAGCACAACTTGCGACTAGCAACTTTTGCCTCTGCAACAACAAGAGCGACTCTCTAGCAACTTATAATTACTTAATGTTCTAACCAGACTGTCGAACAGCTGCCAGGCCAGTCTTTATGCTCCGCCTCCGGCCTCAGCTGCAGCTCAATCTCAAGTTCTCTCTGTCTCAATGCCGCGCATAAAAGTAAAGTGAATAAACCTTTTAACAACGGCAATGGCGACTTTGCTTTTTATTTTCGAATCATTATTTTTTTACCATTTGCGCCCCACTTCCGCTATCGCCTAATGAACGAGCGCGCCACAGGAAGCACTCAAGGGCAGCTAAGCAAAGGCGTAAAAAAAAATATTTGAAAATAAAGCTAAAGGTTCAAGTTTTTTTTTTAAAAGTTTGCAGCATGGCAAATTTAGCAATTGAAACGGAATTTGCAAGGAAATTATATAATAAAGAAAAGCTAAATTGAGAATATTTAAAAATTAAATTAAGATTAAAAGTCACAAAGCTTTGCTAGCTTAAATAAAACCAATTCTATTTGGAATTATGAATTTTTTAATTAATGAGAGTTAAAAGAGATTTTGGTAAATAATTGTATATACCGAAACTAAAATAGAATACTTTAAAAATTTAGAAAAAAAAAATTATATAGCATAGAAAGTCGAAAATTTAAATTTAAAATTAAATGAGATTTTTATAAAAATACTAAAAATTTGAAGTCCGAAAAAATGCCAAGCGCTAGCCAAACGTAAACTTTTCCGCATAATCGTAGGCTGGCAGACCGAACATCTCTGGCCTGAAGTCTGCCATGGACTTGAGCACCAGTGTGGCGCCTTTGGTTTCTTCCACGGGCAGACGTTCATCGGGTATCATGACCACCTGCATGCCTGCTGCCACGGCTGCATCTTTGCCTTGCGTCGAGTCCTCGAACACTAGACAGCTTTCGGGCGACGGAGCGGGCTTGAAGCGTGACGCTGCCAGCAGAAAGATGTCCGGATGCGGTTTGCCAGCCTTGAGCTCGCGATCATCGCCACAGACAATGTGATGAAAGACGGGCATCAGATCGCAGTGCGACTGTGCCTTCAAGCAGAAGGTGTCGCGATAGCCCGATGTTGCCATGGCAATTGGCACACGATACTCGTACAGATGCAGCAGCAGATCCTTGGCGCCGGGCATCAGCTTCACATCCGTGATCAGGCAATGCAGCTCGGAGCGAAACCTTTCCAGATACTCTTGCTGCGTTAGTGGCAAGTTATATTCATTAATCATATGTCCACTAGCTTCTATCGCACCGAGTCCCGTCATACGCATCTTCATTTCATACGTATAGCTCTTGCCATACGGCGTCAGCACATTCTGTATGGCAGTCGTATAAATGCTTTCCGTATCTAAAAAGTTATCCGTATTGAGAATGCGATATTGCTTAGATGTGCCTTACAGGCCTTACCCATGACTGTGCCATCGTTGTCGAATATGCAATGCGTCACGCGCTTAAAACACGGCTGAACCGTTGCCTCCGCTTGACAATCCATCTGCAATTTACGCGCTGGCTTGGCCCAAAAACATATTCCAAAAAAAAAAAAAAAAAGTCCGGATATTTTAAAAATAGAAAACTGTGATAATTTGTCAATTTGCCATTAGAAATTTTGCTATAGAAAACTTTTTATTCATTGTTTAGTTGATTAGGGAACGTAAAATATTTTCATATTTCAAATTTTTAGCGAAATTATCAAAGATTTCTTAAAAAAAAATAAAATAAAATAAATTAATTAAATAAAATAAATAAATAAAATAAAATAAATATTATTATTATCTAATATTTCTTGAAAAAAAAAAAAAAATTGAGTAAATAATATAAAAATTAATCCACACTTTTATTATTATTTTTTGTAATAATTTTAAAATTAAAATGATATATTTATGAACATTTTTAGTGAATAATATTAAAATTAAAATTAAATAATTATTATTCTTATTTTTACTAAATGATATAAAAATTCAAATTAAATAATATGGCCAAAAATATTCATTAAAAAAATTAATAATATTAATGAAACTTACTTAACACAGAATAAATTAAATTTTAATATTTAGTATAATATCTCGAAATCGCCTTACCTTACATTCATGTCAATTCCATTATATAAAATAAATCCCAAATCGTATTATAATGCACTTAGTGCAAAGACAGTGGAAATCGTTTGCCCTCTTGCCAACAGCCAACTGCTGTTGAAAGATCACGTTAATTTCATTAGGCGACGTAAGTTGGAAATGTTGAAAAGAAAATGCTTCACATGCATTTTAATTAAACTATTTGCGAGTCGCAACTTCAAATAGTTTGCCAAGTTGCAAGTTGCTGGCAAGCAGCTGTGGCAAGCTGTGGAAGGTGCTCGCTGCAGCTGTCAATTTGGCTGCCTTTTTATGCCCTTAGCCTAAGTCTGAGTGTTGGCCTAAGCTTAAGGCTAAGGCTGGGCGAGGTCGTGTGGGCGTGTGTGGGCGGGCTCAGTTCGGCTGTCAGCTGCAGCCTGTCGCATGTTGTTGCAAAGTTGCGTAATTGATTAAGCAGTTGGTGGGCGTGTGCCGCCAGACGCTGTGGCAGCGACAAACTTCGTCATAGACAGCACGTGCCGCACGTTGAAAGCCGTTATTCGGAGTCAAGCAGCACGAGCCGCGCGACATGTGGCTGCAACGTGGCTCCCAATTCCCAAAACTACAAACTTCCTAATGCAAACTGAACCTTTATTAGTTGTATCGGTGCGAGGAGTATATTCATATGCTGTAGTTACGTATACGAATACGGATCGAATTCAATAGAAATGTATGAATTTATATATATATAATTATACTATATGAAAATATATATGACTCTAAATATATTATTATGTAATATAAATTTTATAGGAATTTTCTGTGAATATGGCTAGATAACTTAACATTTTTTCACATACATTTTTATAAATTTTACAAATATTTATATGAGATATTTTGTTTACTATATTCTCTTTATTTGTAGTTTGAATAAACTCTCTTTTGAATACTGTATAAACTCAATAGATTATATAGTTTCTAAGAACTCTCAATAATGCAAAAACCTTAAATCCTTAAAATACGCTAAATACTTAAATGCTTTTACTGTGTATACTTTATATGCTGTATATACAGTATGTATAAACTGTACATATTTAGTCTAATTACACTAATTACTTTAAATAATCTAAATATTCTAAATACTCTACTCAAAATATTCGTAATAGTATTTTAATACTCTAAATACCCTAAATACCTATGAAATACTCTAGATATTAAATACTCCAATTACTGAAAATATTCGAAATACTCTAAAGACTAAATACTCTGACTATCATAAATGATATAAATACTCAAATACTCGAATTACTCAAAATATTCGTAATTCTCAAAATTACATACTTAATACTTTTAAGTATTTGAATACTCTAAATACTTGAAATACTCTAAACACTTTGCATACTCCAATTACTGAAAATATTCGAGGTACTATAAATATTTTAAATACTCCAAATATTCGAAATATTGAAGGGTTCTAAATACTCTAAGCACTCAGAACACTCTAAATACTGTATACGTTTTAAATGCTCTTTAAATATTCTGCATACTTAAAATTCCATATTCTCTCTCTCTTTCTCTCTCTCTCCCTCTCTCTCTCTCTCTCTCTCTCTTCTCTATATTATCTGAATCAACTTCATTTGATAGTTATAATCACTTGTTTCATCAATCAATCTCTTGCATTCATTATCACATTACAGGGTATTTTATCATAAATATTTGTCGGCTAAAAGGCTAGCCGCAAAATAATTTGCACGTATTTTGGTCAAAACACGCGACCAAAAACCGCAGTGAAGAGCAGCTAGTAGCAAGCAGCAAGCGGCAAGCAGTAAATAGCGAAATGCAAAAAGCAACGCTGGGCAGTCAATAAAATGGCTTTAATTAATCGGAAGCGCTGCGTCAGCTGTTGCCGCAAAAATAGAAACAAAAGGCCAGCAAATGGGCGGCAGACATTTGGGGCATTTGGATGCGGCGACGAATTGTGCGCATAAATTATGCAGCCAACCATTTGTGCAGCGATTTTTGCTGTGGGGCTGCTAGAGCGATGGCGCTCTAAACGGCCGACTGGCCAGCAACAATATGTTGTAAACGTTTAATTTGAACGCGTCTCTAATCGGTGTCCCAGCAACGGCCACTGGGCAACGGACAACGTGTGTGGCAGGCATCCAGTCAGGTCGCTTGGCTGCTTGGTCGCTTGTAATTGCGTTCATTGAATTGTTAACTGGATTCGTTGTCTATGGCTAGCCGCTGGCAGCTGGCCACTGGCCGTTGGCCGTTGGCCGCAACCGCAACTTGCAGCGGGAAAACGGCTAAAAGCCGTTGTTATCCTTGTGGTTACTGCGGCTATCCTCTAACTCTGTATGTCTGCAGGTATATGTAGGTGTGCCTCTGTGTGTGTGTGGGTGTCCCTTGAGTTGATTCCGCTTCGGTCGCTGCAAAATCCCGGTCAATGCACATCAAACTTTTGGCTCTCTCTGCATTTGGCATTTATTGGTATTGTTCCAATTAAAGTTCGACTAGTCTGCTCCATAAAATATGCAGACACGTAAAAGTTCGATTCGATTTGGCTGCCACAGGACATTAATGCTTAACGGTCAATGGTTTTGACTGCAGCAAGCCCGAACATTCATTCAGCGGACAGTGTGCCAATAAAAGCTAATAAAACTCTAAGAACAGCATTGCCAGCCATGGCTCGACTGCACTGCACTGGAGGTGAAATCAAATGGAAAGATATTTGCTTCCAGGGGGAAATAAACTCTCTGAAATAGGCTGAACTTGCTGTGAGATTGACTTGCTCGATTTTTTGTGCATCTACTTTATGGAAAGGAAACTTTATATTAAGCCAAGAGCTGGCCATGAGTTTATGAAGTAGTTTGTGCTTGTGCTAAAAGTGAGGGCAGTTGCTACTAGACTGATGGAAGAGTTCAGCATGTGTCTTAAGGCAGCAAGTCATCATCGTAGCTTTCAATTTACATATTTGTTTAATTTTTATTAAATTTAATTTTATTTGATTTTTATTTATTTTTTTCATGAATGTGCCTACAATAACTCTTTAGAATTTCTTCTGATTTTTGAATGCTTGGCTGTGCTTAATTGTGTGCAAAGTGTTTTCCTTAGCTTCTCTCACAAGCTTAAGCTGAAAATATAGTTTACAGTTCTGTATAACTTAGATTAAAATTCAGTTTAGTCTCTCTCATAAATTTCCCTCTTTTGCTTTCTTGCCTTCAGTTTGTCTTCTTAGAGCGCTTTCTCTAGTTTCTATCAACTAGTTTTTCCCACTAGTTTTTCCTATTAACTGTTTTCCTCTCTCTCTCTCTTATATTTCCCAATATTCTCAATATATTCTCTAGTGCCTCGTTGCTCCTACAACTGTCTATTCTCTGTATGTCTGTATGTCTAATTTTCAGCTTAGAGTTTCATATTTTCATATATAATAGAATATCTATCATGATATCTATATATTCTGTAATAAAACTGTTCACATATGGCATTTAATCCATGCCATAAGAGCACCCTCATTTGACTTTAGCCTCAGGCAGCACGCACATTGAATGCTGAGTGTTTTTTGCACTCAATAAATATTGTCTGACCGCAGACTATCTATCGCTCATCGAGGTCTCAGATGTCGGTCGGTCGGTCGGCCGGCTAGCCAGTCGCAGTCGCAGTCGCAGTCACATATCCTTGGCAAGGCATCACGCACACAGTCGAGCGTATGGAGAGATGTGAAGTGAAGTGAAGTGAAGAGTCAGTCGACTCATGGGCGCCCCTGAGGCGCAGTTGAGCGATTTCCCAGCGGTGGCAGTAGCTCGAGCCTGGCCTGGGCCAAAAATGCAAGAGTCCCGCAACAAAGTACAAAAAGCATGGCACAAAGTCCAATTTGTTTGTAATGGCATTTACTTTGTTTACAAAATAAATTTTGTATGCACAGCGAGTAGTTTTGGTCCCTCTACCACTCGCTATCTCCATTTCTGTCTGGGTCCGGGCCAGGCTCCAGCTCCATCTCAGTCTGTAGCTGGAGCCAGTCTGCGACGCGCTGGCAAGCCGAGCAGTCGCGGTAAGGCGACTACAAGCTCAAAGAACAAAACGCAAAAAAAAAAAAAAAAAGGGGAAAAAATAAAACAAAAAACAGAGTCAGAGATGAATGCATATAGTATAAAATTCTAAAATCGCTGTACCATAAAATTTCCCCATTGGGCGCTTGGGTTTTTGTTATGCCACTCTAGGCAAGGACGATTCTCTTTGCCTTTTTGCTGTTTAATTTTGCAATTGTCCTTTTCGCCTCGCACACAACTAGAATGGGAGCGGGAGTTATCTATTCCGGTCATGGCTGTTGCGGTTACTGATTTATGTTTGTTTATGTTGTTCAACATTTGTTTTATTTACCGCACATACTACAAATAATCATAATAAAAAACAAGCCAAAGCAAATAAACAGCTTAGCATGTCGCACCACTACCTAGGCAAAATCAGAAATCAAATTCTATTTTTGTTTAGCTTTCGGTTTAGTTTGTCGTCTTTGAATATTTATATATATATCTGTTTTAAGCTGTAGATCTCAATTGCTGATAATTCTGATTAGTTCTTGCATACATCATATGCTCCGATTTGTCTAAGCCATGAAATGCAGCATGAAACCAGTTTTTCTTTTGCTCAGCTATTGCTCGTAGAACTCACTTAATATGATTCATTGCGCAAATAAATATGTGTAGCAAACCAGTTCTTAACTTTATGTTTCTCAGCTATGCCCATTATAAGCTACTCAAATATTGAAGCACAAAAGCTTTTCTGTTGTGTCGGGTCAGGTCTTAGCAGTTGACTCTAAGTGCGATGCGTCATCAGCTTTGAAGTTATTTATCTGCTTAGAAAAAATTTAAATAATATAAAATTACATTTAACTCTTTCTCTGAATTTTATGAGAGAAATAATTTACGCAAGTGACTGCTTAACTGATATTTGAACATCTTATCAAACACATCTTAACACCTGAACATATCTAACTGGCAGGCTCTATAAATACAAAATTTTACAGTTTAAACGTAAATTTACTTTGCCTTATGAATTCTCCACAGTTATTTAAGCGTGACTTTGTAACGAGCTTAGCTAAACTAATTAAACTGAAAGTCAGATATTTTACTCTCTGATGAGCCTTGAATGGAAGCAAACTTTATTCTTTTTCTTTTTTATCTTCTTTATCTTCTTTAACTTCTTTATCTTCTTTATGAATACTAAATTTAGGATCATCCGGACAGGCATCTTGCCGAATTTGAATCATCGCTTCCACATCCAAATCAGAGTTATGGGAAAGTATTATATACTTCTTAACCACAGCTGAATCCGGCAGTCGCATGCGCGTCAATACGGTGGCAAAACCTGAAATTCACAAATCGTACAGGTTCCTAGAACAATCATACACTTACTCAAGTTTAGGATGCCATCCACTTCCAGGCACGAGTACTGAATTGCAATGGCCTTATAGTCCGTATCCAGCACATACACAGAAATGCCTTCCGGGGCCGCTAAAGAAATATTTTTTGAGAATTAATGAAGTCAATGAAGTCAATGAAGTCAATGAAGCTTTACTTTTAGTTTGTAGATAGTATAAGCCATTCTCTGCTTCCACACCAAGTATACTATTTTTTCGCCGATGCAGTTTGCCCCTATATAGGATATTCGAGACATTATTACAGTTTAGATCGATTTAAGCTCACTTACATGTCATCCACTTGCGATTTGCGAATTGCATTTTTACTAATATTATAGATTAAACATTCGGGCGCACTTTTACGAATTAATTTATATGTCAGTTGTGGATACCAAATGCCCGAATACTTTTTCATATCAAGATTTCCAACGGCTGTCATATTTGTCGGGCACGATCCCTTGCTGACTTTCATGGCCAGCGTTTGACTGCTAAGCGAGATCATAAAAATACCAAAGCTGCTGTCCATCGATGGAAATTGTATTATTAAAAATATGATAAATGAATATTTACTTACATGTAAAGCACTTGATTCAACATGTTTGCGACTGTTCAACGTCAATTGATGGACAACAATATAAATATGAGACGATCTTTTTTTTGGAATCAGATTTGTCATGCGCTGCAGCTTAAAGTATTGATTCGATATAGATAATTGAGAGTATCTTGACATTAAGTAAACATTTCTTTTATTTTATTCTGCTTTTGTTTAGTTTTGGAGAACGTATATACAATATATTATGAACGTTGCTAATAAAGTATTTAAATAATTAAGATTATTAATATTCTTTCTTTTATATAGATATATATCATGCTAAGAATATACTATATACTGTTAGCTAATCGTTTAAAAAGTTCATGAATATATCGAAGAGACGCTCATTGAAGCGCCTTAGCCATTCTCATGCTGCCTCAATGGCCTTGGGCAGCGCATTGCTGATAAAGTCCTCGTCCAGCAGCTGAGTCGTGGCCACGTCGGTGCCATTGCCCTCCAGCTGAGGGCAGTTCTTCTGGTGGGTCTTGATTAGCACAGCACGGCTAATCTTATTATCGTCCAGCACCTTGTAGGCAGTCTCAATGGTCTCCTTGGTGGGCTCGCGCTGGCGTGTCAAAATCCAGACGATTTCTGCAATGGCAAATCACATGATTGTAATTAACGTGTTCAACAATGTGTCCCTCGTTGACCATTGGCCAGTTAATTATGCAGTTGCATTAACATAATTATGCCAAATGCAATAGCTGATTCGCCCGTTTTGCATGCGAAATTAGCCAAAGCCATGGCGAGACGTGCCCCGGCCAAATTTGGCCTAAGCTTTTGAGCTTCCGCATACTTACTCAAATGGGCCAGCGGAGTCAGACTGCTGCAGCTATAGACAACGGCATACGATTCATAATCGGTGCCCAGCACCTGATAGTTTGCCCTATTAGCTTGCTCTGGAATGAAATGGAAGGAGAAATATTAAATGTAAATGCTTAAAAAAGATAGATAAGAAGACAAAGATACAGATACATATGAAAATGTAGATATAGATATAGATATAGATATAGATATAGATATAGATATAGATATAGATATAGATATAGATATAGATATAGATATAGATATAGATATAGATATAGATATAGATATAGATATAGATATAGATATAGATATAGATATAGATATAGATATAGATATATATATAGATATAGATATAGATATAGATATAGATATATATATAGATACATTTAGAACTTACGATTTTTAGAGAAGACCACAGCCAGTTGACCAGGTGCAATAACCTTGGCCGTGCCAGTTACATTCGATGGGTTTCCGGTTCTACAAATGCAAGAATTGAGATTGACTCTTTATTTTCAGTCTGTCTACAATCTTTCATACTCACAATCTATTGATAGCAGCATTCAGAACAGACACTGTGTCATTATCAGCAATCTCGTAGCGTGCGTAAATACATTTCTTGCCTATTTCAAAGAGAAATGGATACTTCGAGTGCTCATACCACACGCCCATGTACTGCAAAAAACAAAGCAACAAAAAATTGAATAACAAGTTAAATGAGTCAGCTCGTTTTATTGCTATCTGAAGCGTTATTCCATCATGAATTGTTCCAGAAAAACAAAACATGTAATATAAAATAGAAAAGATTGCGGTCTTTGCTCCACACTTTTATAGAGGATTAAAAACCCATTTATCAAACTTATCTATCTTATCTATGATCATTTTTTGATAAGAGTTAAATATTTTTTTCTAGAAAATTTAAAACGTTATCAAATAGTTTTTGCTAATTGACAATTCAACTTAATAACTTAACTCAGAATTTGTTGAGCACTTAAGCATTTAAGTTTGCTTTTAGATCAAATAAATGAGAAATATTAAATAATATTGACTCATCATTATTAATTTGAAATAGTGATTTTTTTTTTATAATTACACTACATGTTAATTTAATCAATTTAAAAATGATATACAAATTTAAAAATTTAATTTGCAAAAAAAAAAAAAAAAAAAAAAAAAAAAAATATATATATATATATATATATATATATATATATATATATATATATATATATATATATATATATATATATATATAATTTTAAAAGTATTAAAAGGATGTCAGAAAATGAAAATAAAAATAATTTAAAAAAAAAGAATAAAAATAATTCAAAATTAAAATTATAAAAATATTATAGCTAAAAAATAAAAATAAAATAAAAATAATTTGGGTTGTTCTAAAGTACATTCTCTTAAAAAAACATTAAATTACAGAATTAAAATAAAAAATAAAAAATTAATTAAAATATATATATATATATATATATATATATATATATATATATATATATATATATATATATATATAAAAATAAAAATATAATATGTACCAAATATATATATAAAAAAATAATAATACATACAAAATAAAAATATAGTATGCATCATCAAAATAATAAAATAAAAATTTAATATAAAATTAATAATAGGAAATTAATTTTTCCATGCTTTCATTTTACTGCTTTTTCAATAATTGAATATTTTTCATTTCAAATGCATATTTTTCAGCATTTGCAAGTCAAGCTGTAAGTCGATCGATATCAATCAACGTAAACTTAATTAAAAAGAGATAAACAAGAAAAGTAAATATGTGAATCACGCTGACTTATCATCGAAAGTAGGCGAATAACAATAATATTTTGTGGAATGTAACTGTCTGATAAGCAGGCACAGAAAGCAATCGATTGCCAACTTGATGATTGCCTTTTGCATAATTAATTGAAAAGCGTTACAATAAATTCATTTCAAGATAGTTTCAAGTGTGCTCAACTGTTTAACAGAGGCACGTGTGTGCGAGTGTGTGCAGTGTACATATGTATATATGTATGTGTGTATCATCACACTTACCGCCTCCAAGTCAAAATCTTCCGGTATGTTAACCTCTGGACACTGGCCAGGGAAGGGCACCTGTGCTGTCACGAGGACTGCATTGACAGCCACAAAAGCAAGCAGCCAATATGACAAGCTGCAATCAAGAATAACAGATCAAGAGTCAAAGGAATATATATATATATATATAACAAATAAATATATTAAATGATATAGAATAGAGTATATGTAGATTAATATTTACCTGATAGATTTTTGCATTGTAACTGAAAACACTTGTTTAAATTGACTTTATAGCAGTCTATGAGAAGGGGTTAGAATATTATTCGCTCGTTGTATTCTCTGTTAGCTCGTTCGCTGAACACTGAAAATTCATGCGGCTGCAGTGCATCATTTATAGATTCATCTTTCGAAGCTTTTTTTGTTTTGTTCTGTTTGCTGATTGCTGAGCTCTTCTTCTAGCTGCCTGGCTTCTCAAAGCTTTTGGCTACTGCGACGGCGCTGCTTCGCTGTTGTTGTTGTTGTTGTTGTTGATGTTGGTGTAAACAAATGAAAAGTGAAATTCTGACGATCCAAACGGAAGGGCTCAAAGCTAACGTGTGCTGCGGGGACAACAGGTGGGAGCTGTCAATGCTCTGCTTACATTTCATTGCGCAGCACGCGACGCTTTTACTCGCCTTATCGCCAGCGGCATTATAAATTGAATCAACAGCAATAATCATAATAATAATAAATGTATCAAGTGCAGCTCAATTAGATTACAATTCCCATACATATATTATATGCATGTGACACATACATACGATTAAATCTCTGCTGTTATATGACCGTCAAAAAGTCTCTAAACTTTAAAGAAATGCATTTCAATGAAAGTTTATACTATACTCAAGCAAGGAAATTTACTTAATAAATTGTTTATTTGTTCACTGAACTTTACAATTTTTAATGAAAGTTCATTTTAGCTGAATTGAACTGTAAATGGATTGTTGTGCGATATTCCAAAATTGCAGTTCAGAAAATTTTGGGAACAAATGAAATATATAATCAATTAAATATTAGTCATATATTGCATATTGTCTTAAATTATTAAAATCATAATTAAAATACATATTATTATTTTTGAATTTATTAAATAATAGATATATATTTTTATAATTATATATAAATTATTATTATATTTTTTTTTCAATTTTTTACTAATTTAAAAATTTGAAAAATTATTATCGTAGTTATTTCTACGATTAATAAATTATTTTTCATATTTTTGTCATTTAAAAATTAGAAAAATCATTAGTCATAGTTACTGACTGAATATTGAATTTTTAATTAAATCAATTTTTTTTCTATTTCTTTTTTTTTATAATTTAAGTATTTGAAAAATCATAGTCATAGTTACTCGCTAAAGTTTTCTAAGGCTATCAACCTTTGCTACACACGCAAACAATATTATTAAAACAAACAAAAAACAATAACAACAACAAGAAGTACATTAGAATTATCTCCCATCACACTCTTCAATTAATATCCACACAGTGCAAAGCTTTTGCTCGCATGTGGACTGCATTTGCAGCGCCATCTACCGGCAGTGCATACTCGCCGTGCGCAGTGGCGCCATCTATGCGGTGCTTTGTGCTACTGGCTACTGCAGCACTACAATCATGAGTGAAATCCTTAATAGAGCCAGCTTGTGGTCGTCTTGGTCATTATTTATGGAAATCTCTGGCACAAACACACACCTGCACAGACGCACACACACACACACACATGAGCACGGGGGCAAATTGTTGTGCTGCGGTTATTTAAAAGAGAGAAGAAAAAAATTATTTTCGTATTATTAAATTAATTAAATGTAAGCCACAAATTGAGTTTAATGTACAAAAATGCGCCCATGGCAAAGGACGAAACGCTTTACAAGGCATTCACATATGGCCTGGGCCAAAGGGCTTACACACATATTTATTTAAGTGGGGTGTTCGAAGAGTTGCATTGCAGGTGATATTGTATTAGATGCATATACAATAAAGAATGCAAGTATTTAATAGTAATTATGATAAAGTAGGAAAACTCAAAATGAACAACATTTTTATAAATTATTACTTATAGTATGAACATAATTCTTATATAGATATAAAAAAAACATATTTAACAAAAATATAAAATAAAGATTTTAATTTAGTAATTTATATTAATAAAACTTTAGTTTTTTAAATTTTTGAAAAAAGATAAAAATAAAACATTAAAAGACGACTAAAAAATCTAAACATAAATTAAGAATAAAATAAAAGGAAAATATTTTTGAAATTTATAAATAATAATCATTATGTTTAAATATTAAAAAAAATATATATACATATATGATTTTTTTATTTTTATATATATATTTTTTTATATATAATTTTTTTTAACTTCTAAGTAAATAAAATTTCAAGTTAAAATTAAATGTTAAACATGCTCTTATTATTACTGCAGTTATATTTAAATATTTCGTTAATTAATCCTTACAAATTTACGAACAACTCTCGCATATTAAATAAACAGACCATCATCATTGCATGTGTGTGGATAGATCTGAATGGCCTGCCAACTATTTTCGAATGAAAATTTATGATGCTCTCCAGTGCTGAGCCATTGCGACAAATGAAAGGATCCATGAAATGGACAAGCCAAAGGCGAAGGGTAAGTCCGCGAGGGGAGTGGATGAAGGGGGCGTAGCAGGTGGCGTAGCAGGAGCAGAATCAAATGGGTTGGCTGATCTGCTTGGATGGCTGGCTGGTTGGCTGGTTGCTTGGATTTGGCGCTGTTGTGTTGCTGCATGCAGTAATTAAATTTAAAATATGTACAACGGATGTTTGAGTTTTGAAACAGGTGCCGAAGCGCCTGACGGGAACAACGGCACGGTTGCGGATGTCGGTGCGGATGCGGATGCGAATAATTTTATCAAAGGCAACCGACACGCAGCGGCGCCTAGCGAGTTGCCATAAGCCGAACAAGTGGGCAGCTGGCATAGCTGCAGCTTTGCCATATGCAAAAGCACGCAAACACACACACACACACACACACGCACACACACACGCACACACACACAGTCACGCACACACAATTCAATCATTTTGGATGCATTTTAAGTGTATTTTGCGGTTATGCGCTTTATGGGCATTTTGTGCCATGTAATTTGATTTATATGCTCTCACTCACTCTCACTCTGTTTTATGACTCCTCTCTCTCTCTCTCTCTCTCTCTCTCTCTCTCTCTCTCTCTCTATCTCACTTTATCTTACTTTGATTAAAAAGAAATCAGAGTGCTGTCCACCGGATGCGTGTATATCATTTAATTGGCAGCCATTTTATATGTTGCTAACCAATTGAATTAAATTTGTTGATTGTTATGCAGCTGCTGCTTAATAAGAATGCTGCAGCATGCAACAGTTGAGTTGACAATTAAGGCAGCAGGATTAAGCCAACTAAGCAAGTACTAAGTGGCAAAGAGCAAGCGAGAGCGAGAGAGAGAGAGAGAGAGAGAGAGAGTATGCCGTTTACTGTATAATGACCTTTCACCCAATTCCTTTGGGCTTAGCTGCGAAATGTCCTGAGCCTGGGAATGACACAACATGACGCAATATTAGCTTAGCACTAAGCACACACACACACACACACACACACACACACACACGCACTTACACTGAGCCGTTCGTAACGTCAATGCGCTTTTGCTTGCTTTTGTCACAGCGACTTTGCAAGGATTCGCATCAACTGTGAGAAGCTTATAAAATGCAAATGAAATTCCATTGAATTGCAATGAATTAAATTGAAGTAAATTTAGACACTCATTTAATATGATTTATCAAATAATTATGGAATTTATATTTAATGCAGTTTAATTACATGCATAAGGCACTGAAGTCTTCAGAAAAGTATTTGATTTACACTTTCGAACTCAACGCCATCAGCTAATGTTTCGAATGCGTATTATTAATATTATTTAGTCAATTTTAATGAAATTTAAATTGGACAGCACAAACATTATTATTATTAGTATTTTTTTTTATTTAATTTAATCCTTAAATATCATGTATCAAAAATAAAATTCCCGCTTCTCATGCAATGCAACTGAATTGAATTCTTACACATTTGCATAATTGAAGAATTATTTTATTTGCTTTAATTACAAATGTTATATTTGCTCTAAACAAAGTACAAAATTCATATATTTAATTTCCAACAATTTTCTTTGATTACAAAATCAATAAAGAAATGCAAACTGAAACAACTCGTCCCTTAAGCTTGCATCAAAAACTGATTTATTATATTTGACTTCCCAACAATCCAAGTTCAAGAACAAAAATAATTCTGTTATTGATGCTATAAATACGAAATACATAATTTATTTAGCACCTTGTTGTCCTTGGTGTTTTGGGCATCAGCTGAACTTTCACTCAGTTTCTTCTTCGAGTTGGGGAGTTCTTAGAGGCAGACAACAAAGGCCAAAGTGCGGAGCCTGAAAAGTATTTTGATTTGTGCAATGCACAAAAGTATTGTCGTTTGGCTCCGCCACTGGCGGCAATTTCTTAAATTTTTTATAGCGCATAACCTGTCTGGCACACATGCGCCGCTCCACTCGCCCGCCCGCAGCGCTTGGTTGCCAGTGCGCTGTTTGTTGTAAGGCTCAAAGTTAGAGCAAGGACTAAGGACTAAGGATGTCGTCGCTATCGTTGGCTACGCTTATTGCATTATGCCAGCGACTCAGTTGGCGTGCGTGCACAGCCAGAGAGCAGGCCTGGGGGTGGGCGTGACTGGCAGGAAGCGGCTCAGGATATATCCTCAGCCAAGTGCAGCTGATGCCATTTTTGGCCCGTGGCAGTCGCGAGCTGTTTGCTCTTGTTGGTTATGGCGTGCTAAGAAGAAAAACTCAACGCGAGAAAAGCACATGAAACGACCAGCATTAGTTGGAGCATGACTTACAAATACTCTAACTAATTGAAGGTAGTTAGCTTCAGTTGATAGACAGGATTCCAGCAATGAAAGCTCACTGTTAGACAGAATGCTAGGAATTGGAGCTTCACTGAAACTTATTATTATGATCAAAGCTTTAAGTAAGCTTTGAAGCTTTTTGTTAATGAGCGCTTTAATGCGCTTTAAAAAGCTTTCGAAACGTTGTTTCAAGCTTGTCTTTGAAGCTATTACACTAATAAGAATTGATATAAAGCTTCAATGTGCATTAAAATTTTTAGTGTGGAGCCACATTGAATTCTAGAGAACTTTAGCTAATCAATTGAATTACGATATATTTTTTATAATATTTCTTACTTCTTTTTATCTTAAGACGTATAAAATATATTTCTAGTATTTTCAATATTTTCTCTTGAGCTCCAATCGAGTAGCCAAATGTGCTAAGCTCCACATGGAAATGCTCTTATAAATATAAGAATTGGCACAGCTTCTGTTACGCATCCCCTAACTATCCCATCAACATTTCCTGCATTCAGCCATGTCCTCAACTCACAGCTATCCCTCTCTATCACTCCCTCTCTCTCTGTCTCATCCACCCCCCGTTGGCTGGCAAGAAATGTTAATACCAAAAACGAACCATTTGCCGCAATGAAAATCGCGTAAATTTCATACTGATTGTAAGTGTCGCCGTTTTGGTTGACGTTGTCGCAGCTCAAGCAGCAGATGAAGACGTTCTTTAGAAGGGGCGCGAGAGGAGAGAGAGAGAGAAGGAAAGGGAACTCCTCACTGTTGCCGTCTGTTTGTCTAGCTGCCTCCTGTTTTCGCAGTGTTCGCCTGTCGCCTGCAGATTGTCAGCATTGTCACAATTGCAATTTTTCGTTTGGCGCTGATTTGCTTGCCATTTTGTGGCATTTGCCATAAGCGTCTGTGCGGCCATAACCATATCGAGTGAAAGCTAAGGACCTTAGCCAAAATGCCCTTCGATTGCATTAATAGCTGAGCAGGGCAGAGCCAAGCACAGCGATGTGCGTCCAGTGCCAGCTGCAAATATCTCAAATGAGAAAACTTTTCCACTGCTGCCAAACAAACATTTTCCACTATGTCGTTTAGTTGTTGTGCGTGTTTGAGTGTGAGTGTCACACACACACACACACACACACACATTGTAAGCGTGTGTAACCAGCTGGAAAGTGATACTTAAATTAGTCCACAAATAGTTCCTATATATATATATATATATATATATATATATATATATATATATATATATATATATATCTGTGCAAACTTTTGAGAACTTTTGCACTGAAAGAGAATCGCTTTGAATATGAATAAAAGAAAGGTTACGCAGCAGAGCCAAGAGAAACTAGAAACTATTTAAATGTTATTTTGCAATATGTTTGCTATGATTCAATCAGGTAATAAAGCTGAAAATAGTTGTAAACATGGTAGACAAATAAAGATCGAGTGATTCATGGCAAGAGAGCTTGAGGAATTCGAGTGAGTTGGAACTTTAGTGACAGTTAAAAGGTATAAGATCAAGAAGAGAGAGAGAGACAACTATAGCTGTCGCTGAATTCACATAATATCTATGATATCGATAAACGAAAAGAGTGTAACTATACAGAGGAAAGTAGATAAGAGATTTGACCTAAGACTGTCGAATAAGAAAAAATATTCCAGCGAAGCAAATGAGTACTGGAATTTATAACATGGAGTATGTGCGTTTCATCATATATAATAATTTTATTTATTATTTTTATTTATTTTTTATTATATTATTTTAAAAACTTTTTATATTATAGTATTTTATTGACATATATGAACTATTTTAAAAAAATTTTTAATAATATTCAATTCAAATAAATTCAATTTATAACTTTAAAAGTTTTGCATGACAAAAATCGATTAAATAACTCAAAATGCTTGAGTGAGTTTTTTTTATAAAAATATATGTGTGCAAGAGATATAGTATAGATTAGTACACATGAACAACACCTACTTTAAAAAAAAAAAATGACTATAGATGATATATGAAGCATGACAAACCGAATCGACTGAGTTTTGGCAATTTCAATTGTTGCCTTGGCAACAGTTATATCTGAATTTGAATGTTGTATAAGAATATGTAATTATAAGTTATAAGAGCAGCACTTGAATTGGAGTTGTTAGAGCTAGAATTTCGACACTCTATAATGATAAAGATTGAACTGCGACCCTCGACTCAGTAAGATCAAGAATGAAGAGGAAATTAAACGAATGATGAGGTAAAAATTTCCTTATAAATATATGTAAATCTTTTGTGGCTCTGCATCTAATGAATGGGTATTGAGTCCAAGAGATAGATTCTGAAGCTAAGGTCTTTACAGCAGCAGCAGCTGCTGCTGAATATGGAGAATAGATAGCCTTAAAAATGAATGATAAATAAAAATTGTTAATTCAGGTAATTTGCAACAAAATTACTAAAATAAGCAAACAAAGAGAACAACTAGTCTCATATATCTTCACAGCATTCCATCAAGTGGAAGACAAATATTAGCCCATATGAACTTGCTGCTCGACTAAATCTCACTGAAATGATAAATACATTTTGTGCCTATAGAGAACAAAAAATGAGCATGGAGAGCACGTCTGTTGTGCCAGCCCATGCAATATTATTAATATATAACTTATATAACTTAATTTTGTACATTGATTTACGTTTATAGAGAGAGAGGGAGAGACACAGAGAGAGAGAGTGAGAAACTTGTCTTGAGCGACATCTGAGCTGTGATTAAAAAATAATTTGAGAGAAAAATGCGAGTCGAAATGAAAATCAAGCGAGCACGTCTCCGATTTGCAGTGAGGCAGTGAGAGGGCGGCCACGGGGGCGGGGCAAGTCAAAAGAAACATTTGTCAGACATCGAGGAAGACTGATGGCGTTTTTGATGGCCGAGAATCAAGTTTGTTTTTACGTGACAGAAACAGGAATAGGAATAGGAATAGGAATAGGAATAGGAGCAGGAATACGGATAGATGCTGGGAGCAGTGGCAGTATCTGGACTTGGACGTGGCATCGCTGCTGTGTGGGAATTTGGCAGCGGATATCAAAGGTCGCAGCTGCTGCAAATGGCTGGTGCTTGGGCGAAATGAGCGCCAGCCACGCTATGAGAAATCGCTCGTCATTATTGACGCTTGCGAAAATTCGCTAGAATCAACACACACACACACACTCACACTCTACCTCCCCTTTCTCATCTCCTGCCCCCACTGGCTGAGGCCATAAATTATGCCACTTTCTGCGTATGGCCTGCCGCACGAATATATGTATATAGACATCTGTAGCTGTGAAAAATCGTGCCCCAAAAACTTTCGACTCGAACTGTTGCCAACTTATTGAAAATCACTTAGACACACATGTGACGCCCGAGCCGGGGTCCCGGGCCAATGCGTTACGTGAGTGCAAAACTGAAACTCCTTCTCTCCTCCCACTCACTCTCTCTCTCTCTCTCTCTCTCTCTCTCTCTCTCTTTCTCTGCCCACTTTGTATAATTTATGTTTGAGCATTAGAATTTATTTGTGCACCCCTACCGCCGACACAGAGCCGAGCTAATCTTATGCGAGCCAACTGCCCTGACATGGGCATGACAGGCGTGGCTAAACTGTGACCAGTCAAAGCGATTTCAATTGTTTAAGGCAAATTACTTGAGCAGGGATTTCAAAGGCAAGCGGGAGAGGGTAAAGATGAAGTACATATATACTTTTTCTAAGTGAATTTTCGTTGTTTTTTTCTTATTTTAAATATAAAAAAAAAACTGTTTCATATTATTAAAAAAAAAAAAATTGTTGATAAATGTGTGTTATTAAATTGTTTTCCACCAAAAAATATAACATTGATAAAAATACTATAATTTATCATATTTATTCTCTATCAAAGTCGCTCATTAGGCCTGTACGCATAGTTTTTCTGGCAAGTGTATGTCAACTCTTTATGAATAGCATTAAATGTTAGTATTTATTTAAATAATATATTAAAGAATATATAGAATATAAAACATATAAATGTTTTTCTTCTAATGATTTTTAAGTTCTTCAATCAGTCAGTCAAAGACATGAGCCGAGTATGAAATGAAGCTGAAACGGGCCAGCTACTCATGACGATTCATATTTCTATTCGAATAAACATATATTATCATTCAGCTATTCTAAGAATCGCTGAAATCTTCATCACGTATCTGGGTGAGTTATGCTTAGGGCTTAACTGATACTTTCTCACCTTTTCAGCTGCTCAATTTACTCTTCCCTTCGCTGTGCAGTGATGAGAGCTTAGCCGACTGTCTCAGGCTACCCACAGCTATCATGCATCTATGCCACTTACAGACAAGTGAAAGAAACGCAAAAAAAAAGAGAGAGAGAGAGAGAGAGAGAGAGAAAAACTTAATATGTCCATTCTGTCTGCTAAATGTCAACCGGATATAGCATTCTAATCCACAATCACAACTCAAACATTGCTTTAAAATCCGTTTAAGCGACGTCCTGTGTGAGAGCAGGAGGAGCTGATGTCCGGGCAGCTGTCGCGGCTGGCTGCACTTGATAAACGAGCTGGCCCCTTTTTGGCAAGAACAAACGGGTTCCCAGGTCCAAGGCTCGAGGCTCAGAAGCAAAACCCCAAAACTAAGCCTAAGCACTGTCAAGCTCGGACATTCTAAGGCTGCTAATAGACACAGCGAGCGAGCGTCAGCGACGGCAGCAGCAGCCAGCGACGACATATTCGTAATTTATGGCCACAGCCGGGGCAACGCGCTCAATGTTATCTTCGCACTGTAAAGGACGAGCGACCAGGACGACGCACACATATCTCAGCGTATATCGGGTGGACAGAGTCTGGCCTGGCCTCGCCTCGCCTCGCCTCGTCTCGGCGTCCTGCTAACAACATTCACGCACTGCTTTTGTGGCTGTCAGTGGTCGTGGTCTGTAATTGTTTTCCTAATGGCACGGCCACCCCAAACATTGACCGCACTTAAGTTGTCATACGAGTATGTGCTGTACAAATTTATGAGCTACACGGCCCCGAACTGGACGGCTTGTATGCTGAAAACAGCTCAATACAGTACAGGAATGCAGAAAGCGGCTTAAAGATGCTTACTTACCAAGCCCAAAGAGTTTACACTCAATAGAACTTTGACTGAAGCTCTATTGACAATTGAGTTTTTGAGTGGGCAGAATCAAAACTGATGTGAAATGATTTGAGTCTGCAGCAAATGGCTAAACTTATTAAATACTTTTACACTTCAATGTTATCGATAACTTATACTGTTGCTGAAATATAGTTATCGAAAATGGCAACACTCGTGCTGGGTCACTAACACGATTGAGTAACACTAGGTTATGCAAAGCGCTCTGTTAAATTAACAGTGAAACGTCACAGGGGATCTGACGCGCTTAAGTTTGTATGAAAATTAGTCAATTTTGGCACTGTTAACTATCTTAAAACTAGTAGACTAAATTAAGGCTATTCAAGTTGCAAATTATGAGTTCTATATAGATTCATGAATCTGACAATATAAGGGTTTTTGAAAATTTGTGTATTCTAAGCCGTTTTCTAGGCAGTTATTGCTGAAGGTAATTTGATTACCCGCCAAAGGAAGTGCTTTTGCTGCTGCCAAAAGGCCTCACAGTTTCTTCCATTATCTAATAAGTTTTCTTAGTTTAAGTAAATAAAAGTAACGATTGATCATTTTTATGGTTCTTACTATTCGAATTCGTTGCAAAACAACTTATTTTGGTTACTTAAGAGCACACAGTGGGTCACTAATTGCTTGGCTTTTATCACTAACCATACAGCATATGGTTAGTGCTAGAATGAATAGATCTATACCTACATACATCGTATTTCAATTGCCTGAATGACATACGTACCTAACTTTTATAGATGGAATTGTTAACAATTTCGATCCATTGTACATTACATAAATATATAGTCAGCTCTGTTGACGCAATTTCATACTCGCTGTTGCCACAAACAGTGTTGTAAAACGTGCATAAAAACTAATTTTTATGACATGCTCAAGCTGCTTTAGCTTTTATAAAAAATTTCATTTATATATTTTATATTACTCTTTTCTTTTAGCCCTTTCTCCTGCACCTCAATTCGCATTGATATTTGCTTTCGATAACTTTGTCTAAGCAGTGCTGTAAAATTTGCATAAAAACTACTTTTTATTTGTGCTTAAATGCTCAACCCTTGCCTTGACAGCTTTTTGCTATTTCTAGTCATTTCGAAATGACTTTTGAATCTCTTAATATGTTATTTTTGTCTCCCTCTCCAGCTTATTCTAATGCCATTAAAGACTAAGCCATTTTGGCCAAAAATGAATTTATGTAAAAAGGTTTTGGTACGCAATGCAAACATGAATCCACAATAGCGAAAGCAAATCCTTTGGCCAGGCAGCAGCAGCATCAAGGAGAGCAACTCAATTAGTTGCACGCATCCATTAGATATTCCAGGCACAGTTGCAGAACGATTGCAAAGCCATAAAATAGCCAAAGGCCGCATTGAAAAGACCAAAAGAAGATTATTTTTGGGCCAGCCAAAAAACAAAATGAGACCAAAGATGTCACGCAGCGGGTTGCCCCAGGGATTTGCCATAGCACAGCAATATATATGTGTATATATAATGCAAATATATATATATGACATTTTGTTATGAATACTAATCTGTGAGGGGGACTTTAAAGGGCCGAGACTAACACACTTTGCATAACTTGGACAATAGTGCGAAATGTTATGAATTCTTGACAAGTTTTCTAGAAATGAGAAATATGAGCAAAACTTGTTGATTTAGCGTAGATATGGTATGTGAATATTAAATTAAATTATAGGGCTTTAAGCGTCTGAAAGTGGGTTAAATTTAGATATATTTCAAGAGAACATTTACGAGAGAGTTGTTGAGAGTTGATATTGATTAAATCCCGAGATAATTTGCAGTTATATAGATTCAGTTTTTATAGATTCTCTACAAATTCTTTTATTAAATGAGAATTGAAATCTAAAATTTTTGTTTTAAATATATCTAGATATATTCAACACATTTTTAGATACGCGATATTTTGCTGCGATATCCCACTTAGGAACTTCGAGAATCTTCAGGCTACTCCAAAGCACATAGAGAAAACTTGTTACTTTTTGGGAGAGGATTCGGCCTTGCGGCACAGATTGACTAGTTGATCCGGCAACGGCTTGCCCGAGAGACTCTTCACGCCCAAGGGCTGCAGCTTCTTCAACAGATTTTGAACGCACTGATGCTGATAGGTGGAGCCAGCGCCCCCCTGGCCATTATAGATCTTGTCATCCACATAGAGTATATCGATGCCCTCGTTCATGATGCGCACGTGATAGTGATGGTTGCTAGGGAAGAAGTTGAGCTCGGTGCCCAGCTCCTTGGTGATCAGCGTGTTCACCTCATAGATCTTGACCAGAAACACGACAATCTCCGAAGTGCTGTACAAAGTCTGTCCAGCTGGCAGCACAGTGATCTCGATCACGCAACGTTCGCAGCAGATGAGCTCCGGCTCATACGGTTCTAGAGCATGAAAAGTCAGCAGCGTGGAGTCGGGCTAAAAGAATGAAACGTTTCAGAAAATCTGGACATACGATACTGAAACACTGAAACACCTTAAAGCGCTTGCGATAGGTATCCAACAGCTCCTCGGTGCTATAGATAGTGCCATGCCAGCGATCCGGTATAAAGACCTCTTTTTCGGCCGATGTCAGCAGCATGACGCCATGCTGAAAACCGAATGAGTTTGCAAAAATGAAAGGACTTACATGTGACTGTGGAGCTTACCAAGTGATACGGATACTCGTGCACATTCTCTGGAGTCACCTCCTTGGGGGCACCAAATGCATCGAGAAACATGTTGAATTCTATGAAAATCAAGTGATATATAATTGCTTATTAAAACTTGAGTTTGCAGCTTCGAAATCCAATCGAAAAGAATCAAATGTGCGTTGGCAGCTTTGACAGTGCGAAAAGTTAGTGATGGCAGTTGCAAGATCCAGCTATCGTTGCAAAGATCTATCGATAGTTGTTGAAATGTGAATTGTGTTTGTCAATATAACTTGAAATTTCTAGAAAAATAATCAATAAGAAAATGTTTTAATTATTCAATTCGATATTAGCTGTAGGAGTTGGAGCTGCCAGACTAACGAGAGTGCCTAACTGAGTGCCTTTGCAATCAGAGCTGCCAGACTTGCTACGGCCAGAAAGTGCGGCCAAATTGTGAAAACAATGCTGCCAAGCCTCTAGCAGAGCAAAAGCTGTCAAATTGCCCAAGTCATATGTGAAATTATGTAAAAATTAATAATAAAAATAAATGTATATAATAAAATTTAAAAAATTGTTGAATAACTTTTATTTTAATTTTTATTATTTTGTATTCTATCTACCAATATATATATGCAGAAATATGTATAAAATATTTAATAAATATTTAAAATAAATACATATTTCTTAGATAATTAATTCTAAATAAGTCTAAATGGTCATGCAATAATATTTTTTGTAACATGTTTAACAATCAAACTATGGCAACAGCTTTTAGCTCTCAAGAGTTGTCGAGCCTTTGTAATACTTTAATAGGCTTATTAAATTTCAATCCTTTTACTATGGAAATCATTTTGATAAAAAAAACATGTACTTAGATGGCGCACTTTATTTAAAGATGTAGTTACATAGAAACCCAACTCAAATATAGGTTCAATACTTCACTTGGCACTCTTTGAGATACCTTACCCAAACCAGCTAGACAGGCAGCAATAATAGCCGTAGACATGGACATTCTGTTTAACATGATAATATTTGTTCTATGCACAGCTCTGTCTGCCACCTGTTGCCCACCTGTGCAGTAATTGATGTAAAGTCTGTCGACATTGTGAAGTGTCACAGCCGCTGCCTTTTGCAATTGCAATCGTTGTTGCTGTCGTTCGAGTTGAGTGCTTTGTTGATCCTTTTTTCATTTTGCACTCCAGCTTCAACGGCACTCGAAGCTGCGCAAAAAAAGAAATGCATGGAAAAATAAGCTTTTTATGTGGAAACCGTGCAGCTGTCTAGCTAGTCGAGGCCTATTGGCCTCCGACCCAGCCCCAAATAGCATTTGAACTTATGTATAAGCACTTGGCTAAATGATAAATAGCATACGAGTTAAAGAGGCCATATAGGGCACACACACACACACCTTGGCGCATGGATAACGAGAGGCAGATCCTTCTCGAGCTAAGCCTGAATGTAATGAAAATGAGATGAAAATTATTGCACCGTAAATCAGCTGCGTCCTGGGCGCCCAGCTGCGCTCGCTGCTGCTATTCGAGCTAAACGTTTGAAACTGCTTAATTTGGCTTTCATTGCGTCTTTTCTTTTCCCTTTTGCCATTTCGCTATTTTGTTTTTTTCTGCCTTCTTTGCCTGACATGAATTATTTAACGATCTCCAGCTGCGCTGATGCGATTTCGCAAGCATGGCTCTAAATTAAAGCTATAACAAGCTTAATGCACGCCAAAACCACAAAACGGAAGACGGACCGAACCAAAGCCAAAAACTTCATTTAATGCTACAATGCTGGCCAAACAATAAGCGAACCCCAAACTCAACTCAACTCTACTCTATGTAGCCATAGACACACTCACAAATACACATGCATGCATACATAGCTATGTATGTATGGAGCTTTGGCTCTGCTTCATGTGGGGACTTAACTCTTTGTGTGTGTGTGTGTGTGTAGCAACGAAAAACATCGCTGTCGACTTTCCAATTTCAAGTGAAAAATCCCGCGAATGAACATGTAAACAACAATGCCACGATAGGTGGGCAAAGGCCAAAAAAAAAACAACATGAAAACAAAGGCACGAGCAGCAGAGACGACTAAGATTGATTCAAGGCATGAAATAGGCGACTAACAAATGCACTAGTAATTAGATAATAAAGCAATTAAAATAATTAAAATTAACTGAAAGGCAAAAATAATATAGAAATATTATTTATTAAAGCTTGGCTTATAAAATATCAAAGCTAGGCAGAATCAACAGCAATGCCCAGAGATTATTCTTGTAACTTTTCGTTGACACATGCCTAAGCTGTTCTACTTTGTAGCTAATATATCCGGCTAGATATACTCTGCACTCAGCATCAGTTCGGCAAATCCGGCCGAAAACTACTGACAGACACCGCTGGGCGCATTCAATGCCAACGCTTGCTTCCTGTATCTGCAGCTGCAAGTGCATATGTATCTGTATCTGTATCTGTATCTGTATCTGTATCCGTTGCAGTCGCTCGAGCTGTGGCGTGCATGAAAAATGTGCAGTGAACGTTTGAACGCAGAAGGAAATCCTAAAAGCAAATAAAATGCTGTTGAAACCCTCTTGAAATATTTTTGGCAATGAAAATAAGCAAAAGGAGTTAAGCGCAGACATAATAAATAGAATGAAACTAAACTCGCGCATCGAGCAACTGCTGCAACACATTTGCAACATTGCGTGGCACAACACAAACAACAACAACAACAACAACAACAACAACAGCAGCAGCCGAGGCAAAGCAAAAGTGCAAGCCAAGCTCAGCTGCTGCTTTTAATCCCTGGAAATTTGTATAAAAACCCGAAAATCCGCTGCGTCGTTTCGTGTCCTTCGTAAGGCTGATGAATGACATCGTTCTCGCTTGTCTCTGCTGTGCAAATTATAAAAGCAATTTGCATTATGTGGGTCGCCGTTGTCCCGGCTTAGATATACATAAAGCCACGAGGTATACTAACCCCCCCCCCTCCACCCACCCCTCACACCCACACAATGCCCACCCGCCAAATTATTCACGCTCAGGCATTGTTTGCGAGTCGTTAGCTGCTGGCTTTGGCCGTAAATTAGCTTTGCACTGCAAGACTTTGATTTGTGCTGCCAGAACTCATATTCAAATTATCTTTGGTGTTGTTTGAAAATGTTGTGAATAGGAAATTATAAAATAGTGCATTAATATTTATATGCATGTAACTAATTTAAGCGGATATATATACAAAATAAAGGTATTATTATATATTGTAATTAAAACATAATAATAATTATTAATTTTTAAAATAATTATAAATAGTATATACAGCATATTCTTGCTAAAACTGTAAAGAAAGGTATATGGAAAACATTTTTCAAAATAAAGTTTATATTGATATAAATTAAAAAAAAAAATAAATAAATAAATAATAATATAAAATAAACTTATAAGAAAAATCCTAAAATTATCTAAAAAAAAAAAAAACATAAGAAAAATTAAAAAAAAAAAAAATAAAAATAAAAATAATAATAATAATAATAATAATAATCGATACATAATTTTAAAATAACTTAACATTAAAAATAAGTTATTATGTTAAGATTAAAAATTTTTTTAAACATAATTGTGTTTAGCAAAACTAAGGAAAACTAAAAAAAAAAAAAGAAATAAAAGTAAAAAAACCTATATAAAAAAACTTTTTGCAGAATCAATTTATAAAAAAAAAAATAAATCATGAGAATGTTCATAGAACTTTCTCAAAGCAAATTAGCTTTAGCAAAATAATCTTAGTTAGAAGAAAATAACTCTGAACTAAAAAAAAAAAAGTTATAAGGTGTAAGTTCAGCAATTTCATAAAATTAACTCTTAATTAAGCACATCGTGATAAAAGCTCCAATAAATTAAATGACCTTTTAGAAAAAAAGAAATGCATTAAGCAAACCCTAAAGTCATCTAATTTGCTTTCATTTCAATCAACTAATTGCCATTGAAATGGAGAAACAACAAATATGCGAACGGCACTTGCAACGACTCATTTTGATTAAACTATGACTCAATCGGCTGTTAGCGGATGCCACCCCATTGGATGATGAACGGGTGGTCCACGCATAATTGCGAAAACATAAATAAATTGACGGTTGTATACAGGGTTTAAAGCATAATAAATTTTTTGAATGCGCCATTAGCATGATTTATGCCTATTTAATTTTTCATAACAATGCAAGCGAGCGCACAGCAAGGATAATGGACAAGGACAATGAGAGCAACTACACATAATGTGACAACAGGCGCAGCATTAGCGCCGCCCGCACAAAAGGACCTGCACAGAGCACGCAGGACGAACTGCTGGACCACCATAAAGAAGAGTGCATAAAAAATGTGATCCGCCCGAGGGAAGGAGGCGGCAAAGGGACATAATTGAATAGTAAAAGCGCGCACTGAAAATTAACCACCACAAATGACGCAAATAATGTTAAAATGTCAGCCATGAAGTAGTCAGAGGGGTTGGGCAAAGGCGGGGCAACTAGTTAACGGGCTGCAGGGGGATGCGTTGGAGTAGACCGCATGTACGGACGATTAAATTTCATTGAAATTGAATTACATTAAAAAGTGCAAAAGGCGAAAAAGCAGCACAAAAGCACACGCTGAAACTGGACTTGAAATGCGACAACATCCGCAACAGCAACAACAACAAGAGCAACAAGAACAAACCGAAACAACAAAAGCGAAACAACTACTCGGCCAACCCCCTCGAGCAGGACAATAGTGCGCAAATTAACTTACAAAAGCGAAATAAAAATCGCTTATGCGACCATTTTTAACAGCGACTACAAACTGATATATGTTCGCATACTCAGTGCCATGTGATTGAATGGGGTATATTGGTATATTCTCATAACATGTGAGTTGATTTAATGTTATGTATATGGTTAAACAACTAAAAATATTAAACTAAATTAATATGAATAGATTCCTGTTAATTCAATATTTTAAGGAAAAATAAAAAAATAGTTTTTTTTAATAATTGTTTATGAAAAATTTGATGTTATTCAATTATTATTATTATTTTTATTTATTTTTAAATTATATTAAATTTGTTTGTATAATTTTTTAATTTATTTATTTATATATTTTTTGTTGTTATTCATTTATTTTTTAAAAATTTATTTATATTTTATTTTTATTTATTTATTTTATTATTATTATTATTATTTAAATTTATTTTTATTTATATTTAAATTTCTTATTTATTTATATAGTTTTTTATTGCTATTAATTTATTTTATTTATTAATTTATTAATTAATTAGTTAATTTAATTTTTTTATTATTTTATATTATTTTTTTGTATTTATTTATTATTTTTTATTTTATTTTTTATTGTATTGTATTTTATTTTATTTTTTTATTTTTATTTTTTTTGCATAACACTTACTTATTTTTCTGTTTTTAATGAATGCAAAAGAAAACTACAAATTTATTATTTTTATTTTCTTTATATATGCCAGTAGCCGTTAAGGCTCTTCTACCAATATGTCAATTCATTAGTAAGTATATTATTGATACTTTATATTTATGTATAAACTGAAGATATTAGACACACTTTCTCTTATCTGCTTCTCTTTACATTAAAACTTTAAAAAATTTGATATTAAAATCAGGATTTCTAGCAGATATTGACATGTAAACAAATATATTTAGATATATCTAAATTCTAGGCAGTTAAGAACAAAGTTACGTCTGCAAATTTTGAGATATCTTGACCTGCTAATTCTAAAAATTTAGCTCATATGGTTGTTTGGCTTATTGACCTCATAAAGAGCATCAGTTAATAGACAAGACATTTACCAAGCATTTAAGCTAAGCAAAAGGTATCTGCAGGTCTATACAATACGCGACGTTTGTCTATGTCATCGTCTCTCACTCGCTCCTCTGACGCTCTTTTGCACACTATCTCTCTCTCTCTACTCTGTTGCTGCATTTGTTGCTTTGGTTAAACCGCCATCTGCCGCAATTTGGCTTAATGCTAAACATCCAAGTTACTCCTTTCTACTTTACTGTTGCACACAGATACACAACACAACACACACACACACACACACACACACACACACACACACATACATACACGCAGCACACACATAGCTAGCAGCCACAAGCTCAAACCTTTGGCAAACGTTGCATAGTTTAGGGCGCTTTGTTTATGGCCGCGTCCTTTATCCTTTGGCCTTATCGCATTTGTCGTCACCGCGAAAAGCAGTCGCTTATTAAGTAATTTACGGATTTATTAAAAGTTTTCGCCTTTTGTGCGATGCGCTCCGCTTTGTCTCCACTGTCAGGCATCTAATTGTGCCGTCTAATTACTTGCCTAATTCGTTGAGGTGAAGCGCACAAATGACTTTAGCATTTCAATGGGGCTATCATGCATTAGTTGAATAACTAATTAAAAGATAATTAAGATGTAAATAAATTATACAATAATATTGAGCGCAATATATGATTGATAATTGATAATAAAATTAACTTCATTTTATTGCCTTTTATTTATCTATTTAAAAAAAAATAATAATACTTTAGTTGACATGAACATATAAGTGTATAATAATAAATATATATTTTGATCAAACTTATTTATTTTTATTTTTATTTTTTTTTTATTTAAATATTTTTCTTTTGACCCAAAAAATCCTAAATATATTTACTCGCATCAGCTGCTGCTCTGGCTGTACTTTTGACAGCTAGAAATCAAATAAAAAATTCAGCGAGCAGCAAAATATAAATCAAAACAGAACTCATCATTGCGAATTACATAACTCGTAGTCGGCATACGCACAACATAAATCTACTTGACGCAACGTGCCTCCTACCATGCTTCTCCAAATAGATAACAACAAGAATCCCCCAAACCAAGCAGATTGAGTCCTCAGAGAGTCTGAGTGCGGCGCAGCGGGCGTGCCAGAGCGAGCTAAGATTTATGAAACAGTCAAGTATTTTCTATTTAAGTTAATAACAATCATAATAATGGAACTATGAAAATTGATGCAGCTCTCCCGCTCACTCTCTCACTCCCTCTCTCTCTCTCTATGTTTCTGTTTGGGTGTTGTTGTGTTAAGCTGATGATAGATGATGTGCATATAAGCTCAAATAAACACAAAAATCGCTATTGTCTACAAAATAAGTTGAACATTCTTTGAGGGGGAGTCGCGAAGCGGAATAAAAGAAAAAATATGTGTAACGCCAGCAGGTCGTATACGTAATGTAACATTAGGTGGGCGAAAGTCTTTGCATATTTGAGCAGCTTCTGCATTTGTGACATTCACTTAAAAATTCCATTACAGTAAGCTCCAATAACCACATGAGGAACAGCAGCAGCAGACGCTGCCCTCGAAAAATCTTATTTCAGGCAGCGTTAAGCACACAAATTGCAGTTGACAACAACAGAACTAAGAGCGCATACCTGACACATATACATATATATTTCTATATATATATATATATATTACTTTTGGGGTAGCTCAGCGTTTGTTGGCTACAACTCATTAAATGCTGAAGAGCACTTGAGCAGCTGCTCGAAACAGTTGAAGTTGTATTTTCCTTGCTCCATTGCTCAAAGATGAGTCTCATTTGACCTGCGGCTACACTTAGCGAACACCTCGATGAGCAGTCAAATATTTTGCACAAACTTTGACACATTATTAAGGGAGTGAGAATGCTGCAGAGCAATTGTGCTGGACTAGCATTTGATAGAATTAAATCTTTGGACTTTCAAATTTACAATTTTTGGCTGCATTCATAGCCAAGTTCGTGAAATCTTTACTCTGAAAATCGACTATCGATAATTATCGAAATTAAATACGTGAAACATTGCTTTGTTCTATAAAACTAAATCATTTTTTGAATCACAAGACAATTCAAGATATAAAGTTGTACTAAAAAAACTGTAAATGGTTCGTAGCGTTACTCAAAAATACTTAAAATCGATATATATCGAGGTGCAAAAATGCGGTCTAAGGATATTTATACTGAATCTACATTTTCTACGTTCATACTCTATTCCTCATTCAGTTAACTATTATATTCAAAAATTTCAAATAATAAGGAAAAAGAGAAATACTTGAAATCGATATTTATCGAAATGCCAATCATTGCACTATCAAAATGAGGAATTTACCTACATATGCAACGAAAGCATGAAATTAACTATACTATAATACAAATTCCCTTTTGAGCTGACACTTTACAGGGTATGCATAGCTGAACAACAAATCATGACCAGCGGCACTCCAACTGCTTTGTAATTTTGTAATCAAATTAATGTTGTGTATTTAACAAAGTTTACGCCAAACTTCAAGTAGTCTCCGGCCACTATTGCAGCAGCTCAACCCCGCCACAACCGAAACACAAGTCAACAAAAATAAGGGGGAACACACAACAATGGCCAACAGAATGTGGCCTGCAGCGCCGTGCGAATGAAAAGCGCCAAAGAATTCACTTTCATATTATCGCAAAAGCGAAATCATTCAGACAGACTGTGACCCCTGTCAATAGCAAGTAGCTAGCTGCAAGGCAAACGGCGCCAGGGTTGTCAGCATTCAATGTTTAATCAGCGCAACTCTGAAACTATATATATATATATATGTTTATATATAAACTGTCATTCGCAAATATCGTGTGCACACAAATAGATCTGTTTAAGCACATATGCTCGATGTATGCTTCGAGTGTTTCCCCATTTCAAATGTTTGCTTACGCATCCATTTGGCTGTGCCTGAGTGTGTGGTTGTGTGTGCATGTTTTGGCATGTGATTTGGCCATGTACACTGATTCAATTTAATAGTTTTCATATTTAAAGTGAGCTAGGCTTAAGCAAATTCATGCTAATTGAACTGATAAACAAAAGTTGAAATGATGATGATTCAAATGATGTTGTTGATGTTGCTGAAATTGGGAAAGCTCTACACTCTATAAGACTAAACCTTGATTTTGCCTGTCAGCAGGTTATACTGATAATAAAATTCTAATTCCTAATTCTAATTCTGTTAAATATTCTATTACATATGAATTTAGAACTGATAATCGAACAACTATTCACATTGTCCAAGTATTACCTATGCTTTAGGTTTTTAATTAAAAATGAATATTAATAATAATAATAATAATAATAATAATAATAATAATAATATTAATAATTAAGAGAGATTTCATTCAATATCTTTTCATGTATATCTCATCTGCATCAAAACTCACTCTATCTTAAACATTAACCTTAACTAGCTTATTGAATTATTCAACAAAATTAAAAGAAAATAATATCTTAAATAAATTATTATTAAAAAAAGAAAACTGATTGAATTTCAGTTTGGTATACTTCTGCCTTAAGCTAACTACAAAATCTCGACCAACTTTAAAATCAATATCGATCGCTTTCATTCACGCAGTTTGGCCAAACTTTCAGCTCCTTATACATTTTATAGCTATATACGTAAGCTATCTCGTTGCCGGCTATCGAGAGTCATTGTCTGCTATGCTGCTAACTGTTCAATATGCCAATCAGCACATCATATTGTCAATAACGAGTACCGTAATAGCTTCCAGTCAAAAGCCGATGCAGTTGCCAGTTACCAACATTAAGCGGCTCAGTTTAAATATGCGCAAAGCCTTTAAGCGGTTCTCCGACTCAGACAGTTGATGGCCAAACAATGACAAGCTAAACAACAATAACAGCTACAATAACAACAAACAACTATTTGTCTATGTGTGTGTGAGAAATGGTGTGTGTTTGCGTGCGTGTGTGAATACACATAGGTATGCGATTCAAGGCAATTTCCTTAATGCTATTTGAGGAGCGTCTGGCGTCGTCTAGCAGATGGCCATAATTAACGCACGTTGTCTGTCAGGCATTTTGGTTCAGCAAAGTTCCCTTTATGAACACACACTGAAACTTTGCGACGCATGCACTGAGCACAAATATTGGCAAATTATGTTAAAAGTAGAGTTTTATATGAGAAACGTTGGCTATAAGAAATTAAAAATTATAAATAATACATAAAATATAATAACAATTAAATTAATCTTATAAAGATATTTACTATAAATATTAAAATTATTGTTTCATTTAAACATACGAATAGTATATAAATATTGCTATTATTATTGTATTATGTAAAAAATACACATATTGTTATGCATCATATTTTATAAATATATATAAAGTATATTTATAATAATTTTTATATTTATAATATTTCTATAAAAGTATATTTATAATAAAAAATGAATACAAATATTTTATAATTAATTATGTAAAAACAACAATTTCTATTCACATCTTTTAGTTATGAATTTATCTTAATTTTTTGTTACATTAAAATTTCTACACAAATGTTTTATAAAATATTTGTATAAAATAAAAAAAAAAAAAATAAATAAATAAAAAAAAATCTGTACATGAGTTAAGAAACATTTTATTCAAGCTAAAATTTTTATATTTTTAAAAGCATTATATACAATTTTTGTATATAGTTTTAAAAAACTTTCAATCATTTTAGTAAATATTTTTATTAAGATATCTTTCATTGATGAAAATCAGAAGAAAAAAAAGTTGGAAAGCTGAAAATGTTTTTATTTAAATTTAATAAATATTTTTGTTTCGCTTTCTGGTCATTTTCTGACTCAAATTATAAAAAAATTAAAATATATAATAACAAAAATTATTTACATAAGAAATTAAATTTAAACTTAAGTCTTTTGTTTTTATTTTTTTAAATTATTAAATAATTTGTAAAACGAATTCCCAACAAAATTTTTATTTTTATTAATAATATTTTTTTGGTTTTTTTATTTATTTTTTTTTTTATTAAAAATGTTTTCTTTAATATGTCTATATATGGATATACATATCTCTTCTTCACTCTCGATATAATCTTATGTAATTATAAACATAGGGATACTTTGCATTCGCTGATTTTCCTCAGTGCACACACATGACAATAATAATTATTGTCTTTATTATGCTCCTGTGCATGTTTTACTATTTTACTTATCCGAGTTTTGCCATTTAGCCAAATTGGCAGACATTTGTCTTCAGGTCGAGCTAACTGCTGCTACTCTCAGCTCTCAGGCTCCAACTTCTAGTCGGAGTCCTCGTGGACTGCTTTGGCTGTCATTGCTCATACTTCATCCGACATCTTTCAACCTGTCCGCTGTCTGCTTTCAGTTATAACTATGGTACATCTCCTCAGTCTCCTTTTGCTTGTGTGTGTGTGTGTTTTTTTTTTTTTTTTTGCTTCTCTCAGCTCGTCCAACTTCACCTTGACGTCGTCTCAGGCTCCACATTGGATGCCTGCGAGTGCTCGGTGCTTAAAAGCTTTTCATTTAGCTTAATTAACTTATAACAATTTGGTGGTTTATTATCTTAATTTATAACCTGAAGGCATAAATCGTTCCACTCTTTTGTCTGCTGGAGCCGTCTGCTTTCTAATTAAACTCTAAGTGAATTTCATTTGTGAACTTTTCCTCGTTTTCATTTATATTTAAGTTTGATGTGAACGTCTTTGCTGCTCGTCAAGAGTTTTCACTTTGATTTATTAGCGAGCTAATCAAAGCTCTCTCTATCAGAACCCAATCAATTTGACAACGTAATTTATTTGTTCGCATACAAGAAAGGAAAGAAATAAGTAAAAAAAAAAAAAAAAAATAGATAAAAAGAGAGAATCAAATGCAACTGTAATACAACTAATTTATTTAAAATGCTCATTCATGCCATGTCGAATTCTTGTCTATTCATCAAAAGCCAAATGTCGTGGGCGACAGGACATGGGTCAAAAGGCTTTTGTGTTTGCTCTGACCCCAGCACTCGCCAAAGATGTCCCTTGACCCAGACCAAGGCTATGCAATTAATATTGAAAAGCTCAGCACTACGCAAAACTTGGCAACTCAGCCTGAGGGTGGCTACCCTGCCGCACCAGGCATGAGTGTATGAGTGAAGATGATGGAACTGATGAAAGCGAGCGTGTGACAAATGTGCTGCTGCCTGGCCAAAGATTTACAAATCTGGCTAAGCATTATTTCTTGAACGTAATTAATTGAACACATTTCGTTCGCCGGTCAAGCAAAAGTTACTGAGAGCAAATGTTGATAAAGTTGACATTTGACAATGAACTGAGATAAGCATGAAGCAAACTTACAAGAGTTGAAATATGTAAATGTATTATAATGAAATAAATACTTGGCTTAATATGCATGTAAATAGGAATTTAGGATCGAGTGGAATATGTCGAAGTGATGATGTTTTCTTTGGCTATATTTTAGCAGTTGCTTAATTTATTGAGATTAAACAAATTTTGTTATATTTAATAAGCATTGCCTTTAGAATGTAAGTTATTTTAATGTTTGTCAAAGATATGGAGCTACTCATAAAAATTCAAGTAAAAGTTTTAAAATATCTTATACGCATACATATATTATTCCTTACATACGCATGTTTCCATCTAAACAGCAAAATTAATGATTTGACTTCTTTTTAATATTAACTAACAAACAAACAAGTCAAAGTAAGTTTTTCAAATCTTTCGCTGTTCCGCCTCATTATGTGATTCATTAAACGTTTAGCGTTTTTCATTTTTTCCTCAAATATTTCTGTCTGTCAGCCTTGCAGTTGGCTGGCTACACGGCTGCTGGGTGGGCGTGTCATGAATTGCACTTTTAATAGAAAGAGAGAGAGAGAGGGGGAGAGAGAGAGCGCGCTAGAGAATGCGCGCCTGTTTAATGAGCTATAAGTATCTGGCGGCAGTCGAGACTTGGTTCATAGAGTGGCTGCCACTCGTTTGGTTTGTCATCGCGCCGCTAAGTATGCAACAACTTTTGACAAACGACATTACGGCCATTGGCAATTAATTTCGAGTGCCATGAGACAGCACATCTACTACACTGCCGGCGGCCTATTGGTGGGCAATACGTAAGCACCAGTCATGGACGTCACATTACGTCTCATTAGCGGCTATAGCTGTGGCAATCGCTGTGGCTGTTGCTGCTGCTGCTGCTGCTGCTGCTGCATCCCGGAAATCATTCATTTCCGCCACTCAACATGAAAATGAGAATGAGAATGAAAATGAAAATGAACAGTTTTTCGGCACTTTTCAGCGGCTGTTTTTCAAGCAGCAAACAACGAAAAAGCGACATTGTCATCGAGTCATTGAATCACAGAGGGGAGAGTTGGGTAGAGGTGTGGGCCGCCTTAAACTTCCCCAAATTCCCAAAGCAGCAAAAAACAAGTAAAACTGATTTGATTGTATATGATGGACTAGAAGACACCCTATGCTACAGAATGTTCTCTGTTCGTCGTTCAATTCTTAATTGTTGAGTATGACTCTGACTATTGAAAGCTTGACTAGAACCTAAGTTTGCTAATGTTATAAATTTTTGTGCAATTCCTTATAAATACATTCTTTTCAACGTTGATTAGAAGAAAGCGTGAGTGGATATTTTTTATTCAGAGTACATGAAATACAATTTTTAATACGTGTAATTTTCGAGCTACTCGTAAAGCAATAAGCGAACATCAAAAATGATGAAAAAAAAAGAGACAAAAATTTAACCTCAATGAATGAATGAACCTCAATGAAACAGCAAATTAAATGTTTTTTTTTTTTAAGGATTAATAGCGACTAAGCTCACAAATGTGTTAAAAGAGTACAGAGTACTATACTATATTTCTATTTTCTATTTCCATTTCTCCAGAAAAGTCAAATTTTTGTAGCGTTCGACCCTTTCGTTTTTTTGCAATGAACTTGAAAACGCATCAATTGTCAAATGCTGAAAAATACTTCCTTATTTTGGCAAATAGTTAAATTTATAGCTCTTGATTAGTACTAAAATTTATTAAAATTTTATAGATTATTAAAAAGTAAACCTTTGTTTACAAAAAAATTATTTTTTAATATATATAATTTTTTAAAAATATATAAAATTCAAGGAAAATTTAAATTAAAGTGAAACAAATATGAGGAATAATAATAAATAAGAATGTACTTATTTTGTTAATAAAATGTGAAAAAAAAGGTAAAATTAAAACTTAGGCTTGCGATGTATAAGAATATTTTTTAGAATTTTTACAGCTCTCAATTTATAGTATAATAGACTAATCAGCTGGTAAACAAGGGCAGAAAAAGAGAGATAGATTAATCAGACAGGGAATATATCTATAGTCAGACAAACAAATCTGCATCGACTTAAATCAGCCTTGTTCATTATAAAATATATCTTACGCAATCTGGCAATCATCTATAGCGATACACAATCAATATACCCACTCAATCAATAAGTCCAGGGCACAAAAAAAAAAAAAAAAAAAAAAACGTATTTCAATTGAATTGATTTTGAATGTGCTATGCTGTGTCTGCCGCCTGTCTGCTGGCCATTGAAAAGTGCGTGCGTGTTTTTTGGTGAGGTACAGAGAGCAGCCAGAGGGTTGGCTATCTGGTGGGGTCGCACACGTTTCTATTAAGTTTCAGTAAAATGTCTGCAACTCCCTCAGCCACCCACACAGCATGCCGCACCTCGCTCTGATTGACTTTTGCGTTGACATTTGCGCTGGGTTATCGCGCGCCGCCCTTCGCATGCTCGGGGAATTTCACTGGCAATGGACGCGACGGGGCTTTCCCCGTAGCACTGGGCGGGCTGGTCCACATCCACAGTCACATCTGTGACTGTCTGCTGGCTGTTGCTCTTGTGATTCCACAATAAACGCATTATGCTGCCATTAGTTGAGTGCCAGAGCCTTCCGCTTGTTTGCCAGCTTCCGTTTGTGTTGTTGTTGTTTGTTTGTTTGTTTGTTCGTTTGTGACTCGCTTTTCAGTTTTCCTTTCTTTCATTTTTTTTTTTTGTTTGTTTGTTTTGCTCCCTTTCCAGCAACAATAAAACTGCCTTGTCAATGGGCGAGCTCTGTTTCCTATGTGCGCAAACAAAATTTTCAAAACTTTTCATGCAATGAATTGTTAATTTACTTAAACAGTTGCCCCATTTGCCAGCCGTTTTTGCTTGCTTTTTTTTTCCATTTGCCCCACCTGTGGGCCTGGCTGCCCAATGAGTTTTCAGTCAGCTGAGGCTAACAGGCTCAGGCAGCAAATGACATTTACGCTGATTGCATTTCTATGAGTACATAAATTCCAAGATTGTAATCGAAGACTTAACAAGTGTGAATAGAGTCCAATGGAAAGTTATGTATATATATATATATGTATTTAGGGAACTGAGCAAATCAACATTTAGTCCATATTTACGTACCTGAGCTGAATTTAAAGCGGAATTTGATATCTATAGAAATTTTCAAAAATCAGAAAGTATAAGAAAAGTGCTTTAGTTGATTATAAGGTAAGTTAAGTCTGCTTCTTACGATTTAACTGTTGATACTCTTTGCGAATGCCCCCGCATTATGGGGGCTTCAGCTCTGACGTTACATGCGCTCTATCCAGAGCGTGCACCTCAAAATTGATATTTTACTTTACGTTGCGCAAGATCATAAAAAAAAAAGAAAAATTTCACTTAAAGACTGCTCTGAGCAGGAGACTTTTGTTATTTTTGTTTCTGTTTTCCGTTGGGCTACTTAAGTTGAACTATTCGTGTGAGACTTCTGAGAGCGATAAGATTTTTTCTCAGAGTGTGAGTGCGGACGTTGAGCTACAATTGTAGCAAAGCCTGAATCTCTAATTCAAATATACTAATCCTACCTTATATAAACTCTGAAATTAATCGTTAAATGCTCAAATGATATTCATATAGACTTTCCTAGCTCTACGATAGTTCTTACTATTTCTACATTTCACTCTTTTTTCTATTTTTTTTTCTCTCTTAGACTTTTTCTCTTACTTACTGCAATATGAAAGATTTCATATATATATATATATATTTTTTTTTTATAATAATCAACTGCATATTTTTAACTATTGTATAATATATTAATTTATTTAATAAATTTAAAAAAAAAATCAGTTCTTCCTCTTCACATCGCTCTCGCCCTAAGACTTCGCTTTTCCAACACTTGAAGTTCAATTTTTGCCTAGTTTGTTGTTTATGTGGCAGTAAATGGCGGTCAGCCACACACTAGGCACATTCACGCAACTTCAAGTGCTGCACACACATGTGTGTGTGTGTGTGTGTGTGGGTTGCTGCTGCGTGTGAGTGTCACCTACCGTTTAACGATATTTTGCTGACAGCGACAACGGATAATTAGTTTCGCTAACGAGAAAACTTCCACGTGCTAGCCAAGTCACACACACACGCACACACACACGCACACATAAACATCACACTTGACACATGATGGGGATCTCGGGTGCAACATGTTAACTCAAGTAGCGTTAACAACAACGGGCAACAGCAACGGGCAACAGCAACGGCAACAGCAACATGGCCAACACGTAGTCCAATACAAGCTGCTCAGTCATTCGAAGCGAATCGCTGGAATCCTTTGGCTTGCCTCGCCCCACTGCAGTCGCTTCGTTTCGTCCTGCTGCTAATAAAATGATTATGTGTTTGTTTTAGTGCTCGCAGCCAACGGCAGACAGCCAACAGCTAGCAGGCAGCATCAAGACATCGTAACGCTGTTGTCTCTCGGCCTGGCAGGCACTTTCGAAAACAATTGCTGCGATTGTTTACATATTAATGACAGCTACTTTTATGAACTGCCAACAATTTCTACATAATTGATTGCCGCAGCAAGTGCTTGAGCATAAAATGCCATTGCCCGCTGCATGAAAATGAAGCGAAAATTGCGCCACATTTTCTTTTCTTTTCTTTTTTTTTTTACAGCAAAAGCATTTATGAGAGCGCGCGAGTAATGGGCATATGTGAAGTGTAATCAGCCAGATGGAAGCAGTCATGTTTCGTACTGGAAGCAGCTGAACAAAGCAGGTCATTGAAATAGATTTCATTTGGAAATTATTATTATATTTGAAAGAGCTAAAAGAGAGAGAGAAATAAAGTTGATTTTTATTTTAGCGTGGATCCCAGTGGATATAAGCTAAAAATATATATAATAAGGCATAAAATTGTTTGTTATAAAAATATCAATTTTATTAAAGCAAAATAAAATCAGCGCTCTAAAAGAATAAAGTCACTCGCTAAATAAATTATAGCTATATCATAGTCATCAAACACTGCTAATGGCAGCATATGCAATTTTAAGTATCTTTTCTCCACCTACTCGTTTCCCTCCTCGCTCACTCCCACCTAACTGATGATTAAATTTGCATTAAGCACATTTTGTAATGCATTTGCTGCTTTTTTTTTTTTTTTTTTTTTTTTTTTTTTTTTTTTTTTTTTTTTTGAGCAAACCGCGCTCATAACAAATGTTGCCATGCAGCCGCTTGTGTCCCTTGGCCTCTGTCCAAAGCACGCACCGGAAGTGGCTGTCGATTTGCAACAAATGGCTGCCGGATGTTGCCAAATGGCGCACGTGAGTCGCTCTTACTGCTGCGCCTCTTTTTTTTTAGCGTTCCTCTAACCCCTTGGCAATTAATTGCCTAGCACGTAATTATTTTGTAGTTAAAAGGGGCGCTGTCCCACCCACACACACACACATGCATAATTTGGGTTTTTGCAGCTAATTAAAAGCGCGTCGCTTTGTTGAAACTAGCTGCAAAGCGCGCCGCGAGAGGCTGGCTTGCAGCTAAGTTAAGTAAGGGTAGCCATTGCCATGGCGGTAGCAAGTTTTCAATTAGCCGCTCAAGTTGCGAGCACATTAGTTTAGTGGGCAGGTGCACAGAAATTAAATTTTATGTTGCATACTTTTAAGCGCGCATATAATTGAGACGAATTTACTTTGGCGAATTTACTTTGGCAAAATAAGTTGCTAGAATAATTATTATTAGGTAGGAAAAAGAATAAAATGTTGTAAATATATATATATAATATATATATATATAAAAGCTTTATATATATATATTATATATTTTAAATAATATTATACCATTAAGTCCCATACAAACTTGAGCTCTTAGCAAGCTAAAGCAAGAAATTCGATACATTTTTTTTTTTTTTGTAATTGGAAAATTTTATTTAAAAAATATATTTAAGTATTATGTATCATTTCATTACAAATTCAACATGAATACCAGAGTTTAACGAATTCCAATTATTGCTATAAATTTTTTTGTGCGCATAAAAAATGATCAGCTTTTGGCTATTTATTTAAAATTGAAATTGATTAAAGAATAATAATAAAATAAAATAAAAAAAAAATTTAAAAAGAAAAATGCAAATTTGATTAACAAAACTTACCGGCAAGTTAATATCAATGCATGCTCTTATTTATTATTGCAATTCGAAAAAAGTGTTGCCTACTTTTTAGCGCACACAAAAATAATGTATTGATTTCTTATATTATTTAACATGTTATTTAATGTTTACATTTAAATTAAAGAAAAAATTAAACTTGTTTGTACACAGTAAATTAAAAGCATATATATTTGTTTAAATAATTAATTAAACAATTAATGAGATTGAATAGTGTCAGAGCGCTTTGTATGAGAGCAGCCTCAACACTTGACACACTCCAAAAGTCTTCCGGCTAAAGTCATCTGCTTCTGTCTGTGACTCGATGTTTCATAACATATTTAAATTTGAGCCTTTTCAGCTCAGTTATATTGCCTATACAATAATACAATATTATTGACTGAAGCTGTCATATCTGAAGAACACCAAATAGAGACCTTCTGGAAGACTTTATACACTTAGCTTGATTGGTGTGAAATATGGCTTCTAATTCTCATTCCACTAACCAATACATACCAATGCATGTTCTTTGAATAGCTTCATCATTAGCTCATAGCTAAGCCACATTCATGCAGCTCCATAAAAGTAAATAAAGAGCTAATTTAATTAAAATTTCGAATCAGTTTCATCTTTGATGAAGTCCACAATAAGCAATAATAGAATGAAACAGACGTGTGTGTGTATTTGTTTTGTGAATTTCATAATTATGGCGTTTTTTATTTGCATTTTAATTGTTACATTGTAAATATGCGTATTCAATATCAATAATTACACATAGACATACACTTAATTTCTGTATTTTCTAATGGATAAACAACATACGAATATTTTACGATAAACACATCAATATATATATATATATGTATATATGTATATATGCACTTGATATTTTATGCTTCATACATTATTTGCTTGAATTCATGCATGTTTATTTATTTATTTATATGTATATGTGTGTGTGTGTGTGTGTGAGTGTAAATGCATATCTAATGGAGTTTACTAATTGTGTTTAGCCATTAAATTGAAGGAGTTTTGCCATATATGCCTGCTGGTAATTACGCACTAATTACATAAGTAATTCTATATATATATATATATATATCGTTATTTATATTTATATATGTATAAGTATATGTGTGTGTTTGTGTATTATAACTAAATAAATGGGCTCTGCTATAATTATATGATTTTTAATTACTATATGCACAATTTGATTCGTAGTACTATTTGCATATTCGAATACATTCAATTGAAATTTCGTCTATGTTGTAGCTTAATCAACTATTTACAGTTTACATAATTTATTAAATTTTTGAAATTCTAATTTTAGTACATATTTAGGCTGTTAGGTAACAATCTAACTAATCATCATTTAAGTGCTGGCCTTTAGCTGCCCGCATACTTGGAGGAACTTATCATACGTTTCTTTAACATTTACAATCATCTACAGCTAAGAACTAAGCCTAAATGGGATAAAGCAATAGAGTGAGTGTGAGAGATATAGTAGAAGAGAAAAAGAGAGTGAGTGAGAGGGGCAGAGTTTCTGTGTGGGTTAGTTAGTCTATCACTAGCATAGAGCCATAGATATTGGCACTTCTTAGCAAGTCAGCTTCATATATGAGTAGTTAGTTAGTTAGTTCGAACGAAACCTTTAAGAGTAATTTATTTATTTCCATTGAAATGATCAGCTTTTAACTCAGAAATGCTCTCAGTCTTAGTCACATTAAAGAAGTTGAGTTTTAACAATATTCATATATATATAAATCATATAGCATATATATTTCGTAATTAACTGTCGCAGTTGAGTTCAAGTGTGTTAGTTAAGTGAAAGGTTAACTTCGAGTTGGAATCTTAAGGTGAAGTAGATACATATGTAAAAGCTGTTTAAAAATGTTAATGGAGCTTTAAGGAGCTTGTGTGAGCTTTTGATTGATTGATGATGATTCAGACAAATTCATAATAGATATATGTTGAAGAGCCCTAATACAGGACGAAAATATAAATTAACTTAAAACGTTGCTTGAACTGAAAGCTTTTTAATCCTTAACGAGAAATAAATGCATTTCTTTTTATATCAATTTAAATGCTAAAAATCTCGCTTTCAAATGCAATTCGTTGGACAAGTTTGAGCTAACTGACATAAATTTAAATTATTATTATTATTATTATTTTTTAAATTTAAATTTTGTTTCTTCATTGCAAAAGAATTTCAATTTGAAATTAATTTCAATTGAAAAGTTAAAAAAAAAAAAATTATAAGCGCAGTTTGATTGCACAAACTTTATTTTCAACTCAATCTTGAACTTGTTTTGTGCAGCTTTACAAAAGCTTCTATATGCCTGAAGCTAAGAGCTCAATCTACAAACTTCACTTTTCTGCTTAACTCTTTCCCTTTGTTCTTTCAGCTAACCAACACACATGAACTCAAGCATTCTCATTCATCACTGTCTACAGTCAGTGCGCGCAGTATTCGCCCTTTGCTGACGCATTTGCTCACTCAAAGTTCTCAGCGCCGCCGTTGTTGAAGCGTTCGCACCAGGCGAGCAGCTCACGCACCTCTCTAGCATGCAGCTGCTCCTGCTCCAGCGCCGTCGACTGGCTGCTGCTGCTGCTGGCCGTGGCCAGGGGTCAGACATTGTGGCAGGGCTGCTGGCTGCTGCTGCCGCTGCCCGAGTTGCTCAGCAGACTGCGCTCGCTGGCCACGCTGCCGGGGGCATAGATCAGCTCGGCGGCCTCCTTGGCCAGTGGCTCCTCCACGTGCACCTTGCGATTGGAGCGAGTGCTTTGTGCGCGCCAAGATTGCGTATCGAGTGGCAGCTGCTGTGGCAGATGTTGCTGCGGAGCCTGTTGCTGTTGCGGCACCAATGGCAGCAACTGTTGCTGCTGCTGTGAGGGCTGCTGCTGATCATCGACTTTCACATAGAGACGCTCCATATCATCCAGATCCCCATCGGCCGTATGATACAGCGCCTGATCGTCCTCGTGCGACATCAACATGGCCATGGGCGAAGGCGAGCCGCCGCAGCCCGAGTCAGCCAAGCCATTGTAGCAGAACGAGGAGCCATCCAGATCCAGCAAGTTCTGCTGATGACTCTTGGCCAGCGTCTGATCCTGCACCTTGAAGCGAGCGCTGTCCCGGCCAATGCTGCAGCCATGTGGCAGCTGCTGTCGCCGCCCGCTCGACGACAGCGACAACTGTTGCTGTTGCTGCTGCTGCTGCTGCTGCTGTTGGTGTGTGTTGGGTGCCGCCTCATAGGTATGGCAATTGCTCAGCTTGTTCTCGGTGATGTGCATGTGCATGTGCTTGTCCTTTGGATAATAATATTGATCGGAGTAAACAGAGCGTGCGCCGGCCGTGTTGCTGGGATAGATCTCGCCTGTGGTGGACATTTGCTGATAGATGTTGGCGCTGGAGTGTGGCTGCAGCTGCAACTGTTGCTGCTGCTTCTGTTGCTGTTGCTGCTGTTGGTAATGCGGATGCATGGGTCGCTGCATGCCATACGAATTCGGGCCTGGACGCTGCTGATAACGAGGTTGCTGCTGCTGCTGCTGCTGCTGCTGTTGCTGGCCGGGATTCAGTATGACGGAGGTGGCATAGGGTGCGGGCGAAGCATTGCCGTGACGTCCATACTCGCTGGGCGCCTTGCCAAAGCTGGACACCTCCGCATAGTCAGTTGGTATATTCGAGTACTCGCCCACGTAGCTGCAAATGAAGAGATAAAAACAAAACAAAAAAAAAAGATGAACATTTATTGCCTGTCGCTTGTTTATTACAATATTCCCCACAGCGAGTGGGAGTGGGAGTTGGAGCGTGAGTGTGAGAGAAAGAGAGGGCAAGAGTTGGAAGTAAACACATTTTTCGGTTATAAATTTGTCGGTTCGTTTCGGATTGCCTGCGCTTGAGGTCGAGAATTTATGGCATGCGGTCGGCATACGTAGCGGAAATTTGCATTTCGCCTCAGTGTACGGAAGTTCCCACAGTTCCCATGCAGCGTCGGCGCGTGCTCATGTGTAAAAATGGAATTTATATTTCGGATTTAACATTTTACATATTCACACCTGAACAACTGCCCAACTCCAAGCGCCATTCGTTAAACCCAACTAATGTACAAAGCTCGTGCTGGAGCTGCCGTTGGCTTTGGCTCTAGCTCTGGCTCTGACTCTGGCGCTCTAAGCAGCAGATAATGCTTATCATCAGCTGCAGCTGGGCAGAGCAACTGAACGCCACTCACGCACTCAACCAAATTAGCCGAGCGACATATATATCAACAACAGAAATTGAGAGTTGCAAAAGCTCAACTTGAAAATACCCAGTAAAAAAGAGTATTGAAAGAAAAAGAGTATTATAGCCAAGATATTCTTTTCTATATTGTTGAAATATTTTCAAAAACTTCTAAAATTCATTTTTTGAGATATGAAAGTTCTTGATTTTATTCCAATATTTAGATTCAGATAACTTTAAAAATTTCAAGAAAAATACGAAAAAAAATATTCCTTTTTAATAATTTTTCAAATTCAAAATAACAATCAACTCTCCCAGTACCCTTTTTCCAGGTCACAACAAAAAAAGGTGAACACAGAAATTTTTAACATTATTTTCGTATTTAAATACTGAAAGCGGATTAAATCGCAGCCAGCAGTGAGTGGGAGCGAGACAGTGAACGAGTCGAGCTAAAAGCTGACTAAAATATATATGCACATATATATGTATATATGGCGTATTGATGGAGTCGCCATGGTGCAGTCGAGGTGGAAATAATAAAAAAAAACAGACTTTGGTGCGTGCATTTCAAAATACGCTTTTAATGCCCTTAATGAGTTTTCATTTGGCGAAGGGAAATGTCTGCGCGCTGAATGAATCCTTTGTGCCAAACCAAACCAAAAAAAAAAAAAAAAAATAGAAAGCAGAACTGACTGGGGTCAGCGTGAAATGTCAATGGAAACTATGCGCAAGAAATAATAGCATGGGTGTACGTAATTTAAGTGCAGCTTACACTGAAAAAGTTGCTAAAAAGATATATTATTGAATGCAAAGAGATTCCTTAGATAACAAAAGATTTAGAATGTATTGGAATACAAATAGTTATCATTAAAAAAAAAGTAGAATTGCAATTGAAACTTCTTTGAACTATAAAATGTTTGAATCTGCCGGCTGGTGGAAAAGCTTTCTTTTTGCTATTATTAGGAATTATTAATTATTTGTATTTTATATATATAAATGTATATATTTTTATATATGAAATTATTGTATATTTGTAGAAATGTTCTATAGAAAATTGAATCATAAAATTAAGCAAAAGAACTCTATTTTTAATGGAATTCTGCATAGTGATATAAAAAAATTTCAGAAATGCAATATTTTAAAATGATTTCGAATTTTTTCAAAAGATATTTATTGCAATTGTGAATATTAATTCTTTTTAAAATATTTATAAAAAAAAAATTAAAGAGTTTAATATATATATATATATATATATATATATATATATATATATATATATATATATATATATATGTATAAACATATTTATTCACAATGAAAATTGTTTTTATCAAGAAGAACAAAATAGCTTTCGTTCGTTAAACGAAAAAACGTTGAGCGCTGTGTGAGGCATTGATGAGATATTATAATGTTAATCAAATTTCGAATTTATAAATTCATAACAAATTTTTGTAAGCAAGAAAAAATATATATAATATTTAAAAATCAAAATTATTAATATATATATTCTTAACTTTTTAATTAAAATTTTGAAAAATATATATTTAATTTTTATTTCAAATGTAAAAAATATATTTCATTGTTATTTAATAAAAACAATATATTATTTTATACTCTCTCAAATTTTAAATTTAAACTTTTTAATTTAAAATTTGAAAACTATATTAAAAATATTTTTAAAATGTAAAAAATATATTTAATTATTATTTAATAAAAAAATTATATTTTTGTATACTCTCTAAAATTTTTAATTTTAACTTTATATTTTTTAACTTTTTAATTTAAAATTTGAAAAATATATATAAAACATATATTTTTTGAAAATGTAAAATATATATTTAATTAAAAAAAACATATATATATATTTTTATATATCCTCTCAATATATATTTAATTATTATTTAATAAAAAAAAATTATATCTTTTTATATACTATCTCAAATTATATATATTTGCATATTAATAGTTTATTAATTTTAACTTAATTTAATTTTTATTTATTTATTTATTTTATTTTTATTTTTATTTTTATTATTTTATTTTTTTTTTCAGAAAAGCCTTTTGAATATTTCGAATTTATTTTATATGCATTTCACTATAAAATCTCACTCCATAAAGAACTCATAATTAGAGGAATATTTAATGAGGCTACCCAAGCTCTTAACGGACTCTTAAAAATGCATTCAAAATGAACTGAATTTTTTTCTCGCTGAGCTATTTTTATTTGCGCACATATGACACTCATTAAAGTGTGATTACTTTTATATTGTTATTGTTATTATTATGGCGCTGTTATTATTGTCATTGTTATTGGCCGGGCAGTCAGTCATGTATGTGCTTGTTGCAATTATTATTAATATATTTGCGCAGATTTTCAATTTGTGTTTTTAATGTCTAATTAAGTGTGCGAAAATAATTTTAATTATGTCCGTGCAGATATTCAGATGAATGCAACAAAAATAATAATAAATATATATAAATATATATTATTTATATATACAGTAGCTGGCAATACAAATTGCATTTAAATTATGGATATATCGAGATTTATATAAATTTATATTTATTTCATTTGCTCTCGTTACATTCATTTTATTTATTTGAATTTTATTGATATTTGGTGCGGCGCTTTTTACGCTTGATTGGCATTTAATTGCCTTTCAGTGGACAGCTGTGATTTTTGCCAGTCGCCGTGGAGCTATCACAATCCAAATACAAATTATTCAACTCTAAAATCACACTTTAAGCAAGTGAAAATAATTTAAAGTGTATATATATTTCTCTGCTCAATTATTTAATTGCATTAAATCTGTTGGCGTCCAATTGGCCACAAATAAATAACAATTACGGCTTTTTCGGCAGCGAATCAACGAAAAATTAAACAAATCTCACAAAATACAAACAATTATTTTATGCCAGACAAATAAATTAGCCCTGCCTGCAGTTGCCAGCTTGTTGTGCACATTCTGCATATTATATTTGCAGCTTTGATTAGCCATTCCATGCCACAGCAGTCGAAAATGATTTATACGAAATGTAACCAAAAATAAAAATGAAAATGGAAAAAATAAAACATTAAAACAATTTGACCAAAACATATTTCGGGCAGGCCAAGCAAAATGTTTTCACAAATTATATTTACTCGCAAAAGAAATATTTAAATGGAGCTAAAAAAAAATAATGTGCGAGTTTTTAATACTCTAGCTAATATATATTTGAACTATTTGTATATAAAAATATATACAAAAATTCTTTAAAAAAAAACTAAATAATCTTAATTGAAAGTTTATCATCTTAAAAATCTTCCAAATAAGATTTTTTTATTTTTTATTCAATTTCTAGCAATAGCTCCTACTCAAGCATTCATAGCTAATTAAAATATCCCCAATATAAACCTTCTTCAACTATTTCCACCAATTTCCAAGTATAAACCCTCCTATTCACAACAGTCACCCAAGCAACTGTGCTCAACTCCAGCAATTTAAAGCTATTAACTCTTAAAGCTAAACAAATGTCTGTGTTTCAGGTAGCACAAACTGCTCGACACTTCAATAATTACATTTGTGCCAGAGATGGAGCTGGTGGAAAAACTATGCAGCCAATGTGAACTGTCCGCCGAGAGCTGTGCACCAGCACCCAGGGAGCTGTCCACTTGCTGCTGCAAAAATCAACATAAATAGCGCGCCAACATCTCCATTTCTAACTTGATTTTTGCTGGCCCGGCGCCGCCTGCTAAAAAGCGAAAACGAAAATCTACCAAAAAACAAAGAGCAGGAGTATGTTGATGCAGTATAGACTGTAGTCGACTAGCAAATACCCTAAGTACAGCAGGAAATTAAATACATAATTGCTGCTCATGGAATATAGAATCTTTATCGATACTTATCGGTTCTATATACACTTATCGATATATTTGAGAGAAAAACTATTTGAAGTTTTTATTTTGGAATAGCATAAATAAACACAGAAAATGAATATGAATGAGTATTGCAGTTGCTATTGCTCTTTATCGATTTTGTTAAAAAGTTTTCGATAAATGCACAATAAAAATCAAATTTATCTCCCAAGCTATTATTCGATGCCTTAAAACATAAGACTACATAAAGGCAAGTATAAAGAAATTAATCGAAAGATTTATCGATTAAGCTATCGATTTCAAACTACATTGCTTCTCGGTCTATAAATGTTATTTTTGAAACATTTTGCTCTCCGAAAAGTATTCAATATACCCACACTGTAATCACTTCAATTGACCACGCGGTATTACAAAAGTTGTGTAAAAAAAATTGTTTTTGCGACGCGCCAGAAAAATGCAATTTCACAGTTTGGTGAATTTTTATTGTCGTCGCTTTGAGTGGGTCCCCAGTTAAATTTCCTATTTCCCTTTCTTTTTTCATTTTTATTTTCTCTTTGCGCATTTACTCTGGGCGGGCGGGACGTGGTCGTCTCTACCTATGTAACTATGTGGAAAAACTTACCGCTGATGATTGCGTTCGCCGGCATGTCCATGAATATCATCGATGCCGCCTGTATTGCCGCTGCTGGTGGCGGCGCCGCCGCCAGAGCCGGCACCACTCGCACCACAGACTGGCGCATAGTCGGCTATGTGATCCTTCTGCATGTCGAGGGTATCGCCACTGGGCGAAGTGCGCCAGACCATGCCTCCCGTGGAGGCATCCAGCCAGTAGCCGTTGCCATTGCGCGTCGATAGGCTCGGCATTTTAAACACGTCACTCGTGTGATTGCCTACAGGTGAGAGAACACACAGAAAGAAAGAGAGAGAGAGAGAGTGTGAGTGAGAGCAATTAAAGGTTTTGCTACAAATTGTGTGAGCCAAATAAATTGTTGTCCTAAATGAACAAACAAAACATTCACGCAGAGACGAGCTACATGTAAGTCCTTTTTGTCTGTTCCCAAAAACCAATTCGCAAATGTGCAAAAAACAGTTTCTCAATGGAATGGAATTTGAGAACATATGTACAAAGTATGGAAAATATTTAAAAAATTTAAAAAAAATAAAGGCTTAAATATTTATTTGCTATAAATTTTTTATAACTTTTGCAATTGCAATTACTATATAACTCCAGCAGTCAGAAATTTATATATTTAATTTTTATTATTTAAAATTTCTAGCAAATACTTCATTCTCTAAATTTAAGCTTTCATATATATAATTTATTTATTTATTTATTATTATTTTATTTATTTTTTTTTTGCATTTTACAGTTCAATTCACAAATAAATGTATAAAAAATTATTTAAATTAAAAATAAATAATATTATATACAAAGCCTAATTGCAATTATTATACACTTGTCTAATGTATTCTCAAATTCAATATTCCCATAATTATTTAGAATTTCTAGCAATTCTTTTAAAGCTGCAAAAGTAGGCGAAAGTGTTATTTTGTATTCGTTTGGCTTGTGGGATTTCAATGCAGTGCTATAAATTCAGCGCATTAAAAATAATATTATGCCAAGGGCGGGTCACAGGGGGGCGTATGCGCAATTTACCCTATTGTCACAGCACACACACACACACACACACACACAGGACGACACACAGTTGAAAATCAAATAAATTATTGTCAATTTTCCAGTTGGCGCTTGTGCAAAATTCTGTTGCATACTTTCGAGCAGCTCAAATAAAGTAAAAGAGTGGACAAAAAAAAAATATTGCATAAAAAATGCAGCAATTAAACTGTCCCCGGGTTATAACTGCGCATCAAGCGAGTGTTTTATGGCGCCTGTGTTGCTGTTGAGGGTGGGAGGGCGGCCGGCCATTGGGCTGTTTGGGGCGCGGCCTTCATTGTCTAGAGCTATCCAGGTGAGCTTTGCGCTTTTTTGCTGCTTAGTTTATTGCAACTGGCGCCCGATGAATATGCAATGCGCGCCCTTTTTTTTCAGCATTTCGTTTGTTTTTATTTATTTTTTTTTTTTTCGTGCTCTCCGTTTAGCTGCGGCTTGTTGAACAATGCCAAAGTTGCAAGGCAAACGTGGCAGCCGCTGTTGCTGTTGCCTGGACAGTTGAAAACAAAATCACAACTATATTGTAAACTAGTGTAAACTATGGAAATTGAAAATAATAGCCAACAGCTTTTACCGGGCTTGTTCTTAATACGCTTTTGCTGCTAAAGTTATTTTCCCATAAAGCTGATGTTTTGCAAGGTTTTTTTTTTTTTTTTTTTGTAAATATTTCAAGGTCCATTTCATGATGACAATATGATGGATAAATTGTGAAAAGCTGGAATAATGCTTGTGAAAATAGTAGTAGGAGTAGGTAATGGCAGTAGATGAAAATAGTAGTAGCAGTAAGTAGTAGTAGTAGCAATAAGTAGTAGTAGCAGTAAGTAGTAGTAGTAGCAATAAGTAGTAGTAGCAATAAGTAGTAGTAGCAACAAGTAAAAGTAGCAGTAAGTAGTAGTAGCAATAAGTAGTAGTAGCAACAAGCATTGGTAGCTGTAAGTAGTAGTAGCAGTAAGTAGTAGTAGTAGCAGTAAGTAGTAGTAGCAACAAGTAGTAGTAGCAGTAAGTAGTAGTAGCAATAAGTAGTAGTAGCAACAAGTATTGGTAGCTGTAAGTAGTAGTAGTAGCAACAAGTAGTAGTAGCAGTAAGTAGTAGTAGCAACAAGTAAAAGTAGCAGTAAGTAGTAGTAGCAACAAGTAGTAGTAGCAGTAAGTAAAAGTAGCAACAAGTAGCAGTAAATAGTAGTTGTAATTAGTAAAAAATTAAGGAAAGTAGTAATATAGTTATAGATAGTAACAGTAGTGCAAAGTAATAAAAGTAGTTGTCGCAGGTACTGAATGTAGTAGTTAGCAGTTAAAAAGTACGACTACAGACAGAAAAAGTAGTAGAAAAAGGAAGTTGTAGTAGTAGACAGTAATAATGTGAATGTGAAAGATTAGTACGAACATGAAAGAGTAATCTAATAGAGGAGTAGTATTTCGCTGCAGGAGTAGCTGCTGCAACAGTAGTAGCTGCCAAGTCACTTTACACCAATGTAGTGTCTGCATTTCTTGCTGGTAATTCAAATCCTTTCCTACTCATTGATTTCCTTCTCAATATTCACTTAATCACATAATGTTTGTGCAACCAAATTGGAATCGCATCTTCCACTGACGTCAGTATTTAATTTGCCGTTGGCCTTGTTTATTGCGTCATGCCACAAGCCAAAGAGCTGCGTTTACTGTGCAACCAGCTAAACGGTAAGCCTAAGCACCAGTTGCCACATGCCTGAACGGGGGCTGCCCTCGCCCCACCTCAGTTTCCTGCTCCTGCTGCTGCTATCCACCCTTTTGGCATTCTCGTAATGCTGCTAATTTCAATTAGACCACAAGGTCTGCCCTCAAATGCAAGTGTTGAGCATGCCAGGGACACAGACGCACACACTCAACTTGTTGGTTAATAATGCACACAAAACTAAATGCATAATTGCAACCGACTAGGGAGAAGCTGAAGTGGGAGCAAGAGAGAGAGAGAGAGGGGGGGGGGGGGGGGGGAATGGGAGAGGGCATAGGACGTCACGTGCAAAATGTTAATTTCTATTATGCGCTCGGCACGAAAATTTCTGCTGTGCTGCCTGCTAAAATATTTATTCGCACCTATTTTGTTGTGCGCGCGCGCGTGTGTGTGTGTGTGTGTGTGTGTGAGTGTGTGTGTCGCGAACAATGGAAAATTAGTGTTATTTATATATGCAAATCTCTATGTGTGTGTGTGTGTGTGGGAATGCAAAAAGTCTGGCTAGGAAGGAAGCGCCACTAGCTGAACGCAACGGATGCAGCTCGGATGTGGCCAACAGCGCCTCCGCTCAGCCATTGCTACGGTTTCTCGTACTCACCTCGCATGGTATTTAGTGCCGACTGCTTCATCATCATGTGCTTGCGCTTCACAAAGACCATGGCCCCAAAGGACAACATCATGATGGCCAATATGGCGCCCAGGAGTATTATGAACCAGGGCTGTGTCAGCACATCATTCACATGATCCTGATTGATGGGATAGCTGTGAAAGAAATCAAATATAAAATGCAAATAAATATATAAATGAAATTGTGTATAATTGAGGTTAAGGCTAAATCGATCTGGCAACACTCAGTTTCAAATTTGAGTTCATTAAGTTGGCTGCGCCTCTGCAAAGCGAAAGGAATGCCAAAGGAAACCATATCATATTCCTAATTATAAGAAATTTTTAATGACTAAATAACTAAACTCATGAATGCCTTCGCAGTTCATCAAACTGAGTTTTCACTGTAGTTCAACTTACCGCTGATTGATAAATGGATCGAGTCGCTTTGTTATGGGATCCAATCGTAATGTAGCTGGCTGACAATACGGGCCAATGCCAGCATTATTGCCCGCTGCCACGCCCACTGTGTACATAACGCCCTCCGTCAAATTGGCCAACACCAAAGTGGGCGAGGCAGCATCAATGGTCACATTTGTCAAAATGCGCGAGAAATTGTGAGCCGTATCAATGCCGCGCACAATCACGTGATAGTAAAGCAAAATACCTGCAATTCGGGGTTAAGCATAAGGATTAAGGTTAATGAGGAGCTGATTGGGGGGGGCATTGGGGCAGGGATAGGGTTATACATACCATGCTGTTCCTTCAGCTCAGGCGCCTTCCACTTCAAGAACACCGCAGAGGCATTTAGCAGTATGGCCTCCATGCCAAACGGCGCCTCGTTGGGCACTAAAAAAAAAGAAAGAAAGAGAGAAAGGAAAGGAAAAAATGAAAGATGAGTTTGGATGGGTTAGGCGCATTTTCCAACGGACTTTTTGGGTCCTCGGTGGGAAATGCGTTTTTGATTGTTGTGCCAGCTGCTCTAATGAGTCGCGCCCGCTGCTGCTCTAATTAATTGCCATTTAGTGGGTTTAGCACTTGAGTGTAGTTCGGAAACAGTTCCAGGTACAGACAAACCCATTGTGTGAGAGAGAGAGGGAGACAGTTAAGGAGAGGGTTATATTTTTAGATGAGCTACGCAGTGTCTGCATTCATCAGCGACTACTCATGCTGGCACACTTCAAAAGCTCATCTTCATTTGTTTATTTATTTCCTGCTGTCGGAGCGGAGCGTGCTACTCCGCGTCTGAGGCAATTTCTTTAAATAAACACACGTGCGAATGCGAAACAAAGCAAAGCAACGACATCGTCTCTAAATAGGCGACTGTCTAGGTAGATATATATATACATATACATATACATATATGTATATGTATAGGGTTAGGTGTACTTAGAAGCGTGTTGCTGCGATTCCTCTTTTATTATTTTCCTTCTTTTTTTTTTTTTCTTCTTTGTTGCGACATGCTAAAGTGCTCGTCAGGCTTTTTGTCTATGGGGGTTTTCGCTTGCTTTCCATTTTCCCTTTTTTTTCTGATTTTGTATTTTCTTTTCTTCTCAATTTTTTGTTGTTGTTTTTGCTAGCCGTGTCTGATGACGCGCTTAACACGTAGCTGCCATTGTGTGGCATACACGACCTCGGGGCAATTGTAGCTAAGCAAAAGGCAGCAACAAAAAAATAAAGGCAGCAACAACAAAAAATGTGTTGCACATCACATTTGACAAACCAATTGGAAAATTGCAATCGAAACGACGCTTTCCACTGGATGTTTCTACTCATTTTGCAGTCTCGCAGCGCCGAAACTGCATTAAACCCAACTCAACTCTAAAGTGGATCATCTATCAGTCGACAGACTCGCCGAATCTAAATGCTGTTTACACTGGCAAATTGACAATAAAACTATTTTATAGTGTTGTCAAATATACTGAAAGATTTACTTCACAGATTTATCAGTTGTATTATATATATTGACTTTCCAAAGAGTCTTACTAATTAATTTATTTTTGTATTTATTTATTTTTTTATTATTCTTTTATTTATTTATTTTTTTATTTATTTTTTTTTTTTAAATATATATTTTATTTATTTATTTATTTATTTATTTTTATATCATTAAGCATGCTCAAACTGATTTCCTTCTAAATCGACTTAATTTTTCATTTTTTTATTTTATTTATTTATTTATTTATTTTTTTTTTGTGTTGTTCATAATCTGTGAGTTATTTCATTTATATATTTCCTATATGGTTTCCGTCGTTTTTTTTTTTTTTTTTTTTTTTTTTGTTGTTTTTATATTTCTTATAAATTCTTCTAAATTATATTTTTAAAAATATTTTTTTTTAAACATTGATTATTTATATTTGTATTTATTTATTTATTTTTTCACCCGTTTAATGCTTCTTGTAGTCATGTTGCTGCCTCTTTCTCCATAATTCTCGATAATCTCTTTAAATAAATAATCTTTATTTTTTTTCTAGAATCTAGAATTCAAGCTGGCTTGTCAGTATATAATTTATTAAGAGAATTATTAAAAATACTGTTTTATCTTTAGAATTATTTAGTTAAATTTTTAGTTTTTTTTTTTTAAATTTCTTTCTATAAATTTTCTTAAATTTCCCATAATTGCAGCGCATTCACTAGTCGCCTTTAGCCTCGTCTGCTGCTTCTAGCACTCCCCTGTTATATATACTTTTTTTTTGTGTTTGCTGTATATCCTTTATTTGCCCAGTTCCGCTTTTGCTGTGGGGCTTGGGCCAAATGCATCCTGTGTGGATGCTTAGGTGCGTCAACGTTCTACTGCTCCCGCCTAAGCCAAACCCCAACCCCGGATGAGCTCTAACAAACGCGCATCAAAATTGCATGGCAAGGCGCTGCAACACTTTGTGGAGACACCAACTGGAGGCAACAACTTCTCCAGTTTGCAGGCAGCAATAATTGTTGTTTATCTTTACACAATTGCGTTGGCAATTTCTATGAGCTCTTGTTGCTGGCAGTGGGAAAAAAGTCAGACGCGCAGGTGGAAATGTGATGCATACGAAATGAGTTTTGATTTGGTTAGCAGAGACTCTGACAAGTGCAGCTACTGGCAGACAGAGGGCGCTTTGCTGCTGACGTTTGTGCATTTTATATTGCAGTCGAGCGTTTGTTGACTCATTTGCGGCACTGTCATCATGTCTCCCCCTCTCTGCCTCTCTCTCTCTATTTCACTTGCCTTCAGTGTTTGCCTTTGCGGCTTGCTTTTGCTTGACATTTGCCTGGCTGCTGTTTATAGCCACCTCGCTATATCTCCCTCTCTCTCTCTGCCGTGCAGCTCTTTCTCTATTTTTGTATTTAATTATTTTGTAAAAAAGTCTTCTCATTGAGAATTGCGCGCTCTTTTGAAGTTTTTCGGGTGATAAAATGCAGCGATAAACCTGTCTGCAAAGTTTCGCTGAAGTCTTTGCATTTTTGCAGCTCTAGAAAAAGCGAGAGAGAGAGAGAGAGAGTGAGAGAGTGAGGGGGAGAGAGCGGGCGTGGAATATTTGGACAGTCTTATCTAGCTGCAGCTGTAGCCAAGGCGCATCTGCAGGACATGTGTCTTAGTCAAGCGAAGCTCGCTGCAATATCAGCTAAAGTCCTCTAAAATCCGCCAACTTTTCGCTTAGATATGTCGAACTTGCCTCTGATATCTAAACAGTTATTTAAGCTAGGCAAAGCAAGAGTTTGAATGGGCAAAATAAAAAAAGGAAAACTTTGCAGGAGCTGCAGATATTTCTTGGATTAGCTAGCAGCCTTAATGCCTTAAGATTTGGTCTATTAAAGAATTTAGAGGAAGTAGAAACTCTAGAGATACAAGCTGATGCTTCTTATAAATGCTTTATTTAAAATTTTCTTCTCAAGAGAAAAGGTAAGAACGAAAAACAATATTCAAGAAGAGAACAAGCTTCAAACCAAGCAGTTGAGGATTTATATTGTTTTCTGATGGAAACAAAGATCTTAGTCTATATAGCTGTCCTGGAGCTCAAAGTCTGAGCGTCCTGCGACCCAAAATACTTGAACTTTTAAGATTCCCTAGTATTCCTATGTAATAAGCTCATTCTCGGTTTGCCCGTCTAGCTGCTTAAGTAATTAAGCCTTACTATTCCAGATCTCTATCAAATTGTAGCTCTATAGCTTCATCATTATAGTTGCACCTAACGGCCTTTGTTCCATAAGTTATTCGAAGAACTTAAAGAAGTTGATCACTTCAATCACTCCCTGACCAGCTGTCCGAGAACGTCCTAGCCTATAATTTATCGATTCAGTTCGGCACAAATTTCATCGACCTACCACGCACATAAGTCAATGAATAGTTTCTGTTCAGCTATTTTCCACAAATAGTTTAGCTGCTGTTGAAAAATATTGTAATTGCTGGTCTACCTAGATAGCTACAGCTGCAGACAACATTCTCGGCGCGCACATGCCGAGTCATTGAGCGAATCCTTTCACCTGCGACACATGTAAATCGTCACATCAGGTATTCCAAACGGATGAATTGCTTCACGTGTGCTCAAGAACCTGAGCCTACGTGCCAGGGCCGAGGGCCGGTGCCATTTCCCATTTTTTTTTTCCCTTACCACGCCTAAACATTCCGCATGATTCGCTTTTTGCAGTGTTCAATGATTGACATACTTTTTATTTGCCATATCCGAAAGGAGTTCGTCCTTTTTTTTATGCGAACCTCGAAATTATATGAGATTATGGAACCCGCATCAGCAGCTGATGCCAGGCTGGGATAAGGGAGAAATGGAGAGAGAGAGAGAGAGAGAGAGAGCGGGGTAGAGAAGTCCCAGCTTGGCATTTATGTAACGCATTTCCCTTTTTAGCGCTCATATCCTTTTATTGTATTAGGCTATTGTTGCAATGCGTATTGCTCGAGCCCCAGCCCTCAGCTGCATTTGTCACATGGAACTACCCCCGCGACGCTGGCACAGAGGGTTGCTCTTGTTGCTCTTGTTGCCTGTGCTGGCATTTATATGGTTTGTTAGATTTCGGGCTGCGATTTAGCCGGTTCATTAGACAACTGCATAGACAACTTTTTGCCACGCATAAATAATACATCAAAGTAGCTAAGCAGCAAACGTAGCAGAGCCAAAGGGCTGCTCCCACAACGTAAAATTCGTGAATTGAAATCAAGTACTCACCATCTTCGAGGGTGCGGGCAAGGCGCGAATTCGAAGGCTTGCCCTCGACTGACTTGTAAAATGGCACCATGAAAAATTCATAGAGCGTATATTGTACGAGTCCCGTCAGCGTACAGGACGAAGCTCCGCCGCCATTCAATATGGTTAGCATGCGATATTTGGTGCTGTACGCGCTTTGGATCTGGCTCTGTGTCTGTGCCTCCTGGCCATCCATGGCATCACGTTTGCCGGCAGCGGCAATATTTGGTTTTGTCGAAATCAATGCCGATGCCGATGCCGATGCCGATGCCGACGCTGAGGCCGACACCGATGCGGATGTGGAGGCCAGCAATGGATTGGTATTGGCTGTAACCATGTTTGTTATAGGATTCGGTAGCTGGCGCGCATAGATGTAGAATCCCTCGACGTATTTGCCATTGATGATCTGCATAAGCAAACAACATTTATTAAGTACGGGCGTAGCTTGATTTGAACTGCTGCTTTCGAGACTTACCTGCCAAGAGAGCTTCATGCTGGTAGAGTCCACAACGCTCGCATTGGTCAGCTCGACAACATCGCCGGACAAGAGGCTGGCGCGTGCCTCGCTCAGATCCAAGCCGCTGTTGAAATAGCGCTGCGAATCGAAAAGAATTTTAGTTTAAGCTAGCTCTTAGAATGAATTTCCCAATGCTTCGACTACTCACCGTGCCCACAGCTATGGGTTCCGACATGGGGCTAGGCAGCGATAGGCCATGCGAGTTCTCGGCGCGTATTAGGAAAAAGTAATTCACGCCCGCGACGAGACCCAGTTGGGTATAGGTCGTATTCTGTATGCGTGTGCCCACCGCTACCCAGCCATCGGTTTCGTTCTTGCCAAACATCTCGACGACGTAACCCACTAGGCTAGAAGCGCCCACCTTATTGCTGCGCGTCCAGCTGAGCGTGACCGAATCATCAGTCTTCTCCACCAGCTGCGGCTTGCCAGGCGGTCCCGGATAGGTGGAGAGTTCGGGGGCGCGATAGAACTTGATGTTCGGATTGGTGGGCGTGTCCAGGCGTAGATAGCCACTCCACGATGATTTGCCATTGCGATTGGTGGCCACGCAGGTGTACAGCCCCTCATCCTCATGTCGCTGCAGATCCGAAATTGTCAAAGTGCCCGATTCGGAGAGATTGCGACGTTCGTGCTCCTGCACATCGATGGGTATGCCATCCAAGTACCAGGAAATCTGTGGAGCCGGTGTGCCCAGCGTACGACAAGGTAGCACCACAATTGACTTAACGGGCAGCGTCTGATTCACCGGACCCTGTTCAATGATGGGCGGCGGCAGCTCGAACTGTGTGTCCACAGTGACAACGGTCCGGCTGCTAACACTACCGACGGCATTCAGAGCATTGCAGACGACCACCTTGCCGGAGTCCTCACGGGCAAAGCGAGCTATCGAGAGCACCGAACGACCTTCGGGCGTTAGGGTGACCTCCAGGCGACCATCATGATAGCCGGGCAGCAGAAGTGAGCTGTTGCCCTCGACGGACCAGTACAAAGTGGGACGAGGATGTCCGCTGGCCTGGCACTCGAACAGCACTTCATCGCCGATCTCCACCAGCTGGTTCTTGGGCCGTATAATAAACTTGGGCGGAGCTGTGAACAAAGCAAATAGCGGGTTGTTTAGTTTTAAAGTAGGGTGGGGAGGGGGAGTGGGTAAGCCATGTGGGGAGCAGACGGCTTTTGGGGCAATTAACTTACCGTGCACGGTGAGTATGCCCGTGGCTGTAATTGAGCCGACCGCATTGTCCGCCTCGCAGCTATATTCACCCATGTCCTCGAGCGTGACGTCGTCCAGCTTCAGACTGCGGTCCTCAAGTATGTGCACACGGCCTGCAGAGAGCGAGCGAGAGAGAGAGAGATAGAAAAAACATGTGAGAGGAAGTTGAAAAAAACGAGCAACTAACTGGGACGTCTTCTTCTACTTCGTTAGTAGTTCAAGTAGCGTAAAAATGGCCAAGACTGACAGCTGAGGAGTTCAAATAACCGCAGCAAAGTAAGCCAAGAATAGCTAACCAAAGGTGAGCATACAGAGGGGATGGGGGTAGTTGTACACACAGGGTCGGATACACATTGCACATTGAGCAGCTAGCTTTTGTGGTTGTGTCTTACAATAAAAGATAGACGACGACAACAACAAACGGAGCTAGAGCCATAACAAAGGGATGCAAACTATTGTGATGGATATGAAAGTGTTAATACCCTGTAAGCTGACAGAATATACGAGATATGAGAGGTATATGTTACTTGCTTCGGTCTCGGACTTTCCATCCTCAAATTGCATTTTTCCTGTTTTACTTTTGTAATATACAATTCTAGCAGATGTTTTCCTCAATTCATTGCATTTCTTTTGATTCACTCAAACTACCCCTCAGTGAATGCATAGAAAGTTGCTTTCTTTTTGGTTGACTGACTGCGAAATAGGTTTTAAATGTTGTTGTTGTTGTTCTGGATGTTGCTGTTGCTCCTTCAGTGGCCACTGTGCCAATTGTTTGCTTAGCAAAAGTTTAGCCCACGCTCTCTCTCTCTCTATCTCTCTCAACTCAACTTCAAGTCTCGTCTGAGCTGACGGAATGGGTTTTTCCCGTATTTTCTTTTACGGCTTTTGGCTGCGAGGGCAGTTTAAAGAAGCGTAACTAGCTCACAGAGGGGAGACAGTCCAAGTGTGTATAGTATGTGTATGTGTATATGTGAGCTGAGCATTTCCCCAACACTCTGTCATACATTTGTGTAGCGTTAGCCTGCCCCTAGCTCCTAACTCCTAGCTTTGGTTAGTTGCACTCTTTGTGAAGCGGGGGGAGAGTGAAAAGTGCGTCCCTGTCTGAAGGACAACATTGCAACAGTCGAGTGTTGTGCAAGCAAAATTGTTGATTGCTGCCAACAGAGATTGGCAATTAACGGAATTAAAAGTTACAGTTGTGTTTACACACGGAAGGGGGCCACGACGAATGGGGCGTGGCGTAGCCCACCCACAACCACAAGCGCACTAACAACAACAACAACAATAACTAACTAACAGTTCGTATAGGTGTTTATTACACTGAGCAAAATGCGTGGGTACTGGGGAGTAAGTGATAAGTAAGAATATGAGAGAAGCTCTGAAGAAGTTCTTAGAAGTAAGGCTTAGCTTCCAGAGAAGAAGCTCTAGATATGCTCCCAAAATTTAAGCTTAGCTATATGTCAGTCTTTTAATAAAATGAAATAAAAAATTCGGAGAAATTTCCAGATGAAGATCAATTTAAGATTATAAAATCAGCTCAAGAAAAACTTCCATTGCTTAAGGTCCACAACAAAGCAAAGATATTAAACTTAACTCGATTTCAGATATAATATTATTATATATTATACCACAGATATATTAACTTTTCACATACAACGTTCTTTACTTGTATACCGTTGATTTCTTTCAGTGTAGCTCAGCAAATGCTGCTGCAGTGTAAACATGAAAGGCCACAGGCCAAAGTAACCGCATAAAACTAACTTTTTTTTTTTTTTTGTTTGACCCATGACAGTTGCCTTTATAAAAACTGTTCGCCCTATGCAAATATGGCAAAGCAAAAGCTTAAATTTCATTTGAAATGAAACTAAATTCCGTTTGATTGACTGAACATGTAAATGACACAGCCAAAGGCCTTGCTTCCCGCTGCACTAGCTTAGTTTATGGCTATAATAATAGTATAGGACTCTGTAGATACTTACGTAGAGGCATGTTGCCGCCGGAGGCTGTGCGACGCCAAAGAACATCCGGCAGGGGATCACCGCCAATGCGACACTGGAACACAACGGAGCTGCCCACCACGGCCGTCTGATTCTGTGGGCCGCGTATGAGAAAGGGACGTACTGCAAAGAGAGCAAGAGAGAGAGAGAGAGAGAGAGGGGGAGGGAAAATGTATGATAGAATCGTCTTCTTTAAGTATGGGATTCTTTGCACTTACCGTGCACCTTGAGGAAGGCGGTGCTCGACTCGCGAGTGCCGACAACATTCTTGACCACACACTGATATCTTCCGTCATCCGACTGACGGGCATCCTGTATGGCCAGATTACCGCCATCAACGATGCGTATCCGCTTGTTGCCGGAGCCATTGCCGTTCAGATTCAAAGTTTGTCCGTTCTTGCGCCAGGAGATTTGTGGTTCCGGTGAGCCACGCGGTGCACCGCATTCCATCAGCGCTACCTCGCCCTGGGCCACTCGCGTGTTTTGCGGTTCCAGTCGAAATTCATCGCGCAGAACTGTAAATAGAATAAATGGTAAAGTATGGCAGACAGAGAGAGAGAGAGAGAGGTTGAGTGAATTTTGTTACGGGTTAAGCTTTGATTGATTCAATATTAATAACTCCATCTGAGTGGGGGCTGGTGTAACGGACACTGCCTTTAGAGACAAACATCCTGCAGCATTTGCTTTATCCCTTCTTCATACTTAATGCCGTCTGCCATTTGAAATCTACCCAGCTACGCCCACACCCACAGCCACTCGTCTACCTGCTTGCGCTCAATATGCCAATAAAACCTTGATAATGATGTGCTGTCCAGGCTTTGAGCTACTTCGACTGCTGCTGCTGCAATATTAATAAGCTTTGGCATTTGCAATGCGTATTTTCCTGCAGTTATTTCTTTTTACGTATTTTACAAACAGAAATTGCAAAATTGATAATCAGCGAGTAAGCCAGACTATGAAATATCCTGTGACTGTGGGGGAAATTTGTTTAGCTCTATTTAAAGCTAATCAAATTGAAATGGAATATGGATAGGAACTATCCTAACTTGACAACACGAACTTTGGATTTTAGATTTTGAATTATAAATAATATATCATAGATCATAGACCGTACAGCTCTCTGATAATATATTTGGAAATCAGCTAGACGACAGGGAAAACCTTAAGGAAACTTGTTGTTTATCTCAAGCAACTCTTTGTGTACCCAAAAATATGCTCCATTTCATAGCAACAGGGTAATACAGGGTACATAAATGGAGAATAACAAAATGTAAAATACGAAATGTGAAATGCAGAATGCAAAATGCAAAATGCACTTCAATAAACGCATAATGCGCTTCACTGAACGCCAAAGGCAACACAAAAAGCAGCTTCGCAAACTAAATGCGAGCTTTACGAATCAATTCAGCATTCAATCCAAGTGGACCGTACAATGTTGTTAAAGATAAACAATTGTTAGGGCCAGGTGAAGACTATTAAATGCGAATGCTGATGGCTCTTTTCAACTGTGGCTCAAGAACTGCAGAAATTGAAATTCTTTACTCGACTGCGGCTATGCAATATTAATTAATCTGCTTGGGAACAGCCCCTGGCAACGCAAAGCAGCCCCAAAAATAAACAGTACACGTGCTCTCCCTCTCTCTCTCTCTATATATATATATATATGTTCTCCACCTCCCCTCATCAGACCCTAATCGCTACATCTGCTGTTGCTGTGGATATCAATTACAAAACATTTTTGCGAACTGCTTTATTTTATTAATTAGAAAGCATTGCGAGTGCATGACGTGCTACGTGTACCAGAACAGGAACAGAAACAGGAACTCGCTGCTGGACATGCAATGCAGTTGCTGAAGGGTTGACCAGTCGGACTGCCCACAAAAGTTCATTAGCTGTAAATGTGCAACGTCAATCGATCAATGTCATTGAGTGGCTTTTTTTTTTGGCATTGTGCCTATGTGAAGTATTGTTTTATATGTGACTAACACTAAAAATAATTGTTGAAAATTATACTAGGAAGTGAAGAACGTCGTAGTATGAGCTAAAACAATCTGGTGGTCAGCTAAAAATTCATTTTGGCATAGATAAACCTCATTTTAATGGAATCGAAACGGTTAAATTACATAGGATTTCTATATAATTTTGTAAATACGTTAGAGATGTATTTAATGTGAGTTTTGTAAAGAGTTTTTTATGGATATAACTAAATTTGTGTATGATATGTTGAATTTTATAAGTAATAATGTCCACTGTTCATGATAATATTAATACTTGTATTCTTTATATACAAAACTATCATACAGCTTTCAACTCAATTATTTTTTCAGTTTTCCCAAATATTCCTAAGCTTAGCATATATTACATAAAACAGAAACCCTTAACTCACATAGGATTTCAATAAAATTTCATTCAAAACCGCTCAACTGCTATCTCATAAGTTTCAGCAAACATTTGTTATGATCTAACTACAACAGCAGATGATATGAAGCTTTCTACTTCCCTAATAGACTGTTATAAAATTCCTCGACGTTGTACTTACATGCTACTTGCAATGTTGCATTTCTGGAACGTGCGACGCCGAATTCGTTCTTTGCCTGACACCAATATGTGCCCGCATCGCTCTCCCTACGCGAGTGTATAACCTGAAACAGAGAGTGAGAGTGAGAGAGAGATTAGATACTTTAGAAAAGATATGTGTAATATGATTGCGAGTAGTTATAAGCTTAAGAGCGACACGTGTCACGGTGTAAAAATCAAAAACGAAATGCGCTCAACCAAAAATCAAATGAAACTCTAGACCCAAAATTCAACTGCTGACCAACCAGTCGACCACTTGACGTATACGCAATTTAATTTAATTAAAAAAAAAAACACACACATACACAACAAGTAGACAACCCTCTGCAGAGGGTCGTGTGTTTGTGCCTTAATCACTTGGCCTCTTCAGTTTTAATTGGCAACAAACTGTAAGCCGGCCGACAAGTCACTTAGGATTGGGGCACGACTCCAAAAAATGCCATTGAAAACAATCAAAATTAACTAGGGGTAGGCGACGGCAGCTCTTCTCGAATTTCCGGGTTCTGTTCGGCTCGAGATATGCGCAAGTGAGTGTATGATGATTTTTAATGATAATGATAGCCCGTCGTACCCTGCCCCACTGCCTCCTCCCACCACGACACTGGTATCCAGAATATTGCAACCCATTCGTCAAAGCAATAATTTGAGCAAATTTAACAAACACTGAATTCAGAACGCGCTCAACTCGAAATAATTCGTTAAATTCCATTAAAATGGAAAATAGCAAAAGAAAAAATAACAATAAATTTTATATCAAATACATTTTTGTTGCATTTAATGAAAATCAACTGTGCGGGGGGTGTACAAAAATGTAAGATAAACAAAGTCGTGGACGGGGCAAAAAAAAAAAAAAAAAAAAGGAAACTGACAAAAATTGCAGTGCAGGGGGTAGGAGTGGGGGGATGGTTAGCCAGAGGGTGACTGCGCGTCTGCTCTTGCATTAAGACTCGTTAGCTTGAATTCTGAAATGTGCACGCACGAGGAGGAAAAAGGGAGGAGCAGCAAGAGAATCTTAGAGATGGCAAATGGGACGATATTTTAATGCAAAATTATTGAGATATACAATTGAAATAAAATTCTGTTTACTATTAGAATACAGAAACTAAAAACATATATACATTTAAGGATTTTCCCAATGCCGTTTTGTAATAATTTGTAATATTTTGGAAAATATTCACATTATTATTATTTTATTATTTTTTATTTATTTATTTATTTATTTTTTTTTTTTTTTTATTTTGCCGCTCGAATATTTCAAAGTACTTTGTAGCACTTTTATATATAAGATATTTTTAAACTAATTAAATATCTAAATTTTATATTTTTAATTTTCAGAGATCCGAGATTCTTTATTCAAAAATTTAAAATATATTTGTTTCATATCTCGAACACTCCCCAGAATCTTTTACTTCTTCGCTATTTGCTCCCATTCCCTTTCCCACCCCTTTTCTTAAATGTTATGCCATCCCTAACAGCTCAACGAGAAAAGTTCTTCGGCCTAGACCATTCGGCAATCGGCCTGGCAAAGGGGGCCCATACTTTTGCCCATTCCATTCTTATCGCTTGTTGTTTTTATTATGTGCTGTCTGCACTTTGTTTTACTTGCCGATCGAAATGCAACGAATCGGAAGCGCATAAAATAATATGAGCAACAATTTTGATGCACAAATGTTGCGATTCCCAAGAAATTATGAAACAAGAGAAATCGCATTGGAGCAGTTGGATGGAAAGTCTGCTCTGCATTTAATGATAGACTGGAAGACGTACCTTCAGAAAGAATAAACCACCCGCGGGCAACTTTATGCGATGCGAACCCGCGTCCGTCTTCAGTTCGCGTCCATCCTTGAACCATTGAATCGATGGAGTTGGATTGCCTTCGGCTTTGCAATTGAACGTAAATGGATCATTTTTCGGGACCGTCGTGTCCATGGGATGTTCGATGATATGTGGATTTTCACCTGTTATAAAGAAAAAAGAGTTGAACAATTAAAAAACGAAAGGACAAGATGTAAAGAGAAGCGAAGTGTTTATAGTTCATTAAACGACTTGGATCATTTTTTTGAATACACGAGAATAGTGTCTAGCTGTTATACCACCCAGAGACTTGAGATTTAACATATGTGCGTGTTATCTTAAGTGGTTCTCTCTAGGGACAGGTCATATATCGTTTTTCCTTTAAACAAGTTTTGTCACTTAAGCAATTAGTGCGCCATTAGGAGTTCCTATGTAGAACAAGTCACCCCCCATCAGGCACCTAAAATTATGTTAAGGAGCAATGAAATGTTCTTGACTGAAATTCACTTGAATTTTGGTCCACCCCACAAATTCAATTAACTCGAAGAAAATATTTGCTCGCCCACGGTGCAGACGTAGAGTGAGAGAGAGAGGGAAGGAGAGGGAGAGAAAGAGCAGACTAAACATAAATTTACAAGCATGTCGATAAGGATGAAACAAAGGACAACGCTAGATAAACTTTATTAAAAGCGGCAGCCAAAAACAACAACAAGTATAAGAATGTCCAGCGAAATGAAGAACCGACTGAAATGTAATTACAAAAAGCGCTTAAAGGTGAAAATTTATGTATGTGTATGTGTGTGTGTGTGTGTGTGTGTGTGGGAGAGAATGGAAAATGGAAAATGGCGATGCTGGCTGTTGGATAGTAACATCAGTCAGCCGGAAATTAAGTTCTGTAGATTTATTGAAAGCGGATAGTAATGAGAGCTGAGCGACAGAGAACGATGATTGAAGCGATATTACAGTTAGAGAGCGCGCACAGCACATAAATGGAAACTAAAGCGTATAACAGTTTAAGGTAAGCGACAACAAAAACAATGCCAAAGAGAAAAAACTATAACGGCAGATAGATATATGGAGCATGCAAATCAAATCAAATCAGAGCGAGCCATTGTTATCACTATGAAAAATCACTATTCAGTGAATTTGCTGTGAGCTATTTCTCAAATGTCTCCTACCACGAGCTGGAGAGGGAGAGGGAGAGGGAGAGTGTGCGAAAGCTAGTGAGAGTGAGTGAGCGCACCTTGGTAAATTTGTCAATTGCTTTTGTGCTTTGCCTAGCAGCAGCAGCAACAGCAACAGCAGCAGCCTTTTGTGCGCTCCACGCTTTGTTTGATGCAATGCTTTGGCTTTGGCCATTGTCTGATTGGGCGCTCTCTTCACTCTCACTCACTCACTCACTCTCTCGCTGTGTGTGCATTGCGTGCTCTTTTATTGTTGTAGTTGTTGTTGTTGCTGCTGTTGTCAAGGCGACAGCGCTTGCTAATTCAAATGATGAAATGCCTGAAGAGAGACGAGTTGAATATAAAGTAAATGTCAACTGAATAACTCGCCCTATCTCTTTCTTACAAAGCTCTGCACTGCGGTAGCAGCACTGATTATTCAAAATTCACAAACCAACCAACGCGCAGTTAGATTTATATTTTTTTATTTTCTTCATATATTTTTTTATTAGTTCATACCTTTGGCTAACTAAAATTCTTTGGGCAGCTAACAAAATATTTATTTAAGCAAAAATACGTTGCTGCAAAAATCAACACAAAAATACACACGCAACAAAAGAAACAAGAAAAACAATGTATGCAATTTTAACACATGAACAGAAAGGTAGAAAATTGAAGTAAAGCAAACTTTGATCAGCTTTGCAGCAGCCGAACTACAAAAACCACGGTAAATCAAGTAAGTAAGAATTTACAACAAGAATTTGTACGCAAAGTCAGAAAGACGAAAGTTTCTTTTTCGTTGCTTTCGTGCACGAGTATCTAAAAATAACAAATATAAGTATGAGTGATGTTGACGCCTGAATACTCTAACTGTTTGATTTTGCGCTCCTAGCTATTGTGGTGTGTAGCGTATATCTCATTCGCTCTGCTATGCCTGTCAAAAATTGCAATGCAAGGGAAGTGCCGCAACAGCTTTGAGAAGCTCTGCTATTTGCCTGCATTAGAGTAAATGAAAGAGACTGAGCGTGAGTGGGAGTGTGAGAGGGAATGCCAGTGGGAGTGTGAGCAGCAAAGAAAGACTGACTTTGCACTTAATTACGCTCATTTGGTGTACGCACTTTTTTGCTTGTGTGCGTGCTTACTGTTTCATATGTACATGTGTGTGCAAGTGCATTTGTTTGTGTGGGTGGCAATTTATGCATATGAAATAATGTAAAAGAAGTCTGTGTAAATAAACAGCAAAGTGCTGCCGGCGTTGAAATCATGCAAGCGCACATACACCTATGCAAACAGAACATGCACACAGAAACTTTAGAGAGAAAGAGAGAACGAGAGACATGGAGCAGCAGCAATAATAACAGGAAGTGCATTTGTTGTTGCCGCTGTTAAGAAATCTACGGCTGCTGTTGATGCAGTTGTTGTTGCTGCTGTTTGTGCGTATGTTATCTTAGTTTATGTGCTTTTGCGCGTTTTGTTGTTGTTTGCAGTTGCTGTTGCCGCAGTTGTTGTTATTTGTCTGGCATAACCATAAAAATGTCTGCCTTTGAGGCGTATCCCAGCAGCAACAGCAGCAGCAGCTGTTATATGCGCTATGCGCCCTCGCATTGCTCTCCCTCTACCTGCCCTCTGTCGCTCTCTTCCACTGCTAATTTGCGGCTCTGTTGGGTGCTAAGAGCAGTTGCGCCAATACGATCATTATTAGCATGTCAACAACAACAGCAACAAAATCACAACTTTCGACAAACACAAACGACGAAGATGAAGACGCAGACGAAGACGTCAACGTCGACGACGACGCGTCGTCGGCTACATGACAAAGCCGCAACAGGAGATGAAGCAACAGCATAAATGCATATGCAAATATGTAAGTAGCTGCGCTGCCAGCACTATCACTCTCTCTCGCTCACACTCTTCTACGCCTACTCTTCTACTCCATGTACCACCCTCTCCCTGTGCATGTCTGTGTGTGCGTGCTTGTAATCAAACAAACACCAAATAGACTGCCGTCTGGACATGGAGCCAACTGCAGGTGGAATATGTCCAGCTGTTGGGCTAAATTCTTGTGCTTGTGTAGCTGTAAATGCAGCCTGCCGGAAAACCACTGATTATACGATATGTGTGTCTCCCTTACTCCTAGCACACATTGAAAATAGAATTTGCTTGTTTAAATTTTATACAATTTCCTTAGTTTTGCGCCTCGAGCGAAATGTGTGCGCGCTGGCAAGGCAAAAGTTCTTAGTAAAGAAATTAGTCACAAAAGTCATATTGTGACAGCTTCAAATAGCTGTAAAAGCTCTCATTTGGAATCAACTAACTGTATCGTTGACATTGCGCTGCTGCTTCCGTCGCGTTGGTTGCGTCGACTGCGGCGTTGGCGTTGCTGTTAAAAAATTAACAAAGCCTGACAACGGGCGTGCTTCACTGCCAATTGAGTAACTGTTGTTCTTGTTGTTGCAATGGCTCAACATGGCAGCTCGACAACAATAATTTATAAGCTTTTAGTGCAGCAGCAAAGTGGCTACAACAACAATGAGAGAGAGAGTCAAGTTTTTGATTTGTCTGTTGTTATTGCTATTTCTACTTCTGCTACCAATTATTTATTTATGTAGAATGTTTAATTTTTAATGTGCATGCAACTTTCGCGAACGTTATGAGAACTAACCATGAAAGCTACAGGGCAACAGAGCGAGAGGGAGAGACAGAGAGAGAGAGAGAGAGAGAGAGAGAGAGAGCGGCGTAAAAGGGTTGCCTTAGCATCGAGCATGGCGAGGGGCTTAAGAGTTTTGTAAGCCTTTGGCACAACTTTTGCCACTTAAGCTTTATGTAAGTAAATATGTGTAAAAGGAGTCAGAGGAAGAGAGCGTATGTGTGTGTATGTGTGGGTGTGTTTACATATTGTTGTAGTTGACTAAATATGTGAACGTGCTTGAAATTTTGAAAAAAAAAAAACCTGTCGTAAGTCAAACCAAATCTCTTTAAATTCAACAGTTGAAGTGCGCAAGGGAATGGGTATCAGTAGAAGAAGCGTATAAGATAAGCATGGCATGCAGCTCAGATTGTCTTATAACGAAATGAGTAAGAGCTGAGCTCATATACTGCGTGGTCTTTTTGCATGTGTGAATATGTATAAGAGCTGTTAAACTGATAATTCTAATTGGAATATTAATATGAGCTGACAAGTCCAAGTAGAAGTTTAATATAAGAATGATTACATCCGTCAAACTCTTATATTTGCTGCCATGCACGTTCGCTTTTAGAAGCTCTTATACATTCCACAACAAATACATATGGGCAATTCTCTAGTGTCGAATGTGACATTTCGTACACACTTAAAGTAAAAAAAAACTAATGCCAAAACAATTTTTTATTCTGACAAAGAATGGATCTTATAGCTCTTGATGAGCACTATAATTGGTGCTAAGGGTGATTTTGAGCAAGTATTAATTTTCAAGATAATTACAAAAAACCAAGCTGGTCGAACGTGACAAAAAGTGGAAGTTGATTTTGAAATTAACCATTCAATCGCAGATTTTAGCGAAACCTTAGGTGATAAATTATTAAAATTAATTTTAAATTATCAGAAATTGACACATCTTATTAATGTATTTTATTTGATTCCAAAATATTGAGTAGTTTATTTTATTTTTTAGTTTTAATCAGGGTCGAACGTGACGTGTCGAACGTGACATTTTTTCCACCATACTTTTTTTTTTTTTTTACTTTTTATGTAATTGAACATGAATAAAAGAAATAGAAATGATTTTCAATATATTCTATTTATTAATTTTTTGAAAAACTTAACAATATATAAAAAAAAAGAAAAAAAAAAATTCAGAAAAACAAAAATACGATCGTTCGGCATCGCAGTTTCTACTTTTTTAACTGCTTTGGCCAAGCTTTGTTTACATTTGTAAGGATAGTTTGGATTCTGTCGTTCAAATTTGACTACGTTTTTTGTTTTTAGTTTTTGTTGTCTATTTTGTTGTCGTACACGATCCAATTTTTGTTCCTTTTCGATCAGACTTTCATGTTCATCATCCAGCCATCTCCTCTTTTGTCTAACACGCTGCATTCTTTCAATGTTTTTCAATTTATAGTTCTCCTCATTCTTCACTTTCTCTCTCCATCGTTTGCATTTTTCGCTGTTTGTTGTACTCATCTATAATCAATAATTATATTTTTAATTTCAATATTCACAACCTGGGATGCAAATTCACTTTAGTTTATTCAAAATTTTTCTTTACCTTTTTATGGTGTCGAACGCTACACACTTTAAATTTAATATATATATTGAACGGATTGATATATTCGTTTGATTTTTTTTTTAATAAATTCGCAATTGAAAACTGTGTTTGCAACTGAATTTTGCTGTTTGTTGCTCATATACATTTGATTTACTGATAACAAAACCTATTTTTCGGTGTCGAACGTGACATCGAAATATACGGTGAAACAGACGAAAAATTTTACCGTTTAGGTTATTGCATAATTTCTTTTACATTTTTCTCTTACTATATAAAGGTAAACGAAGATAAAAAAAAAATTTTTTATTGCATAGTGTCTCTCTATAAGAACATAAATAAAATCAAAATGTGCAATAGAAATGCTCAAATCACAACTTCTGCACTTGTTCAGCTTTGGGTGTCAATATTTCGAGATGGGTTATGAATATATATAAAATTGGCTTATATTAGTTAAATTTAATATATTCGCTATAAAAAAATGTTATAAGGCAATGCATTTATTGACTTTGAATTTTTCGGCTGTGGTTGACTTTTCTGGAGAATTGCCCATATACAAAGAACTTTTTAATAAGCTTGCTACAGAGTGTACTGTTGAGGTTAAGCTGCTGTCGCTGAAGAGAGGAATCTTTCAACTGTAAATAGAGGTACGTGTACACCTGCATAATGGCATTAAAACTCAAATAGTAGCTTTGCATCAACTCTAGCTTGTCTATTGAAAGCCCGTATAACAAATATGCATTGCAATATTCACGAGAGGCGAAACAAATGATTCGCCACTTCAAAACTTGCTCCTGCAAATCTGAGAGTGCAATAAAACTTTGCCAAGTGTAGGTGCGAGTGACCGATAGAGAGAGAGAGGGGGCGTGTGAGAACAACGGGAATGCAAAGTGTAAGAAAAATGGTGTAAAGTGCGCATTGTTCTTCCCGTTGCATGTGTGTGTGTAAGTGAGTGTATAAGTATTTGTATTTGTGTTTGTTTTTTTGTGTTTGCGCGCGCCTCGCTGGCTGTTTGTTTGCTTAGGCGGTCGTCTGAGTAGCAGTGTGAGTGAAATGGGTATAGAGAGGTCGCGTCAGGGAGAAAGCGGAAGCTGCTTGGCTGCCAATTATTTAAATGCTGGTATTTACGCTCAAGCGGATGTGGGCCAAGGCACTAGAGAAGAGGCAGAGCGCACGGAACCAGTTGCCAGGAGTGGGAACTGTGAGTCGGAACCAGGACACGCATAAATCATTATCACATTTATGTAATATGCACAAGGAGCAACAGAGACAGAGCGCAGAGTCGACAAGCGGGCCATAAAAACCGCAATAAACCAACGGGGATTATGGCCATAATGTGAGGATTTTCATTGAGCATAGAAGAGCGAAGGTGAGAGAGAGAGAGAGAGAGATAGACAGAAAAATATGTAAGCAAAAGACAAAAATTTTTATTGCCTTCTGTTTTTGTTGATTGCAACAAAATGCAAGAAATCAAAAAATCAAATAAATTATTCAAGGCGAGCTGATATTAATATAAATGCCAAATAGCATAAGGATATGTGCTGAGGGATGATGTAGGGATATATGAGCACATCAGGCATATCCTTATTGCATATAAACAAAAACAGCTTCAAGGCTTGCTTCATTTGATTGCGAGGCAACCGCAAAGGCAATTCCTGAGGGTTTTCTCGACTCAATATTTTCAATGTCAAATTTATGCCAGAGCACGCCAAATGTCTGGCAACGCCGGCGCCACGCCCACACCTCCTGCCTGCCCAACGCGCACTCAACTGCTGTCTGCCGCGCTAATGAGCCAAAACGCCCCAAGGTGCGGATAATATTGAGAATAGGGAAAATTCTCAGACAGCTTTCGCAGACAAACTCATATACTTTCTTTGTCTTGCTCTCACCCACACACTCACCCCTTCTCTCTCTCTCTCTATCACTTTCCATTTGACTTGTTTTTTTCGCACATTGTACGCATTTTGTTAATTTGGCGCCGCCTTTGGGGTTCGAACCACACGGCCAGCCACTCAAAATTGTAACGAATACCCTGTACAAAGCGAGCGTATCTTCAGTGTTTATGCTGCTAATAAAAGATTTTGCCACAATTTACTTGGACTCCATTCAAATGGAATTTAAATGTGTTTTCTAAACAACTTTAAGTTTTTTTTTTTAAACTCCTTTTCAGTTCATTATTTTGTTTAAGGTTTTGGAAAAACTTTTTTTTAACTTTTTTCTTAGTTTGCTTAGTTGTTCTTTCTTATTATGAACTTATTAAATGATAAATTAAAAAAAAAAAAAAAAAATAGATTTGCATATATTATTTTCTTAAATTTTTCAAAGGAAATATACATTTTTTGTTTGGAGTTTCTTTCTCATTTTGAACTTGATTAAAATAAAAATTTTAAACATATTTTGAAAAATATATTAAAAAATTTTTTATATTTTTAACAATTTGTTTTTAATATTTTAAAAATTATTTCTTTTATATAATTTGTTTTTAATATTTAAAAAAAAATATTTTTTTTTTAACATTTCTTTTTCAATATTTAAAACAATATTGTTTTTTATTATTTTCTAATAGGTTTTTGAAAGAAATTTTTCCAATACTTTTAAATTTAAAAATTTTCAAAATTCTGCAACTTCTTCTATAGTTATATAGTATATTACAAAAATCCTATTCCCAAGTTAATATCTTATATGACCTTATCCACATGGCATTACAGGTTATCTCCTAGTTTAATACTCTCTAAAGTTTTTCTGTTGTTTTTTCAAAGCTTTTTCCTTTGGTTTCCTTTCGTCTTGACTTTTGGGGTTTTCCCTCAGCGACTGTTTTTTTTTTTTGTCTCAACTGTTAATTAAATTCGACAGAACTCTCTCTCTGTAGCCACGCCTCCTCGCCGCCCATTGTTTTTACTTAGCTGCAAGTTGTTCAAAAAATATGCATTGGCTGTTATCTTTTTTATGAATGAATGAAAGGCTGACGCAAAGGAAAAAAAAAAAGGGTTCGCTTATCAATAAATTCATAAATGCCGAAGAAGAAAAAAACATTGAAATCCTTTTAAAGCTGCCGGAGATAAAATAAAGGACGCTCACACATGGGACGGCGATCAATGTCATGTGCCATATTTATATGTCCCTGCAGCTCCTGCTCTCTCTCTCTCTCTCTCTCTCTCTCTCTCTTTCTCCTCACCGCCACTCTGCACAGCCTTTTACCATGCCGGGCTTTATCATCTTTTATAGTTTATATCTTTGTTTTCCTGCATTTTTTCCAAATTGCATTAAGAACTTGTATAGGCTTATCGCTGCGTTCATAAACTTATTAAGTGCTTTATGCAAATAACCCTAAAAATGATGTAAGCTAAGCGAGTGGATAAAACGCTGAGCTTAGCCGGTTTCAAGTTACCTTGAGTCCAAAATCTGCATTACAATGTGCGTGCCATTTGTCAAAAAATAAACGAAAAAGTTGATGTAAATGAAAGGCTATTTGGGCGTGTTTTAATATTAGCTAAGGAAGACTTGAATATGCTCTGCATGGGCTATAAGGCATGAGTTTATATTAATAGAAAAAGTAGTTTTTATAACTCTGACATTTATATATATCTTGCAAATATCTAAAACACAGTTTGAGTATTACAGCATAAAATATTCGCATAAATTTTATTTTATTTTTATATTATTATTTATTTATTTAAATTTAAAAATTTTTATATGGGAGCCCTTTTGGTAATTGTGAGAATTGCATAGAAGAGCGTTTTAAGCACTTTTGAGCTCTTCTATTTGTATCTTCAAGTTTCATCTAATTCGATTGTCCCTTAGTTGCTAGTTCTACGCTACGCGAATAAATATATATAGAAAAAAAAAAAAAAAAAAAAAAATATATATATATATATATATATATATATATAATATTTCTATAACATTCACACAATGTATTCAATTATTTACTGAGAAGAACAACAGCAGTATTTTTTTTTCGCTCTATAATGAAATACTTGACAAGCAGCTCATATGAATGAACCAAGGCGTGGAGATAAGAGCTGACATTAAATACATTGCTGTCAGACCTTTTGCAGCTGATATGGCTGGCCTACCCTAACATTCATATGACAGCTAGAAAATATAACATCAAGTGAAATCCAATTAATCATATTCGCTTAATCTCTGAATTGTCTTATATTGTATTTCGATTTGAATTTCGTTTAGTTTCGTAAGCCGATTTTCAACAAATCTCCAAAGTTCACACAGAGCTGGGAACCTGTCTGCTCTATAAGACAATATGAATTCATATTTTGTATTTTTTCTCTCTTCTTCTTTCTTTCATAATTTGTCAAATGTGCTTGCTCTTTGTTTAAATAAGTGGAAAAAAAAGCTAAAAATTAATTAGATTTGTCATAGCCATTGACATTTCGACAACTTTTCTATTAATTATATTTGATAGATGTGTGTGCGTGTGAGGATAGAGGGGCTGGGGGCTGTGGGCTGGGGGGCTGTTGCCACTGGGAGGGCCGCTGGAAATTTTGAATGTGTCTGTCGTGCGCGGCTTGATTTATGGGCGTGACACAGTTTCCAAATGCTCCATATTTATTTTACTCGCCTGCGCAGCAATAGAGAATTAGATTGTTAACTATTTGCTCTATGTGTCTGTTGGTATTTTGTAGTATTTTCGTTGGTATTTTTTAATGCTTACCTAGAAAGAGAGAGAGAGAGAGAGAGAGAAGAGGAGAGAATGAAGATTAGATTTTGTTGTTTAAATTGAAGAAACTTGCGTAAAGTTGAGATAAATGTTGGTCTGAATTCATAATCAAATAAATTTAATTGTTAAATATATTTAAAACGATTTCAAAAATATTTTTGAATAATTTTTTGTTTCTATTATTTTTATTATTATTATTTTCTATATTATATTTTTATATTTATTATATTTATTATTATTATTAATATTATTATTATTATTTTAATATACTATTTATTTTCTTAATTTAAATAAATTATTAAATAAATAAAATATATATTTATTTTTATTTTATTTGTTTGTATTTTCTAAATCCTTATACAAATTGTTTTATAACAAAAAAAAATTATATTTTTGTCTCAATTCTCTAAGCTAACTAAACAAATATTCCACATACCATTTTTTTTTTTCAGCAATTTATATATTATTATTATTTATTTTTTTATTTTCGTATACCTTTTCTATTTCTATATATTTTGCGATTTCATTTTATATGAACAATTTCAAAACATTTATTTTTTTCTTGCTCAATGTACGATAAAATATTTGTTAAAAGTTTATTGAATTATTTATTTCTATGCATTAATTTGTAGTTTTCTTCTAGAGAATGGCCTAGCTTTGTGTGTTAAGGGAACTGTCGCATATGCCGCATATAAATGATGCGATTTTTACGTTTCTGGTTTTTCGATTTATGTTCGTTTTGACAGCTACGACAGATATGCATCGACCCCTGGGCCCTGGGCACAAGCTACCCAGCAATCCAGCCCGGCTGCCGGACTGCCTGACTCAAAGCCAGCCCAGCTGCTTCTGCCTCAAACAAAGAGATCATTATCGTAGCGAGAGAGCGAGAACGAGAACGAGATGAAAAGGAAAAAAAAAAAAAAAAAATGCACACAGATGTCGTTTATTGAATATCGATTTACGCTGACTTCGTTAGAAGAGTCGACGAGGAAAACGCATGTTAAATGTAAATATGAATAAATGAGCTAAGCGCAATAGAGCGCGAGAGGGGCAGGATGAGAGTGAGAAGGGGCGAGTTTAGCTAGAGCCAGAGTTTTTGCTGCAGCAATGAGTCATGACTCATGAGTAAAGTTCAAGTTTTTGGTTTCAATGTCACATGTTGCATGTCCTGCAGGCAACAAACAACAGCCAACAAGGGGGCCACTTGAAGCGCGAAACTCAACACTGAAGCTCGCAACGACAAAAGCCGCCAGGCCCAAAAGATTTTAGCAATGGATAAGCGCTGCGGCAGCAGGACACAGAGTCGAGCCGAATCGAGCTGAGTTGAGCTGTGTCGAGGGCCGCGACTCGAGTCGAGGGCAAAAAAAAGGGCCGCCGTCTGCAGCGATGATTGATTTCATGGCAAAGTTGATTTCAATCAGCAAATGTTTATGCAGTTTTCGTTTTTTTTCGGTTTTGTTTTTGTTTTTTTCCTCCTCCTGTTTCAGTGCTCGGCCTGTGCCCTTGGGGGCTTGCAAACTGACAAGAATTATGACACTATCCATATTTGGAGCCGTCTCGGGGGTCCGACTGTCGTTTAATTGCCAAAAGCGCATAATTATGGCGCGTACATTGAACCAGCCCACAAGACACAGAGAGTCCAAAAGCTAATAGGCTTTTAAAGAAGAGCGAGCACAAAAAAAAAGAAAAGAAATCAGCAAAAAAAAAAAAAGCTAACTTAATCAAGAGCCATGAAATCGCCTTCAAATGAAAGAGAAACCACGATAAAGCGCGAGGCAAAATAACAACAACAATAAAAAAATGCTTAGCAAAGTTATTAATATTGAACCTGATGATTATACAAATTGGGTGTAGAGGATGAAAGAGAACGAATGAGGGGGAGAGGGAGAGAGAGAGAGGGGGTTTATAAGCCGGTTAAATTAAATCAAAAAGGGAGCAATCTAGAGAGAGGGCAAGATATCATATGTGTGTGTGTGTGCATATTGGGATATATGATATAGGAAATTTGTTAGATTGATACAAATACACTGAGAGAAAGAAAAGTCAGGGAGGAAAAGCAAGAAGAGCCAGAGAGAGAAAAGACTGAAATACGAGGGATGGAGGGAAAAGGAAAAAAACAACAAGAGAAAGGAGAGTTAGTGAGTGAGATAGAGAGAGCGAGAAAAGAGAGAGCGAAAGAAGAGAGAGAGTTAGATAGAGAGAGCGAATTACAGAGAACGAGAGAGATATAGTCGTTGGGAGAGTTAAAGCGAAGAAAAAGTAGAACAAATGCAAGAAAAAGAGCAATACAGAAGTAATCTAAAAGAATGTAGTGAGGGAGAGAGAGAGAGAGAGAGAGAGAGAGAGAGAGAGAGAAATCAAGTAGACAAAGACAAAAGTTTAAATTGAGTGAGAATAAACGCAGAATAAAGAGAGTAAGAGAGTTAAAAATAAAATAAAATGTAAATACATTAAAAATACAAATTTATAACAGAATAGTAAAAATGATTGTTATTCCAAAGACCAAGTCTTTTCGCTCAGTGCATTCTCCTCAGTTCAATTCCAAATGCACAGACACCTCCCTTAGCTGCTTCAGCCCTCTCTCTCACACTCTCTCTCACACTCTCGCTCTCTCCCCTTCTCTAACAGCGGCCATGTCCAGCAAAACTGATTTAAGCAGCTCACACAACATTTAATAAACGTTGAAAGTAAATGTCATTAGTGAAAGAGACGCTGAAACACTTTGGTTAGTGGCAAAGGGGGGGCAGCGGGCAAGGGGCTAGGAGGTGGGCGTGGCGTATTCGGGTCGTATGCCATTCTGCGCTGACACTTGATGAGCTGTCATAACATTAGATCATGTCTGCGAAGCATGTGGAGGAGGCTGCAGTCGACGAGCAGCAGCAGCAGAGCAGCTCATTAGTCGTGGAAAACTGTTTACTCTGCTTATTATTATAAACATTAAACGAGGAGAGAGAAAAAAAAAGGGAAAATGCTGTCAAAGGGAAGAAATGAGGGAAAAAATGGGGAGGAAAAATGCTTTAACTAAAAACTTTAGTACGAAATTAACGTGAGGTAGAGTAAAAGAAGAGAAAGAGAGAGAGAGAGAGAGATAGAATAAATGTGAATGTAGCAGAGTGCCTAATTGATTGATTGATTGATGCATAGAGTGTGATTGACTGCCTGGCTAAATGCCCATAGAAGTCAAAGACGAATGTCAAAGGTGTTTAGAGAAAATTTCTTTTCAAATAGATTTTTGAGACTTGTTGAAATATTTGTTCAATATCATCAATATAGAGAAATTTCTCTAGACAGAAATATATTTTTCATCAAGAAATTTTCTCGCAGCTGTCATTGTTTTTAAGTGCGCGGGAAATTCGATGCGCTTAATGAAAGCGACACTTGACTGGGCATAGATATATACATATATATATGTATATAGCTGTTTGCCAGCCTGACTAATCAAAAAATGATGCGACGATTTGTTACACCAAATATTAAGTTCATTGTCGGCTGTAGAAGTAGCACTTCGAGTGCGGAGGGGCTTGGCTTGATTGAGATGTGGGCGCTGAAATCGAGCTGGCATTTAATCAGAATTCGGGCATTGAAAGAGAAACTGAGAATGGGAAAGTTGAAATTTAATTATACTGGTGGAAGAAAACTATGTATGTGGAGGAGAGCTGAATCTAAATGAGACTTGAATAGAGATTGAGCAATAGAAATTGAGCTGCTCTGAAAGCATTTGGAAACCTAAAGCTTTCATGATTTATGCAAGTGCATTAATATTGGCTTTATTGGCTATTCAAGCTGTATGTGAAGCTATTGTCGATATATGATATGTTTATCCTAAAAGCTTAAAAAGCTTTGCAAGGCTACTCTATGAAAAACAAAGTGACTTGAAAGCTCATTAAAGCTCTGCCTTAAACGGAGCAGAAAGTGCTATCTCTTAGAAACTTGATTGAAAGCTTAAAGCACATTTAATTGGCTATATATTATCTTTTAGCAGATCGTTTGATATAAAGGGGGGAAAAATGATTATTAAAAAAAATATACTAAGCAAGAGTCAAGCTGAAAAGCAGCTTAAAGTATAGACTGCAATAAAAGTAGCCACAAATGACTTCCGTTACAGACACAAATTATAATGTAAATCGATGCAACATGAACATGAAATATAATTGAATTGAAAATGTTGCCACACAGCAGCAGCAACAACAACAACAACAGCAGCAGCAGCAGCAGCCATGGCAGCAGCAACTGACAGCGGACAACTGAGGACAACATCAAGCAGCGGACCAAGTAAAGGGCAAAATGCTAATAAATGCTAAAAAAAAAAAAAGAAGTGCATGGAGAGGGAGAGAAGCAACAGCGACTGACTGAATAGAAAGAAAACGCTAAACACACAACATTGTGGCTCGTTTGGCCAATGACAACTTACGAGAACGTCATGTAACATGCAACTGCACATCAAATATGGATGGCAAGAGGAAGAAGAGCAGAGAAACAACAACAGCAGCAGCAGCAGCAGCAGCAGCAGACTAAGCAGGGCAAAGAGCTGGCATGGCTTGGCGGCGATATATCATCAAAGTGCAGGCCAGATCAAGAAACCAGAGATGTTGCTGCTGTGGCAGCAGCCAAAGGCAACAGCAGCAGCAGCAGCAAAATCAATGCAATTTCTATTTGTAAATGACCAAAAATGAACAACAGAATGTTGTTGTTGTTGTTGTCAGTTGGTTGCATACAATTTGAGGCAATACATGACTCAAATGTTGCCAGCCATGTTGCATGTTGCTGGCAGCGACCACCTCAGAGCAACATCACTTGCTGCTGTCTTGCCTTCAGTTTTTCAGTTGTTTTTTTTTGTTGGTGCTGCAGGTTGGCTTTGCTGTTGCTGCTTGCATTTCTATTTATTTCACAATAATTAATAAACACATTGCCCACCATTTATCAGTGGCATGTAGCTGCAATGTTGCTGCGGCAAGTTGCTGTTGCTGTTGCTGCTGCTGTTGCTGGCAAATCGATTAAGCTATCTTTGGACGCAGCTGAGTTGAGCGAAAATGAATTAAAAACGCTGCAAAAGGAGAAGGCGAAATGCAAAAAACATGTGAGTCGAGAAATATGAAAAACGGGCGCCGGCTTTTTGATGCATGTTGCTGCAGGGCAACAGCAGCAGCAGCGGCAGCCATAACAACAACAGCAGCAACAGCAATGGCTTCACTTGACTTGCGTATTTGTTTTTATTTTTTATTCTGGGCGCACAAAAAAATTCAATTTAAAAATTATTGCTGCACGGCGGCAACATGTGCCTGCCCCAAACATGTTGATTATTTAGCAGCAGCAACAGCAGCAGCAGCAAGCACAGGCTGCTGCAAGGCGTGCAAGACAAGTGAACGATGCAGGGTATAGGCAGCAGCAACAGGACAACAGACAACAAGCAGCAGCAGCAGCAACAACAACAACAGCAGCAACAGCAACATAATTTGTTGGCCAACAACATGGAGCAGCATCTTTCAAGTTGCATTTTGCATTTGGCATTTGGGCTCATTTGCATTTTACTGTCAAATTAATCCAATTTAACACAACAGCAACTGTTGCTGTTGCCGAGTTGCAGAGCTGTTGCTGCTGTGGCAATTGTTGCTTGGTTAGGGCTACGCAAAATGTCTTTTGCTGCCAAAACGAACAACATAATTACCGTTAAGAATTGCGCGTTGCACAGAACAGTTGCCACGCCTCTCTCCCCGCTGCTGCTGCTGTTGACTGGCTGCCTGCCTGCCTTGGCCGCCCCTTAATTGCCAGCAATGTCTGTGGCCGGCCAAGCTATGCAGCTGCCCCTTTGGCCAAGGCGCACGATTTTGTCTTGCCAAACGAATCGCTGACCAGCATGTGCAACATGTTGCAGTCAAGTCTCTGGCAGCAACTATTGCTGCTGCTGCTGCTGCTGCTGCTACTTGGCTGCTGCTGGGAGATGACCGCACGTATCGATCGCATTCCGCGTTCCTAATTCGCGTTTGCTCAGGCTACAGCTACAGCTACAGCTGCCTGGCCATATATAAACAGGCAGATATCTAGCGAAACGCTCGACTGTCGCAAATCAGATAGCAGCAGAGAGAAAGAAAGAGAGAAAAAGAGAGAGGGAGAGGGAGAGGCCTTTGTACGCTACGCAGCATACGTGAAAATTATTTGCATACGACGACGACGACGACGACGAGGAGGAGAACAGCGACAGCTACAGCGATGTCTGCAGAGTTTTGTATCTGCAAGATACAAAATATATTAAACGTACGAAACGAAATATGTTAAACGCGTGACTAATGTGAGAACGTTCCAGCAGATACATTTCGTACGTTCGTTAGGCCCTGGCGAGCGACTCTAGAAACTCGGGAGACTCTGAAGTCTTGCGACTTGATCAATGATCAGACACCGACATCACTGGGCGACTTGCTGCTGCTTGGCTAATTAGCTATGCAAACTATGAGATACACAGCGCAAGATACAAGCTAAACTCTTGGCATTCTGTTTAGCCTTTTTTTCTCTTTTATTTTTAGCTAACTCTTTTTTTTGGCATGTTATTTGGCGAGCGTCATGCGTGTAGTAGAAAACTCTAACTCGCTTTACTTCCAATTAGCTGCCATTTTTGGCCGTTGTATCTCTGTGTGTGTGTGTGTGCGTGTGTGGGCGCTTAGACCGTTTTCAAAAACGAAAAACAAAAAAAAAAAAAAAACTCCAGCTCTTTCCTTAAAGCCTGTAATTTAACTAAAGACTGATATTGCTTGTCTCGGCTAAGTGGCCTTGCTTCGGAAATCTCTTTCAGCTGCAAATCTTTATAAACGATGTTATGTGGATCAGCCCACGGCCATTTTGCAGCTATTATCAGTTAAATGAAGCTCAGTCTTTACGATTAGCTATACTTAAGTTATGCCGCTCTCGCTCCCTCCTGCCCACTCTTTCTTTCATATCCAATTGCCGCTCAGCAAGTGCATTCGTTTATCTGACCAATTCGCATGTGAAGCGATCTCTAATGACGCCTTCAGTGGCACGTTTAGCCATGAAATCGTGCTAATTTCTAGGTATTTAATCAATGAGCTATTAGAGTGAAATCTCTTCATTTTTATTTATATTTAATGATGCAACAAAGTTGCAGTTCGTTTTAATCTCTTTTTCCGTTTGCCATTAATTACTAAACATTTTACAATTTTTAGCTCAAAATATTCTCATGGAATTAGTTTTATTAATAGCCACAAAAATATGTTCAAGGCAAAGATGAAAAAATTAATTAAAATAAAAAAATGAAGAGAAAAGTTTAAAAATGAAGAAAAAATATTAAGTTTCTTTAAATACAATAAATGAAGAAAAAATAACAAATTTCTTTAAATGCAAAAAATAATGAGAAAAGGTTTAATTTATTTCAAATAAAAAATTAAGAAAAAATAATAAATTTCTTTAATAATTATTTTATACAAAAAACATGAAGAAAAAAATAAAATTTTTTAACTAAAATTTTTTTTAAATAAAAAATGAATTCTAAATATTAAATTTCTTTAAAATAAAAAAAAAATATTTTAATTCTTTAAATACAAAGAATTAACAGACATGTTTAAATTTATTAAAATTAAAAAAATATATATTAAATTTAATTTAAACTGCAATTTTCGTATACCTAATAATAATATATATTCTCTTTGATTTTCTTAAAATTTGCATAAAATATTTTAATTTTCATTATTTTCATTTTATGCTTAATTATTAATTTTTTGGGAACTTTAAGAAATTTAAATAATTTTTAATGTATTTTTTTTTATGTTTTGAGATTTGAAAATATTTTAAATATTTTTTTCTTTTACTTTTAAATTAAATTTATTTTAAAACTAAGCTTCAAAATGTTTTTCTCTATATTTCATAAAATAACAAACTTGTTGCTTTTATATATAAGCGTAAACACCTCCTTAAATTTCTATTTCTAATTCTATTTCTTTTTCTCTTTTGGTATTATATCTTCTTATATTATAAATTCCATTTACATTCAGCATAACTTCCTTTTTAGGACTAAAGCCTAATCTACTTGCTTTCATCTGTTCCAGTTTCCAAATGCTGCCTTTCACCCAAAACTGCATTTGCCTTTGCCTCTCTGGGTAAGCCACCTGCCTGGCTTGCAGGACATATAACTATATCTATATATTTATTCCTGCAGCTCCTAACTTTATCGACTACATTGTATCTAAGGAGAGAGAGAGAGAGAGAAATTGTTACCAACATCGAGCAGCACAAATTGTCTTCTACCTAAACTCTTGAAACATACCAAATGCCATTGTTGTTGAACCTTTTCTTTTATTTTTCTTTCTCTGCCTCTATCTCTCTCTCTCTCTCTATGTGTTGCCCTCTCTCTTGCCAGCTCTATTGTGTGCACTTCTTTTTTCGACTATTTGGTTTTTATTATTTTTGGTTAAAATTTATGACTCGTTGTCTTGGGTCTCGGCTCTAGTGTCTGGAGTGTGACCAAGCCATGTGTTGCATTCAGCTTGAGAATGCGTTTCTTGTTTCTACACACACACACAAATGTATATAAAGATATATTTGTATGTGTGTGTGTGTGTGTGTGTCTCACTATTGTTTGAGCATTCGTTTAGTGTGCTGCAGCTAATCGGCTGCGTTTTTCTCTACCTACGCACTCGATTCTTTAGAGAGCTCGCAGCGCCCAATAGACACCAAAAAATATTTCTACTCTATTTGGCGGCACAAATTGCCTTTGACCTTGTCTTTGTCTGGTCCAAAAAGGGAATATTTTCGGGAGACACACAGACAGAGACAGAGAGAGAGCGAGTGAGAGAGAGAGCATCGCCTTGTCGGCCATTTTGAAGTTTCTATTGAAATAATTTTTCGCCGCCTTTGCATTGTTGCTTCAATTAGGCAAACGGAAAACTTTGCACATTAAATTGAAATGGAAATGGGAATGGAAATTGCTCTAACTGTCCAAACTCCCTTTCGCTCCTGCTGTTAAAACAGATAATCATAAAAATTTAGCAGCATGAAAATTGTTAAATTTTATTAGTAAAGTTTTTTGTTCCTTTTTTTTTTCGTACATATACATATATATTTGTCTGAGTTAAAAAATTTAATTTGTAACACTGGCCAACATCAAAAGCAGCTGTTTTTTTTTTGTTTGGTTTGCCTTTTATTTGGCTATTCTGTCGAAACCAACAAACAAACGAAAGAACAAACAAACAAAATTGACTTGTGAGGCATGTTTGACGCACAAATACTGTTTGTGAGTACAGAATAAAAAATTGAAAATTCCATTATATTATTGTTTTTTCTACATTGTTGCTTGTTCTACACATGAGTTATCATAAATTTAACTTCATTTTGTTTAGCCAAGTTTCCAAGCCAAATTTCAAAGTTCTTGCTTGAATGGTTGCTGAGTTCAATCGGTTCTATGTGGTTTATATTCTATTATATCACTGTATTTCTCATATTGCTGCTTGATCTACTCTTAAGTTATTGCAAATTTAACTTGATTTTGTTTTGCTGAGTTCACATAACAAATTTCTTAGTTCTAGCTAAGAGAATTGCTGAGTTCAATGAGGTCATTCGATATAAATTGTAGAAAAAAATTCTATTTTATTTGTCAAGTTATTAGGCAAGTCTTTATTTAAGAGATTTAAATATATATCAACTATATATTTTTTATCTTCAATAATATAGTCGATATATAGATCATTTTTTCATATGTATATATACATATGTATATCAAAAACTTATTTTTGAAGATTTTATATATATTTTATATTTTTGTTACATTTTGTATCCATATATTTTTGGAATATACATCATATATATTTCTTTTATATTATTATTTGACTAATAATATATTTAATTTTGATACCTTATATATTATGTTTTCATTATCTTTACTACCCATATATTTTATAGGGTATCTTCATATATACTCATAAATACTTTTAATATATATGATTTTTTGTTAGCCTCTTTCTCTCTCTCCCCCATATTTTTCTGTTCGACTGCGCTGGCCTTTATTGCAACTGCGTATAATCATTGTATATAAAAACCATATAGATTACTGGGTGTGTGTGTGTGTGTGTGTGTATGGGCGTATGGGTGTGTGTGTGTGTGTGGGTTTTACCTGACTCTGTGTGGGATTAAGCCTGCCAATGCGAAATTATACAACTTTGCCAACTTTGGCTTTGTTTTGCTCTGCTCCTCTCACTCGCTCTCCTTTGATTTCTTTTATTTTTTGTATTTCTTTCGTTTTCGATTCTACGAAAATTGTTGCTTATTGCTTTTGGGTCGCTCTCTATAAACCCGCTTTATACCCTGCAATGCCCTGCTGTTTCCCTTTCTCCTTTTTGGCTGCATGAGTTATTGTGTGCATGCAGGTAAGCGTGAAAATTTGCTAAGCCAACTTAATGCAACTTCTTCTTGGTAACGCTGCTGCTGCTGCTGCTTGATGCTTCCTGCTGCTGCTGCTGCTGCTGCTGCCGCTTCCTGCTGCTGACCCCTACGCATTGTTTTCTTACGCTTCGCATTGTCTTTCACATTGACCCGGTGCACCCTGTCGCTGTGGCTGTTGCACCCTGTTGCCGTTGTCAACTCTTTGGCAATTTATGCAGCATTCATATTTATCTACAACTTGTATCTGCATCTTGTGTTTTTTTTTTTTTGTCTCCCTGTCGCAGCCTAATAGAGATATGACTTGGCATCTGAACCGTGGCTTTATTTCATTTATCTCGCCTTTTCTTTTTTTCTACAATTCACAATTTACATTGCATGTTGTCACGTCATTCTGTCAACAGTTAGCAACTTCCACTTGGCCATGAGTCGCCTGGACACGCCTCCTCACGCACAGAGAGAGACAGAGGTGTCCGAGTGAGGTCTCAGCGAGGGCTTTGGCAATTAAGTCCAGCGGCTTTTTAGCCAAGTTCGGCTTTTCTTTTAGCTTCAAAATTCTTGACTCCAATTAAAGTGCTATGAAAATCACTTAAGTGCCGCCGCATTTGACAATCAACTTTAATAGAGATAGCCCCAGCACCAGTCTCAGCCTTGACCCCCAGCAGGACTCGAATGGGCCCGAATGGAGGGGGGAAACAAGTTGCGATAACAACAACACGACTCGCAAAGAAAAAGGGCGCAAAAAAATTATGAAAAATTAATTTCTGCCCGACGGCAGACGCCGTCGTCGTTGTTGTTGTTGTTGTTGTTGCTCTTTTTTGTTGCCTCGTCAGACAGACACATGGAAAGTGTTTCGCAGGGTCAGGAAAATGTTGTTTTTTTCCCCTTGCTGTTTATGTTTATGCGTGCATGAAAAAGCGATGGGACATCATGAACAATGTTGCCAGATGAACGCGATAATAGTTTAATGTGACTGCAAATGGTTTTAGCTGTTTGATTGAAATAACAAAAGCGAAGCTTTAGCATATTAAAATGCCTTTTGGAGTAGTATATCGGTTACAGAGTTGCCAGATTGTTATATTTGATATGTGGGGTATAGCTTAAAGGCAAAGCAAAGTTGTGCGTAAGACAAGAAGTGATTGCATTCGTCATTAATTCACTATTTGCATGATTTTAGAGCAAATCAAGTGTTTTGGCGTTGCCATATCTTTGCAATTTTAATGAGTTGTTGAGTTTAGAGAAAGTCTGCTTATTTGACAGCTCTAAAATTTGTTTTCCAGTACTCATGGTAGTTTTCAAGAGAAGCTCTTTATGCTCTAAAGCCATTTAGGGTTGCCACATCAGTGGGATTCGTATTTTGTATACGATCTATAGTTAGCGCAAAGCTATAATATAACTTGCATGATAACTTATATCTACTATAGATAGAAGCTGTAATATAAATGTAATAACTAAGTGTGATAGAGTTGCCAGACAGTAGCAATTCACAAAGATATCTCGGAATATATTATTTTCAAAGTCATATAAGCTTTACAGATATTAAACTAATTGACAATATTTTGTTATTTAAAAGAAATTCCACTTTCTGTTAGTTTTCACTGTCATGCAGCGTTGCCATATCGCTAAATAATTCATATACTATATGCCGCTGCAACATTTGAAACAATTCCATCTAAAAAATCATGAGTAGCTGTCACGCATAAACCACGCCTAAGGGCGTCCACAATCATAATAATACAAAAGCGGAGCGCAATGGAGGCAGCAAAGGGAAAAAGATACAAAAATTGCTCACATCATGCTTGGAGTTGAACCCTCAGTTGCTTGCTTGGGCGATTGGTCGCATGTGCTGCGCTTTTGTCTGCATGTTTTACAATACATTCCACTGTTGCGGTAACGATGACGATTGCCACCACCAAACCAGCAACAGCAACAGCAACAACGGTGGCAACTTTGGCTCCAGGCTTGCTCCCTGCTCAAACTGCCTTCTCCAGTTGAGCTGGTGCTGGTGCTGCTGCTGCTCTTCCTTTGGGAATCTGTTTGGATATGGGCGCATTCAGCGCGTTGCCCTTCGATTTGTTGGTCTGTCATCATGCCTCATCATTGTCAGCCGGCTGCCTGACTGCCTGACTGCCCGATTGCAACAGCAACAGCAACAGCAACAACAGCATTTATGTTGTCGTTGTCGCTGTCGTTGTCGTTGTTGCAACATTTTCATCATCATTATTTTATGAAGCAGAAGCCTTTACCTTGCTCGCTTACACACATTTATTTTTTCCTTGCTTCTATGCATTATTGAATATTGTTTATAAGGCGACATGTTGCTGCTGTGTGCTGGCAGCAACAATTGCTGCTGCAATTATGATTTGAACTTCACATTGTTTACTCTGCGGCATGCCTGGGAATGTTTATATGCTAAGTAAATATTTACAAAAAGAAATAAAAAAGTACTCCCGCTGCGAGAGCAACATCTGCAGCAGCAACAGCAACAGCAACAGTTGCTGCTCGCATTTGAATACAGACATCAATGCCAGGCAATTGTCACCCATAAGCCAAATCACAGCAAGTGCCAAACGATGTCAGTTTGTCAGGCATCACTGATCAACGAGCAACGATCACCGATCACTGATCACTGATCACTGATCACTGTTCGTTGATCCGCACAGCAATGCAGTGTGAATCAATGCAACAACAGCCAAAGCAACAGCAACAATCTGCAGTCTCTTCACAGCAATCTTCAAGTCTCGACGTTGATTTTTATTGACAGCTCACAGCGGTTTATTAATGATCGTGCTGTGTCGATCAGTGCCAAAGAAAGAGAGTGAGCCTGTAGTGGTGTGTGCAGATCGAGCTGTAGATTGAGATGGCGACACGCGATGCCCGCACATCAATCTGTGCAGCTCTTGCTCGCTTGCTCGCCTGTCTGCTCAGCTGAGTATCACTCAGCTGTCCTTTGCTCTCGCCCCAAGGATCGTCATGCAAATTCTTGTGCATGATTAATTAGCTGCACAAATTGCAGCTGCGTTTTGTAATTAATTTTCCTCTTTTTTTCGCGCTCTCTCTCTCTCTCTCTCCTCTCTCTCTCTCTCCCTCTCTTGGTTTTTCTTGTGAAATTTATGAAGCAAAAGCTTATGCAGTCGCCGCACGTAGAGCCTGTTCAGCTGAATGCCCAATTAGGCATGAGCATAAACGATTAATCGATAATAATCGATGCGACAATTTATATAAGAGCAAATCATGCAGCAACAGATCCTCTTTCGCAATGACTGCGCAAATATTTCGAAACTTACCTAGAACTCAACAGCAAACTGCATTTCCCACAAGGTGCGTCAGTGATTCAATATTTAACATTGAGCCACACCCGGCTAACCCAGTTCTAGTTCTAGTTCCAGTTCACATTTCGATTGCAATGTTTACTTTACAAGAACGAGGGAAAAGAAAGGAAAAAAAAAAAAACCAGCCAAACAAACCGAAACTCTTCAAACAAATGTCGGAACGCTGTAATTTGAGCCTAGGCTAGATTTTATATATAGTCTAAAAACAAAGCAAGAGGCAGAGGCAACGGCACGGCGTCTGCTGTCAGTCAAGACGGTCTCTCTTTCTTTTTTAAAATGTAAATAATGCTAAAACGAGGGAAATATAAGAAATGCCAAGGCGACGACGACGACGACAAGTGACGCCTTATCTTAAATGCATGCCTCTTCGAGAGCTGCCACTGCCGCTGCCTCCTGCCCTCGGCCTCCTGCTCGTAGAGCCCTACTCTCGCCTCTGTCGCATTCAAAGTGTCGCAGCACTCTTGCAAGTGATTGGCCTATCGCATTTCTTTAGCCATTTGCCACACGGCGCAAAAGTGCAATAAATTAAATAGAAAACCCGCTTCGCACTTGACATCTATTAAATAAAAAATATACTATAAAAGCCTCCCATTTGGAATGGGTACAGACTGTGGAAGCCAATCGCTGCAACTAAAGCTAATGAATTTGATGACAAAACTAGTTGAAAAGCTACTAGGGTTTATCAACTCTCTATATATATGTGTATGCATGTAAAGGCGCGTGGGTTGCTTTTATAGTTGTAAAAGCAGAAAGCTGAAATCACTGTTAAACTGCGGCAGTAAATCAAGTTTTATGCAGCGCATCGATCGTTACAAATATTTAAAGAGTTTTATTCTTTTAGAAAATATTTAAGAGAATGTAATTAGTGGTATGGGAATCGAATAACAAATGGATATTTAGCTGAGGAAAGTTTTTCTTAAGTAAAAAATATTCTTCAATATTAAAAGTCTTAACAAATTAGCTGCAACTATTTTTTATATTTTATCTAAAATTGTTTGAGATAAAATCCAACATTTTTACATGTAGTTACATAAAAAAGTATTGAACAAATTTTCTCTCACCAATTCTTTCCAGCATTTCTTAGATATCATTCGAGTTAACTATTTATTTCGCTGTGGAACTACCCACGATTTGTTGCAAATATTTCGTATGCAATAAGTAAAGTTTTTAATGTTTATGCTAAATGCGATGGCAATGCAATATCAATATCGAATGCAGGTTCTTAACATATTTCAGTGTCTTATCAGGCGGCGGCAAATGAGTCGAACACTGAGACAGCGACGCTGACTCTAAAGCTGTGGGCAACATGTTGCAAGACCAAGTGACCATAGTAGGTTGTTGCTATTATTGTTGTTGTTGCTGTTGTTGCTGCTTTTGCACGGGTTGACAGTCATTTAGATTTATGGCTGATTGTCTGCGTGGCAGCGTCCGCGTCTGTTTATAGTACTTGTTATACCCTAAAGCCATTTGATAAACAGGGTAAACGAGCTAACTAAAAACAGTTGGCGATAGAAATGAAATTTAATTTGTATATGAAAGTAATGAAAGAGCTGTGTGTTGAGACAATTGATAATGGAAAAACATATGCTATATATTTATTTTCAGTTTAGTTCTTAAGCATAATGAAATCTGTTTGGGAAATATGCAATTCATATTTGTGCATTGCTTTCAAAGTCTTTGAATTATAATCAAATATATTTGTACTATTTCATACTTATTTTTTAGCAGCTCGGAAGCATTAGCGACATTTCATTATTCATAAATTAATTTATTTTTACTATTTTTATGTAACATTAAATTCCAATGAGTCAATCTTTAGCTTGGCTCGCTTTACAGCGCATTTGCCAGTCGTTCATTATGAACTAGCTCACGCTTATTGCAGTTGTTGGCCGTTTTTAGCCTTATTTGCACGCAGCGCAGTCCAATTTTGCATGTTGCTGCGACTCGCCGTTGATGGTTGTCGTTGTCGTTGTCGTTGTCGTTGTCGTTGTCGCTTACGCAGGTGACTACAAGAAAGCAGCGCCCAGAGCCAGAGTCAGAGTCAGAGTCAGAGTCAGAGCCAAAGCGGCAAACTTGTTTAGCAACATGGCCAATTTGCATGTGTCGCACTCGACGAGGCGGAAGATGCCAGAGCTGCGGCCGGGCTACAGAGATTGGGGCAAGTTGAGCTTTTGGGCGGCCTAAACGTTGTCTGGCTGACTGTCTGGCTGTCTGTCTATCTGGCTGTCTCACAGCTTTCGCATTGGTATTAGATATCAGAAATGCGATAAACGTTAAGCATTCTTTTATTGATTTAAATGCCAGCGTAGTCGACTACGCTTGTGGCATCTGCTCGCTCACAGCTCACAGCTCACAGCTTTTGGGCCACAAAATTGCACAGTTTATGAAATGTTGTAGAGAAAGAGATTAGGATTAAGCCGTTTGTCAACTTGTCATAATTGCAGACGGCTCTGGCGCCGTCGATCGGCTTGTTAGCAAATTATAAACTTTTTTTTTTTTTTTACCAACTTGCAGTCGTTGCTGTTGCTGGCTGGCGACGTGCCTCAACGCCAACGTTGGCGACTCTGTGGCACGCTGCACACGCTCAACGTGGACACAAACGATGACTCAAGGCAACTCTGTTTGCAAATTTTTTTATAATTTGTTTGTGTGCCGCCGCGTAGGCAGCGTCCCAGCCAGCCAAACTTGCAACTTGCAACTGGCAACTGGCAAAACGCTGCCGGCAACTGCCAACTCCCAATGCTGCAGAAAAACTTCAGCCTCAGTTTTAGCCTCAGCTTTAACTTTAGCTTCAACTTCATCAAGTGCAAATATGCAAATCTTTTGACTGCAACGTTTTTTTTTTTTTTTTTTTTTTTTTTGGTTGCCACGCTCGAAATCCTTGTCGAACCACAAAACCTACTCAACAGCCGCAAATCAAGCTGCTGCCAGCTTCAAGTTATATATATATATTTATATTTCTAAGTCTTACATTAACTTTTGCTCAACGAAATTTATGCTTTAAATGGATTTTTTGGGCAATTAACAGCAGCCATATATAGGCTGCAGAGCTATTTATAAACATACTTATAGCAATTAAGAAAAATATTTATATATAATTATAGTCATCTTTGTTGAGATACTTTATTAAACATATTTTTGGCATGCTATATTTATAGCAATAAAATTGTTTAGTTTAATTTTTTAATTATTTATATATCTTTTTTATTTAAATATAAGTTTTTTTATTTATTATTTTTATATTTATTAGAAATATTTAAATATAATTATAATTTTTGTTCAAATATGTTATGCCATTTATTTTATATTATAATAAAAATATTTAGCAAAAATTGCGATTCTTCAATTATAATTTTTTTTTATTAATTTATATAATTATAATTTAATTTATATAACTTTTATTTTATAATTTTAATTTTATATATTTTTTTATTTTATAATTTTTTTAATATGATATATTTTATAACATATATATATATTTTTTTTGTATTTAACAATAATTGAAGCTTATAAAAATAATTTCTATAAATTCCTTTTAGTTCTTTTTTATCATATTAAATTCAAGTATGGCTAAAATATTTTTAATAAATTTTCTTTAAATGTCAGAAAATCATTCTAGGATATATTTAAATTATTATAATATGTATATGTATATATTTTTTATGAGCAAATGAAACAGCAAACAGTTGAAAAAGCAATATGAAAACTGCAAAAATAAATTCCAGATATATATATTAAATATTATTATAAAATTGGCAAAACAGCTGTTGATCGCCTTGAAGACTTAGCAATTGTAAAAATATTATTTAATTATATGTAATATATCACAAAAATAGAACATGACATAAAATAGTCAGGAAATACTTTAGATATGCAAGAAAAATAAATATGTAATTAAAGCAGCTGGCTAAACAGATTAGGCAGAACGTTTCTAGAGATAAGAAAGCGCTGCAGAATTTATAAAGTTTCTTTGGTAAAGATTAAAACAGATGTACCATATGTTAGACCCAAAAAGTGCGATAGAATATCAGAAAATAAATCATGTTTTCTATGTGCTAGAATACTACGAATATAGCAAATAAATACTTCATCTAGCTCATCATATATGTATATAGTAAAAAATCTACAATTTCTATATAAAACCTCCATATACATTCATACCCACATCGACAACTTTTGTCACGACAAACTGACAAAAAAAAAAACAAAAATACCATTAAAATCCCAGCACAATTTGAAGCCTCTGTCATATCGTATAGCCGAGTATCCCTTGGTGTTGCAAGCTTGATTATAGCTCAGCGGGAAATCTAGCTGCCAAATCACCTTTCAACTTCTCTCTGTTATTTTTCTATGCTCGCAAAACGCTTCGAGCTTTTGGCAGTACGAGCAACGCCTTCTCTTCAAAATGAAAGAAAAAACACTGCAGGAAAATATGAAAAAACCGTTTGCCAAGCATTCGTTGCATGCAACAACTGTGCAACATTTGGGCAGCCAAAAAAAAAAAAAAAGAGCTACAAAAAAATAGCCAAAATAACGGCTGAAAGTTTGCATTTAACGCGGCTGCCAGGCTTAATTTTTTCAACTCATTTTTATTTTTATTTTTTTAATAGCGCGCAGAGCGAGCCAAAATGGGAAGACATGAAAGCAAACCCACGGCTATGTAAAGCAACATCAACTACAAAAGGCGACTCGTTGCATTTTTCACACACACACACACACACACACACATACAGCTATATAGAGTGTGGCTTGCTGCAAGTTTATGTCCAGAATCACGTCCATGTCCAGGAAGCAAAACTCTGCGTATTTGCGTAGGCAAAACTTGGCGCTTGTCTAAGCCTCAGACCCGACAACGACTCGCAGCAGCAGGAGGCGGAAGGCGGGCGCAGAGAGCTTAAATTGAGACTCAGCCTGTTCGCTAGTTGGTTTTTCATAATTAATTATTATTTAGCTGGAAAGAGTTGCCCGTGGCAGATCAAATAACTCAGCTGAGTGGACACGAAAAATGCAAGCGCTTAATTAAAAAAAAAAAAGTAGCACAAAATATCAATTATCTCACGCACAAAACGAAGACTCGAATAGAGTTAAAAACAAAATAAATAAAATATGCGTGATGTTAAGTCAAATGAAATAGTTTCTCATAATAATTACAGCTAGTCATCGACTGCATATAAAATTTTAGCTAAATATCTACTGAAACGAGCTAGTTCGCTTAGACAGCAAATGATATAGGAGCAGTTATGACGATTGCACTCTGAGTAAAACTAGATATTATAGATAAGTCAAGAACTAGAATAATAGCAATAAATATGAAATTTCTGTACAGTAAAAGCTGAGTTCGGATGGGTAGCATGAGTTAGGATATTCTATGTGGGGAAACTTAGTTGTCTAGATGTTTATCAGTTAGCATATACAATTTAAAAGGAAGATATAAAAATTCAATTTGATATGTTTTCCAAGAGCTGAGTTCAAATGGTCAGCGAAAGTAAGGATAGGTTTTAATGGAGAAATCCTATTACAGGTACCTAATGTCAGACTTAAAACTAGTCAAATAAGATATAGAATACAGAGACTATATGATATGGGGCCTATTAAATGAGTTATTAATTATTGGAAAACAAAACCAACTAATAAACAGTATAAAAAATATTAATAGATAATACTTAGTAGAAGCTGAGTTGACATAGATAAAGAAAGATGGCAGATGGAAGGAAATACAAATGAATTTGCCAGTCAAATGCTCTTAACTTTAATCCTTAGATTATTATCTCTTCTAACTGCTCAATTCACAAAGATTTTTGTTAGCTGTTTTTACAGCTGGTTTCTTGGCTCTTGATGCAACCTCGTTTCTTATAACTTAAGGGCTTTCGGCTTTACGAGCTGAAAGTATCTTTTCTCGCAGGCAACAGAATCAGTTAGCCAATCATGTGATTGTTCAAATAACATGTTGCAGCACTTGACTTCATTTACATGTCTCGCACAGTTTGAACTCTCTATTGGCCACGCCTCCACGGCCCACGACCCAAAAAAAAAGTATTGAAAGAACTGCATAGGCTAGCCTGAACTGCTACTTAGCCCAATTTCGCATAATGCACATGAGTTGCCTACAGTTACCGAATTGCTGGGCCTCTCTCCTCTCTCTTTTTTCTGTTGAGATTTTTTGTTGTTTAGCTTTTACACTGTGCTACAAAACAAGCCACTTTGTAAAATTACAAAAGCGCCAACGGCCTAAAACGTTTGCAAGACAAAAATTGAGCCGCAGCAATTGTAACACTTTTTTGCCTGCCGTCTCCTGCTGCTGCTCTCTCTCTCTCCTTCTTGCTGCCCAAATCTCAACTAGGCAATAAAAAAAAAATTGTTTAAGAAATTCCCGCGAGACACAGCGTTGCCTGCTCTCTTTCACACACTCTCTCGCTCTCTCTCTATCTCTCTCTGTCTCTACTCTAGCGCTTGGTTCTTTCAAAAATTGCATTCCAGCTAGGCAAAACGCTCCCCAGAGTAACATTAAGAGCAGTCTGCTCGAGTTCTAGCCTTAGCTCTTTCCCACACTCTCCCACTCCCTCTCTCTCTTTCTCTCTCTCTGTCTCTCACTTGCTTTCTCTGTTTTACTGTCACATGTTGAGGGCGTTTAGCAGCAGATAATTTTTATGACCCGCTCTGATTCCACTTTTTCGTAAGTGTTGCTAGTGCTGCACAAGCAGCCAGCGATTGACCCACCACCACCCGCCACTCAATCGGACCAGCCACCCGCCCTGGCCCATCCCCCCTCCTCGCCCCTTTTTGTTCACCCCCTTCAGTTCAGCTGCCGTGTGACGTGTGCGAGAGATAATTTTATACAATTTATTATCAACGTCGCGTGCAACACTTGCCACATGGCCAGCCACACAGCTCATCAGTGGCAGCTTCAACTGCTGCGTGCTGAATCGTGTTATATATACATATATAAATGTCTGTCTATATATATGTGTATATACATATATCTGGCAATCGACATTGGTTTGGCTGGCGTTGCGTGCCGCTGCTCGCTTGTTGCATTAAAAAGCGTTTAATAAGCATTAGATTACACGTTGCAGCTTTGCTTTTATTTCCTTTTTTTTGCAGCTAACCGATTCTGTTCGGGTTAAGGGTGACCATTGGGCTAAGCTTTATTGGTATTATCTCACTTAATGCAGCGAACTTTAAAAGAGCGTACGATAGCGTACATGACCTCAAGGGGATTTCCCCTAACACACGCACACACAGATTAAGTTCGGCATGAAATTTGTTTATCTAGAAATTTTAATTTGATTTATGGTATTTATAAAAATGTTTTTAATTGAAGTCAAATGTAAATTGGATTTAGTTTATAGCGAGCACTTGTGTCCTACATAAATAATATATAGCTGTCAAGAGATATGACTATATATATGTTGATAAGCTAATTATAAACAAATATTTTTCAAGATATATATATCTCGAAGTTACCAATTATAAGGTTAATGCAAATGATTGATTCATTGATTGGAATGTTATAGTATAAATATTGCATTTAAAATTTTTAGGCTTTTTTTATTTTGTTATCTTTTAAAAATCAAAATAAAATTTTAGTTTTTTTATATACCAAATTTTGATTTAATTTATTTTGTTTTATATATTTTGCTCAAACTCAAATTTTGTTAATGTTGGCATCGACAAATATAAAGAATATTGTATATAAAGAAATGTATCCCATATAATAAATTAAAACAATATAAATTTTTGTTTCATAATTGTATTATATTAAATCACACATTTTTTATATCTTTTGATTTAATTTTTTTTTTTATTATTATTATTATTTATCTCTGTATTTTTTTATTTTAATTTTTGTATTTATTTTTTTTTTCTTATATATTTTATTATTTATTTTTATAGTTTAGTATTATTTTTATATTTTCTTATTATTTATTTTTATATTTTCTTATTATATTTGTTCTATATATTTTTTTTTAATTATTTATTTCTATATTTTCTTATTATTAATTTCTATATTTTTTTTATTGTTACTTTTTATTTATTTATTTATTTTTAATTACCTAATACATTGTATGTCTTGCTCTAATTCCCTTTCATGAAATTTCCTCGCCTATCTAAAATTTGTATTCACTTTAATTAATTTTGAATTTTTCCTTATTATCTCTTTCAAAACTTTAAATTAACTGTTAAATTCAAAAATGACTCAAAGCAAAAAGATTTCAATATTTTGCCTTAAGTATTTCCACGTTTTTCCACTTAGTGCAAAGCACATGTGAGTGAAGCAGCGCATTTTCCCTTTTCGTAGGCAACCGCAGCAACTGAAGACAAAGTCTAGCAAAATAATCGACTTTGTCTTTAACTCCCCATATACTATATATCCAATAAGCAGACATATGTATGTATGTGTGTGTATGTCTGGGGCTTTATGTATTTGTGTATTTGAAATTTCGTAAAGTCAAAAACTAACCACAGAAACCACACAAAGACCTCAAAAATTGTTTTCATTTTGTATTTGCTTTTTTTCTCTTTTTTTTTTGTATTTTGTATTAAGTATGTTTGGCTTTTGATGTAATTGGCCAAGAATATGGAATCTAAGGCAACGCAATCGGTTTCATGATTATTGTGGGACAATTTAATTGCCGTCGAGCTAGAGGAAATAATGCGGCGCAGCTTTATAAACAAATGTTTGCTTTAATGGAAATTGTTGCAGCTTCAGAATATAAAGATATAGAAATATATATCTCTATACATGTATGTATATGCTAAGGCCTTGGCAGATGACAAGGGACATGCTGAAAGTGTGGGTTGAGTCAGCATTGATGAGCAAGCAACAAGAGCAGGAAATTCCTGATGAGTAGATACTGTTGTGGAGCATATGAATTTTATTTTTGATTGAATTATTATTAATATATTATATGTAATATATTTGTATATTTGTAAGTATTATTTTAGGAAATTTAATTTTGCCCATCATAGACTTTCCTCTTATACAGTTGCTTATAATAATGATCATGTATTGAGAATCTTAGGAACATGGAATTGTGTATACAGAAAGTTGTTGAAGCCTCAAAAAAAATAATAATTGTATTAAAATCCCATAATTAATTATTCATGTAGAAAGTTATTCATTTGATTAATTATTTCTTTATACAAAAAAAAATTGTTTTTTTCCTGAAGCCTGTTTTTTCATGTTTTTAGCTGTAAAAAATTGTACATGAAAAATGTTGTCTGAAATTGAAATTTTGTTGGGCAAGTTTGACTTAACAAACTATAATTATATATTGCCTATATACTTATATTGTATATGTGAAGCATATGGTATGGCACAGCATTAATTGTTTATAAAATATATTCAAATATTGTTGCATATTTATAAACAAGTTGCTTCTTATTATCCCATATCTATAAGATCTTGCTATTTATTTAGCATTCTAAAATAATATTTATGCATTTTAAAATTCTTTATTATATATTCTTAAGTTCTTTAACCGATAGAATAAACCATTTTCAACAGAAGATCATCTCCCGCATTTTTTTTCCCAATTTCTAGCGGTAAACTGCAGCCGGCGGTAAATGTGCCAAGTAAGAACGACATACATACATTTATATACACATACCCACATCTGCATATAGATGTGCACACTCCTACAATTTGTTTCTCGCCACGTCTAGTCTAGCTATATTTTTGAATAATGTGCGATGATGTCGTGTCTATAAAGCGGCATTAAAATCCATTAGCAAACGCGGCGCGCGTAAATAAAAACCGCGTTGCCTTAATTTTCCGCTGCAATCTGGCTATAGCCAAAAATAGCCACATGAAAACTAAACAAATGAGGCTAATAAATAAGGCAGGGAGCGAGTGCTGGAGAGAGAGAGAGATGGCGGGAAACTCTGTTGCACAAAGGATTTGTGCAAATGGCCGGAAATGAAGGCCAGGCTTGGCCTTCAAAAATATGGGAGGAAGAAGCAAAAATGTTGCACTATGCATAATGGGCTGCATGATGCTGTCGAAAACTTACCCTTGAGTGCGGCAACTAGTGTTAATCCATTTAATCCAGCCAAAACGAACAGCAGCGGTTGCAGCAGTTGCAACAATGCAACAAACTGACGCATCTTGGCGTTCTCTAATTTTAGATGCGTCGGCGACATTCTGGCGACATTTTGATTGTTTCTATTTTCCTCTGGCTGTTTGATCTTTTTGATTTTATTTTTATTTTGTAAGCCAAATGCGTGAGCACACATTTCATTTGAATGCATTTTGTCAAGAATTTTTTCGGGTTTGTTTTTTTCTTTTCTAATTTCTTTTGAATTCACTTTTTCTTAGATTTTTTGTCGTTTCACTTAGCTCGATTTTTCACTTAAAATTCACTCGTTTTTTCTTTTTGGTTTATTCTATGCCATGGCGCTACGAACCGGAAACCGGAAACCGCGTGCAGCCAATGACGTTCGCCCGTTACGCACGACAATTCGCGCTGCCGACGTACGAACTACAAAATTTCCGTTTAACATGCGAAATTCGACGAAACGAACCTAACGCAACGTAACGTAAGGGAACGCACGATACCGCTCGCACAACCGAAGCGCCCGAGTACCAGCAGCAAATTGAATCCGTCTAGCAACATGTTCAGCGTTTGGGCCTGTTAAGCTACCAGCGCACGTTCCACACACAATCCACAGCACCTCGACTGGCACTGTTAACAGAGCATGTTACTCCCTCAACTGTGTGCGGCTGTGTGTGTTTGTGTGTGTGTCTGCACTGTTAAAAGAGCGTATTGTTGTTTTTGTGCTTGCTGTTAAACTTGTTGCATGCTGTGGATATTAACTGTTTACGGCTTTACATGCGCTTTGTTTACATTTGTAGCGGCATGGTTTGTTTTGTTTCGCTGTGCCGCATCGTTCCACAACAAATATCCAGCAACATTCTAATGTTGCCAAACGTGTTTAATGGCAACATTTTCATTGCTTTGCAATTAATTGTGTAGAATATTTAAATAAATCTAATTTTTATTATGAGTGAACATGTCTATATATAGCATTTGTCTGGATGTCGCTTTTGTTTTTATTATTATTCTTTTTTATAGCTGTCATAAAAAGATAATACGGTAAAAATCACGAACATGCTCTAGTAATTTTTTTTAATTAGCTAGGTAATTCATTTTTGAATTTTTTTTTCTGGTTTACTTTCAAATATAGTTTTTTAATGATATTAAGAGATGGGTATGTATTTTTATGAAAATTTAAAATAGACATCCAACGTTCTATTCATTAAAAAATCTTATTTCATTTATAATTATATAAAAATGTAATTTATATAATTTATTTAATAAATTAATTTTCATTTTATTAATTTTTTTATTTCTATCACTTTTTGTAATAAATTGTTACATTTTTCTTAATATGTTAGATAAATTATATTACCAGATAAAATAATTATATTAAATTTATGTATTTTTCCCACTAAAAAAAATTGTCAAATTTTCTAGCACTTAATTTTATTTTGACCTTAGCTCAATTTATGGACTATTTGCATATCTCCTGAAGGCGTTGAATTGTGTTTTTTTATTTTTTAACTTAAAACATGTAAAAATCTTGTGCTTGTTATTTATTTTGTTGCTCTTCGTTCTTTTGTTCGATTTTCCAGTTGTTCGCACATTTTCAGAGCTCTATTCAAAAAAAAAAAAAAAAAAAAAAAAAAAAAAAAAAAAAAAATAGAAGCGAGTTAATAATGTTGACCATTTGCTATCTAATCTGAACGAGTGCCGCACTCGCTCTCCAGCTGTTAGCTCATCCATTTCCAAAGTGCAATAAAAAAAAAAAAAAAAGAGAAGAACTTTGAAGACATTTCACAACAGAATTTTTTAGGTTTTTCGATATCAAGTGTGGGAGAGAGAGAGAGAGATAGATATTCATATGATTTTTATATCGGCGTCCGTTAGAAGCCGCTAATGAATTTCCAAAATCAATTGAATGGACATAGATATTGTATTAATTTATCAAAGTGCATAACCCAAACCCCAAGCCAAAAAAAAAAAAAAAACGAGGCTTTTTATAAATCGCTGCCTAATTTCCCAAACGTTAGTTAAATAATCAATAACTGAATAACCTACCTCTCTCTATCTCCCTCTCTCGCTCCCTTTTTGTGGAGTGTGAAGTCAGTTCATTAATGCAGCTCAGCTCGAGAGATACAGATACATTTACCAAAAGTGTAAAATAAAGGTGTGTATCTTTTTATATAGAAAATTGTGCGTGCATTCAGGTCCAGCCAGGTATTCGTGCTGGCCAAAGGTAAGAGCATTATGTTTTTTTTTTGTTTTCTCCTCTTATTTTCTTTTTTTTTCTTTTCTTTCTTTACTTTTTTCTTTTCTTCTGTTTTTTTTTTTCTTTTTTCTTTTCTTTTTTTTTTTTCCCTTTTTCGTTTCCGTTCTTTATTTTTTTTGTTTTTTTTTTTTTTTTTTCCCCCCCCCCCTCTTTCTTTTTGCGTTTTTTCTTTTTTTTTTTTTTCTTCCCGTCTTGTTTTCTTTTTTTCCTTTTTTTTTTTTTTTTTCTTTTTTTTTTTTTTCTTGTTTTTTTTTTCTTTTTTTTTTTGTTTTTTGTCCCTTTTTTTGTTTTTTGTTATTTTTTTTTTCTCTTCTTTTTTTTCTTTTTTTTGTTCTTTTTTTTTCTTTGTTTTTCCTTTCTTTTTTTTTTTTTTTTTTTTTTTTCTTTTTTTCTTTTTTTTCCTTTTTTTTTTTTTTATTTTTTTTTTATATCTCTTTTTTTCTTTTTTTTTTTTTTTTTTGTTCTTTTTTTTCCTTTTTTTTGTTCTTGCTTTCTCTTTCTTTCTTTTTTTCTTCTTTTTTTTTCCTGTTTTTTTTTTTTTTTTTCGCTATTTTTTTTTAGCTGTTCTTTTTTCTTTGTTCCCCCTTTTCCGTCTTTTTTTTTCTTTTTTTCTTTTGTTTTTTCTTTTTGTTTGTTGTTTTTTTTTCTCTTTCTTCTTTTTCTCTGTTGCCTTTTTGTTTTTTTTTTTTTTTATTTCTTTTTTTTTTCTTTTTTCCCCCCCCCCCCCCTTTTCGTTTTTTTTTTTTTTTTTTTTTTTCTTTTTTTTTCCTCTTTTTTTTTTCTCCTTTTTTTTTTTTTTTTTTCCCCCCTTTTTTTTTTTTTTTTTTTTTTTTCTGTTTGTCTTTTTTATTTTTTTTGTTCTTTTTTTTTTTTGTTTTTCTTTTTTGCTCCCCCCCCCTGTTTTTCTTTTTTTCCCTTTTTCTTTTTTTTTTTATGTTTCTTTTTGTTTTTTCTTTTTTCTTTTTTTTCCCCTAGAGAGCCTAAGAGGGGGGAGCAGGTGTTGTGGCAACAACAATGTGCATTGTCTTCCCGTAAAAGGTCACAAGTGCGTACAATGCACGTAGCCTGCCGTGCTGTGCTGTGCCGTGCCGTGCAGGTAGAGCGAGTGCATCGAATGCAAACGTTCAGGTAAAACATATTTCAAATGGCCGATAATTGGCCAATTTACAGCGGGCCAGTGCGCCGTTGCCACACTTCACAACAAGCGACTGCCAGCGGGCAACGCTGCATGCAAATGAAATAGTTTAGAGGGAATTAAGCCGTGCCAGAAGAGACACAGAAATTGTATTCAAATGAAAATATTTGAATACTGCGCTGTTGCCAAACTTCTACAAAGCCCTGAAAACTGACAACGTTGCAATTTGTGTACGGTTTGATAATGAATAATAATCGTAAATAAATAATACATATAAGAGTAATACTATATAATTTAAAAAAATATAAGTACGTAATATACATAATAGTAATATTATTTATTTACTTGATAATTAAGATAGTTATATAATTAATATATATTTTTATTGCACTAAGAATTTATAACATTGCTTAAAAATTTTTCTAACTAGCAAAGCTAGTTTAAATAACTCAATGTAGAAGCTTAAGTGGATTAAAGTTAATAAGTGTTATAGATAGAAAACGCTGCGCTGTTGCCATAATTCAAAATTTTGTTTCATTGTGAATTTTAAATTAAAAAATAAAACTCTAGCCATATTTCATATATAAGTAAACAGTTTTGACTCATTTTGATTCATTTTAACCTTTTAAATAAATCCAAATAAAACTAGATCTCTGTATAACATATAAAGGTCAGCAGTTTGGCAACACTGATTGATATAATTGGAACCAATTTGGATATTCAGATTATAGTGCTGTTGCCACACTTCACTTCACACGCTCACACTGAAGTTTGGCAACATTGAATGGTTCCGCTAAACATTAATCTAACTTCAAACTGGATTAACACTACACTTTATAACTCAACAGCGCTGTTGTCACACTTCACACTAAGCGGATTCGGTCTGAACTTTGGCAACATCGCCAGGAGTTAGCACTGGCAAAATATTTTGTTGGCTTAAGGAACGATTTAAATGTGTTTGTCAAAGTCGCAGCTTGTCACATTGTTATTTGTGTGACTGTATCTAGCTCTCTCTTTCTATCTCTCCTTTCTCTTTCTCTCTTTCATCCAGTGTATCTTGTCTGCTGGGCCTAAGCCCTTGTTAATGATATGTAAGTTGTGTCTCAATTGCGGATTTGCTTAGCTTACGAATTGAAATGACATTTTGATTGCCAGCCAAAGTTCATTCTTATATTTTAGTCGAATATATGTATATATATGATGAAATCAAATAGATATATATTAAATGAATGTTTATTCAAAATGACATTTACTTTTCGTAATTAATTGATGCTCGTCTGCTAATATGCCAAATGGCGTTAAGAGCAATCGCTGCGAGCGTGTTTTCCTGCTCTTCATTAGAGAAAATACAGTAATATATATATATATATGTATATAAATATTTAATAAAGACTTAGAGCTTATTTATGCTAAGAACGCATTTTATTTGTTGGCATTGAGTTTTAAAAGTTCTTTTAATTATTTGTCTAGAGTATAATAACCTTATAAGAGGTTTAATGTGCCAAATTTATATCGAATTTTAATAAAATATTTTATAATTAAACTTTTAAAATTTTATGGCTAATTTGAAATAACTACATAAGTTTAATCCAGTATACTAAATAAAACGTTTAAAAAAGAGAATAAAAATTAAACAATTTAATTCAATTTGATTTTAACTAAGAAATTACTTAAAATTAGTTTAAAAAAATAAATAAAATTTGTAGATTTATGTATTATATTAATTAATAATTGTATTTGTTTATTGATTTTTCTAATTGCATTTAAATTCTGAAAATAAAATTAATTTTTAAATACATTTTATAATAAATATACTTTAAAAATTTGCTCGCTAAAATTATATATTTTCTTTTAGTCATATTGTTTGTATTCTCCATTTTTTCCTATTTATTTTCATTTTATTTTAATTTTTATTTGCAGTTTTCTGAGTAACAAATAAATTAAAAAAAAAAAAAAAAAAATAAATAAAAAAATATATAAAAATATTTTATTTGTAATAATTTTTCAATAATATATATTCATTTGCAAATTACATTTTTAGCTTTAATATATTTTATTTAGTTACTTTTTGTTTTTATTTATTTATTTTATGATTTTTTAATGAAGATAATATAACGAAAATATATGCAATTCAATGTATTTGCTTTAATGTAAAATGTATTTTTTTCTTTATTTATTTTCTTAAAGCCTTTCTTTCTGAATTCCTTAATCGCACTGATTAAAGACTGATTCAAGACCTTGTTTCCGCATTTATTTATTATTTAGTAGTGTTGGGGCCGGCTCTGTGTGCGGGTTTTCTTTTTTTTGTGAATTTGCTCACATTTTGGCAGCGGCACTCAAAAGTCAACAAATTACTCGTACGCACACACTCGAGATAATTGAAATTAGCGTCTGTGACAGCCAGATTGCCAGCAGAGATCTCCAGAGGGAAGAGCCAAACTGAAACCTTTTGAAGACCAAAGGGGAATGTAAGACGAGCTGTGAAGCAAGGCAAGACGATGCGCCCACTCGACCCGCAAAAGCCAAAACCAAAACCAAAGCCAAACCCTAATTGAGTGGGTTTCTTGGACAAGGCAGCACATGAGGAAACTCACAGATGGGTTGGGACTCATGTGGAGCCCAGGAGAAGAGCTGCGTCTGTCTATCTGTCTGCCTCTCTCTCTCTCTCTCTGTCTGTCTGTCTGCTGTGCGTGTATAGCGCATGCTCATCTAACTCGGCAGATTGTATAATACTGGAAATATATATGTATATATATACATCGCATATAGGGATATGATAATGAGCAGGAAATGGATTCGAGTGTGTGAAATTTATGTACAGGAGTGTCGTCTTCTTCGCTATCGTCCAACCCCTTCTAGTTGGCCAACGTGAATGATGATTACAATTAAAAATCCGTCTGACTGTGTTTCCATCTTTTTTGATAATGAATTTATGGCAGAATTATTCACTTGATATATGACGGCACAAAAATCGTGTTTTGATTGACTAAAACAAGAGCCAGTTAGCTCTTCAATTGTGGTACATAGCTTATGGAACAATAAGAGATTCTCATGAATAAATATAAACATAAATGAACATCATTCTGACATGTTTATTAGTAGAATGTGTCAAAAATATTTTTTGTTTTGTTTTTTTTTTTTTTTTTTTTTTTTTTTGATTTACTCTTCGGAAGGAAAGTATTTAATTTATATGTAGTTTATTTAAAATGTGATTGAAAAAGTTTTTTTTTTAAATTTATTATTGAATTTTTGTTTACTTCTTTATTTATCTTATTTTCTTTTAGATATATTATGTTATTATAGACTGATGCTTTATGAGTACCTGAAAAGCCTGTTGAAATTGGGCATACAAGCAAATATGTGTACTAGCCCAAAAGGAGGGAATTCCATTATGCTAAACTATTGATGCTAAACCAGAAATTCATCAACTCTAAATCCTATTGGTCTACTGCATATTGACTTTGCAGAAACTCTTATAGGTAGATATAGGAAGTAAAATATATTATCCATTTAGTTTTACATAATTTTATATATTTTTTTTTTAACTTTTATGAAAATTAAATGCTTTAACAATACTAAGAAAATGTAACTGATAAAAAATATAATCATAATTATAATAAATGTTTGAATCTTACTTTCAATATATTAAGATATTGTATACAGATATTATATACTTTTAATATATTAAATTCATAATATATTAATTTATTTATTATTAATTTTAATATAATAACATAAGATTATTATTAGTTCACGATGCGCTTTAAAGTAATATTGTATATAAATTTGCATATTGATAAAAAAAATTAAGATAATAAAAGACTAATAATTAGAAAGCAAAATCTGAAAAGAATATTTTATAGTTTATAAAAAACAGAAAAAACAGACAAAAAAGTTATATATTGTTAATGATAGATCTATATATTTTTCTAAATTTGAACTATTCATTGACAGCTCAAAATAAATATAAAAATAAATAAATTAATTAAATAAAATAAAAAAATAAAATAAAATAAAAATATAAGCTTACAACATATAGACAGCAAAAATAAATGTCATAAAAAATATATATAATAATATATATCGCATTTATAGAATTCCATATAATTTATGTCATCTGCAAAGGCTTTAAATTTTATTTTATTTCGCATTTTAATCTTATAAATCAGTCTGAGCTGATTTGCGCTCTAAATCAATATTGAACGGTGTGACTCATTCAAATTCCTATAAAATATTCAATGAAGTGCTTCACAATTATGAAAAAGGCCATAAAAAAAAGAATATATATATAAAAAATTGAGTTGTGTGCATAGAAATTCAATATGAGGCATAATTAAACCCGCTGCGCAGTTGAAAATAAACAAAAAACAGAAAAAACATAAAAAACTGAAAAAACCAAACAAGCATAAAAAATGTTAAACAAAAAGAATGAGAATTACAATTTCGTAATCCAAATGTCACACAATTGAAATATGTAATTAATTATACAAATTCATGAACAAAATACGTAGCTAGATAGATTCGGATAGATATATGTATGTATGTATGAATGTATGAATGCATATGTGTGTATATATGTATGTATGTATGTGTGTACTTTTATATGGGCTGCATTTATGCGCCGCCTGCTGTTTATTTGGTGCTACCAAAAAACAACTCACAGCGCGTCGATAGAAATCTACAAAACTATTTGCCACACAAAAAGCCGAGGCAGGAGCTTGGCCGGGCGCTGTGGGGGCGTGTACATGGACCGCCAGCAGCTGTGCACGAGACCAGCTCCATAAAGCGGGGTGCCTTTTGTTATACCCTATAGTTGGATAGAGTTGAGAAATGCAAAGGGAACATTGGTTAATATGGATGTCGAAGACGAAGCGTCGTTGATATCATATAATATATACATACGTATATTTATCAAGTGGTTCATGTCTCGCTTCCTGTATCGTTATATATTGTCTTCCGGCTATGGCGACGGCCTCTTGAGCGTCGTTACAACCGGATTCTACAGTATATGGTCTTGAAATCCTAGCGCACATCTCTAATAAATACCACTCTTTCTACAGTTGTACAGGGTAACTCCTATTCGATCATATCCCCATACAGCACGCTTCATTGTTTTTTGCTGCTGCTGCTGTATTGTTGCTCATATTTCGTTTTAATGAATCCACTCTATGATTATCTAGATTTCGAAACATTTTGAAGCTCATGTATGAGCTGTATTTAAACACCCACACGCATGCAGACACTCACACACACACATACGCACACACATGTATAGATGCACACACTCATTGAATGGATTTGAATGCGCTGTTATCAAACGCGCCGTCGGTGGTCGTCGCCAACTACTGAAAATATTAATTAAATGCCATAAAACACAAATATTGATAAATAGTTATCAACAATATTCAATTTGAGGCCCATGAAATTGTTACAAAACGCCTGCAAATACGCTGCCTAATTTATGAGATTATTTTTAAATAATATGTGAAATACCCTGTAAATGAATTGAGCATAAAATATTTACATTTTTTGGAATAGAGAATAGAGGCTGTTATAAGGAGAGAAAACAGAGAGAGAGAGAGAGAGAGAGAGAGAGAGAGGGAGAGCGAGAGTGAGAGAGAGAGAGAGAGAGAGAGAGAGAGAGAGAGAGAGAGAGAGAGAGAGAGAGGAAGAGAGAGATCTCATCTTAACTTTATAGCTGACTACAATATATGACTTGGAGCTAAGATTTGCTAGCCTCAAAGTCTTTAGTACTACTTTAAAACTGCATCAAAAAAACAAAGAAAAAAAATTTAATGTAAAAAAAGTTTAATATTTTAAAGTCAATATACAAATATTTTATCAGACTTAAAAACTATTTATGTACTCATTAAAGTATTTTTATATTATTTTTATTATTTTATAGTAAATTTCAAATTATAGAAAGAGTAAATTTTATATGTTTAAGAATATTTTTTAAAATTTATTACAAGTTCATCAAGTTTCCCAGGGCATCTTTAAGTCACATACATACACTCTCTCGCATATATATTTATGCATATTTCTCTCATATTTTTGTAGCCCACATCCAATGTCAATATTAATGTTTAATTATGCAACATAATACATGCGGAGTAAGAATTAATGCCTGGATTTATGCCTTATTGAAATTGTGATCTCTAGCGCTTGATTTATAAATATTTGATGCGCGCATTTTATTTTGGCCAAGTTTCAAATTTAATTGACTTTTAATTTCATTAGCTTTAAATGCTGAAGTTTAATAGGATTTAGGCTTATTTTTATGGCTGCCTTTAATGTGAAAAACATTTTAATGTTGCCTGAGCAAAGGAATAAAGCGACGATAAAAATATGGTAAAAATGCGGTTTCTGGAGAAAAAGAGCTTACAAAAATTAAATGTAAAACTTAAAATAATAAAATAAATATATAGAAAATTTAGAATTTTTGTTTTAAAATTCCATAATAAATGCTACAACAAAAATCTGAAAAAATAAACTACAAAATATTGTGAAAAATTATCTTTTTTTTTTTTTTTTTTTTTTTTTTTTTTTTTTTTTTATTAAATGTTTATTTACAGCTTAACGTACCGTTACCTTTTAGGCAACTTAATCTAAACGGATATTAATTAAAATTTATAAAACTACTTAGAGCTATACTAATTCTAGCATAGGATAAATAAGGAGAAAAAATATATATATTTTGTGGAAATTATATTAGTATTATGAAAAAAAGTTCAAGTCAAGACACGATCCAGCAGGTCTTGAGGGTGATGGCGTTTTAGTCTTCTTCTAGTGGATGTACGTCTAAGGGCTGCTGTACCTAGGCGCCTGGCCAGGCTATTTGAATGGGAATTTAACCTATCATGGTACTTTTTGGCCACTTCCTGGATTTGAAAAATTATCGAACAAAATGAAAGAAAATATGTAGAAACTTTTTACTGCTTTTGTATATTATTTGCTCCAATTTCAGTTTCAGTTTTCAAGATCCAACAATTGTGGGTTAATTATGTGAGCTACTGATATGCCACACATAAGCATGAATCAGCTTTTGCTGGTCAGTTGATTCGGCAGGTCCTCTATAATCACTTAATACCCGCAGAGCTAATGATGCCATGGCTTAAGCCGAGCGTAGCCAACAATTTAACAACCATCTATCATTAAATAATTTGTTAAATTTCAAACTAAATGCGCCAAGCGCAGAGCCCTTCAGGGCTTCGGGGCACAGAGCCAGCCAGTCAGCCAGCCAGTCAGCCAGCGCAGACTTGAACTTCAAGTGGGGACTCTAGGCTCGGGATCTGGTTGAAGTTGAAGTCGAAGTTTGAGTATGTTTTGTGAATACGAATGCGAGAGCGAAGCGTTTTTTAATTAGTTGTGCAGTCGATAAAAATGCGCTGAAAATGAAGTGAAGCGAAGCAAATGAAATGAGAGAGAAGAAAACAGAACGAGAGAGAGGCAGATCAAGGGACGGAGGCATTTGGGTATAAAGATTCGCACGCAGAAAAAAGAAAACAACAAACCAAGAAGATCGTCATTGGGTTTGACTTCGGCATCGGCATTGATGGTCTGTACGTGATCGGTTCATAAAACTAAAAGCAGCCATAAACTGATAATTTGAGAATTTATAAATTTAAAACGCAGACGCGGGCATTATGGGACTTGGGAAACGCCAATAATGTCGAATCCGATCTCGATCGATCGCAGCTCAGCAGACAGGAAGCAATGATCTTGCTAATGATCATCATCATAACGATGTTGATGTGTGCCCAGGCCAGACCAATAGATAGACAGGAAGACAGACCTCTCTGAATTGTTAGAGACTTCCAAGAAGCAGAGCATGCGTAATAAACGCTTCTCTAATGCTCCACAACAACAACAACAACAACTCGTGGCAGTTGAAGCGAAAAACAGAAGAGGGCAAAAGTGTCAAAGGATATAAATGAAGCTACAATGACACGAGCTTAAAGGGGCTAAAGTTGAGATTAAATTATGATTTTTTATTTTTAAATAATTAAATATAATACTCCATTTAATTTTTTTTACTTCTTTATTATTATTATTATTATTATAATTCTTTACTTTTTTTTAAGCCACAATTTTATAAAAATTTAATTATATTAAAGCTAAGAGCTAAGGAACTGATGACAGCAATTGTCACTTTTTACAGACATTTTTGAAGATATTTTGTGTATAAAAAGTTTTATGGAAATTGCTTAAAGCTTTGGATGTGCTTTGAAATCTATTTTGTATTTTCTTATGATTAATGACATTTAAAACTAGATTTATCTTTCAACTAGACTTTGTTGAGCTCTTCAAATAAAATATTTCAAAGCAGCTTCTGTTTACTATCGGTGCTTGTTGATATGTGAAGCTATTCAGAGGAGATATATAAAATCAGATTTTCTTCTCGAATCTGTGTAAGTCTAGAAGCTTCGCAGCTAAGAGTGTGCTCTTGCCTTGTAGTTACACAAAGATTAAATCAATTTTGTGCTGTAGGCTTGCCCACGTCTTGTCTTCTCTACTGAAAGATTAAGACGCCCTTTTGGCTCGTCTGCTCGGGCAGAAAAGCTATTGCAAAGAAATGCTCAAGTCTTGGGCCCACACGATTGTTTTTATGTGGAAAGTTAATGTGCGTTTTTTTAAGACGATTTCTTACGCGCATTTAAACATTTTATTTTTAGTCGCCTACAGTTGGGGCTACTTAGGCGTGAGTTTGCCGTAGTGGGACCTGCTACTGGCAGGTCGTTAAATTGCCACGTCTTAGGGTTTTCGACTCTTTTCGAGTTTTATGAGCGTTGCACTAATTAAAATATTACGCAGAAAGCAAACCAAACGAAACGAAACGAAACGGAATGAAAATTCCAAATTCGTGTTAATTCTTGACTCAAAATGCAATTTGCAATAATTAAGCATTAGGTTGGCATCAATAAAAAAGTAAATAAATAAAACTGAGAAGGAAAAGTAAGATTTGGGTTGCGCGTCTTTGGCTGATAAGCTGAGAGACAAACGCATTGGATCGGATCGGATCGGATCGGATCGCATTGCGACTTATCTGCGCGGGTCAAGAGCATCGTCGACCCTTGACGACAATAAAAAATTGAAAATTACCAAAGAGCGAACGATTGCAGGCGTCTCAAATCACAGTCAATGAATGAAATGTGTGCTGAATGAAGTGGGTACAGTGAACACTGCTGGCTAAAGGCAACATTCACACACACACACTCGTTGGATTGGGCATGGTAAGCAGACCTTTGTGCCATTGCATTGCAAACTCCATTCTCTTCACATTTTATAGAGCTGTGACAATGTTGTTGCTGTTCTTGTTCTCGTTGTTGTTTGTTGTTGTTGTTGCTGTTGTTGTTTTTGTCAATCGGCGCTGGAGGGTTGCCCTGACAGAGGCGTCGATAAAGCCACAGGGGGTCATAAATTCTTGAGCTTCTTGCGTTTGTTTGCCACTGCCAGCGAGATATCAATGAAAACGCCGACAACGACGAGCGTCTTGCCACATTGTCTCCCTTTAAGTTATCGCCAAAAAAAAAAAAAAACGAAAAGAAAATAAATAAAAAAATAATAATAATAATAATAATAAACAACAACAACAGCAACTGGACACTAACAACAAAAACAAGGAATGTTTCATTTGCAGTCAGCTTTTTTCCAGGCAACATTTTGAATGCATTATTTACTTGATATTTATTTTTTCTCCCATTTTCTGCCAGGCATGTGTCATGTTTTTATGCCGTCTGAAATGATCAGGAAATTTATACATTTTTTACAGGGTATCTGAAATTGATCAAGGTGCGGTGGATTTGAAAACAGAAAATGATAGATGAGAAAGAAGCTGAATAAAGGAAAACATAATATTGAAAGAACTGGAAACTCAAGTTATAGAATTATTGCGACTAGAAAATATATTTTGAATAGAATAGGAAACTAATAAAATAATATATGAAATAATATATGATACAAAGCATCTGGTTTTAAATAAATATTAAAAAAGTATTTAAAGAAATTATAGTATTACTCGATTAGTATTTTTAATAATATTTATAAAGATAAGCAACGAATTGCATTCAACGAACTCAAATAAAAACTCAAAACAATAAAAAAAAACATTCTTTATAATTAAAATTATAAAAAAAAGTTAATTAAAAAAAAAAAAAATAAAAAAGAAACAAATAATAAAGGGGAAAAAATAAAGTAATATTAGATAAAGAAATTAAAATTAAACTAAAAAAAAAATAACGCATTTATTATTCTTCATTTATTTAATTATTTAAGGTATTTTTTACAGAACCTTTTTTGATATGTGCCATAATATTTCTTTTTATTATTTCTTTTTAATATTTATCTATTTTACAATAATTGATTTAAAAACATTTTTTTTACTCAAACTAATTTTTTGTTGTTTTTTTTTTTTTTTTGAAAACTTCAATAAAGAATTAATATAGTATATTCAATTCAAATGATTTTTACCTATGTATAATACTTATTAATTATTAATCAACTCTGTTAATAAATAAATAAATGAGCAGGGTATTTTAAATTTGTTCATTCAACATCGAAATGCAGTTGTCTCTGATTTTGTTTTTTTTGTTTTTTTTTAATTTGCCGTTGTTGCTGCTATCGCATACGATTTAGTGTCTTCTTTGCTGCTTATCTGCGGTTGGCTTTCTTTCGACCAACAACAGCAACAAGCTGAAGAGCTGGTCACTACAAATGGGGTTTCGGGGTTTTGTGAGAGAGAGCAGAAGAGTGGGGGATTAGCGTCTGCGAACGCATGTGTCATCGGCGTTAAGTGCTACGGCAAAGAGTTAATCTTGTCGATAATTATAATTTATGGCTTGCTGTGTGTTCACCTACCTCAAAAATCAACAAGTATCAAACACATATACAGATATACACGCTATAGAATGACTTGGCTGCCCTTCCTCTCCCTCTCTCTCTCTCTCTCTCTCAACATAATCACAGTTTTAATTGGGCAAAAACTTGTATATATAAGCCATGCATACATACGTACATTTATACTACACATTTATATATTTAATTTGGAATAATATTTTTTTTTGTGTTTTGTTGCTCTTCATAAAAGTCAAACTGACAATATTTATGATACAGATTGCGCATTGTAATTGATCATTGTCTGGGCGATCATAAACTATAAACGAATGCGATGTCTATATGTTGTTCTTCTCTTTTTTTTTTGTCGTTTTCCTTGGTTTATGTGCTAAGCCCAATTATGTCAATCAGAGCCAGTGGCTACTGTATTCACTTTCACCTACTTAGATATGGAATGGACGTACTACGCAGCTCTCGTCTCTCGGCTCTCCGCTGATATCTGTATCGTAATTTATCATATTGATAAGCCGCAAATGTTGCGACGTCAAAAGCGGCTTTTGCTTTAACCCACTTTAACCCACCACAAGAGCAACTACAGCAATGCACCACGACACCACCGCTCCACCGCTTAACAACACTGGTAGCTAAATGCTCTGTAGATAAGTTTTACTATGAATTCCAGTTTCTGAATGATCACAGCGCGCTCTTTAATCTCTCACATTAACTTAATTTACGCGATTAATCCTTAAGAAAACATGTAAGAAGAGCCTTGAATAGAGTGTTTTCAACTAGCAGCTACCCTGGAAAATGTATTCAAAAATGCAAAATGAGTTTAAGTTATTATTATTATTTAATTTAGCTTTGAATTATATTTAATTTTTATAATTAGACTGAACTGATAAATAAATAATATATATGTGTATCTATATATATTTTTTATATTTTTGGTATTCAGTAATATAATATATATACAATATTTTTGTATACATCTTTTTGATATTTACATTTTAAATTTTTATATTTTTAATTATTTTCTTATTTTTATAACCTCTTCAAATAATCTTTGCTCTTAGGCATCCTCTTCGCATCTCTCAATAACACGCTCTATCCTTAAGCCTACTCCTCTACAGGGTATTTGAATTGATGGCCACAACAAATGTGCACGCATTTTCAGGCAGCTTCAATCATAATTCATCAGTCAAGTGAGCGAGAGACTAGTCGAAATGTTTCTATTTACAGGCTACATGAGCAACCAGCTAGCTCCCCAATCGCCCTACCCCCTTTCAGCCCATTGCGAAGGCTGCTTGAAGCACTTAATCATGCGAAGGCTGCGCAGATTAACTCATTACTTAACACGCTTCCACAACTCGTTATAGAGAGGATCTGTGCGCCGTGAGTGTGTTGACGGATGCTGCGATGGATAATTGTGTGGCCACAGCGAGGGAAGGAGAAAGGCAGAGTGGGAGGTGGGAGGAGAAGACAGCACCTAATGAGCGGGGGCGTGCCATCGATGTTTCTCAAAAAAAATATATATATACACTATATATATATTCCGTTTTCAAATTGATGTTCACCTTCTGCTAATGTCGCACCCCGCTGAATCACCTTCCTCGTTGACAGAGCGACATGAGTGGGGTTTCTTTCGGCTACTTTTGTAGCTTTTTGGCTGGCGCATTAACATTCCACAGTTGTTGTTGCTGTTGCTGTTGGGGGTGTTGCACAAACACAGCAGCTTAAGTGGAGGCTCTTTAATAGCAGCAGCTACTTTGCAGCCACTTGCCCCACGCATCAACAAGATCTCGAGTTCATTGCTTAATCCACTCTGCTGCGGTTGCTCCCAAAGGAATAAAAACAGCTGAAAGATCACTTAAGTCACATTTGCTGTTCTCCAAATTTAAAGTTCACTTTATGTTGTTGTTGTTGTTGTTTTTTAAATGAATATAAATGAAGGTTTACTGAACAGCATTTTCAGCATTTTTGCATGTTTTGCATGAGGAAGTCATTTGTTGTGAGCGCATGTTCTGTGTGGGTGTGAGAAGCGAATAGAAGGGTGTGACGCTGATATGATATGCAGTTAATATTTGTATGCATACAAAAGTTTCTTTTTGAATGAGTTCTTATAGAACTGGATTATAAGATATAAACTTGAGATATGGATATATATGAGATCAGTCATATACATAAATATATACATATGTAACATTTGCTATTTTCTCTCTCTCTCTCTCTCTCTCTCTCTCTCTCTCTCTCGTGTGTAGAATATAGATGAGAAAACTCATTTTATACAGAATTTCATAATGAGCAATACTACTTTTGCGCCTTTCTAAGCGATTCTCAAACTGAAAAAGTTATTTTAAAATTTATCTATTAAGCTCACACATAAGAGAGTTAGAAAATTCCATTGGAAAATGACAAAAAGAAAAACGAATTTGTAAGACGCTTCTTACATTTTCTTGTTAAGCTCTGTATTCTACTCTAACCTATTTTTTTTTTTAACTTTGAGAATCGCATAGAAAAGTGCGCAACTATAACGCACCATAGAGAAATCAATCTTGGAGATCTGTTCTCTGTTGGAATTAATTATATTCAAAAATTTCTTAAACATCGTAAATCTATTTATATAAGAGTCTTTAATATTCTTAAGTCTATTTATATAAGTCTCTTCAATATGCTGAATTCTACAAATTGTCCAAGCTATATATAGTTTGAGAAAATTGCTTATATAGAAAACATTTCGTAATATTTTATGCATAACCACTTGAACATAAATAAAGTGAGATATTTAACATAATTTCTAATTAAAACATAATTAAATTAATTAAACGAATTTCCATTAACAAGTCTGCCAACATTTGCCTAAGCACTCAATAGCCCTTCACAAATTTGTGTGCCTAAATATTTAGAATATAAAACTAAATTTCGTTTTGGCCACTTCTTAAATAAGCGACGCCCATCAAAGAATTTGCTACGTGTGTGTGTGTGTGTGTGTGTCGCTATGAAATTTATGATATTGCTGAACAAATTTACAGCAATAATTAAATAAAAGATATACACACACACAGACAGAAAGGCATCAAATGATATGAAATGCAATGCGCTGTGGCTGACAGACGTCCAAACTGGAAATGCGTGCATAAAAACTGAGAAATCAAAGCGATTGACAGTCGGCCAGACACAGACTCAGGCACAGACACGGACGGCAAAATGCTGTGGGAAAAGTCGAGTGGCATATAGATTTCTATATATATTTGATTTAAGCTGCTGGCGTACGTAAATGCTGCTGCTGATGCTGCTGCCTGCTCCTGCTCCTCCTGCTGCTACTATTTCGCTCAGCTACTGCTACCCTCTGCATGGACTCGGCATAGCCATAACCAATTATTTACCAACACTCATGTCCTGCGCACATCCTGCACACAATCGCAAAATTGCGGATATGCAGTCAATGCATTCAAGATATGCCGAATAGCCTCACCTCTCCCGCTGCCACTCACCCTGCTTCGTCCGACTTCCCCCTGGCATTTCGTGTAATTATAGACATTTTCGCAACTATTGTGTTACATTTTAATGGTTCTTTACCTGAATTTGAATTGCGAGCCACATTGGCAAAATGAAAACAGATTTCAGGCCAATGTTGAATTGTTTTGGACATTTTATCAGCTACAGCAGCTGTAATTCCACAGAAAATAGTCAAGTAAAATTAAGTTGATTTTGCCTTTAGCTCACTTCGAATATTACTTTATGGGCCAGGCTATAAACTAAATTTAAAATTCAACCACAATAATCCGTTGCACAATAAAATCTCTGTTAAGCACCCTTTAAAAAGATAGCCCATCCATTTATAATCCTTTAATGGGCGTCTATAAGGCATAAAGCTAACAATGAAGCTGATAAATTTCTGTTCATTTCTTTTGCCTTGGCCTCTCTCACATGGGCTAAGCCCCAAGAGCTCATTGTTGCATTTAAGCACATCATCATGATGTTGTTATTGTCGCTGTTGTTGTTATTCTTGTTGTTGGTTAGAGAAATGTCAAAGCAACTAGAAACGCGCCAAAGATTTTTATAGCCAGGAATGTGCGGGCTGCTAAATTGACATTTCGAAGTGTGAAGAGTTAGGCAAAGAGTTTTGGCATCAAGATTCATTAGATTGCGATGGAGTGGACAAAAGGATAAAATTGAGGAAAATAAATAGATGGAATAAATAAAATACAAAGGGAATTGATATAACATTTGCAAAAAATAAATAATTAATTAAATAAAATAAAAATAAATACTTGAAATAATACAAAAATACTAAATTTATTAATACTACATCTTATATAAATTGATATAATATAATGAAAATATCATTTTTAATATACAAATTATTTCTTATTATATACTAATTATGATTTTCAAAGAGAATTTTCCTAGGTAAGTTCACAGACTTTTGAAATTGTCTCATTATGCACAGCAGATGGCCAAGCGTAAAATAATATTTTCAAAATATATATATATTTTTTTTCTCTTTTCTTTCATTTATTTTCTATTTGCCTAGCAGTTGTCAAATGCCCATTTGATTTGCCATCAATATGCGCAGCAGTTGCAGCAGGAGTAGAAAATGAAGAGGAGCTCGAAATTGACGCGAGCGAGACAGGCGAAGAAAGCAATGCATATGATTAATTGCTGGGTAACTTCTTCGTGTGACAGCAACAACAAACGAGCATTCTTCATAAGGTGCCTCGTCCCTTCTCGATGCCCTCTTGTACTATGGAGGCAGCCAGATGGCCCAAAAATAACATCAAAGCAAACAAAGGCCGCTGAAAATATGAAGTGCAAACTGCGAGAGGAGGATGCAACATCGGCAGCAGCAGCAACAACAAGGAGGCAAACAAACAACAAGAGGAAGACAAACAGTAAGTCAGATGGAAATCTTGGCGACAGTTGAAAAGTTGAACAAATGTTGTTGTTGGATATCGCAGATCGTCGAGCAATATATATATGTGGGCTATTGGGGAGAACTTGTTTCTTTTTTGGCTCTGACTGTCGCCTGTCGCCGCTGACAGCCGACGAGACGTTTCGCTTCCTACTTGGCTGCCAAATTCCGATGGCGATGGCAGCATGCAAATTGCCTTTAGGGTCGCTGAGGTGTGTGGGGCAAGGGCCTGGGCCTGGGCCTGACGCACAAATCGAGTTGTCGTAAAATTAGCACTTAATGCTTTAATTAATTACGTCGACGTGCGCTGAGCGAAGTACAACAGATTTTCGTTGACTCTGCTGCTGCTGCTGCTGCTGCTGCTGCTGCTGCTGCTGCTGCTGCTGGCTCGTCGTTTAATGCATTTCGCATTTATTTATGGCCATTGCATGCGCGTAACTCAACTCCGCTTGCACCAACAACTCCTCTCTGCACCTCTCCACGCTGCTGCTTGTCTCAACGTCAAGTGTCAGGCTGGCGAAAAGAAATTCATTGGCATTCCTCGGACACGTTTCACACTTTCACAGACGGAGAGACAGAGAGAGATACGTGCGAGCCGTTATTGCACGCTTTACTCTCGAACGGTTTTTATGAATGGGGAGCTGTGCTACCTGAGCGTGACAGTTGCTGTGCCTGTCTGGCGTTCTAGATACTATAAAAAGTATCTTTTCATCTTTAGCTTGCCCTTTACGACTGTCTAGCTGCAAGCTGTTCTATCTTATCAACGTGGTCGTACTTCAGCCTGTGCTCAATTGATGGCCATAACAAACTCACGTTGGAAATTACGTTTATTGCCATGAAACATCCTTTTTGTAATTTACAGTTATTTTACCTTATTGATTTATGTGCGCGCACAAAGTATTTTCAGAGTGGACAACAATCAATGCGATGGTCAGTGCAATGCGATGATACAGATACAGATACAGATACAGATACAGATACAGATACAGATACAGATACAGATACAGATACAGATACAGATACAGATACAGATACAGATACAGATACAGATACAGATACAGATACAGATACAGATACAGATACAGATACAGATACAGATACAGATACAGATACAGATACAGATACAGATACAGATACAGATACAGATACAGATACAGATACAGATACAGATACAGATACAGATACAGATACAGATACAGATACAGATACAGATACAGATACAGATACAGATACAGATACAGATACAGATACAGATACAGATACAGATACAGATACAGATACAGATACAGATACAGATACAGATACAGATACAGATACAGATACAGATACAGATACAGATACAGATACAGATACAGATACAGATACAGATACAGATACAGATACAGATACAGATACAGATACAGATACAGATACAGATACAGATACAGATACAGATACAGATACAGATACAGATACAGAGACAGATACAGAGACAGAGACAGATACAGATACAGATACAGATACAGATACAGATACAGATACAGATACAGATACAGATACAGATACAGATACAGATACAGATACAGATACAGATACAGATACAGATACAGATACAGATACAGATACAGATACAGATAGAAATATGAACACAGATACTTTTGTATCTGAATCTAGACTTGTGGCTTTGGTCCATTGCAACTCTATCCGAATTAGGCGCCAAATATCCAAAAATGTTTCAATTAACCTGTGGCCGAAACAAAAACCATTTCCTGCTGCCCAAATGAGGCCTCGCGGAATGTGTTCTCTGAGCTGTGGTGCGCGAAATGCAGTTTACTTGTTGGACATGGCTCGAGGCTTGTGGCCACAGCGAAAGCAAATCGGACAGCGACAAGACACAGCAGCAACAGCAACAGCAACACGAGCGACAACAACAATATGCTAAGCCCCGAAATGAATTGGTAATTTATTATGCGAACGTCATGGCGTGGGCTAATTAATGGGCCAACGAATCGGCTGGGAGCTGGCCATGTCAGCGCTTATCGGACGCGTTCGTTCATCGACAGCATTTGCCAAATTAATGCAAATCATGCAAACCAGCAGAAGATGCTGCTGCTGACCACTGTCCCTGCCAGCTGACAATGATGATGACAGTCATGATGATAATGATGATGATGGCGATGATGATGATGGCGTATCAATGTACGCCTAATGAGTCAAGTGGCCAAAGGATTTTGTGGGTGCGTTTGTGTCTGGACGTCGCAGCTAATCCAGGCCAGATAAATTGTATAAATTGTCTACCAAAAAGTGAATCACAGGCAGTCAGACGGCAGCAACCAGCAACCAGCAACAACAACAACAACAACAATGAGATTGTTAATGTCGTCTTAGGCTCGAGACAGTGTCAGATAAGACACACAAGCCGGCTCGAGAGATGAGTTCACATTTCGTTTGCTATTGCCAACTAACAATTATTCATGCGCTCATTCAATCAATCGAGGCGTGGCACATTCAAGGTGTCGCTATTGTTGCGGCCAGGCCTGTGGCTTCTTATTTGTATAATTAATCATGCGACAATCGCGCCGATAGCCCAGTCAAGATACAAATGTATCTATGAGTGTGCAGCGCCAGATGCCAATGCGGCCTTTGACTTCCACTTGAATCATAGTTTTTGTTTTTCTAGATCGAAGCAAGGGAAGAAGACTTTGAATCGAAGACTTTGAATAGTTGAACATGTATAGTTGAAGGAAGTTAAGGAATTGAGTCAAGGTAGAAGTTAAGGAATCGAGCCGGAGATGTATTTGTGGCATATGCTATAGAAAGTCTGTTCGAATATATGAATAGAAAATTGCTTTTGGAAACAGAAGAGACAATTTATGATGAATCGAACAGTTCTGAGTTCACTTTTCACTAGCTATAGCTACAATTCTATATAACAACAGCAGTTTCAGCTCAAGCAACTCTAAAGCTTCAACTCTATATCCCTACTTATATGCTTCCATAGAGACAGAGAATTACTTCGCAGAATCACAAACAATTTTTTTTTTTTTATTTCTGTCAACGTTGTCAATATTTTGTTTTGTTTTTGTCCATATGTATATAGCTATTACGATCTATAAATATTTATTCATTCAAAGCTACTTCACTCTGCCGTTTAGAAAACAAAACTTTTTCTCAAGAAAAAATAAATGAAATTTGATGTCAAGCCAGTTGATCGCTGCAGCATTGACAGACTTATTGGGCATATCTGTTCGAACAAGAGCAACAAAAACAATGCCTGTGTGGCCCACGCTCTATGCAAATGAGAGCGGGCCACACACACACACACACACACACACACATGTATAGAAGAGAAACGCCACGCTCTACCAAAATTTAATTAATGCGACGGCAATTAAACATGCATCATTTACAGTCGCTGCAACAGCAGCGGCCACAGCAGACGCGACGCCATCAGCGGAGGCGGCAACATCGACACATGCGGCATCCACAGATCTGTCAACACTTTTTAAGGGTACGAGGGCGGTCGACTCTGTGTGCCTGCCTGTCTGCAGCATAACATAATGGGAAAGCGAAAGCATGCACCCGCGACAGCTTCTTGACATTGTCCAACATTGGCATCATTTGTCAATATTAAGTTTAATTAGCAAAGCTTCGAATCACACAGCCCAAAACTTGATATACATATGTATATTATATCAATTACTATATGTACTATATACAAATTGTTCTCTATTCAATGAGTCCAATTTGGTGGCCAGTTTCCTTATTATAAATAAACATCGTTTATTTTCATTACGAAAGAAATTCTGTAAACTTCTCAGATTTATTTCTTGAACAAATTTCGTATATAAATAAGGCAAGTACTGGGGCACAGTTTGGAAACATATATCTTTAAACTCTTGAACTACATAGATATATGTACATACATATGTATGTAAAAAAAAAGATACACCCAATGATCGATTGCTGGCTGCATAGGAAAGTGCATTGCGCATACGCCCCATTAACCCTTTCAACAAAATGCATAAATTTCATTTTTCATGCTCATGTTGTTTTATGTGTCAGAGAGACAGCATAAAACACAGAACACAACAAGCAGAGCTATGCATGAGCTTAGGGAGTATATAACTAACACATACTCTGTAGCTATTTTATATATTCTCAATTGAAACCTTACTCTGCTAAGAAATGTTCAAATTTGCAGCTCGCTAATAGATTTCTTTTATTTTTATATTAATTATTCATAGAATATGTCATTCCCCTATGCAATACAGGGCACATTGTATAGCTAAAAATATATATACCCCTGTACTGCTTGTTTACTTTTTACAGGGTATCTCAAATCATTCACAAACTGTGGTCTGTTCTATAAAAAAAGCATTTGCAATTCACACCCAAATGCATTTTTAATTATTGTTTTAATATTTTGCCAAATTATCACATCATTTATATATTTTCGTATCTTTTTCTCTCTTTTTCGCTCACTCCCCGTTGGGGGGGGGCACTTCAAAGACCTCGTACACTCTGCTAATGTGTTGATTTTTCGACTCGATCGCAGTCGCATAAATCATAAGAAAAAAAAAACAGAGAAGAGCCAGATGAAAACCTAATGCAAGTCTTTGAGCACTTGAGAGCATTTACCAAGCAGACAAATACGAAAATTCATATTTGAAATCGAAAAGAAAATATTTTTACTCGACAAACGTTTGCCAAGTGGGTGGCAACTGAATTAATTTGCGGCTTCTTCAGTGAGTGTGTGTCTCTCTCTCTCTCTCCCTCTCTTCCCTCTCGCTCATCAATTTGGAATTTCTTTTTTTTTTTTTTGGTTTTTATGTTTGCGTGTCGAGCAGACGCAAAATAAATAAACTTTAAGTACTTTTCGAAATTGCTGTTGGCTGTTGTGTAATCTTAAGTAGTGCGAGCCATGCACTCGGTCCACACACTCTCTGACACAGATTCACCCACTCTCAGACAGCTCAGCTCATGTTGACATATTAATGCAATTAGTTTGAGGCGCACTTTGTGCTAATTTTATAGTCCTGCTCTTTGCCGTATTTACATTATTCATATTTGTAACGATGCCCCACCCCGAACTCGAACCCCTTTACCACGCTTGCATCAACAGAAGCTGCAGCTGCTTGCATTTCCCGACTTTATGAGCCACGTTCCAAAATTTATGCCTCGAAATTGACATCGTTAATGAAAACAAAATATTGCCAGTACTAAGAAAACTTTACACGACTCTAATTTATTATGCATCAAGAACTTGCATGCATTGTAAAGTTTTAATGATTTCGTTGTTGATGTTATGATTGATTCTTGAAATGTCTTTAGGTGTGGGCATAAATTAGTGAGAGTTTACTTAAAATTTTTAATAGGAATGTAGATCTGATGACGAGATGCAGTTTGTGTTAGATATTGTATATAATAAAAGTCAACTAATCAAGTGACTAAAAACTATATTGCATTTGCCAAATATGTAGAAAGAATTTTTAAAAATTTCAAAATTTATTGCAGTTCATAAAAAAATTTTGCAAAAATTGTATCTCAATGCCCTGACATCAAAGCCTAAGCAAATCATTTGCTTTAATGACGAATGGCAAATCATAATGAAACTTGATACAATATATATGCAGCTAATGAAACTATATAAACTAATTTTCATTTAATTGTAATCTCTTTTCATATGGCTCTCTCGCTCTCAGGTCAACCCAAAGCTGCCAAGCAACACAATTGAATGAGCTGAGGGACAGCTGTAAGAGTTTCAGATCGATCCTTTTGCATAAACAAACTGCTCAATATTGATTGATATATGCAGAATTGCAAAACATATCAATATGCTGGTCTATAAGAGTACCCACACTTCTATAGTTACTTTCAAATAATATCTTGACTCAGCTCAGCGACTTTCTAAAGAGAAACTGATTCAGTCAATGATTGATAGCACCCCTGCGCCCATAGCTAAATCACCTATGCGAATTAGTTTGTGTTTCAGCTTATTTACACCCCAAGCATACATCATACATCTAGCATTTTGACTACCTGTGAGCAAACCATACCTAGAGGCATAAAAAAAACTGTCGCGTTTCTCATTGTTTGGGCAAACACAATTTACACAACGTTCGCTGCAATTATCCTGCGCAGTTTGTTATTTTTTGATTATGAAGGCCTCTGGCTGTTCTCTTTAGCTATATATGTATGTATATAGTTTCAGCACCATGGCAAACCCAATTACATGGCTTCAACAAAGGCCGTAGCACGTTTAGTTATAATTTATGGGAGCAGTGCGCATAAAAAAACCAACTACAAAACGGGACGCTGTGCCATCCCATTTCCGCTTGCGCAGAAGGCTAATCAACAATTTTTCTAACCCCTCGCATAAAAAAAGGGAACCACGAACCACCCGGTGCGCGACTCTCAGCTATATACGTATTTCTATATATATATAGATGAGTTCGATCGAAGCGTGCTGCGCCGACTTGTAATCCCAGCTGTAAATATGTTGCTGATCCCGCAACGATCTTAAATCATGTTGCTATATTTATGTTGTCACAAGAGATTTGCATGCAGGCAGCTCGGCTTGAAGAGAGGTGTGGCTAAGCTGGGGCTTAAGAGCAGCACAAAGAGAGTGCCAGAGACTTGGTCTCTTTTCTTGCCCGTTGGTCATATCCGGTTCTCAAGGGTTGCATGCGCCACTTTTTATAGCACGCGAGAGGCTGACTACCCTTACTAGAAATTTCCTGGTCCATCGATCATCTATTTTAATTAGCAACAGCGTGTCGATGGCATTCACAAACTATCAATTTCACTTGAACACCCTTCGTTTGCCTATTTACATAAGCACAAACGACATGTGACGAATCTCAAGTACAATTCAGGACACATTTCGCTCTCGATAAAGATAGAGAAAGAGAGAGAGAGAGAGAGGGAGAGCAGCATCTCTGTCCAGTGGGCGTGGCGTTATTCACTTGGAGACAGCGATAAACACTTAGGCATGGTTCTACGACAGCTGTGAACTGCATTTGATAAATGGAAACCCAATGAAAGATAACCCTAGAGCACATCGAGACACGCTCTCGCATCAAAATATCTTGCACAAAAGACACGGGCGGCACAGGAAGCGGCTGCTGTTAACAACTCTTCTCAACATTTAGAAGACTACGTAGCGCGAAGTATGTCGACTTGACTATGAAGTTTGTTTTAATATTTATTTTACTTTATTGAAATTTTTGAAATATTAATTAATATTTTTTAATATTATTAATATTAAAAATATTCAAATTTGAATTTGATTAGAAACAAAATTTGTATTTTGAAAATTTTTAAATATTTTTTCCAATTTTTACAATATTTATATTTAAAGAACTGATTATTCATTTTTAACTGAATTAATAATGATTTTAAAAATTATTTATTTATCTTATCTTTTTGTACTTATTTAAAAATGTTATTAATTATTTAATTTATTTTTAACTGAATTAATAATAATTTTAAATATTATTTATTCCATTTTTGTATATCTTTTTAACTAAAGTTTTTTATTTATTTGTTTTTTTTTTTTTTTAAATAATTAAATTTAAGCATTTTAATTTCCTTCTTTATTATTCCAGATTATAAAATTGTATTTATATTTTTATTGAATCAGTTTCTATTTTCTCTATTTATTCTCTCTATATTATTTATTTATTTTTTATTTAATCAGTTTCAGTTTTCTCTATTTATTGTCACTATTTTATTTATTTCTTTATTTTTTTTTAATCGGTTTGAACTATCTATATTTTTGTCGATTCCAAAAGCATTTCTTTTATTTATTTATTAATATATAACTTAGCGTATACAAAGTTCGTCTTAGTCAACAGGATGCAGTCATCATTTCCAGGTATTTTCTGTTGATGATTCATAGTCCAGCACTTCTCAATCGAGTGTGTGTGTTTGTGTGTGTGTGTGTGTGTGTGTGCTTGGCTCTCTTGTACAAATAGGTGCTCCAAGGATTAGCCTTTCATAATTCCATGTTCTGTGCGATGATTTTCAAGTTTTGATGAGTGCTCGGCTCGATTGGAGATGTGGGTATTCTTAAGAGTAATTATTGATTGCATTGTTAACGGAACTCAATACAACTCGAATGGTTTTTCAATTAATTTTTGTAATATATCATGTGGTTTGTATGTGGTATGTGTGTGTGTTTGTGTGTGGGTAACCAAATGTTGTTTTGTTTAGCAACGTCCACAGACTTATGCGTTCGATGCCCCCCTCTCTAGCTTCCTCTTACTGGCTTGCCTCCTGCTGTTTCCTCTGTGCGTTCGCTGCTGTTATTGCATTTTGTAAAGTAAACATGCCAAGTGCTGCTGTCGCCCATTGCCACCCACAAATTACACACACACACACACACACACACATACATAGACATGAACACAGATACAGTTGCACATTATGCAAATATTTACTTTGCGTTGATGAGGCTGATGAACAGGATGAATGTTGCCGATGCCGTTTGAGCCGTGTCCATTGATGAAGCCACTCGGCACAAACGCCCCCCTCACACACACAAACACACATATAAAGGGGCTAAAACGCAAAAAGTGCTGCACAAATAATGTCATACGGCTGCCTCATTTGCTTTGCCAACTACCCGCACCCTCTCAGACTCCTGCTAGAAAACACATTCCCATCTCTAGATAGAAGCTGCTGCGGCCAACCCCTTGGCAACCTGCTGACTGCGTTTTTTAATACCCTGTAGTCAAATAAAGGGTTAAAAAGTATGGGTAGCTTGAAATTTTGTGGATGAAATGAGGTGTGACAAAACAGTACTGAAAGATACGTTCGATTAAATTTCACTTTTGGTTTAGCTATTGTTGTTATTTGAAATGTAGTAAGAATATGAAATCAAATAATATTTCAATATTTTATATACCCTAATAAATGTGCCATTGCAACATAGCTAGGCTAAGTAGTCTAGCTCAGCTATTTTCTCTTTCAATTCAGAGCTTCAGCTAAATTCACTTCCAACTACTACATACAGCATATCTGCTCGTCGTGCACAGCCCATAAATTGAGTGTCACTTGTTCTCCTTTTTTTTGTTGAACCGCTTTGCAGTTTCTCAAACTGCTGTTGGCATAAATTTCAAAATTAAAATCGCAACGGCGACATATGCGAGCGGACTGGCCTAACCCGACGACACGATTGATGGAGGGGGCAGGGGCGCCGTTGCCACGGGGTTGCTAGCAGGGGGTGTGGCAGCAGAGTGCACCGGGGCTGTGGGGTAGGATGTTCAGTGCTCTCAAAAAGTAATTATTTGAAGCAAAGACGGCGCTAGGGGTTTGTGTCTTTGTCCAGATTCAAAACTCATTCGCTTTTTGCTGCAGCTGTCACTTCACTTTGACATTTCGCAGGCATTAGCTTGCCTTCTCTCTCTCTCTCTTGCTTCCTTTCTCTCTCTCTTATACAATTCATGTTTACATGCGCAATAATTATAAAATTTACGTTTTGTTGTAATTGTTAAATAAATCAATGTCACAGCGTTTTTATCCGAACTGCATTGTTCCACTCGTTAGCTATGTGAATAAACTTCCCTCTCTCTCTCTCTCTTTCTATCTCTCTCTCTTTTACCTTTGCAGCTTTCCTGCCATTCGTTTCACCCCGAGGACTTCGAGTGCTGTGCAGCGCATTTCTTTTTTGTTTCGATTTAATTGCTTGTTAAAGGCGAATTGTGCAGTTGAGTTAATGATCCAGGAATTTGCTGACTTGCAATGGCCTGTAAAAGCGCCCGAAGGGGCTGAACTGGCTGTGGGGGTGTGGCAAGCGGTTGGTGTGTAAGTCAGCAATTGAAATTTGATATTCACTGCACTTTTCAACTCGAATCGAAAATTAACATTGAAATGCAATGAAAATCGATGCTCAGCTCACAGCTCGTGGATAGTTCTTGGTTTGACTGTGGCTGCTTGGTCAGAGCATATTTTGTTTGCTCATCTGGAATATTTCAGCCATTCAGTTGTAAGCTTTAGGCAACACTTTTCATCTGCAAGTACGGAAAAGCATTGTGTAATTTGTTCCTTGCACTCATTTAAATGCACTTCACAGAAGCAGAATGTGGCATATTTTTATGCAGTTGGCATTGTGGGAAGAAGTTTGGTTCTAAATAATATAGTACTCATAGATACATCTTTAAATATTTTATTAATTTTTATGTAAATTTATTTTAAATTATATATTTTTTATATTTATTAAGCAGTTTATGGATTATATATAAATATACGCATAGATATATCTATAAATTATTTATTAATTTTTATGTACATTTACTTAATATTATGTATTTTTATATTTTTTTTATTTATTAAGCACATGAAATAAAATCATTTTAAATATTCATTTAAAGTTTCTAATCCACATCTTTGTATGCATTTGCATACTTATTTAAAGCTCATATGCAAACTCTTCTGATGTTTCTTCCCCTAGCAAAGAATTATGATAACAGCTAAAAGCTTTGTATGAAACTTGGCTCTGCTTAAAGTTTCGTTCAGCTCAAAATGATTGAATGGAGCTTTTGGAATAATATTAAAGCTCTATAACTTAGTATATGAATGGAATTTCTCAAGTGTAAATTCCATGATTATTTATTTACGACTCATTAAAGATCTAAAGCTCCAAATTATATTTTATTATTATTTATTTTTCTTAAAGTTCATATATTTACTTGCAGAGTTTTCTATGTGCTTTGCTTTTACAACTCACATTTATAGAGCATTCTGTAGTCGCCATTGGCCTTCGATTGTGTTTGCCTCATTTGTTGCATAGGCAAAAATCCAAGTCACACACAATCAATTTGATGTCAAATTTTCTTTTTTCGGGTGCACAACAATAGAAGTGCAGCTTCATTAAATATGAAATTCAAACTAAAAGCAATTGCAGATTGCACTCAAAGAGCTCAGCAATAGAGCTGGCGACAATATTCATGCTCTATGGGAGAGTATGAGTGTGACATGTCTCTGGGCCTGTTACCCAAACTCGAACAGTTCCACAAACATTTTACAATTTTTGCAATTGCTGAGAGAGAAAAAACACACACACACACACAGAATAGCCAAGGCGGCGACACAGAGATCCGGACAGACTAGAAGCACAGACACTTGAAGTATTAAATAATTTGGTGCCATTGTGTTGACACCACAGTCGAGCAAAGCAACTAGAACTAGATTCTACAACATATTATATACTCGTATATAGATGTCTCTGTATATGTGTATTCATGATTTCAAATTATTTCTTCATTTTGTGCTAAAATATGCAGAAAAGGAAAAAACAGCAAGAAACTAGCACAAGACATAAGCCAACGTTGGCGTCATTGTAATAACTCCTCATGCAGAGTATTACAAATTTATGAAATCTTATGTGAGACTAAGTAAAAAGACTGTCAGAGCTTTTCCATGCCTAAATATTTTAGTTGCAATAAAATATTAGTTCAAAATAAAGTAAATATGAAAAGAAATGATTTAAGTATTGATAAGTTTTATACAAATAATTATCATGATGTAATATGAGTATAATAAATTTTTTTAAATATTTTATTTTAATGATTTATTTTAATAAAAATATTATTATTTAATTTCTGTTAAATCAAATGTAATTACAACTGAAAATTAATTATATTAATATTACTTTAGTTTATATTAATATAAATATTAATAATTTATATTTAAATTTCAAAGAATTTAATATACAATTTTTATTTTAAATTATAAAAATTAAAGAAATATATAAAACATAAAAACAAAAGATTTTCTTATATTATCATAATGTTTTTGCATAATATCTTAAATTGTCAACTAATTTTATATAGTTTTTTTTTTTTTCAATAATTTTTATAAATAGTTAAAAGCTATATTATACTCCTTGATACAGTTATTATAATATATATATATATATTTTTTTTTTGTGTCAACAAATCTGTGCTTTGAGTTTAATATAGCGTATATATATCTTATATATATTGTATTATTATAATTTTTCTAAATGATCTCAAAACTTCATTAGCTTCAGTGAATTAATTCAGTGCGAATTTGATTGCTGCTCGTCCGTAGAGTAGAGTAGGGCATCGATTCGTCGATAGTCTCAAGTGTTTCATAGTTAATATTTACTTTCTACTTATGTTATTGTTGGCACTGTCGTTGTCTGCATTATTTGCCGTTTGATTCCTACCATTTTTCATCCATGTCTGCATGTTTGCATGCCCTCACAAAGGACAACAATAATAACCATGTTGATGATGATGATGATACTGATGATAATGCTGCTGATGAGGATGTAGATGATGAAGATGAGACCGAGGCTATAGCCGTAGCGGAGGCTGTTGAGGATGTTGTTGGCTGCCAGAGTTGGTTTTTGTGCCAGTGCATGCGAATATTTGTATGCATTTCCCATTTGGCTCTTGTCATTGAGAATAAACAACGTAATTGCAAGTTTGTGTGGGCGACACAAAATGCTGGCGACAAATAATCCAAATATATACAAATACATGTCTCTTCGCATACTTAAGAGGTCGCTGCCTCCCTCTCTCTCTCTCGCTCTCTCTTTCTTTCTTACTTCTATTTGATTCGTAACTGGCCAGCGTCCAGGCGTCATTAATGTTCGCGGCTTTATGATGCAACGACCTTTGACTGGACAACATCTTCAAAGAGCGTACCCGGAAAGGCCTCAAACTCAAATTCAAGCACAAGCACAAGCACAAGCATCATGCAACATGCTACATGCAACATGCCATAAAATTTATGGCACACGTGTATATGCGGCACGCGGCTTGATCCCCCATACCCCTAGCCATAGCCATAACCATAGCTATAGCCATAGCCATGCCGTATACCCATTCCCGTTCCGAGTCCCATTTCCCATTCCCGGAACACATGTGGGCTGCATCTGTTCAAGGGGCAAACGCTCTATGATGTATTCCCAAGTTCCGAGGCTCAAGTCTTTTCATTTTTCTTTTCTTCTTCTATGTTTACTTCATAATTTTTTGTAAAACCCCAAAAACCTTTTACTTTATGCCGCAGCTTTACGAGCTAATCACGCTGATTGTGACCGTTGTGGTCGTTTTGTTGTTTGTATACCCTGTAGATTTGCGATTAGTTGAGTCGGTTATTATCATGCAAAAGAGAATTATAATTTTATTTTAATTTTATTCGTTAATATCAATCAATCAGTCAGCAAATCTCAAGTCATTCAGTCGGTCAATGAGTGTGTGATACAGTCAGTCAGTCAATCATTCAGGCAGTACACTAGTCAGTCAGCTACTGAGTCATTTAGTCAATCAATCAATCATCAGCCAGACTATCAGTTATTCATTCAATCAGTTTATCAGTCATCAATCAATCAGTCAATCAATCAGTTCAGTTAGTCAGTTAGACAAACAGTCTTCAGTCTTTCAAGCATACCATGATTGATTCATTCAATTATACACAAAGTTCAATTCTACCAACCTTACAATAATACTCACACTCACGTGCTTCCTTAACTTACAGGGTATCTGCAAGTTCGTGCTTTGCTGACTTGCTCTCTTCTTCTTCTTCTTCCTCAGCCTGTCAGTTGGCGAAGCGCCTCTCAATTTTGTTGGGCAATTAAAATGCAGTTTCGCTGCGAGACATTTATGCGTCGCAGACGTCGACTTGTTGAGTGATTTGTACTTCTTGCCATCTTCCACTTCTTTTGTGCGGCACCGCGTGTGGGCGTGTCACTGTGGCAACTATGTATGCGCGGTCATCAAGTTGTCAAATGTCTTCATTTGCAGCAGCATTCCTAAATGCACGCTCGAAAATCAAATTCGAGCCACAAATTCAATTTCAATTGTTTGCAAATTTCATTTGACTGCACGCACAGCCAGCGGGTGGAGGCGGAAGAGCAGGAGGAGGGAGAGGAGAGCTAGTAGGAGCTGCTGCAGTAACACTCTGGGTGCAGCTGGTCACAGCCATGACAAACAGCCGGCTAATGTGCGCATACGATTGCAGTCCACTTCAGCTAGTTGCCAGTGCAACCCTCGATACCCTAGATTTTTCCCAGTTTTCCATTAGCAATTGTGCAGTTGTTGTTGTTGTTCTTGTCATTGTTTTTGTTTTTGTGTTTTTCTTCTTTTTTTTTCGCACTTGAACGCATTTCCCGAAAAGTAAAATCCAGCTTCGATACGATTGCGTGTTGGCTGCCCCTATTTCACATGGGTCAGGGGATTACACAAAATAATGACGCATAAATCCGGCAACGGCAAAACGCAATCAGCAGAGCATTGATTGCTCTTGGACAGGGGGACACAGTGGGCGAGGGTGAGGTGGACGATGCTGGCCAGTTGTGGTGCGGGGTGGCTAAATTGTGGTAATAAGTATGCAGCTCATTGCGATTATCATTGCGGCAAACATTGGACAGCAGACAAACATTGGGTTGCACATATATGTGGCTTTTGCGATAGAAAACTATCCTAGAGCATGATTTGTTTTTATCATTATGATTATACATTTTCTACCATTTTGAATTAAAACCTAAAATTAAGTAAAGTTCTTTATGCCAAACATTCACTGCGAAGCCATCCAATATTTTTAAAGATTGCAATCTTTTCGACGAATCCTTGGAATAATATCAAAATATAGAGATTAAAAGAGCTGAAGTCTCCCAATGAAGGAAATTTAATATTTTTTGGCAGCTTGATATTTATCTCCTGAAATTGTTATTCAGCAACTCTGCATTCTCTAGAGTATTCGATCTTTTGGATTTTTTATAGAGTTATTAGTAAGTTTATATTGATTGTTTAGTTTGAGTTTTTATCATTATTTATGAAAAATTTTGTAAAAATAATTTCCACCATTAAAAAACAATTTTTTTTTAGAATTTTCTAAAATTTACAATATTAGATAATTTTTATTATTTATTGCTTTATTTATTTCAGTTAATTTAAATTTAAAAAAAAATTACATATATATGAAATTTACTCGCCACTGCGCCGACAAATATAATTCATTTTAATATAAATATAAAATAAAATGTCGGGGCAGACAAGACGACGTAGGATTTGTCTGGCTGGCTGGCTGGCTGGCTGGCGAATGCTTGCCAAATGCTGTGCTGCAGCTGCTTTGATGATGGGGTCAGGGGTTATCAGAGGGTAGAGGGTAGGGTAAGTACTCGATGCGACAATTGTTGAAATTTAAGAGGTTGCATACGCGTGTTGCAAAATGTCGCAATTTGCTAGCCGCGTGTGGCACGTGATGTGAAAAATGATGCACACACTCGCTCGCACACACTCTTTGTAGTTGTGATCGGATCACAACATAATCTGAGCCGCGTTATCACTTTGGTAAACAGCAGTCGAAGCCAGCTCGAATATCAATCAATTGCCCTACCTCACCGCCCTTTCCCATTCTTTCTTTCAGCTCTCTCGATAATCTCAAATATACTCTCAACACATTTGGCAAATGACACGCTGAACTTGTGGGAAATCCTGACCGAATGAGACGGGGTTGAAAACCTTGAAAATAAAAGTACTTCTGAATGATTTTAGTCTCAACTTGTGAAGGCTATCAGCGGGCCATGCGATAGCCTGCCTCTTCAATTACTCTACACAGCACAACGAATTCTTTATCGCCAGAGTCTTGAGAGCTGACAACATGCAGCATCAAATTTCAACTGAAGTGGGCCGTTAAAAAATAAATAAACAAAACGAAAAGAAAAAGTCAGCGAAATATATTTCATTTTAAATATTTCCTTGTGACTCCAAGCTATATATTTTTATTTGTTAAATAGCAAATAAACTTGGTCTAATAACGATTCTCAGATTGACAGTTTCAAAGTACTGTACATACGTTTAAGATTTAGAAAAAATATATATTTTTGAATGAAATATATAATGGATTACATATGGAATATGATCACAATTTACATTTCCAACACAGACTTTTTTTTATCAATAATCAATAAAATTAAAAAAAAAAATCTTACCTCTATCTATAGTTCATATAAGAAACATGTATAGAAAAAAATTTTATTTAAGGGATTTTTTGTTCAAAAACTACTTTTGAAAATAGTTATAAAATTCAGTATATAGATATTTTTAGATATTGCATTTTCAGCATTTTTCAAGATATTCATATCTAATCATATAGATATGTTGCTGGAATCAACCTGATATATGAAATATGTAAGGTAATATTTTGTTGTGTTGTGAAATGCACAACTTAATAACGAGCATTCAGACTGATAACTGATAGATTACGAACGTCCGTTTCGCATTATTGTCGTAGCAGAGCGGTTCATATACGCAAGTATCTGTATATGATGTGCATATTGTTCATGATGTCAAATGCCATGTTCGCTGTGAGCGACTGGTTCTTTGGTGATAATAACAAAGAGCCCGATGCAACTGTGATAGAACTAAAGAAAGATTTTGATGGTTTCAGATCATTTCTGAACATCTTGTTAAACAGATTTAGTGAAATGGAAAAATCTATTGCAAAAATGTCGCAACAGCTCAGATAGATCAACTTAAATGTAGACGATTTGCCAGTGATGATGCAAGCATGCAGATATACATATATGAGTGTATTTATAAAAATATCTATAAATATATATAATATTATTCCTGATAAATTTCTAGATAGTTCTCTAGAATATATCGTAAGAGTTTTCTCTCGCTTAGTAGGATTTCAGCTTATCATCCGCTGCTTCGTCGAATGAGGTCAAGTTCAAGACGCTGAATGATGAATGGGCCTAGAGTTGGAGCCGCGTTGTCAAAAGGTTAGAGCTCAGTTCCGCCCTTATCTCGAATACATCAATCGAGAGACACAAACATAGAGACAAGAACTGCGCAACGAGCGCGCTGCTCAAATTGGAGCGCGTCATAAACGATCCCAGACTCCGAGGCCAGGGAGAAACCCTCAGTGAGCTATAAAAATATATATAAACGGAGCCCGGCGAATATTTGAGGCAAGAAATATATGAATGTGAGCGCATTTCTATGCAATTAGAGGCAAAGACCCTGATAGATAAAAAAAAAAAAACCAAATGATGCGCTCAAAATGTAACATAGTAAATTTCATTTCGTTTTGGTTTGGTTTTTTTTTTTTATGTGTAGACAATAAAAGCCACACACGCCGATTCCTCTGCAGTGGATGAGACGATGGTACCATCATATCTAAAAACGGGCGACACTTGACAATGGCGACGTGTGGTCCACGGTTCGGGGCTTGAGACTGAGCGCTCTGCTCTCTGAGTTATGAAACACTTTCCGAAAAGAAAGAAAGAAAAAGTCGTGCAATAAATAAAATGCTTCAAAGTGCACTTAAGATAAAAGTGGAAAACAAAAAACAAAACCAGAAAAAAAAAACAAAATTGTTTATGTTGAGTCTCATCTCGAAAACTTCTCCAAATATATTTGAAAACTACAAAATGTAGGTCAATGGGATGTTTGTCACGCACAGAAATTATTTTATAGATTTCAAACTGAATTTCAATTCGAATTCGGATTGGCAAATTGATACATCAGCAAATTTTTGTTGGTTTTCTTCGCTTTTGTGGGTTTCAATGTCAGACGGGATCAATAAATCGCATAGATAACTGCATATTACTTCCAGGTGATTAGACGTGTGTCCATCTCTTACGCTTCGCTGCGCAACTGTGGCCAAAACCCATGCACACAAAAGGTGAATGCCGAGCATATGCTTTGCCACCTCTTGAACCTACTGAACCTCAATCCAGATACCCATAAGCCCGGACGCACTTACGCCTGACTGAGTTTTTCGCACGTTGCGAACGAGTCAGGCAAAAATCATAAGGCAAATTACTTGGGTCATGCGAGTTTTTGGGTCTGGGCCAAACGGAAACGACTAAGAATATTTCCAACGTCGGGCAGAGTCGACTGCGTTATACACGTTTCTATTTTGGAAACGAGATTTAACTGAGTTGTATATATTTATATATATAGATTATATCAATGATATGATATGATATTAAAATTAAATTAGTGGAAGACCTCGATCTTTAAGTCATATTAGTAAAGCCCATAGAACCGATAGAAAACAGAGAATATGGAACATACAGCCGCATAGGAGACCATAGAGCCCATGGAACCCATGGAACCCATAGAATCCATAGAATCCATAGAACCCACAGAACATATGAAACCCATAAAATCCATAAAATGCATAGAACACAAAAACCCCTAGATTCCATGGAACCAATAGAACCCATGGAACCCATAGAACCCATAGAAACCCATTTAACCCAAAGAATATTAAGGATATAGAGCCTATACAACCATAGAACCCATAGAAACCCATTTAACCCACTGAGCCCATAGAACCAATTGGGTTATTGAACTCATAGAACATCAGACAATAAAGAAACTCAATATTATTTAAAGAATAAAATGTTTCCTTATAAATCAATCAATATTTGTATTTATGTTAATATAATTCTAGCATTATAACTTGAATTTCTCAATTCTTTTCAATACAAATTTCCTCAAGACGTCTTAATACTCTTACTTTTAGGACTTTATTTAGTTTTCACAGGACCCTTTCATATATATATATTTTTTTTCCTTGCAAACAATATACTCGCTTTCGCCTTGTGGGCGGGCGTACAAATAGCTGTCAATGGCCAAAAGTTTGTTGGCCACGTTTGGCAAAGGTCTTGCCAAGACGGCGTCCACGCAATAATTTATAATTCAATAAGTTAAAGTTGAATGCAGTCCAAGTAGCATAAGGTTCTGTCTATACAGAGAAGTGGAGGTACGCACACATTAACACACACTCACTCACACACGCACACAGATACACACTCACACAGAGACGTGTGTGTGCCCCGAGGGCGCATGCCACACAATTCACCTGGAAGGCAACTCAGAAGCGAAGATTAATTGCTGCAGCGCCTTTTGTTGCCGGCACTTATCTTGACCCCCTCTACAGCTTCTCCTTCTCTCTCTCCATCTCTCTCTCACACACGCTCTTTCTTTCCCGCTCTGTGTATGGCTATCTGCGCGATAAGGAATTTTATTCGCTGCCCAGTCCCTGCGACCTGTGCTCCCTAACCCGTTCCAACTCGAAGCGCGCACACACACGTAATTGCATTTTGTTTGGCATCTCATTTTAGTTACGGTCTGGCAACTCTGCGACAGGCCAGCTCTCTTGATGATGTGGATAACGCGCCTACGAGCAGGCGAAGGTGTCGCCGAGGCGATTAGGTGAAAAAAAAAGGCCAGCAGTAGCAACAACAACAGCGACTGAGCAGGAGTAGTATAGTAGGGAGTGCTTGACTAGCAGATACCGCTTACCATAATTTCCACACAAGGGAAAGGTATTCAACATTAAATAGAATATATACATATATATATCTAAAATTAATTTAAAGATAATATTTATTGAGTCAATAACAGATTTAAATATAATAATAAAAATAAACTCTTTTCTCTTTGTCTCTTGTCTTATCTCTAGCCCATCATGCCCATTTCCTTTTAATTATCGGGTATAATGAGTATCCGCCATGAATCACAGCCAAGTAGAAGCATTCACATAGTGTATGTAATAGTGGGATTGAAAGTCAGAGAGAGAGAAGGAGCTGCGCGGTGCGTTGAGGGTATCTCCTAACTAAAAGTGAGTGACTGACTCGATTCGTTAACGCCGCCAACTGTCACATGATTTTGAATAATGCGGCGCTCATTTGAATTATTGTTGTCGCCACAGAAAGACCCTCAACGTGGCCGAAAGGGTTTAGTTATGGTCTCATTCACTCTCTATGTATTACTCCTGCTGTCTCCTTTTCTCTGGCAACCTTTAACCAGATTTCTGGCAATGACAATTTGTCTGGCTGTCTCTCATAAAAGTGCCGAGTGATCTAATACGTTGCTTTTCCATTTGAATGTGATAAGCAATGAAGCAGATAAGAAAAGGTGGGATAGGCAGAATGAGTTGAAGAGCAGCTCAGAAAAAAAAAATATTCTCAAGAAATATTTTGTTGAGGTCTTACACTACATTTAGTATAATCATTGCAATAATGATTTTCAATGAGGTGTTGATTTTTATATACTACTACTATATACATAAGTTTTCGAATAAAATGTATTATCATTTGATAATAGATTTTAAAATAAAATATAATTAAAGAAAATAAATTTTTAAAAATATTATCATCTATTTTTTTTATACTTCCTATTGACTTATCGAATAAAATTTATTATTATTATTTGATCATTTTTTTATACCTCTTTTAAAAATTTTAAAAATATTTAAAAAATATTTATAAAAATATATTTTAAAAATATATATATATGAATACATAAATATATCTCAAGAGTCAAATAAACAGACTGGCCTATAGTCTTTTTCAATGCTAACTCAGCTGAGTTCCTAAGAATTATTATAATAAATAAATAATTAAATAACTATTTAGTATATTGCCAAAGATTATTATTGTGATTCATTCTCCTTTAAAAATATATATAATATATAAAATAAATTTTACAAAACTCAAAATTGGTAACCTTAAATTTACTTTTTCTCCATCTAACGCTTCGAAACATGAAGAAATTCCATTGGCCACAGTTAAGTTTGGCGCCGTTGCTTTTGTAGCTCATTAAGGCTGCTGCCCATATCAAGGCTGCTTAATTCAAATGCTTTTCTTTAATTATTTATCTCACATGCTTGAAAATAATTTGTTATCTCTCTTGTAACCTTTTGCTAAGCAGATTCGTCTCGGCTGCTCATCTGAATATGTTTTTCTTCTTCTTTTTCGCTCTTAAGCTACTCACACTTGATGATTAGGCGACGACGCCTTTCAGTGGTCACCTGTTCGGGTTCGATCGTAAAATGAATGCATTTTATAATTTGTTTGTATCGCTAGTTTAACGTTGCGAGCGGCGCCTAAGCTCTCCCACCCTCTCCACCTCCCCACTCGCTCAACAGCGAGTCGAATGTAATGCGCTACTCGAGTTGATTTTTTTGTTTCGTTCCATTGTATATAGATGGGAAACTGGCAACTGAGTGAAAGTAATTTTTGGTATTTTTATGAACACGCACATAACAAATGAGCGAGAGCGAGAGAGAGAGAGAGAAACGTATAGAGCATATGCCATTAAGGCTGCATTCCTTTGGCGTGATGCTTGTGTCAAAGCATTTTGACGGGGTGTTGAAAGCTCTTCGACTGCATGAAGCACATTCAGCACTTCACACTGAATTGCTTAATCCGAGCGGTTGGGCCCCTCGATTCAGTTTATTGTTGTTCCTGCCAAAAACTATTAAAATAATTGGCTCGCGACGAGCTGGTTTTTGTTGTATGTAGTATATAGAAGCCATTTGCATCTGATTTATTACATTATAAATTTGTGCGCATGCCTAAGTAGCTACGTTTTTGTTAGGTTTTTAGAAAGTTGTCGTCGTTGTCGTTGAGAACTTCGATGCTTAACCATTGTGGACACTCGTATTTTATTGACAATCCATTCATAAATTATGCCTAATGAGCCACGGCACAGCCTCCCTCTCTCTCTCCCTCTCTCTCTCTCTCTCTTTCTCTTGCTCCCACCCACAGTTTTTATCATTGCCATGAAATTATAATTGGAACGGAATGCGCAATGAGGCGTTGAGCTAATGCAAAACTTAAAGCCACTATTAATCAAATAGAGAAGGCTGCCCCGGTATGGTGTGAATCTAAAATTAACAATTTACATTATTATGTTCACTAAGCAATTTTAAAAACATTTTTCTTATCAAGCACTTCGAAGTTTGAATTACTAATATGAATTACTAATGTAATAGTGTAATACAATGTCTTTTGTATGAAATACATATAATGAAATTCATTAATCTCATTATCCATTCCATTTCTATCTCCTCTCTAAGTTGCTAATCTAACCATCTTTGCCTTGCAAGACTTGTTCCACAATTTCATGCGTTTGACATAGACTTTTTGAGAGTGCTCTCGATTTGCTCTAAAATGATGGGGATGTTCCTTCCACTTGGCGTGACTTCCACAATATTTTTTGCTTGATAAAAGAATCAGCAACTTGAGCATTAATGGCACGCATATGACGCAAGTCCAAAATATTGCTCTGATGAAAGTACTCTGATGAAAGTACTCTCTCATGAAAGTAAAGCTTTATGTTGATAAAAGTTCTGAATATGTGAATAGTTGATAAAAGTTCTCAATTTTTTAATGATTCTCACTTTGAACTTTAGCTTTTATAAGAATGAACATTATTTCATGGTCTCTACTATGTTCTATGCTATGCAAAGACAACCTTGAGTAATGCTGTGAAGCTACTATAGGCTACTATAGGTAGGAAAACTATTTCATTGTCTCTGTAAGTTCTATGCTATGGAGAGACAACCTTGAGCGACTATGCATCAAAGACTTAAGAGGCTGCATCCTTATGAAAAAAAGAAGAGAAACAGTGAAGCAAACAATGAAACTCTTCAAGAGGAGAATTATCTATGAGAATTATCTTCACCCAGCAGTAATAGTAGCAGAAAATGTAGAAAAAATTTGGAATATAATTATGGCTAAAGCTGTTATAAGCAACACTGAAGTAAGCACAATTTCACCAGGAACAACGAAGAATATTCTTCATCTTCAATATAAATCTTCATACGTTGCAGTGATTATCAATATAATCAACATTACCACTATAATTTTCATTATGATTATCATTATCCGAACATCCTGTATTACTTTCAACTAAGATATACTTCCATTAGCTCTTATAACTAACCCTTAACCATTTAGTTCAGTATGCCCACAAAATAAATATATATATCTCAGTTGGACAACTTCAATCATCGCAGCCAAGAGAGTGTAACATAAAACTGATTTGGTGTATGCATATACATACACAAATATTGACTCGAGCATTCAGTTAGAAGCGAACATAATCTATTTGCCTGGCATTGTGCATCATCCATTTGCAGCTGTCCATTAGGATAAGCAATTTGTTGCACCTCCGACACGTTCGCTTTGCTTTACATATCTCGGGTAAACAAATTCAAATCCCACGCAATTTGCGAGCAAACGCTGAAAAGTATTTCGAGACCTTTTACAAATTGTCGTATCACTGCCTAATGGAGCCCTTTCTCTATATCTCAATGTGTTTCCTTCAGATGACACTGTGAATTTCTTTTTGCTATCAAATGTTTAACAACACACACACAGAGAGAGAGTTGATCAAAGGGCGCCTTGGGGAGGCGGGTTGCAGGCAGACGTTTGGTTATTAATCAAAAGCATACCATTTTTTAATGATGTTGGCTTTATTGTCATTGCATGGCTGCGATAATATTTGGATTAGTTCAACTCAATTGCATCTTGGCCAACACGAAATGTGGCGCGTGGCTCGCCGTCTGAAGAAGCAAAAGGAACGCCTGCAATGAGACGAATCTAATGTTGCACACGTGCACTGCACAGTGGGTGGGTGCTAGGTGGTTACGGGTGGTTCTGGGTGGTGCGGCTTTCAGATAGAGCCAACCAAGTAGGCAAGTTAAATGTTGTGTTAAGATTAGCAATGGCCAACGCCACGCTGAGACCACAAAAATCGCCTTATCCAGCTGGGGGTTGGCAAGGGTTTCGATATGTCTAGGTCTATGCATACGTGCGCCGCATCACCAAAATCGGAAAGCAAACTGGAATGCGGGCGACATTATCGGCAAACAAACTGTATATACCAAAAGCCCCCCCAAACAAAATTCTTGTTCTCTCTTCTTACGATTATGCTCCTTGACTGCCTAATGACCCAGCCAGGAAGTTGAGCTGAGCCGCAGGTGTTGCTTGCGCTGCCTGGGCCTGTGCCATAAAATATGCTCGCACTGCGCATAATTTATGGCCACAGCCGAAAAAAGAAAAACAACAAAAAATATATAAAAAATAAATAAATAAAAGTTAAACATCAAATGAAGTAAACCCTGCGCTAAATCCTAAGCAAACTTCAGACTTTTGGAGCTTATCGAAAAGGTCGCCGCGGCTATTGTGGCAGCGGCGTCTCTCCGCAAACAAGCATTGCAGCCAAGCCAGAAGACAGGGTATTTAACACCTTGAGATCGCTGTGTGTGGCCAGCGGAGACTTGAGAAAATTGCTGTCATGTGTTGAGCGAGGAGCGTATACTATAAATGCTATATAAGTAAAGCCTTTTCCTCTGTATAAAGTAAAAAATATTCCAAGAATTATAAAAGTTTATATATTATATGTAAACATATCACTAATTGATTCAATAAAAAAAAAAATAATAATAATAATAATAATAATTTAGAAAAAAACATCTTTCAGAATTTTGCATTTTATAAATTTATAAAAATTAAATATGTTATTATATTAAAATTTTTTATTTATTTTTAAAAGAGCTTCATAAGGTTTACCTACTATAGGTAAATATGTCTTAATGTTCCAGTAAAAAAAAATATATAAATATATTAATAGTAATTTAGAAGACATATTTTACGTATTTACAAATTTTGCTCTTCTTATAAATTAATAAAAATTAAATTTGTTTTTATATAATTATAACTTTTAAAAAGCTTAATCTTTTATAATATATTTAAGATAGATCTACAATATAAGAAACAATTTATTTTTGCTCAAAATTGTTTCTCTCTTTTCATAATTATATACATATAAAAAAATTTATTTATTTAAAAATATGTTTATTTAATATTAATTAAAATTATATTATATTTCAATATAATTTTAATTAAAATCTTATAAAATTTGTTTTATTCAACATATTTTAAGTCAGTAATTATTATTGATTTTAAATTTGTTGAATAAAACAAACAGATATTAATCTGGCTTTGAAATTAAGTCTTTCTTTAATGATATATAGAGCTAATAAAACTACTGAGACGATTCGAAAGTCTGTTCAACTACAAAATATTCCAATCCAATTCGCAATTAAATATTAAGAAATAAAATACAAGTTTTATTTACATGCTTTCGTTCCAACCAAGTCAAAGTAAATGAAATATTCAATTTATATAATAACAAAAATTGAGAAAAGAAATTAAAAATAACGAATCAATATGAGTTAAAAAGTATTTTGACTTTTAGCTAAAATAAAAATAGAAAATATTAAAAATTACATTTGCAACAATAAAATGAAAGGAACAATTTATGAAAATTGCATCTTTCAATAGCTTAGCAAATATCATAATGTCTGGCTTTGAGCAGGTGCTTCTTTTACCCACACACACACACACTCACACACACACACACACTCCCATACACACTTCACACACCCACACACCGGCACATTCCGAACTGTCCTGTGGGCAAATTGAATGCCAAAAATTTGTCTGCACGCAGCAGCAAAAAACTTTTTAATTGAAAAACAATTTTCGTATTTTTTTTTTCAATTTCTTGTTCAATATTTTGTGTTTTCTTTCCGTTTTTCCCAACAATTTTTTGGACAGTTGAAGTTTCATAAATGTTATTTCTTTATTTTCATTTTGCAATTTGTGTAACTAGTTGCTGCAGCTGCCGAGTGGGTTGGGTGCAAAAGGTGGCGTTCTAGGTTGTAGGTGCACCACCGAGCGTGTGTGCACCGTCGGCCATTTATTGACTTGACTTCCGTGCGTATGTCGCAATTTCCGGTTAACGGCAAACGAAATAAAAACGTAATTTAATGGCGTATCGAATGGGTAGTATGAGTCAAAATCGTTCAAGTGGTGCAATTGATGGTGGTGCGTTTGATGGCGCTGAGCACCACGCATCACTCTGCACGTTAATTGAAATCATAAGATTTGCCATTTTATGCTGCTGTCTCGCGTTGGGTGCAGACCGAGGGCAACTGCAATTAAAATGAAGCAAATCTTCGACAACTTTATTGATATCTATTATAATTTTCACACTTTTGTCTATGAGTTTTCCAGCTTTGAGCTGTGAGACTCTTCGCTTAGGCAATTCGCCTGCAAATGCACTCGGGCATATTAGTCGTTTTTATGAGCCGCATTGATAAGCTGGACGCTGGATTTAAGCCACTTTGTTGAATGAGCAAGCGAGGGTAGCTTGACAAATTTATATGTTTATTAGAGTCAGAGGTGAGTCTGCTTAAGACGGAATCCTCAAGTATTTTATTATATATATATATTGCAAAAAAAAATAATTATATAAATTAATATAATTTTATTTTTTATTTTTTTTTATGAACTATTAAACAAAATTGTATATAAAAGTTTTAAATTAATTTTGCTTTATATATTGTGGTACTACAATTTTATTTATTTCACATATCTTATCCTTCACCTCAACTTCCAGCAACTTTTCAACTTACCCTCTTTGAATATTCACTGCAAGTGTCTCCCTCTCTATATATGTATGTATGTCTCTGTGTGTGCTCTGGCTCAGCTAACCAATTGTGGACACGCACACCTGCCGCTGAGCCGCTGAGCTACTAAAGTCACCTGGTTTATGGCGCCGTGAAACTGCGGGCGCTCCATTTGCACACCTCGATGCGGGCTTAAGCTCTCGCCCATCAACTTGCCCGCCTCGGCCGCTCCTCTGCCACGCTCTCGCTAGGCATTAGCATTAAAGCGGATCAGTCATTCCACTGACGGCTAGTTTATAGCCTTCGCTGCCGTTGCCGCCTCTCAAAAATTTCTAGAGATAAGCCCAAAAGCAAACTCGAATCGTCTTCAAACGGGTTCAACAAACTAAACAATGGGCTGGCCGTTGTTTAAGCTTAATTGAATTACCATTGACCAGAACTGCAGCAGCAGCAGCATCATCCTCGTCTCTCTCTCTCTCTTTCATTGAATGCCAATGATATATATTGGCAGACGGATCATATGAATTAGTCGAAAAGTCATCCAATTGCAGACACTTTAGAGCATAATTTGCTCTGACTGCAGGTCCTACTCCACAGCCTCCTCCACAGCCTCATCTTCGGCTTCTCTCTCTCTCTCTCCCTCTCTCTCTCTCTCTGTGCAGCATCTCCCACTACATCTGCGACTCTGACTCCGTCTGCACTCTTAATTAACCGCTTCGGTTAGAGGAGAAATTAACTCGATTGCGCGTTAATTAGACGCGCTGCGTTTAATGAACTCACTGCGTGCTTGTGTGTGTGCGTGTGTGTGTGTGTATGTGTGTGTGTGCGCAGATTTTTTTGTACATACTTCAACAGTTTTTAGGCTCGACCACAATTGGTCAGGGCTGTGGTCATCATGGGACTGATTACATGGGGTCAGCGACTAATCCGCTAGAATTGTTTGCGGTCTAATTATATAATTTGTCTGTGTGCAAGTGAAGGACTAGGATACACAGAAAATTAGATAAACATTAAATGAAATTGCGGTAAATTTAGAAGAAATTTTTGTGGCATATGAAAACTGAAAACTAGCTACAGTTCAAGTACAAAATTATTGACTACAAATTTGACAATTACTTAATCAATATTAGTTTGTATTATTATTTCTTAAGATCACAATCCCTAAAGAGACAGCCCCACTTCTTGTTAGCCTTTCACACCTCTAGAGAGCTGCTCAGCCAAACTTCTCTAATTATAGTCAACCTTCGACTACTACTTCAGCTTCCCCAACACCTGTTGTGACATCATTTATAGTTCTCTCATATCCATATGCTTAACCTTTGCCTCTGTGTGTGGCCCAATGCGTTGTCCCTCGACATTAATTGGTTTGGCTACCGCATTGGCATCTGTGAGATACTCGAGCATCGGCACGCGTTCGATTTCCGTTCGGCCCATTGAATGTGCAAATAAATGCGCTTAATTAATTGCATTTTTGCACTTTCAAGTGCCTGGCCCAGCCAACAGGCAGCAGGCAGCAGGCACTAGAGCACGCCCTCGCTCTCTCCCCAACGCCTGTGTCAGCGCTCGGAAAGTTGATTTCAAATATGCATCAATAAACTCAATTGAACGTAAACGAGAAGCGCTTCAAATCAAATGCGCAGCAGCTGCAATGTGAGCAGCAGCTGCCCTCACAACGCCTTTTGGCCTCCTCCTCTCGCCAACCTTCAATCAGCTTCCTGTTGGGGAAGTTGATGATTATAATGATGATGATCTCGCTGCTGATGATGATGATGATGTTGCACTAGTTATACCCTATATTTAATTTTAGATTATGCATGAATGAGTTATGATTGCATTAAGTATTTAACGCGAATGGACTACTTGGAAATCAATAAATATATATGTGTATATACCCTCTATTTGAGTATTTGTAAGAGTTACTTAGCTCTTTGTGAATTACTATAAAATTAATTAAAATAATACAATTTTAAAACTCGGAAATAATTTTTTGAAATAAAATGTATAGGGTATGTTTTAATCAGGCACTCCCTATTAATTAGCTTTAATGTTGTGCAATTTGTATACATATATAAAAAAAAAATAATAAAAAAAAAATAAAAAATTATTCAAAAATACAAATAAATATTAAATAATACAAATACAGGGTATACAATAGTCAGTCATTTGTACTGGATCACATCCTATACTAAATAAATATATATTTTGAAACTTTTTGAATGAAAGTATAGAAATTTGTTTATATATGAAGCTGCCTAAGACAATACAGGGTATATTTTAGTCTGTCAGTTTCAAGTAACCATTTTCTAAAATATAAAATCAATAAAAAATGTGGGTATGATATAATTAATATGATTACAAAAGGATTTTGGTTATATTCGATTACAAATACGTACATACAGGGTATGACTTAGTCTATCAAAATTTGGAAATCATATTTTATGCTATATACAAAATAAATATATGATGACAAGTTTTTAAATTGACCTACTTTGTTTATCTTTCACTTTCATTCAAATACAGGGTATAACTTAGTCAGTCAGTGCCCAGCTGGCCTTGCATGCACTTCCCATTTGTAATATTTTCTTAACGCTCAACTCTTGCTGTGATAGCTGGACATTAGTTTGCTTGTCAGTTGACCGGCCGGCCGCGTGGGCGTGGGTGAAAGGATGAGGTGGGGGGCCTCTTGGCGGAGGAGTATTAACTTGTTTGGCCAACAGCAAACAGCAATTTGAACTCAATGTGGCACAAACGCATCTTTCAACAGCCGCGCAACAACATTTGTTTAACTACAACATTTGGACATGGACTCAAATGCGAGAGACCGAAAATCCTGTCTAATCGTGGAGTGTCGATTGAGTGAGGCCACTCAGTGGGGCATGGTGAGGGCAGTTGTCTGTTGGAGTTGGCGCCATAAAATTAGCCGAAAAGCAAACAAATAAAAACATCAAATAAATAAATCAATTTCAAGCAGGCCAGCCAACCACTACTGTGCTCGATCCACCTTCAGCTCAGTTTGAGTTTTACTTTGAAATGCAAACGCATCCGCTAATTATCGTAGCTAAACGAACTACCCCCCGCAACTGTGCTAGGGTATATTTTCTATGTATATATGTAGATGTGTATGTAAACAATTCTTCAAATTGTACCAAAAACATGTTCCAAAAGTAACTTTAAACCCTTTGCAAGAAGAGTGAGTGAGAGTGAGAGAGAGAGACAGAGCGCGCGCGATTTCCTTTGACTGATGCGTTGGGCTGCTGGGGGGAGTTCGCTATCGTCTCTCGTCTCTCGTCTTTTTTTTTTACCATTCAGGGGGGGGATTTATAGATCAAAGTGTTCGCTTTTCTTTTTTGACAGAAACAAACATTGCCCAGCATTTTATTTACATTGGCTTCCGGTTGAGTTTGGTTTTCAGTTGGTTTTTTTTTTTTTTACTTCGTTCTTTCGGCATTTGTTGTTCTAGCGAAAAAAAATTGTTGTTCGGCCTTTGACTGCAAGCGTAAACAACATCGCAAAAAGTCAACTAACAATGCAACTAACCGAATTTATTTAGTAGTCAGCTTCAAAGGCATCAAATTCATCAGCACAGTGCAATATAGGAAACTCCAAAAATGCAGTTAAAAAATAAAAAAATATATAAAACAAAAAACAAAACACTTAATACCATTTCTTATTGCATTCACGTTCTCTCGCTCTTTCTTTTGTATAAAAAAATGCTATCAGAAACGTTTATCGAAAAGCCATAAAGTTTTCATTATTACGCATTTACCGTTGCCCCTTGTTTAATTACGTTTCATATTAAACCCGAAAAAAAGTGCCACGACCAACAAAACAGGGCCAAAGAAGTCGCCGAACTTCATGCCTGAATCACGTGCCAGGCGCAACGTTCTAAATTTCAATTGAATTCAATTTAATTACCCGTAAGCGTAAGAAAAATACCATGCTATCTGTCTCGCTCTAACTACACATCTATCTATATGTATTTCTCCTTTTGTCTTTGGCTAATTGTAATTTGTATGCATCGAAGGCCGCGACTCGAAGTTGTCTTCCAGGCGTGGACAATAATGAAACTGACATAATTTGCATTTAATAGCTTTTCCATATACATTTTCTTTTTCTTTTTTTTTTTGGTCGTGAGCTTCTGTGGAAGAGATTGTAGCTAAGGTACATAGCTTTAAGACAAGTTTGTGTTGGATTTGTTGTGTTCAAGTATTCAGGAAATATTCATTCATTAAAAATAATACTTTTTAATCAACTTTGAAAGATCAGAATAGAAGGGAAAAAAAAATAAATAAATAAAATAATATAAAAAAAAAAATAAAATAAATATACAAATAAAATAAAAATAATAAAAATATATTAAAAAAATATAATAAAATAAAATAAATTAATTTAATTTTATTAAATAAAATAATTAAAATTAATTAAAATTAATAAAGTTAATAAAAATAAATAAATTAAATATATTAAACTAATAAAATAAGTAAATAATTTAATAAATAAATAATACCTTAAATTTAATTTATGCTTTGATTTAATTATACCAAAGTTTTTGAACTGTGAACTTTTAATGAGCTCTGAAATAATTTGAAAGCTTTAAATAGCCATAAATAAATTACTTTTACACTATAAACTATTATTGAGATAGACATCGCACAAACGTGATCAGATACATTATATCAGCAAATAATAAAATTTATTAGCATTTTATTATTTCTTATATTCTTGAACCGCAAACATTTACAAACTGAAGCAAAAGCTTTATAATCAAAATAAAAAACTCTCTACACTCTAATTATATGTTATCTGAACACATTCCCATTTGGCTGCACTTTTTTCCTAGAGTTACTTAAAATTTGATTAAATAAAATATATATTATTCCATAGAAAACTTTCAAGAATAGTTCAAAAAGTGCTCTTGATGAACAATTTGTAACTTTTCATTCTTAATCGAGTTTTGTTTAATATATGCACACGCATTACTTAGAAACTTTCGTTAATTGAGTTGAAATTGTTTTATGAATCAAATAAGTTATAACAAAAATCTCGAGTGACATAGAATGAATAAATGCGATTGCCACATATTGCAGACTTAATTAGCTTTTGCAACTTTTAACAAGAGCTCACATTTAACATTGATTGCGATTGTTAGCAGCTTTGCAGGCAGTGAGGCACGCACTGAGTGCGGCCACTGTGGAGGCAGGAGGTGGCAACAAATCAAACCCGAAATGGTGAAAATTCCTCGCTCGAGTTGGCAAAAGCTTTTGTAAACGTATTTAATTACATTTGCCAATTGTCTATGAATATGTTAGCAGCGTGTAAATACGCATACGCATACAAATGCGAATACAGATACAGATACAGATACAGACGCAGCTACAGCCATAGATACACAAATTAATAAATATGCAAACGGACAGGAAACGAGGTTTGTTACCCATCCACACACTTTGCCAAATGTCCTGTTGCATAGCTAGATTGTCCTTGAAAATGGCGAAAGATAAACTTTGTATGTCTATCCGAGTGTGTGTGTGTGTGTATAAGTGTTTGCTTTGAAATGCGTATACCGTTGATAAAGCCCACCGCACATCCTGCCCTGGAACCAATGCCCAGGCTCTGATTGAATTTCCCAACCAAACGCCAAAACTGTACAGATACGACTGACAGAGAGAGAGATAGAGATAGAGAGAGGAAGAGGGACAGTGAGAAGGGGGAGTCAGAATGAACATGGCATTCATTGTTGCTGTAATGAAATTATGGCCGCAAATTAAATATCCTAGACTCGGTTAGTGGCCCATCAGCCAGGCTGTGTATATGCCCAACCGCAGTTAGACAAATAAGTTCACAGAGCTGTAGGACTGAAGATGTGGCCGATTATGATAAAATGGGAACGTAGCTGAATAATATTTGCATAATGAACTTTTTTGGAACTGGTTCATTGAACAGCTTTCTGTAATAAGTGCAAATTAGCTATAGCTAATGTTAGAACTAAATTTTTGCTGGCTTGAAACGGTTCATGAACCAATTTGAAAGTCATTTGTATACTTTTTTGTGAACTAAAATTATGTTTAAACCAAAATAAAAATGGAATATAAAATAAATATCCTTAAGGTCCTCCAATATATGTAAAAGTATGCGAAATGAACCAATTCACAAGCTCGATTTTAATGAACAACAGTCTTTAAATATTCCTGTTAATATTTATATTTTGGTCTGTTTTTGTATTACGAACAACATAATCTAATATCTTTAGTATAAATCTCATTCTGCTTATTTTCGTAGAACTTTTCGCTTCAATTAAAAATCTCTAAAAATAACACTGGTTCACTAGTGAACCGGTTCAAAGACCAGCTTGATATGTTCTTTAGCTCTTAAGCCTATATTTAAGCAAAATCTTGCCCCATTCAACTCTATTTTATCTGCTCGTACCCTCGCCGTGTCCTGCCCCAACTTTAAGCTGGAGACAATCCCATCTGGTGCTTCTCACATAACAACTGTATCGCTGAGATGCTCAAAACAATTGTTTCCAGCTACAACAACAACAAAACAAATAATAATAAGAAGAAGAGAAGATGGAAAAAAGTTGTATTAGAAAGCAAAAACTTTCTTTCGTCGATTTCCTGCCGCAGCTGAGCCTGCAAAATCAAATGGCACAAAAGTTTTTGCCCCCCGCTACTTGGGTATAACAATGGGGTTGACAGTGGTACCAGGTCTTATGAGATTAGCAAACGTTAAGCGGATTGTAAATTTATAAATAGCATCAAATGTTATTGTACTTGCTTTGAAATGTCATTAGACTCGGCTTCTCTGCTGTGCTCCACACATTCGCACATTAGGAGCAGAGCTTAAGCTCAAAGCCTTTTTTTTTTTTGCTTTCTGTGTAGATGAAGGGTCGCCGGGTCGAATGTTGGGTATGCTTGGGTAGTTTCTCGCAGTAGTGTGGGCGGGTTTTGCCTTACATTTGTCAACTTGTCATCTGTCGCCTTGACAATGGGACGCTGCGCGTCGCGTCTTGGCAATTAGTTAATGTCAAACAAGCTGCGAACAATGACGTTAGCTGAAACTAACAATTAATTCGCAGCTTCAGCTTCTAGAGCGCAACTAGTTTTATTTAAGGGCTGACTGAATAGTGTCAAATTGTGAGCAGTTAATCAAGCTTCCAACTGGCAATTGAGCTTAATACCGAAAGCAATTGTAAATCGACCTGATGGTAGAAAATTCTTTCATTCCATTTGCATTTTATTGAAATTTAATTTCATTGCATCTAGTTGGATTTTCGAGAATAGGTAGATCTGATAAGTAGGTATTGTCAGAAAGGAGAATTTACAGAAAATATATATATTCTTATTTTTATAAATATAAAATATTCTTGATCAACTATCTCTTTTCCTGATCTTGTAATTTATATTATTAAAGAATAATGATATCAAATGATAAATATTATAAAATGGAATCTAATTCAAAAAGGCTTCATAAAAGCTTCTTAGATTAATCCATTTGCTAATTGCAAAATTTTCAGCCAATGTCAAGAGACAACAAAAAAAAAAAAAAAAAAAAAAAAAAAAATGGGGATATTTTTGCAATGCTTAATGAATGAAGCCCAGACTTGAAGCGCTGTGCGCAACTTAATCAGCGCCCAAGAAAAGGTCAAGTACGAGTGTTTCGCTAATTTGTTGTCTCCCAGCGCACGTGTGTGTGACTCGCTCGCCTCTCTCTCTCTCTCTCTCTCTCTCTCTCTTTCTCTGTCTCTCGCCTACTCTCTGCGAGACATTGTCAAGTGTTGTGCCTTTGTCACGTAGCTAAAACTTGACTTCAACTTGCAGCACTCGTACGGTTTGTCGGCTAATGAGACCAACAGCCGGCGGCCAAAAGCACAGACCGAACCCCAACATTGGCTACAGCTGCAGCTAGAGCAGCATAGGCCGCGGGGAGCTGAAGGAGGCTGTGGTAAATTTTGAAGCTTGAAATCGATATGGCATCAAAGGCGAAGGCACATTTATGCCATTAAATGCATTCACGTAGCTTTTGCCATGCCTCTTACCTTTTGTCTGCAATTGCGACAGCGGCAGCGGCAGCGACTTGCTGCGGGCAGCGGTGTCTGATATATTTTTATTATGCTAAAATAATCGGCATAGACAGCGCGTACGGCGCAGGCCCCAAAAATATCGGCAACAACAACAGCAACAAGGGGGAGAGAACAAAAAAAATGGAAGGCAGGCTGAAAAATTATCTGAAAGATGCATCTGAATATTCGCGCAAACAAAAGATAAAAGCCAAATGCAGCAGTTGTTGTTAGTTCGGCAACGGTTTGCCTTTCGCTTGCAGCCACGCAAAAGGTGATTTATTTGAACATGGTTATCAACTTAGTAGAATAACAGGAGCAGAAAAGCGCCGCACTAACAACAGACCCACAATATTCTGTGGGGCAGTCTCAATGTGGCTCTGCCCTTGCCCACTCTACCTCTTCCTTGCATCATCCCTCCCTCTCTATCTCTCTCTCTCTCTCTCTCTCTCTCTCTCTGCCTCTGTTGAAAAACAATGCAGAACAAACAATGCAAACGCGCTTCGGAACTTGAACTTGTGGCTAGAAAGTGCAGAGCCGTAAGATACGATTGCATTTACATGCATCCGTATCGCTATCAAAGCGCCTGCATCGGGGCGTGTGTGTGCATCTATCTCTCTCCCGCTCTCTCTCTCTATCTCTCTCTTTCTTACTCACCATCTCAGTGTATGTCTCTGTCTTGTTCAAGTGCCACACACCCACAGCTCAGCTGCATGTGGCACGAATCGTCGAATCGGAGTCTGGACTGCGACTGGGAAGCTCAACCGTGCAACCGGCATACAATTTGGCCGGCAGCGAAATTTATTTGAAATCAATGCTTCTTGTTGCATTCTTCAGTTTGCTCTGTGCCACAAAAAAAGAAGTTTGGTTTTTTTCTTTTTCAACTGTTGCACCAGCAGCAGCAGCAGCAGCAAATGGTGGCAACTGCTGCGGCGCTATATGGGAAAATGTGTGGCATATTGATTGAGCAGGTAAAAACTGGAAAATTGGTTGCGGAAACTTTGAAAGCTGCTCAGATGCAAGTAGATTGTCTATGTATATGCAAAGTGTAAGTAAAGAATTAAAATCGTTGTGAATTTTAAGCATTTTTTAGTCAACTCTTGATTATAATATATTTTGTATTAAAATATTTGTTTATTATAAAAAAATTTATAACATTTTATGAACTGTAAAACCTTGCAGAATATGAAAAATTAATTGAAACTATATGTTTTAACTTTATAAAAACTCCTATTCAAATAAATTAAAATTTTATATTTATTAAAATATAATTTTACTATTATGAATTATAATCTAAGCTGATAGAAAGTGAAAAAAAATAATAAAAAAATTAAAATAGAATCATTTACCCATAATTTTTATACTAAAAAAAAAAATAAAATAAAATAAAAATAAAAAATAAAAATAAAAAACAGAAGAGAATAATTCTAAATTAATATATATTCCGATCTTTTTTTTTTAATAAATAAATTTTAAAAAATAAATAAATAAAAGATAATTTTAAACATCCTGCTAAAATATATTCCGAAGTTAGTATTTATTTATTTAATTTCTTTTTTAGAAATAAATATATATAAAATAAAAGTAAAAGATAATTCTAAACATCTATATTCCGAATTTAAAATTTATTTATTTTTTATATTTTATTTATTTTTTTTTTTCTTTAGAAATAAATGAATAAAAAATAAAAATTAAATTAAATTATATTCTAAATATATATATCTTCTTTTTAGGAGAAAAAAAAGAAATGTATAAATAAATGAATATATTTTTTTAGAAATGTAAACAAGTTTTAACAAATTAATATTGCCTTGAATTAAAATACATTTTCATGCATATTAAAATATATATTATTTTGTATTAAATTAGTTGCTCATAAGCTTAAATATTTAATTGATTTGAACTAAGCTAAAATTGTCATAATACTTTTTACTTGATTTTCAAACAATCCTTTCAAATCGCTAAAGCCGAACAAAACCTAATTGTGTTACACTTGACTGTGGGAGTAGCTGGCATTGGAGTAAGACAGAGAGACAGAGAGACAGCGAGCGAGAGAGATTGAGAAAGACAATAATTGAATAGTGCATACAAATATACTATATAGTGTGCTAGGCTAACACATATATATGTATATCAGTATATATATTCGAGCTGTGTTATTTATTATGCATTTCTCTCTCTGATGATTCGAACGGCAGCTGATTTAATGAGCAAAGCCTTCTTGTATTTCTTTCTAATATTATTTTATTTTTTTTGCTGTAGTCACGAGTTTTTATACCCTGAACCCATTGAAAATGGGAAATCAGGGTATAATGGTTTTGTTAAAAGTATGTAACAGGCAGAAGGAGGCGTGGCAGACCCCATAAAGTATATATATTCTTGATCAGGGTGACGAGAAAAGTTGATATAGCCATGTCCGTCTGTCCGTCTGTCCGTCTGTCCGTCTGTCCGTCTGTCTGTCTGTCCGTATGTTTGAACGCGTCGATTTCCGAAGATACAAAAGCTAGAGAGTTCATTCTTTTTGTGTTAGGTCCGTATATTGCGCGCGCAGTACGAGTTTGTTTCAGAAATCCGATAACTTGTATATTTGCAAAGTTATCGATAAATGAATTTATCGGAGACCAGTTATAAAATTCTAGCTAATTCATCTTTAGAGTTAGAGTCTCCAAGTCTTCTGCATATATATAGATACTAATTTAATACAATTTCGGTTTTTGTCAGATTTTGGATTCCGGTCACCAATACGCCCCCACACCCCCCAATGTGTAAAAAATGCATTTCAAATACTAGAGACATGCAGTTTGGTTTGGCATATAGATATGAATATCATAATCTTAATCTGAACATATCAATACGATTGTCCATCTAGAAACAGAATTATTAGTCTATAAAGTTTTCGCAGCAAAACCCATGTGGCACAGCAAGACGCATTGCGGGCGCACATACATACATACATATGTATGTATGTATGTCTGTATGTATATGTGTGCAAGCGTAGATCAGCGTGTGGCTGCAATCGTACATACATACATATGTACATATTTGTGCATTTAAAGCTAATTGTAAAAGAGTTATGATTTCTAAAAAAAACTAAAATGTTAAATAGAATATGTAGATCATATGCTGAAACTCTCATTACATTCCATTATATATTTTATAAATTTTAAAACAATTAAAATAACAATGGAAATGCAAGCAACGTTGAGCAACGCAAAGCAATTTTCGTATGCGTGTGCACATATACACACAAAAAATCTTGGGCCGTTTTCTATGTTGCCATGCGTGCATATTCTAAGAATCATAATTGTTTTTGAATTGCGTTAGCATTGTCTTTGAATTGTATTTGTAATTTCTGCCACTGCTTTAGTTTTTTTTTCGTATATGGCGAATTTCATTTGTTTTCGCTACTCTGTCGTTTAAGTGAGCCGTGGTGTAGATAGCTAGGCAGATGCAACGAATGTGGGTGTCGCGGGTTCAAGTCCCGGTTGAGCCAATCTTAATTTGTTTTTATATATATATATATTTTTTTTTTATTATTATTTATTCTTTTGTATTTGATTCCTTTGAAAGTCAGTTGCTAGTTTAACTAATTGTGAATAAGTGCGTTTTTTTTTTTCAAAAATTTCAAATATTTAATAGCATAATTTCTGAAAGTGTTTTTGTTTCAATTATATTTTATTCCGTTAAGTCAACAGCAAATAATGAACAGAAAGTTTACCCAAATAACAAACGCACGTGACATCTGCGGTAAGAGTTTTCCTATATGTATGCACACATGTACATTCAAAACTAGCCTAGCATGGTCTAAGAATTTAAACTTGCTAGATGGCGCTTTAGCAGTGAACTTATTTAGTGTGTTCTGTAAAACTATTAGTCTGTTACTTGCGATTGCCATCACAGTGCAGATTATTATTTTATTTGATTAACATTGGGTTCAGGGTATTATCTAGTCGAGCACTCTCGACTAGAGTTTTCTTACTTGTTTATATAGATATATGCAATATACATATATATATATCTATAGTATAGGTAGTAAAATTTGACCATTAAAATGCAGCAGGGGCAATGATAATGAAGGCGAAACGGTAAATGGAAATGCAACTGCAACTGCAACAAGTTGAGGGAAATCGATACATATTAGAACTGCAGGCGAAGTTGACTTTGAAGCTGGGCTGAGCAAACAAAACGGCAAACGTCAAATGCATTTTCGTTTGAAATGCCAAACCAAAAATGAGAAGAAAACGAGAGAAAAAAAAAATACAATACAAAACTTGGCTTTGGCTACGCTTTTGATTTTGATTTCTGTTTGCCCGCCCAGCGACCGAGCGACCACCTGGACGCTGGACGCTGGAGCTGCAGCTGAAGTCGAAGTTGAAGTTTGATGTCTCGACTGCCGACTGCTGACTGCCATAGCTGTCGGGCAAATACGGAAAACCCGAATTGTAATTTGGAAAACAAAGTTTACGCTTTCCCAACCAACCGTCTGAGCTGTCGACTGTAAAAGTGTGAAATGCCATTGCCATGATATTTACCTTAGTATTTAGAGGCCTCTTTACTCATGACTCCGTCTCTTATTATATATTTTTTTTTTTTGGCTGTTTTTTTTTTTTTTTTTTTTTTTTGTTTTTGTTTTTTGTGGCCCATTACTAAGCAGCGGCGACTGCTCTTTGATTAATGCCAAAGATCTGCACAGGTTTTCGATTCACACATTATTCATGTGCATTGTTCGCTGGCATCGCAAAAATAAACAAAATCTAGACGCAAGAATCTGCAACCATTCTTTGGTTAACAGCGCTACCAATCCGCACACTCTGATACCCATTCTCCAACCCATTCCACCACCCGCACTCTCCACATCCCCCCTGCTCTCTGCCACTGCTCAAGTCTCTCCTTCAACCGCTCAATTCGCGGCTCTGTGCAAATTCAATGGGTCTTTGCATACATTTGCGTTCAGCCAGCCATGCGTAGCCAGAAAGGCCACAATACAGCTAAGTACATTTAACCGAAACGAGATCGAACGATCGACGAGCGCTTCGAGTTGACTTGCGAATGCTCTTTTTGGAGTGGCAACTGGGAGATGTACAAAATATATTTATTTATTTTCTTCTGCTCTTAAGTTATTAGGAATTTATATTTTTTAGAAAATTCAATTAAAGAGACTTACAGAGACTTTTTTCATTTAAATATAAGAAACTCAGTCGATAAATAAGAAATTTAAGAAATTTTTTTTTATTATTTTTTTTGCAATTTTTGTTCTTCCTAAATACTTTTTTTTCTTTTTGTTTAATCCAGCGTGCTTAGAGAATTATTTTCATTTAAAAATAAGAAACACAAATGAAAATTTTTAATAATTTAATAAATTTTTACAATTTATTTTTATGGTTTTTTTATTTTATTTATTTATTTTTTAATTGAAAATTTTTAGATAATTAAATCAACTTTTACAAATTATTCTCATGGCTTTTTTATTTAATTTTTTATTTACTATTTTTATCTAATTTTTCAATTTAAAAATTTTTAAATAATTTAATACATTTTTACAAATTATTTTTATGGCTTTTTTAATTTTTATTTATTTATTTATTTATATATTTTTTTAATTTCCAAAATTTTAAATAATTTAATAATTTTTTACAATTTATTTTTATGGCTTTTTTATTTATTTATTTATATATTTTTTTAATTTCCAAAATTTTAAGTAATTTAATGATTTTGAACAATTTATTTTTATGGCTTTTTTATTTTTTTATTTATTTATTTATTCATTTTTTTTTTTTTTTTTTTTTTTTTTTTTTTTTTTTTTTGTAAATTGACATTATATTAAAAAAAAAAAAAATAAAAATAAAAATAATAATAAACTGAAGCAAATTTTGTGGGTCAGAATCTGAATGAATGAATCAGATCAGTTAAAGTGACCAAATTATTTTGGAATATCAAGCCTAGTCAAAACTTTGATTCGTTAAATTCAATAATTTTTGAAAAATATTTAATACTTGCAAAGTATTCAAACAATGCCCCAGCTCTGCTTCCATAGCGTTACACAAGCCACAGCTCATGCCGCATGCCCTTTCATACGCTGCTCAACTCTATCGAAGGCAGCTCTAGCAAAAGGCAAAAGAATTGCAAAGAGTCTCGTGCAGAGTCGCCAGCGGCAACAATGGCCATTCAGTTGCTGCTGCTGCCTGTTGTTGCCGCTGCTGTTGCTGCTGCTGCTGCTGTTGCTGTTGCAGCCTGCCCAAAAACAAAGGCCAACAAAAATACAAAAAAAAAAAAAACAAAAAAAATAGAGACGAGGAGAAATATGTATATCAGATTTAAAATAAATGTAACTGCGCGGCTCATTATGCTGCGCTTACACACGGACTGGCAGCAGCAGCAGCAACTTGCCAGAATCGCATGCCTCCTGCTGCCGCCTCCTCCCTTTGGAGCTTGCCACAAATGCAGCTACGGCTGCGCATGCTCAAACAGTTGGCTTGCACTTAATGGCCTGGGCAATCAGTGGCTGCCGCCGCCAGTCCTCGGCGCGCCGGCTGCCCGCATTCACTAAAAGCCTGACCTGCCAGGAGAGAACATGGCTTTGGCTAGTTAGGCTAGGCACCAGGCAGCAGGCAGCAGGCAGCGTGCACCAACATCGTGTGGCATGGCAAACGCATTGAGCATTCTCGCATTTTCGCATTCGTATTTAAATAAACATTTCTCGTTTTAGCCAAAAGCAACGAGCATTGTTTCGCTCGAGCTCCAACTCTGACTCTGGCTAGATCTGTTGCTCAAGTGGCATGCCACATAGCCAACTTTCACTCCTAGAAGAACCGTGTGGCACGTGTGGCAGCAGCATTTGCATGCACATTTCATATTTTCACTGCCGCCCAAACAACTTCATCGATTAACGTTCATTTGCAATTTGTTATCGAGTCGCGCGTATCTATGCAACACATGCCACAAATTTGTTGCAACAAACAAAAAATTGCAATGCCATTCGCTTATTAATTACCCACGATAGCAGCCAGAGTGGGGCATTTGTGCTTGCCACATGCATCGCGGCTCCTGCTCATGCCCCTCCTCATGCCTCATGCGCTCCCCCTTTGCAGCTCACCAGCTGCTTGCAACTTTCGGTGGCTGCCTTCCAAGGGCAGCCAGGCTGGCAGGCTGGCTGGCGGCATTCTTCACTGTCTGTTGCCAATTATGATTGAATTGTTGGCATTATTTTATCCCTATGCTGGAGACAAGTTTTTCTTGCTCTCGCTATGGGTCTTTGCCTGGCTGGCGGCATATTTTGTCACTTCTTTGAATTAAATACTTTTCAAAAATGTCGCTAACAAAAAATATGTTCATCATAAAAATTCCAAAAGGCAATCGGTTTACGATCAAAGTCAAAGGCTGATAGAAGCTTAAAGGGCATAAAGCAGAATAATAAAATAAATAAAAATCATTTTTGCACACATGAAAATGTGAGAAAAGTTTTCCGATTCTTTAAGATTATATTAGAAAAGTGTGTATTAAATCAATTTATTTCCAAAACCTTTCTTGTTTTATTGAATTTAATATATTTAATATTTAATATTTAAGTGAAAAAAAGTAAATTTTCAGTACTTAAAAATGTGAAAAGAGTTTTCCGATTTTATATTTACAATAAATAATAATAAAATTTTTATTTATTAAATCTATTAAATTTATTAAAATAAAAACTATTATTCAATAATTGAAAATGTTAGAATTTTTTTTAAAATTTAAATAAATGCATTTCCAAACACAATTATTTTTTGTTAGTTATTCTTCATTATTTAGCATCTGTGTGCAATTATTTAATTTTATTTTACATCGCGTTAGAAAATATAAATATATTTATTTATTATTATTATATATATTTAGTATATTTTTCCCTTTTTTTTATATTATTTTTTATTTATTGTTTTATTTTATTTTTATTTATTTTTTTTTTTACCTTTTACCATAGAAGGATAAACTTACTTTTTACTGTATGCATTCATTGAAATCTTATGAGCTAAATTTATTTTACACAGAGTTTAGCTATTGCTTTTTACCTGAAAAATAAATATTTGAACACTGACATGCGTTATATACATTTAAGAACAAAATTTTTAAAATGTTTGTAAAATTGTTAGAAAAAAAAATTAGATTAATAGATGTATTGCAATTTAGGCATTTTTCAACCAAGTTGCCTATGTATATATCTATGTATATATTTTATTTATGTAAAAAAAAATGTTCAAAAGCATTTGTTTTCAATCATGAATGCTTCATCTTCATTTCAGAGTTTATAATATTAGCAGTATCGAATATATGCATGTGTATATACAAAAGAATGCAAATTCAATAAATTCCATTGCCACGCCTGCTTGCCATAGATTCTCTATGGCTGGTACGTGGGCTTGGGGCTTGAGGCATAGCCAAAGACATTTTTGCAACTGCAACCGTTGCACATTGGCCATACTAAATATATGTTATTTTCTCACTCTCCACCTCCCTTCCCCTCTCTATCTCTCTCTTTTTGATTTTGAAGAATTCTTACTCGCTGCGAATGAAGCAATCAAAAAAACGCTTGAAATAAATCTCTCGTGCCTCTCGCTTTGCTGCCAATAAATTGCAGCCAAATGAGCATTTAGCATTTTTTAACGCCTCTCAGTTGTTGGCGACACGCAAACCTGAGACTCGCGAGACTCAGTCGCGGCGACTGGGATACGCAGTTGCCACAAACTATGTTGCATGTGAAGCGGCCAGGCCAAAGCTGACTGACACGCCACATGCTGTGGCCCGCCCGACCCGCTGTCCGCTGAAGGATGTGCTGGCTGGCTGGCTGGTGTCAACAGCTAGGCAGGAGCATAGCTCCTATTATCATTATCACGCACGCACCTGGCAGCTGAGCCAGCTCTACCTTTTGGCTCTGCCTCTGGCACAGTCAGTCACCGTCTCGTTTTCTGTGTGTCATTAGGATTTGCTCTCATCTCTGACTGCCTGCTGCCGGCCTGTTTGTCACCTCGTTCAAGTGTCCAGCCTTTGCCTCTAATGAAGTCAACCCACCTGAGCAGTCATTACACTGCAGCACTACACTGTGCTACACTGCACGCCACTTCAGTTGCGGCCCACGGTCATGTCCGCAGCGAGCGCTCAGCTGCAAATGAAGTTCGTTTGCGTACGAACTGCACACGAAAGACGAAAGACGAAGTCGGCTTCGTGACTTCACTCGGCTGGCTGTGGAACTTGTTTCCGTTCTACATGTTTCTATTGCATGCAATGTTTCAGTTTCATTTGTTGCGTCGAGCACGTGTGTTGCCCGCAACATTTGCTTAGCAACATTCTAGTTTCGCAACAGGTTTTGCGCGTTTGTGTCAGCAACATGAAGCGATGCAACAGCTGAGTAGGAAATAAAGACTGGAGTTTGATTAAATGCTTACAATAACTGAGAAATAATAATAAAAAAATATCTAAAATATTTGAAAAATAATAATTATTAATAATAAATTCAAAATAAAATTTGTAATTTTTATAAATATAAATTAGCAAATATAAAAAATAATTAATATAAATATTCCTTATTCATGTAATTTCTTTAAAATATTAATTCCTATTTCAACTCAAAAATCTAATTATGCCAGTCTCTCCCTCTCTCTCCTTCACTCTCTCCCTCCAGTCGCTCGATCGCTCTCCTATCAATTGACTCCCGCATGTTTTTCCTCTACATAGAGTTCAAGAAATCTTAACTCTGGCTAACAAGTTGTAAGCAGTTTAAATACCCAATCGTGCCAACAACTTTAACAGGGCTCTAACCTCAAGTCCACTCTTGTGAAGTTCTATAGGCTTCGTTCTTTTTTTTTTTTTTTTGATTACTTCATTAAGAGGACAACGCGGCAACTGCTGATAAATATAATTATGACTCTTCATAACTTGCATATTTCTGTCGACTCATCGCGAATGCCACCCACAGCAGAGCTGAATATGTATATACACATATATTTGTATATATATTCATATATACTTCTATATCTATATGCTTTGCATTGTTTGTTATATTGCCAAAGCTAAACAACTCACGATATTCTAATTAAAACACATACGCAGACCATATCAACAGCAACTACAACAACAACAACAACATCATCATCAGCATTGCCTACATCATCATCATCATCGCCTTTGTGTGAACTTCAATTCGATGAATTTACATCGAAGCGTGATGCAGCAGTTTTTTTATTCCTTCTCTTCGGCTAAAGTGTGCCAAGTCATGTGAACAAAGCTAATGTCTATATAGATTTAGATGTGGATCTGAATTGTGAATATGTGGAGGTGTACATATGTATGTATAAATATATATATACATATATTGTATATGTACAGTCAGTCAATGGATCGGATTGCGGCTGCGAACTCGTGTGGCATGTCTCGATGACATATTCCATTAGAAAAGCGGCCAGAATGTAAGAGAGAAGACAGAGCGAGCGAGAGAGAGAGAGAGTGAGTGCTACAAAATTGGTTGACTGACAGATGCTCTGTAAAAAATATTTTTTTTAAATTTTACAAGTGTGAAAACGAGTGATACAAAAGTGCTCAACTAACAGATGCTCTATAAAAATATTGAAAATAAATATATTGAGTATATTTATAATTATAAGAGCAACATGTTTTTAAGTAAGGTTTCAGAATTATATAGCCAAATAGTAGTTTAGGTTACTCTGTAAATAGCTAATGTTTATATGATAAAAGTAGGAGAGGATACATAATTGTGCTATTCAGGTAAAACAGGGTATATTAATCACCTTGTTAGTTATTTTACTTCTGTATTGAAGTTTACAGAATTATTAAATTTTTTTCTATAAAGTAAAAAATGAATTAATCAGATATTGATCCGTAAAATATTTATTCTTGGTAATAATAATAGTATATGAATGATATTGATAACAATATCATATTATTAATATTGGATACAAATGTATAGTTTGTAAATAATTAATCAAGATTCTATCATCCTGTTTATTCTTGTGGCTGTCGAAATTAAAATTTGTTCGTAATACATTTATATTTATATTATACATATATTTTCTATATATATTTTATATGCATAAACCTTTAGTATGCTATAAATATTTGATAATAATTTTGACATATTTTCTATTCTTTGAAATGTAGAGCTTCATAATTTTTTACATTATTTCATGAAAGATCTACAAAAAGTATCTATTAAATATTGAATCATGAAGAGCTTCTGCGATTTGGTATATATAGTTTATAGAGATAAGGAATTACTATAGCTAATAGCTGATTGCTTAACTTCATTTTGAAGCATCTCAATAACTTGCAAATCTCTATAAAGATATCAGAGCATATCATATATAATAAGAAGTAGAAAACTAATGTTGATCAAACTCGCTCTTAGAACCCAAAGTTACCCTGCTTGAAGATAGAGTATGGCCCACATCTGGGCATATGCAGTGCATGCACACCTCATTCCTAGGCTACCTGCCCTGTCTCAAATACATACATAAATAAATATACATAGTACTATATTTGGGTTTGGCGGGTCACTCGGTTGCGCATGCGCAGAGAAAGACTTTGACAGACTGACAGACCCATAACATACCACACACACATGCGAGTGCGTGCGCATGTGTGTGTGTGCTCGTCTAGAAACGAACCCAAAAATGCGTCTAATAAATTGACATTTATAAATAGTTCAGAGTGCGTGCTCGATGCACATGTGTTCGCATATTGCCAGGGCATGTCAGGCATGTTACCTAGTTAGATGGGCTATATAGAAAGAGAGAGAGAGAAAGAGAGTGCGCATATGCTCCAATAAACACACGCATGCATATATCTATAACTCAAGGGCAATGAGCTGCATAATTGCGCTGAGTAATTCTCACTTAGGCGATTTCTAATTTAATTGCTAAGGGTAAAATATGTTTGAAAATTTGTGTAGAAAATGGAATTTCTGGCATTTAGAGTGGAAATCATAAAACTATAGAGTGTGTGATCAGGGGCTGCAGCTATAGCTTAAGGGATTTAAAACATTTTAACTAAAACAACAAATTTGTGATATTTCAATAGGATTTTGCTGTTCAAGGGGGAAAAAAAAAAACATTTTAAGTTTTTTTTTTATTTAATGAAAGCAAATAAAATAAAAAAAGAAAAATTATTGTTTATATGTTTATTGTTATTAATTATATTATTAAATTAAAAATATTATAATAAAATGAATAGTAAGAATTTTGCTAGAAGAGCTTGCCAAAATTCTTGTTTATATATAAAAAAAAATTATTATTATTATTTTAAATTAAGAATATATAGTTAAGTATATATGATATTTTTAGTTATTTTTTCTACCTTATTAAAAAGTATATAAAATATTTTTTTTTTTCTGCCTTATTGAAAAAAATTAAAAATATTTTATTAAAAATATTTTATATACTTATTATTTATTCCTAATTAATAATAAAAATCAATTTATAATTAAGTATATAAAATATTATATAATATTATATAATTAGGTACATACAAATATAATATTTATAAAATAGGTTAAATATTTAACAGAGATTTTCGTATTCTTCCTCTTTGCACCTACAGAGAAAATAATCAATTTATATAATAATATATATATAATTAATATAATTCTTTTGAGTTTCCCATATATAATTCAATTTAAATTTTCCCATATATTTTGTTTAGCCTAATTAATTACCATATAAGTCGATTGGACAGCCAAAATTTTCCTAATTATAGAGAGCCGCCCAATTAGGGATCCTGTTTTGACGAAACAAGTCCACATTATAACTTGTCCTGTCAATTAGTGAGCTCATTTCGTAAGGTCTTCTGCTCTGACAATGTGACATTCCGACATCTGATAGCACGATAAGGTGCAGAACTTTCACGGCTATTTTGTGATATGGAAATGAAAATGAGAATGAGAAATGAGAATGAGAATGAGGCCTCAGCGTATATAGTATTTTATTTCAATTTATTTGAATGTCAGCATAAATAAATGGCATGATATCGAGACAAAACAATCTATGTGGAGCACAAAAGACTCGATGGCAAAAGCGGAAAAAGGAAGTTAACAAAATAAGCCAGATACAGATACAACGATGGAGCGATTGAGCGATTGAGATACCGACACAGAGACACTGAGACAAACCGACAACAGACAAAAACCTAAGCCCAATAAAAGAGAAGATAAATGTCGAAGCTACAGAACAACCAAAAAGAAAAAAAAAAAAAAATATATATATATATATATATATAAGACACACAAAACACAGGTAAAAATCAACGGCTAACAAAACGGCGACGAAATTTAATACTGAAAAAATTAAGAAATTTATATACATATACACAGGCGAGGGTAGACTGAAAAGATGAAAAGGAAAAATTCCCATTTTGTATATATAAGTATAATGAAATTATTGAAAATAAATATTAAATAAATTAATTACATATTTTTATTAAATATATTTTAAAATATAATAAAAACCAAAACACCATTTTTTAAAACACTTTTTAGATATTAAAAAATATGTAATATATGTATATAAAATATTCAATATAATAATAATTTAAATTTTTTAAATATTAAATATTTTTATAATATATTTAATTTATTAAATAAGGTAAATATTTTAATTAAATGTTATTTTAGTAAAAAAAAAACAAAAAAGAAAATCGAAAACAAAAAACAACAAAAATGATACAATATATTATTATTTTAATAAATATTACTTATAATATCGTCATATATATATTTAAAATATTCAATATTTTTATAATAGATTTTATTTTACTAAAAAATAGTAAATATTTTAAATAAATGTTTTTTAGTAAACAAAAATTAAATACAATAAATAACAAATTTTATAAAATTATTTTTATTCTAGTAAATATTACTCATAATATCTATATAATTTATTTCTATTTTAACTTAAGCTTCTCGGGCAGCCCTCGCCCATTTATACATATATACGTTTATGCTACCGGAGGTATAGTAATAATTTTTTTTTTTTAGCAAAGTGCGCCGACGTTGAGTGCCATGGATCGCATCGTATCGGATCGCATTTCACCTTCTCTGCGTCTTTCAGGTGTCACCGATAGGCATCTCTTAATGCACAGGCCAAGAAGCCGGGTCTGAGGGCCAGGTCAATGAGTGAGAATACGGAGGCAACACATTTTACAGCTTCACACACACGCACACACACACACACACACACACACACACACTGCCACAGATATGTACATGCCCTGGCGTCCTGCGTCCGGTCAGTTTTTCAGTTGTTTTTCGGCATCTTTCACAGCAGAAAAAGAAAACAAACGAGCAGGCATAATGTTACTAAGGGTAGGCTTGTATATACCCTGTTTATTGTTGAGTTTGCGGTGGAGCATGTGGACAATATATCAATATACATATTAATAGATATAAATTGAATCGATATTTATCGATTAATTCATCTTTCTACTCCATCATCAAATATATACATACGCAACTCTAACATTGCTTATAACAAAAATCTATTTGAATTAATTACATCAAATTCACAAGCAATCAATATACCCCTTTGGAGGACTCATTCTGTACAGGATATCGATAAGTAAAACAAGAAAAAATGCAGCAGTGTGGTCCGAAAATTCTCATTAAGCGAAATATTCACATAATCCCGCATTTATTTGATATGCGCTGCATGATAAAGACCAAAAAGGACCAAAGCAAACTCCCTATGCGTCTGAGTGTGTGTCTCTGTGTGCGTGTGTGTGTGTGTGTGTCTCTCTCTCTGTGTGTGTGTGCCGTCTCATTACAGGTAGCAAGATGTTAGCCTCTAGATTTGGCAAACTGTAGAGACAGCGAGATATCTTTGAGTGCAGCAGGAATTTCATTTGAAAAGTTGACTCGAATAATAAGAGCTGGAAATAATTGCCAAAAACTGAGCTGCATATTGACATATTGAAGAGGGTTTATTAAAAAAACAGTTCAAATATTTCGAAACACATGCTTCCACCTGCTGACTTGTTTTCCTTTGCTGCCAGCTCCTCTAGCTCTTCAAAGAATCCCACCCTTGTCCATTACTCACCCAGTTATCCCTTTTACATGCTCTGTTAAATTAGCAAAATCATAGCAAAAATCGAGTCGAGGTGCAAGCAAAGCACAGCAAAAGCAACACACACACATTCACAATAGGCGACAGACTCAAAGCTTGCAACATGCCCAGCAAAACCCACAGTCAAACGTGCTGCGGTTTCTATTTTCTACATATCTTTTTTTAAAGGTAAAGTTGCAACTGACAAAAAAAGAGTTAAGAGAGAGTTTACTTAAAGGTGAGTGCTGTTAAAAACTATGGATAGGGGTGTAAGAGTAAGAGTAATACCTGCTTTAAAGCTAAAAATGGTTCGTTGAAGAAGTTGGCTAAATTAAAGTGGTTCTGGACTAGAAACTGAAATAGAAATTTTTACTAGAAATACTTCAAAAGTTGAACTACTTTTTATACCCTGAACCCATTGAAAATGGGAAATCGGGCTATAATAGGTTTATTGTGATAATATTTGATTGAAGCTCATTAAAGCTCTTTGATACCTAGCTTCAATTTTAAAACATTTGTAGTACAGCTAAATTTTGTCAAATTTTTTCTCAAATTACATATTATTATACTTTGTTCCCAAAGGGAAAAAAGTATATTGGTTTTGTGCAATGTCCGTCTTGCTGTCCGTCCGTCTGTCCGTCTGTCCGTCTGTCCGTATGAACGCAATATTTTTCGGCGCTATTAGAGCTAGAGACTTGAAATTTTAAACATATACTCATATATGCTCCCGAATTATAAAGTGTAAAAATTTTCCCGATCCGCCCACTAGGGGCGTGGCAAATCGGAAAACTCTTCCGCCCATAGTTAAGTTATCATACTAGGTGATGAGCTAGAGAGTTGCAATTTGAAATGTATACTCGGGGTGACAACCCAAGTTCAAAAAGCTATGGCGGATATATCTACGCCCATTGGGGGCGTGGCAAATCGGGAAATACGTATCTTCTACACCGTTAAAGCTAGAACGCTGAAATTTTGCATGTGAGTTAATGTTATGATTCTAAGAAGATCGATCAAAAAGTTATATGTCTACGCCCATTGGGGGCGTGGCAAATCGGACCTGAATATATAGTGATTTTTCAAATTGTGCTATATTTTGAACACTATTGACACTAGAGACTTGAAATTTTGCATGTATACTCGGGTTGAAAACCCAAGACTAATAAGCTATGGTAGATATATCTACGCCCACAGGGGGCGTGGCAAACCGCAAAAGTTTATATCTCCTACAGTTTTAGAGCTAGAAGCTTGAAAATTGGATGGTTGAGTTACTAATGTTCTCCTCTATCGATGCCCCAAAAATAATTTTTCAGCCTCTTTGGGGGCGTGGCATATCGAAAAATACCCTGTAATTTTCGCATTTTTGGAATGTAAGCAACCAAATTTTGCAGTCATGTTAGCCTCGGCCTTTTCTAAGAACTGGCAAAAAATTATGCGTCTACGCCCACTGGGGGCGTGGCAAATCGGCAAAGAAGTTTGTTGTGGCCAACTGCATAATTCATGCATATAATAGCTTAGTAGCAATTGCTAAGATGGCAAAAAGCATTTTAACATAAATTTAATAATATTAATAAATTTAAAAAATAAAATTGATAAGTTTTTGATTAATAAATAAAAAGTTTCCACCGGGATTCGAACCTAGGTCTTTTGAAAACAACATGTAATCGTTAGCTAAACCTAAATCAATTCACAGCTGATCAGCTGACCAGCTGATCAGCAGCTTGTGACGAAACAAAACAATACAATCGCAATTCTTGCAATATGTATACACTTTTGGATGTGTATACACTTACACATAAATACATATATGCATGCATAGAAAAACTGCTTGCCACACAGCGTGGCAAATCGGAAAAATTGTTTTAGTTTTTGCTTAAATGCAAAATTCATATGCGTATGTTTATAAATTATCATCAATTGGCAGCAAGCATTTTATAATAAATATACAAATATAAAAAAATAAAAAATAAATAATTTTTGAAAAAAAGGTTTCTGCGGGATTCGAACCCACGCACCTAAGAATAGCTTGCATATTGCTTACCACCAGCGCCACTGCCCTGACCTGCGCTTCATTAACTAAAACCAAATAAGACATTGCAATGCATTGCTAGAGCGCCTTTTGACAAAACTAAAATAACGATCGAAAAATTCCCAATTCAGTCACAATTCGTAGAATATTCTGGCATGCAAACTTTTGTATGTATACTTAGAAAATTGTGTATAGTGTATACATGTATACGTATAGTGTGTACATGTGTAAATCTGTATGTATGTGTAGGAAAAACGTTTGTTGCTTGCCATGTACGTTTTCTAATTGCCGAAATATTTCGTTAATTAAATGTTTATTAAATAAATAAGATGCACCTATTTGAACAAAGTATATCGCAGTTAGTGGCGCCTAACTGCAACGTTCTTACTTGTTTTTTACTTGAAATAAATATACCATTATTTTAAATATTTGCTGGAATAATAGGAAATTATATAATCTTCCATTTTCATAAAATATTTATGCCTATGCTTAGCCTTAAGATCATAGAAATCCAAATATATATATTTTTAAGGTGACCAAAACCGAGTCCAATAATTGTACTTAGATTTGATATAAGTAAATCTAAGTAGAGTTTAAAATTTTTAAAATTTTAGTATTTTAAAATATTTTATTACAAATTATTTATGACTAGAGCTGCATTTATATATGCTATATACATATACCTCTATCTATATAATCCAAGTTTGGAATTATAAATTTTGATACTATTCATCTTAGTTCTTTTTCTGATTTTCTAGGTCTGTAGAATTCGATTTAAATATCTTTTTATCTCATTCCAAATATTATGCATCTTAAGAAATTTCCATTTTACTACTAAATTCATTTTACTACAATTAAAGCTCAGCTCTCTTTTCGATATAATCACAAATTTAATAATAAGAAAGACAATATCTATTCCCTTACCAATAACCCATTTACTTGCCACCATTCCCTTATTTCTCTGGTCAATCTTACAGTTCCAGCTAAATAGCTAACCCCACCCAACCCGCAAGGATTGCGCAAATTGGCTGAATGTAACACAATGCCGCTCAGCTCATAATCTTGCGGCTTAAGATTGTTTCTACATCAATCTATATTAGGCATATATTACAAGCGCACACTAAACACTTCCGCCTTTGACTAAACACAAAATGATGTTTGGGCTCAGTGTTTAGCGCGCTGGATATGTATTACGTTGAGCTACACGGATGATTGATGACGCACAAAGTAGTTTGCATTCAAGTTCCCACTAAGACCCACAGCCAGCCAGCCAGCCAGCCAAATACAAACATGTGCCGCGGATTGAGTTTCGGGCATGGGAACTCAGCAAATAGCGTCTGGTCACTTGTAATCCGCACAACTGTCTGGCAATGACAATGACAATGACATTGCATCTAAGCAAGTGTAGGGTATGTGAGACTTGGCTTAAGTTGGATTTGAAGGCCTGAGATTGAAGTGATGGACTAGAAGGTACTCTTATCTATTATATTTGAGCTTCCTGCTATGCATTTGTATGGCTTATGATAGGCTAGAAACTATATTTTTTGACTTGTAGTGAAAGTACATGACTAGATTATATATTTTTAGTTTTATTTGATCAATATTATTTAAAAGTGCAGTGATATCAGTACACGTCTAGAATATACCCTCTTACTATACTATATAGTTAGTAGATATAGTATAGTAATAGGGTAGTAATAGAAATTTTCGAAAACAAAGTCTTTGGTATTATGTATTATGAAGATGAACGGAAGGAAGGTTGGGGCAAACCTAAGAGCAGAAGGATACATAGTTCTGTATAAAGTCGATTAAGTTGGAGATGCTCACATAGGATAGTAATATTCCAATAAAATATTCATAAAGAAATTAAAAAAAAAAATTATTAAAAGTTTTTAAATTCTAAATATTTCACTTAAATATTCATATTATTATTTTTTACAAATTATTTAAATTTCTTTATATTTTTCATTTATAAAATATATATTCATATTTATCTCAGTAATCCTTGTCTGGCTTTGTGCATCTTCTACTCAATCTACTTCTAATTTAGTTCAGTTTTACGCAACTCTCTCTACTCCCAATTGTATTTTAGCCAAAAATAATTCCTTTCATAGTTTCCCACAGTTAATTGGCATCAAATAACCAACGTAAAGTAAAAATCACAAAATCAACATCAAAGTTGCAGCATCGGGGCTTCTTAACCCTCCCATACCGCCTAGCCCAGGGGAGACACACGTTCACGTTCTGACTCGTAATTAAGCTTTTGGCTAACTCTGTAGCAACCCCTGTGACAAATCTGATGCTCTTCGATTGATTGTTTGTTAATCTGTAATCTGTTCGTTAAATATGAAACACGCAAGATTTTTGTAAGCAGCTTAGCACAGACAGAGTGGGGGAAGATAAAGAGAAGACCCCAAAAAGCCTGATCATGAGAACCAGTTGCAATATTTATATAAAAATTGTGAAAAAAATTAAAACTTGGAATATTATATATGGAGATCCCCTTGATTATACAGAAATATTTCTTCCAAGTAAAAACATTGCACAAATTGACAAACCAACTTTATGTAAACAAATTTCTTTTAGGTTTTTATTTTTGCTTATCTCCCTCGTCTTATATTTTTCTCCCTTTCGCTGCATCCATGGCGATTTAACATATATTTTCACTTTACATATGATTTTACATGTATTTATTTCCAGTATTCAAATGTAAATAAAATTTAAATTTATATTACACAAAACATATTAAGTTTCATGTAAATTAAAAAAAAAATTTGTTTATCTATTTTTCTACATTTGTTTTACTCTTTTCTCCTAATCAAAACAAAACAAAAAAAAATAAATAAATAAAATAAAATAAATAAATAAATAAATATAATAAAATAAATAAATAAATAAATAAATAAAATTTGTTTCTATAATTTAATTTATTTATTGGACTTAAAGTGGAGTAAAACTATTTTTTCTTTATGTTTTGTTTTTTTCATTTTCGAGTTTACTTTTATCTGTTAATCATCCTCATATTGATTTTAACCAATTATGAAATTTATTGTAGATATATGATCAAAATAATAATATCATATGAACTTTTTAAGTTATACTTATCCAAACAATTACTTAATTAATTCTCAACATATTCAACATTCCTGTCAATAATCTTTATTAAAAACCTTTAAATTTCATCTCAATTTCGAGCTGCGCTGCCCATTATCTAATTAACTAATGAAAATGGAGCTTCGATTTCAGTTTGCGGGCGTTAGATTTTGGGTTTTTGTTAACATTTGCCAGCTGCATTTGTTGCAAGCTACGAATCGAAGTCGCTGTCGAAACCAGACAAAAGGCGCTTACAGCAGCTCATCAATCAGAGTGCTAAATGGAGAAGTATGTGTGTGTGAGGGAGAGAGAGAGAGAGAGAGAGAGAGAGAGAGAGAGCTGGCAACCTTTGAAAGTGATTTACATGAACGCGCGCGTGTCTTTTGTTTAATTGTTGCTACCCACGCACACATACACACACACACCACATACACACATACACACACACACACACACATATTGGTTTTCTTTGCTGCAGTGTCTAGATAATTGATTAATGCTCACACACACACACGCACTCTCTCTGTCTCACTTACAACCTTTGCTTTTAATTATGCGTTACCAGCCATCAACGTTCCAATAAATCATAATCCATCAAAGATTTGCGGTACATGTGGCAACTGCCACCGTTCCATACATCTGACCTGCTCACTCCGCCTCTCTCTCTCGTGCTCGCTCGCACGTTCGCTCGGCTGTCAATCGGTTAATGCGCAATGTTTAATTGGAGTAGCTTAGCGAACTACGAGCATTGGCAGCTACTCAGAGGAGTCGAAACGAGCGGAAATGAATACTTGGCCAAACTACTTGAATGTCAAAAGCAATAAGAAAGCCGACGATGCTGAAAAGGTTTTCACAATTAACCGCTTGGAAGGATGCGAACGGGCTGGCAATGCCCTGCACATAAGTTCTTACCCCACTGACACACACAGAGAGTGAGTGAGAGAGGGAGAGCGTAACAGTAGGAGGGAGCAGGAGAAAGGGCGGAACGGTGGCCAAGTCAAAAACGCACCGGAAGGGGCTGTTGGTGGGGGCGTGGCTGTCGACCTCCCGCTGCCCTACAGCCGCGCCCCCTTTCAATGCGACGCTTGATTACAATCACTTGAAACTTGTGCCCACAGTTCGTTCTGCAATTGCAATTTAACCCTTAGGCGGTAACCTAAGAAAGAACTGCAATAAAAAGAAATTCTGTTGGCTCTAGAAAATATTTATAAATTTTAAAATAGATTTATTTATATGCATAATGAAAAATAAATAATTAATAATTAATATTTATTATTATTTAATATGTCAATTTTTTTTTTAATAAGAAGATAAATTATTATTTTCAAATCATAATCATTTATATTTTACAACAACAAAAATCCCTTTTATTTCACTCCTTTTATTCATTATATAAATAAAGGGAATTTTCTTCACTCCAACAGAGAATGTCCATTTCCAATACCAATGGCACCACTAAGGGTTAAAGTATGTACAATTTGTTGGTTAACATTTGCGTACACAGCGATTCCCTAACTGTGTTTACAATATTTCTATTGCCTGCTGTTGCTTTACGACTACAGCGAAAAGGCTGTACCGTTAATTTGATTCGATTTTGAAAATAGCAACAGGGCGAGCGAGGGAGCAAGCGAGTGAGCTAGCGAGAGACGAAGAGAGCGAAACAATGGAATACATGTAACATGAAATGCAAACTGCGATTGAAATTTTGGATATGTGGAAGGAGAGGCATAAAAATGGAAGCGCAAATGCAATGAGTGAGAGAGTGAGCGAGCGATATGGGCGGAGGCATAAGCAGAGCGTAAGCAGAGTTCATTTGCGCTAAAAAAAAAAAGAAAAGAGTTTGCCATCAGTAATAATAGAATGAGTGGGAGTGGGAGAGGGAGGCTTGAATTGAGCGCTCATTTGTAAGTCTCTAAGTGAAGGCATTTGTCTTATTTAGACAGTGGCGAATGCGAAAAAAAAAACTTGACGCAACATCAGCAACAACATCCACATTCACATCCACATCCACCATCCACATCAACGTCAACTCTGTAAATCGCATTAAGGACTCTTAATGAAAGTTGCTGCTGCAGCTAACGGGGCATGTGCCACATGTGTGTGTGTGTGTGTGTGTGCACTTTGTATTTGTATTTGTGCGATGATTGATTTCACGCCAAAACGATTTCAATCAGCATTTCCGTTGCGACTTGTATTATTTTATTTATTTTGTTATTTTTCCTTGCTCCCTCTCTGGCGCTTTCTTATTGCACTACGCACATTTTAGATGCGGGTTCCAGCTGGGAAATGTGTTAGCGTCTTGTAAGTCGTTTCAATTCCAATCTGTTCCATTTCCGGCAGAAATGGGTCAGCGTTGGGTTAATTGTTGATTTCATTTCATATTTGTCATTTGATTTGCGCGCTCACGTGGCTGCTGACGCAGCGCATTCCACACTGCCACGCCCACAGCCCAGCACATTCCTCCCACACGACTGTCTAGACGGACTTTTGTCGCATATCCTTTCGCCTGACAACGCCAAAATTTATTACCTATTTAGCCTTAATAGCCTGGCTTGTTTTTATGACATGCCACACACACACACACTCGCTCGTACTCACATGCTTTTGAGTGAGTGTGTGTGTGTGTGTGTGTGTGGACGACAGTTTAATTTATGATTAATTGACGTTAAAAGGGTTTAACAGCTCACCCAGCTCTCAAGTTCAACAAAAATTGACATCCACTTGATGCACAGCCCAATTCACTTTCACTTCCCTTTCACTCGCCTTTAAATATGCGTGGGGCAGGCGGGGGGCGTGGCTTGAACTCAATTTGCGTTAATCTAACGGAAATTGCTTCATCAATGCGGAAGTTGAATATATGAAATTTATTTTTCAAGCATTTAATCAAACTGATAAAAAAGAAAATAACAAATAAATAAATTAAAAGTTTGTTAAATTAAAATTGAGAGCCCTTTACACTACACAAAATAAGACAACTTTAATGTGCAAAGTTAAATAGTAAATATTTTCCTTATATTCTATTTCTTATAAATATATTGAAAGGAATTAATACCCAATCTAAATGCTCTTGAGTTCCCCACTTCATTTAAACGATTTGTATTAAATATACGCTAAAGATACCCAAGTTTGTTTTTGTCTGCTTAATAAACATTTATTTGTTTTCCCTTTAAAGTTGGGTTCTCAGGTCGCAATTAAATTTTGTTCATTTTGTTAATGAAGACAATTAGCATTCGAAAACAATTCGGTCCTCGACACTCAAGACTTTGCCGCAAGGCAATTCATTTCCGTCATTTGCAGCGCAATGTCTCAGAGCTGTTTAGAGCTGCTTAGCTGCTTACCTGACTGCCAAACTTCCGTTTTGGCCAAGTTAGCGACAACGTGAAGAAGAAGCAGAAGAAGGAGACGAAACAGGCTTATTGAGGTACAAGAAAGAGACCAAAGGAACAACTGCAAATGACATTAATAGTCGGAATACGTGCGACGTGCTTGGAGAAGAACAACACAAGGTAAGTAAGAGAGTTGTGGTTGTGAATGAAACTGACTGCATAATACTCGTTCAGGGAGTATCGTTGAAATGAGAGTATTGCAAAGGTATGTGGCATATGGCCTGACTGCTTAAAGGAAGCGTCCATCTTTAGGGGGAATCAACAGGGTTTGTGAAGGGAACTGAAGATCCTGTCTCTGAAACTATGAATTGTCTTAGATAATTTATCTAAGTTTGTTTCTAGTGATTCCCTAGGGTTAGCGAGTTCGAGGTTAGAAGTTTTTTATATCTCTTTGCTTTACTTTCGATTTTTTACAATCTATGGATTTGTCTAAGAAAAAATTCTTCGACCTGATCAAGCTTGAAAAGTTTAAGGCTCTACCTCTAATAATTTTAGTAAAGACCAAATCCTGCTGCCAAATCTTTAGGCTTATAGAGAAAATCCTATATACTAAACTATAAATGATCTATTATATTTTGTTTTGATTTTTCGTGCCTCCATGACTAAGTCATTTTCTATATTCTGTTTCATTCGACAAACTCGATGGATGCATGTATAAGTTCTTCTTATAAGATAAGTTCCTCTATAGAGCCAAGCAAACCACAGTCGATATACAGTAAGCTTTTAAATGTTCTACGTAAGATTTATTTTTGAAATTTTTATCGCTTAGTCCCAAATATGTACTCTAGATATGAACTCTTTTCCTAATTATTTCAAGAGTTTTTCAGTTTAAACCAATATACTCATTTAGCCATTGGCAAACGCAGTATAAAAATCTCCCACGCTTGCTTGACCGGGCGGCATGTCGTTGAGTGTTGTTGACTGGTGTTCCGTATTCCTCGCTGACCGCTTGATTAACATTTCCTCAAGAACAATTTCCACCACATTTCGTCCATATTAATATGCTCGAGTGTTTTTGTGGCCAATATGTCAACGAATTTCTAAGCGAGACACGTACACAAAATTTCGAAATTCGAGGAAATTCTTGGAATGTGCCGAAAGGACACGGACTCAAGTTGGACCTCAAGTTGGATGTACAGTGTATGTTGTTTTGACTACAAAGTTAATGCAATGTGATACAATCCCCAAAGCCCAAACTATGCTAAAGCTAAAGATGAAATCAGTTTTACAGAGTGCCAGACAAACGAATGCCACGCCCCCTGCCCTACGTCTATGGAGCGAATAGGGAACAAGTTTATCTAGCTGATGACAGGACTAAGCAATTTGCAGCAAATTTAATGCACAAAGGACACATGCACCGAGATTTTGCAGACATTCGCCATGTCCTTTTTGTCTTTAATGTGTTTTATAATTGAATTCAATGCAAAAATTCATATCCCTTGATTACACTGTGCGGCAAAGTTGACGGCGATTAAAGTTTGCATAAAGCTAAATATTGGGTTGGAATTTAATTAAAGCTGCAAATTTTTGTTTGTTTCCCATTTAGAAGAGAGAAATGCTTACTTGAAATTTGAAAGTACGATTTTTTTGAGAACTTGATATATAATATATTGAAGATTATATAAATGAAAAATCAATGAAATTTTTTTTTAGATTTTTTCAAAGTATTTTAAGTATTATTTAAGATGCAAACAAATTTTTTAGATTCCAGTTATATTCTGCATGGATGTAATTGAAGTTTAGATTGATCTTTAAATAATATATTTAAATGAATTTTAAACCAAATTTTTAATTAATAATTTGTTTTTTAAATAAAAAAGGAGCTGAACTATATTTTTCATTAGATTTTTCAATTTTTTGTTGTATTTTTTTTCAGTTTTTTCTTTCACTTATTTTATAGCTGCGTTAAATTAGAGCTAGAAGTGAATTTAAAGTAAACGCATATTTTCACTCTTAAAAATCTTATTTAATTCCTTGTTATAATATATAAATAAATTATTGCTAAATTGGATATATAAAATGACTTGGTAATAATCAAATTTGGCAGATAAAAATATTTTCATATACATATGTGTAGCTTTCTCAGTTTCAGTTTAATATAAATTAAATTAATTAAATTAATATAATTTAAATAAATTAAATAAAACTTACTAAATAAATTAATTAAAAACACAAGCAGAGAAAAATTATTATTATCATGTATACTATTATAGCATTTTCTACAATTTACATAATTCCTTTTACTTTGTTTCTTCCTTACTGTGTTGCATAGTGTTAACAGCAGCAGACAACACATCAACGATTCATATGCCAGTATTTGTCAGTTCGTCATCTCTCGTACTCATCACTTTCCATCAGTTTGCCATAGAGCTCGAGTTGTTGTTGTTACTGTTGCTGCTGTTGGGGCGCTTGTCTGGCTGCGCTCTCTCTCTCTCTCTCTCTCTCTCTATCTCACTCTTGCCTGTCTCTCTTTAGCGCCTCTCCCTATATAGCTATATCCTTTGTGGCACCGAATCAGCATCTGAATGGATTTGGCGTGGACTTTGCCATTCGCATTCGTATGTACTCATGTGCACATATCAGTTGTCTGGCAGCTGTCTGCGGCCTTGAACACAAAGTCCCAAAGTCAAAGCCGCAACTTAATCGCTCGTTTGGGACAAATAACGACTACAGCAACAGGCACAATCATAAAGAGTTGAGCATACATGAAATTGTTTCAGTTGCTATTACATTGAGCTCATTCTGAATGTTGTTTGTGTTGTAAATTTCACTGCCCATGCTAAAAGGTTTACACTGAATAAGTTTATAATTATCTTAGCGTTTATTGAAAATGAATAATATGTATGCGCGTCATTCCGTTGCGCGTGCTTAAACTCAAAGCTTCTCTTAAGTACTACGTGTTGCCAGACATCTCATTCATCAGCATACAAGTTTTAGTGTTGCCACTACATAATATCGATAGATTTTAACACCTCTTCTCAACACAAAAACTTTTTCTTTAAATTACATTTCAATTTTTGGTATTTTTAAACCTGTCATGCCTAACAACTTTACATGTTTTTGTTTACTTAAATTCTTAGTACAAATATCTGCTATCATATTAGATGTATCAATGTATTTTAAAACAATTTCTTTAGTTTCTACTAACTCTCTTATAAAATGGTATCTTATGTCAATATGCTTGCTTCTTGCATGATACATATGATTTTTGGCTAGTTGTTGTGCACTTATATTATCACCATAGACACATATTGGAAGATCTGTAGAAAAACATCCAAGGTCCTTAACAAGTCGTCTTAGATATACCGCCTCTTTTGCTGCTGCTGCCAACGCCATATACTCGGCTTCAGTGCTGCTTAATGCCACAGTTGTTTGCTTATGTGATTCCCAAGAAAACGCCGCTCCAGCTAAGAAGAAGATGAAACCTGTAAAAGATTTGCGATCAATTATGTTACCACCCCAATCTGCATCTGTGTAGCCTTCTATTAATTTGCCAGTTTTGTAGTAATGTAGTTTCATATTCTTTGTGCTGGATAGGTATCGCAATATATGTTTAGCTCCTGCCTCATGAGTGCTATTTGGACTTTTGTTCATCTGTGACAATTTGCATACGGAATGTAATATGTCCGGGCGTGTACATATTGCCAAATACATCAAACTTCCAATTAAAGTCTGGTATTTTGTAGCATCAACTTTCATGGAGTCGTCGGATGGATTAATTTGATATCCCGCATCCAACGGCGTAGCGGCTGACCTACAGCTTTGCATATTATACTGATTAAGTAATTTATCAATATAATTTGTTTGACACACAAACACATCTCCAGTTTCTTCAGGACGCTCTATCGAAAAACCTAGAAAATTTCTGACTTCGCCTTTGTCCACAGATTTGAACTGTTTTCCGATATATTGTTTAATTGCTTCCAAGTTCGCTTTGTTTTTACTTGCAATCAATATATCATCGACGTAAACTGCAATGATGTTTATATTGTTGTCCATCAGTTTCGTGTATAAGCAAGGCTCGCTACTGCATGGAATGAATCCAAAATTCTTTAATGCCTTATCCAGTTTGACGTTCCACTCTCGACCGGATTGTTTCAATCCGTAAATAGCTTTATTTAGTTTTGCTACTTTATTAGGATGTTTCTTATCGATAAACATTTCAGGTTGAACCATATATATTTCGTCGCTTAATTCGCCGTTTAAATATGCTGTACATATATCCATTTGGTGCATGTATAATTGAAGCTCGGCTGCAAGTGCAAAAACCATACGTATTGTAGCATAACGTACGACGGGTGAATAAGTCTCTTCATAATTAATTCCATACTGTTGACTGCAACCTTTTGCGACGAGTCTGGCTTTGAATCGATCAATGTTTCCTTCGCCGTCTCTCTTCAAGCTGAAAACCCATTTGTTTCCGATAATTTTCTTATTAGCTGGTAAGTCTACTAAAGACCAGGTATTGTTAGCCACGAGCGAGTTGAACTCCAACTGCATAGCTTCCTTCCATTTGCTCGAATGCGTATCACTAACAGCTGCTGTAGCGTTTTCAGGAACTTTAACCTCTTCTGTTGTCTGCATCACATTGAGTCTGTTCTTCTGCTTTGCTGGTCTACCGGGTGTACCTGTTCGGACGATGAGTGGTCTACCTGGACCATATTTAGGCAATTGCTCCTCGTCATTGCTGGACTCCGGTGAATTTTCCATATGATTAGGTTCCGCTTCAGCATCTTCGTAATCTGTCTGAGGACTTGGAGAACGATTAGTATTGATTGGCTTATCAGCACTTACGTTTTGCAATTCTTTATCAGCTTGACAATTATTTTTGTAGATCAGGTCAGAAAAATCAGCTCTATTTTTGTTTCCCATAAACATCCACTCTTGAAATTTTACATCTCGCTTGATAACTATCTTGTGCTGATCTATGTCATACAACCTGTAAGCTTTCGTTGCCGTACTATAACCTACAAAGATATATTCTCTTCCTTTAGCTTTAAACTTCTGTTTTTGCGTCTTATCCAGGCCAACTGCTAAACAACCAAATGTTCTGAAATGCTTAACTGTAGGTTTTCTTTGAAACCACATTTCAAAAGGTGTTGCATCTTCCAAGGCTCTTGTTGCAGAACGATTCCGTATATAAAGAGCACATGCACATGCTTCAGCCCAAAACTTTTCTTCAAGACCTGCGTGCACTAACATAGAACGTGCCATCTCTACCAGTGTTCTATTAAAACGCTCAGCCACACCATTTTGTTGGGGCGTGTGGGGTACTGTAAGTTGCCGTTTTATGCCTTGACTTTGTAGATATTGACAAAACTCTTTATTTACGTATTCGCCACCATTGTCACTTCTAATTGTTTTTATTTTTGCTCCTGTTTGTTTCTCAACGTATTGTTTGTATTTTTTAAAATGTTCAAAAACTTCACTTTTATTTTTCATAAATATGACCGTAGCATATCTCGATTTATCGTCGATAAATGTCAAGAAATATTTTGAACCGCCAATTGAATTAGTATTAAAAGGCCCGCAAACATCTGAGTGTACGATTTCTAATAAGTTCTTTGCTCGATAATCTGCTTCATTGAATGGTTGGGAACAGATTTTACTTTTCATACATGACACACACGTAATATTCGATATTGGTTGCATTTCGTCTATGCCTTGTACCATTTCATTCGATGCAAGTCTGTATAAGCTTTGTATATTCAGATGACCGAATCTGTTATGCCATTTAATTATGTTTTCGACACACGACATATTAACCGACTCGACTATATTTTCAAAATAATACAACCCGTTGTCTCTTTCTGCAATAGCAATTAATTCGTTGTCGGTTTTTATTTTTATTATCGCACATTTACTGTTGAAATTAATTTGTAAACCATTTTCTGTACCTTTTCCAACTGAGAAAAAATTAACTTGTAAGTCTGGTATATGCAGAACGTTTTTTAAGTTGAAATTTGTATGTTTGGTTTTTATGTGCACTGTACCGATGCCTATTGCGTTTAACGATTGATCTCCTGCTACTAACACTTTTTATACCCTGAACCCATTGAAAATGGGAATTCAGGGTATAATGGTTTTGTGAAAATGTATGTAACAGGCAGAAGGAGAGGTCGCAGACCCCATAAAGTATATATATTCTTGATCAGCATAAAAAAATAAGTTGATTGAGCCCTGTCCGTCTGTCCGTCCGTCCGTCCGTCCGTCCGTCCGTCCGTCCGTCCGTCCGTCCGTCCGTCCGTCCGTCCGTCCGTCCGTCCGTCCGTCCGTCCGTCCGTCCGTCCGTCCGTCCGTATGAACGTCGAGATTTCGGAAACTACAAAAGCTAGAGAGCTGAAATTTCACATGAACATGCGTATGTTAGCTACGCAGTACGAGTTTATTTTGTTTTTTCGATAACTCATCCCATTTCCAAATTATCGATAAAAAATCGAGAATTCGTTTCCATTTTTAAGGTTTTTTGAGCATAACTTCTACACTGTTTCAGCTAGAGACTTCAAATTTATTTATTTAGATAGATATTATGGATACGCAGATTACGTAATTTACAGATTTTAGATGCCACGCCCCCTTCGCCCTCAATTTAAAAAAAACGCATTTCAAATACTAGAGACTTGCAATTCGGAACATAGATAGATTTAGATACTCCTAATCTACTCTAAAAATTTCATCAAGATCGTCCATCTAGAAATGGAGTTATAAGCGTCCAAAGTTCAGCCCAACCCACCCCCAAGCCACGGCAGCAACTGCGCAGTTAGCAGAGCGCACGCATCTAAGTGCGTAAAGAAGAAGAGTATCACTTTTTTGCAGGGTTCAGGGGATCTCGTAGTCGAGCCGTCTCGACTAGAGCCTTCTTACTTGTTCATGTATTTCTGTGTATTGGTGAAATAGCGCGCGATTGTTACACATATGCGAGGTTGCGCCACTGTCTACGCACCATACGTCGCGACTCACACTTTGATTTGAAGAAAAAAGAGCAATATTTGGTGACACACACACAAACGATCGTTCGTTTTTATTTCTTTTTTCTTGCTTTATTGTCTCCTCTTCTTTTAGTTGTTTCTCTTTAAGTTTATTTTTCCGACAATTCGCTGCATAATGTCCACGTTTGCCACACACAAAGCATTTTCCGTCGTTGTTGCTTCGTTTTCCTTCTTTATCGCGGTTTGTCTTGTTATTTATCATGTATGCTTGCTGTTCACTGCATTCGCTTTTTGTCTGATTTCTGCGATCTGCCTCTTCTAATAGCTTATTGCGCATTATGGTGAAATTCGGTAGCTCATCGCGAATTTCCATTGCAATTACAAAATTCTCGTATGATTTTGGCAAACTAGATAACAAGATAATGACAATAATTTCATCATTTAATGAAATTCCGACTTCTTTTAATTTGTCAATTACACTTTCAAACTCGTTCATATATTGAACTGCGTTTGCGCCTTCCGACAAACGGAGACCTAACAATGTTTTATATAAAGACACTTTACGCGCCGGTCCACTTGGCTCATGAATTTCTTTTAGTCTTTGCCATGCTTCTGCCGATGTTTGGCAATTTTTTATGTAATTTAATTGAGTTGGTTTCACTGACAATGTAATTGATGCTAACGCTTTTTCGTCGTTCTTTATCCAATTACCGTTGTTCTCTTCTGGTTTTAATTCAACACCACTTGTAATTTTCCATACTTCAGAATGAACCAGAACACTACGCATTTGGACACACCAAACGTCATAGTTTTTTTCGTCTAACTTGTCGATTGAGTACATATTATTATTTGCCATTTTTGTACTAATTTATTGACACACAATAAAAATTAGCTGGACACACCACATAGCACTGTATACCTTTTAACAATCTGTTTCAGCGACCTGGGCCCATAACCTGTTGTAAATTTCACTGCCCATGCTAAAAGGTTTACACTGAATAAGTTTATAATTATCTTAGCGTTTATTGAAAATGAATAATATGTATGCGCGTCATTCCGTTGCGCGTGCTTAAACTCAAAGCTTCTCTTAAGTACTACGTGTTGCCAGACATCTCATTCATCAGCATACAAGTTTTAGTGTTGCCACTACATAATATCGATAGATTTTAACAGTTTGATTTAAACTTGAAATTTATAGAGATAGAAATTGATATTATTTTGTGAAGCTCAAAGAGTTTGCAATTTATATAATGATTGCAAATATACCTACAAAATTAAAATTTGTAATGAGTAAATAAAATATTAAACTAAAATAATTAAAATTAAAAGAAATTATCTATAAAGAAAATGAACAAGTTTTATACAAACATTTTTTTATATAAAAAAAATTTGCATTTTAAATTAATTTAATTAAAATTAATTTTCTATAATGCATTGTATAAAAAGAAAAAGTTATTTTTTATATATAATTTCTTCTTTTTAATATAAAAAAATAATAATAAAAAATTTGCATTATTAATAAATCTAAAAAATTATTTAAACTATATTGAAATTAGATTTTTTATTTTTTTAGTTATTCTGTCGAAATCAAATATTAATAACAATCTGAAAACAGCAAAACAAATATTTCCATTAACTAACCAAATTTATTCAACAATTTAATCGTAGCCGAAAAACCAAAATTTCTCATTAAAACTTTTTGAGTTAAACAAAACTAAAATAAAAACAAAAAAAAAAAAGTTTGCTCTATAAAACTCTGTCAATATGTTTGAGAAAACTTTTTGAATGCGTTTTTAAGGAATGTGAGACAAATATTAAAATGCCAGCAGCTCATTGAACTCTAGCCAATAGCCAGCTAATGTAGTTTGTTTCCTCTTCTTCAGCTGTTTCTGCTTCTACTTCACTGTTTTAATTGTGGTTTGAAAACCCTGGACAAAATTTTGTGGTCGAGAGCAGCTGAAGAGCACGGCCAAGTGGCATGGCTAATGCCTGGTCATGGAGCATTGTGTTGAGGGGCGCAAGAGCGTAACGTTTGAGCTCGCGTTGTGTTGCGTCGCGTTTTAAGGCTAAATAGAGCGATATTTGAGCTGGGAGGCAGACGCACGCTCTGGCACTTGGCTTGCGCCTGCCTGGTCACAGAAGTGGAACAAATGGGCGCGCGCAGGACGTGCCAAGGATGGCAGCAGGCGGCAACAAAACTCCACCCGACCCTCGCCCTGGCATTGGCATCGACTTGAAAAAGAATCAGCGGCAGCGTCTTTTCAATTTCATGGTTAATTGTTTTGCACGCCGCGTTGGCAGTCGAATGTTGAGCGAGAGGGATTGGGATTGGGAGGGAGCGGCAGCTCAAGTTAATGCCACATTAAGTTTCGTAATTAGCACAGCAAATGCTTGGAATCCATATGCAAATTGTCTCAGTGCAAAAAAAAAAAAAGAACGAAAAAAAATCAAAAAACATATGGTGCAGCAGCTGGAAATTCTTGACTTTTATATTTTTACTGCACTTTTATCTGTGACATTTACAAATGACAAATTTATACACGCTGTCACATGGTCATGCCATGTCACGTTGTTTTAGCTGTGGCCCAACTCAAGGTTTTTCCTTTCATTGCTTTGTCTTGCGGCTCAGGCTGCAAGATGTCCTGCCCCAGAGTCAGTCAGGAGGAGTCAAGAGACTCAAAGATTTCGCTTCTAATTAGAACTTTACTCCAGTTCCAGAGTTCGATTTCGATTCCGATTACGTTTCCATTGAAGTGCTGCTCTTTGATCTATTCATGGCATAGATGATTGATTGATTTTCCCAGAGAGTACGCCCGGGAATCTGCTCAAGTAATTAATCAACTGCAAGTACATAAATAAATGACATTTATGGCATCAGCTGTAAAGAGCAAAGTCCACATAGCTAATGAGTAACTAACTGCGTAGATACCCTGTAAATAATTTCGCTTTTGAAAAGCAGTAGCTAAACTCTGATTAACATACATATATTTATCTCATAAGCTTTATGTATGAATGTGCACAAAATGTAAATAAAAATCTATGGTAAATTATGTTGAAAAATAGTTTTCAAAAATATTTTCAGATATTTATTATATATATTTAAAAATAAGTTGATCTAGCCCTGTCCGTCTGTCCGTCCGTCCGTCCGTCCGTCCGTCCGTCCGTCCGTCCGTCCGTCCGTCTGTCCGTCTGTCCGTCTGTATGAACGTCGAGATTTCGGAAACTACAAAAGCTAGAGAGCTGAAATTTTACATGAATACTCGCATGTTAGCTACGCAGTACGAGTTTGTTTTGTTTTTTCGATAACTCATCACATTTCCAAATTATCGATAAAAAATCGAAAATTCGTTTAAATTTTTTTGGTTTTCTAGGCATAACTTCTACAATGTTTTAGCTAGAGATTTCAAATTTGTTTATTTAGATAGATATTATGGATACGCAGATTATGTAATTTACAGATTTTGGATGCCACGCCCCCTCCGCCCCCAATTTGAAAAAAACGCATTTCAAATACTAGAGACTTGCAATTTGGCACATAGATAGATTTAGATACTCTTAATATATTCCGAAAGTTTCATGAAGATCGTCCATCTAGAAATGGAGTTATAAGCGTCCAAAGTATAGCCCAACCCACCCCCAAGCCACGGCAGCAACTGCGCAGTTAGCAGAGCACGCGGTCATAAGTGCGTAAAGAAGAAGAGTATCACTTTTTTGCAGGGTTCAGGGGATCTCGTAGTCGAGCCGTCTCGACTACAGCCTTCTTACTTGTTATTTATTAATTTTTTTATTTAATTTTTTTTTATAATACATATTTTCTAGGAAATCTTTTTTTTAAATTTTTATTTTATTCCTCTTTATTTTCTTTTTTTTTTTACAAAAAATATAAATTATTTTTCAAAATTTAGTCACTGCCCACAGCTTCTCAAATAGTTAGGGTATTTGCTACACATACTTATGCTTATTACAACTGACAATTTCGGTGGTCGTGTTTATCAGTTCTTAAAAAATCATCAGCTCGACGATCATTAAACTTAACACACACATACATACTCACATATATACATATATACAAATAAAAATTTGTATATTTATACAAGTTTTGCTCTCTGGAGCGGTTAACGAAAGCGAAACGAGATCTTGATGGGCAGCCAATGGGAGTCGCTGGCTGGCATCGTCGGCAATCGTCGGACAACATTTTGTGGCGCTCTTTAATGTGGCTCAGGCACGCAATGGTTCGGCAAGAGTTTTTGGCGAATTGTGAGTAATGAATGCATAACGCAATAAATTCGTACAATTTCAACAATGCAAAATGCGAACAAATTATTGCCGCTTGAATTGATCGGATCGTATCGGATCGGCTGAGAGTATTACTTTTATTTGGCTGGGCACGCCCCGGGTTAATCACAAAAAAAACAAAAAATAAAAGCATAAATGAAAACAGCGTAAAAGCGAATTACAAAAAATATATATGTATGTATATATATATATTTGCTGGAAAGGGTTGCACAATGAAGCCAATAAACTGCCTGCAAGTGCTTCCGCGCAATTTCATTCAACGGAGCTGAATTTCAATAAACAATGCCACAACATCAGGAACGGCAAGAAGCTGGCGCCGGCTTTTAGACATTTTTCGCCCTGCTCTCAGCGAGACGCGCTTATGGGCCTTTTGTCCACGTTGCTTTGATTCGCCTAGCTGCCTACATAATTGGCCGACGTGCTTTGAGTGCCATGCGGCGGCAGTCTATCCCTAGGGACCAACATGGGTGCTCCTCAATCTGGAGCACAAAATTGTGTATTGTCTTGCCAGCCCACGCTGTATGCAAATGAATTGACTAAACTTGAAATATTTAGTTCAATTGGAGTTTTTATATCAAGCTTAATTATATGAAAGTGAGGCGATATGAGAGGAAGGCAAATGATATGGGTTAAGATGTCGATTTATTGGAAGAGTTTTATATTACTTTTCCGATTTCATTTTATAATGTAATATTTAATAGTAAATTTGCTATAAATGTATATTTATTATATAGACATGTTTTCGTTTTTTAAAGCACATAAGGTTTTATGAGTAATAATAATGAAATCGAAAAAGTAATATAAAACTCTTCCAATAACTCTTTCTATATGAATATATGCAAACTGAAATGTCTACTCCGACATTTTGAAATTGAAATTCATTTCAGCGACTTAACTCTTTAAAGTTTCTATCTCAATGAACAGCCTTTGATATATTGAATAGACAGCTTTTGCCATTAAATTGCTATTAATTATGCATGAGTTCAATTTCAAAGACTCACATGCTCTGCCCTTGGCCTAGGCTCAGGCAAGCTGAAGCACCGCAAACATCTTGTGCTTGGAATAAATAACAATTTTCCTTTCATTTTTTTTTTCTTTTTCTTTATTATGAAACACAAGAACCTTCGTTTTCATCAAGATCAAGACAAGAGAACAGATTGTAAAGCTAACTCCTCTCATTAGTCGGTGCAAATATTTGCATAATGTCTAAGATTTTTAGCCATTAGAGGCGGCTATTAAGGAAGCAGGTGTCTTCCATGGAGAAGATTATGGAAAATTTCCACAAGCAGAGGAAAAAAGAAAACACTGTCCATGCTAATCGTGGTAATTCGAGACCGAAATTGAAAAAGTGAGAGAAATGTGTGACAGTTGTTGGTCTAATCCCCCGCACAAATGTCACGAATTATTCGAGTCGAGGTGTCGGCCAAAGCCAAATGTAATAATTTTAATGATTTTTCACAAATGCAAAGTCCAGCCAGGGCTTAGAGCTTGGGCGTGTGTGGGGTGTGGGGTGCTTGACACGCGCTCTATTGAATGTTATGCACTCTTAAGGGTAGAGTCTTTCTACAGGGGGTTGGTCTCTATCCCGCTGTTTGGACAGCGCCCTCATCCGGAGCTGCTGCTGCACCCTTTTTCGGGCTCAGCCTATTAAACATGGAGACTAACACACCACTGAATGCATTGTTGTAGCTCGTGCTGTTGTTGTTGTTGTTGTTGTTGTTGTTGTTGTTGTTGGCATAATTGCGCATATTTTAAAATACAAATTAGCAACGCTGTAGCTGAAATTTCAATAGCGTTTTAAATGCCCGCAGGCCTCGAGATATTCATATATTCATATTCATATTCACTCGCAAGTTCTTTTGACTTTTGAGCAGCAGCAACAGCACTGGGTAATCTGAGAGGGCTGCCTTGAACTTTCGTGTGACACACGCACAGAGAGAGAGAGAGAGAGAGACTTACATATGTATTATATTTATGTATATAGCGCCATGCCACATCCATCCATCCATCCATTCATGCATCAGGCGTCAACATTCAGTCTGTGGCCATTGGCTTTGGCATCTCAACCAGCCATGGCCAGGGTGTCGAACAGTTTGTCAAGCGAGTGGCGCACTTCAATTTATACTAATACCCTATGAATTATGCTTGAGCAGAGGATCCGATGTGTGGCTTGGCTGGTTTAATTGCTGCATTATGTTTGTTTATAATCCGATATTATGGAAGTTGTCGTGTCGTAGAGACTTTTAATTAAATTTTAGCTTCAAATTATTATTTCTTTTTATTCTTAATTTAAAAAATGTTCCCTAGAATAACACTTGTATGTGACTGAAATGATGTAAGGTAATTAAGGTCAATATTAACTACGTAATCTTAGGCATATATATTTCTTTGGTATCTGATACGAGCCTCATCATCTATATTTTTGCCTTCTATTGTTTTAGTAGATTTTATCTTACTCGGACATTTTATCTCTCGCTCAGTGAGAGTTATATCTCTACCACTTCTTTTATCTCTCTCTTCCTTTTTCTTTCTCTCTATATTCATATCTCTCTCCTCGGTTTCTCATTCTCTCTCCCTATTATTCTCTTTCCCTTCAGTCACCCATTATCTCTCTCTCTCTCTCTCTCTCTCTCTCTCTCTCTGTCTCTCTCTTTTGCTGTCATGTTACTACATATTCCATCTCTCTACTGCTCATTAGATCAATTTCATTTTTTTTTTAATGTCTGTCCATCTATGTCCACTACCTTCAAAGCTTTCTCTTTATCACTCTTTCAATATCTCTTTCTTTCTCTATCTCTTTCTTTCTCTCTCTCTATCTCTTTCTGTAGCTTTCACTCTGTCTCTCTCTCTCGCTCTCAGTCGCCCTTTCGTTCTTTATCTCTCTCACTCTCGCTTTCTGTCTCTCTCTCTTTATTTCTTTCTCCCTCTCGCTATCTCAGACTTTCCTTTTCTATTTCTGGTCCTCTATATACCCTCTTTCATCCTTCCTCTCTCTCCCTCTCTCTCTCTCTCTCCCTCTCTCTCTCTCTCTCTCTCTCTCTCTCTCTCTCTATGCCTCTCTCTATCTATATTAAACATTTCAATTTCTATTCCATCTACAGAGTATCATCCAGTCAATCAGTCTTCATATTGTTATTATTTTTTTGTTTTCTTGCTTTACCTGTGCATAAATAGCAAACAATATTCGGATTTGTGGAAGCTGCAGCTGAAGTTGTAGCTGAAGCTGAAGCTGTAGCTGCCTTGGCGCTACATTTATCACTGCCAATTCGAGCGGGGCCATGGGAACAGGATTCAAGGAGCAGAAGGGGGCTAGAGGAGAGCCTGGCCAGGTCGGTGCCAAGCGTTCGAGTGTAAATGGAATTCTGGAAAATGAAATTGCGCAGGGCAAAAAAGTGAAAGAAATAAGAAATGTTGTTAGCTGAAATGCAGCCACATGATTGTTGGATTGTCGGATTGTTGGGTTCTTGTTTTTGAGTTATTGGTTTTGAATTGATGTGGTGCTTGGTGTGGTCGTTGCAGTCGTCACAGCCAAAGCAAAAAACCAAGTCTAGGCGAGTGGAGTCAAACAGAGTAGAGTAGAGCAGAGTAGAGCAGAGCAGAGCAGAGCTCAGAGCGCTTGGAGAATTCACTTAAAGCTTTAGACAAATGTTTTTGCATAGCTCTGCTGACACATGTGGCCATGTGACATGGCCAGAGCGCAAACGATGTACTCATTTGCATTGAAATTCCCTACAATTTGTGAGAGGTGTTACGAATTGGCGTTGAAGAATGTATGAAGGTAGATAAAACAGTTAAGTAAAGTAAATATTTGTATTTAATATACAAATATTTTATTTAAGAACTTAATGTAAGGAGAATTCATTATAAAGAGGTATGCAATGGCTAGAGAGTAGAGAGAAGTAATTGGCATAAGGTAAATCTTGGCTAGTAGCGAGTCCTGATTATGTTTTAATATTCAACCTAAAAACTTAAAGCGTAAGAGAGCTTGGTGTATAGAATAAGAACTATCGAGTAGTTTTTATATTAAATATTTTAAATGATATAATCAAGAGTTCTAAACATATTTTCTAATGAGCTCGGTTTCATTCTTCTTAAAATTATATTATATGTGATTCATATGAGTTTATGTATTATACATACAATGTCTATCATATTTAATTGTAGAGTGTTTTCGTTTCGACTACAGCAGCAATCCTAGCTGCGGGTTCGTTAGATTCTATTTTTTTGATTTGCCAAAAAATTTGTCCCAGCCACATTTTGCAGACGTTGAACATATGTAACTACATACAACAATGCAACAACTTGCCGCACTTGTTACAAGCTGCAAAGTTGTGAAATTGAAATTTAACAATCGCTGCAAAGTACAAATGACAAATTCGTAAATGAAAATGTTGAGCACTTGAAGATGCCCTGTAAAATCGAAATTTGGAAGTTAAAGTGTGAGTTCAGCCAGTGACTAAAGGATGAATGAGATTTCAAAGTTGAAGTTGTAGAAAGATAAAAGAAATATATATATATATATTGCATACCTCATATAAGAATCGATGCTATTATAATTGAGAAATTTGAGAAATGGACGACTGAAAAGTAAGCAGTATAAGTAAGAGTATAAGCTATAAAATCGAAAAGAAGCTCGAATATGAATGAGAAACTACATTTATAATTAGCAAGTAATTAAATTAAAGGTTAATGAAAGTTCGGAGTTACGGTTTGTTTCAGGAAAGTAAAGATGGAGTAAAATTTATAGAAATATCAAATTTACAATCACAAAAATTTATAGCAATAAATTTATAAACATTTATATTAAATAAATGACTCTAAAAACATATTGTAGTTTATTTATGTATATATTTTATTTGTTTTATTTATTTTATTTTATTTTATTTTATTTTATTTTATTTATATTATTTATTTATTTATTTTATTTATATTAGTATTTATTTATTTTTTTTTTTAATTTAATTTAATTTTTATTATATTTCTTTTTTTTTTTGTTATTTAATTTTAATTTTAATTTTTTTTTTTTTTTTTTTTTTGTTATTTAATTTTTTTTTTCTTTACTCTTCTTTTTTCTTCGTTTTCTTTTCTTTTCTTTTCTTTTCTTTTCTTTTCTTGCATTCCTTTATTTGTCATTTTGCACATGACAATAATTATAAAATAACTTCATGTTTTTATTTGTTTGATCTACAAAATAAAATATATGGCATATTCATATCTGAATAATTTATGTACATATAAAAGAATTCTTATTTATATATTGTTTCTTATATATGTGTATACATTTCTTTTAAAACGTTTATATGTACATACATATCAACTTCAACCTTCACATTGCTTATCTGCTAGATCTACAGCAATTTAAAACATGCCGCATGTAAACCAAACAAAAGTCGATTCGTTTCTCTCTCCCCCCCTAGAGTTCGGTGTGTCGTCGAGCTTTTGCATAAAGTTTTGCCAACCACATTCAACACTCAAACTTTGAGCATTCGCAATGTGGAATCTGCATGCCGCATCGAATCCAAAGCGTGCCCCGTGTGTGCACTTCACTCGCTGATAACTTATCTTCTCTCTGGCTCTGGAACTGGAGCTGGGGTCTGTCGACTGTGGACTGTGGACTGTGGCAGGGGCTGGCTATGGCTCTGGCAATGTCTGTTACAAATGTTGCAATATTTATGCCCCGCACAGGAAGTTCGTATTATGATTTGCACATTATGCAAATTGCGCTATCGTAAATACTTTTTTCCTGCTCTCTTTCTCTCTTCCTTTTCCCTCTCTCTTCCTCTCTCTTTATCTGTCTTTGTTAAGGAAAATAAAAAGAACAATAGGCGCCGCCGTGTGCACATGATAAATGTGATAAACGATATTTGGGTAACAATGCGAGCCATCATAATTTATAAGCTAAGAAAGCTCTCGTTGAATTTATTTGCCAATAATAAATGCGACTTATTTGGCTATATGTTAAGCCGAAAAATGATTACATACATACATATGTGGAGAGCAAGCTATAGTTATAAATGTTACATAAATAAAACTTAATGTAATTAATACTTATTGAGTAAAAACTATAAGAAAACATGTAAGAACGCTCTAGACGAAACTGCTCGATTACGAGATTTTATATACAATATATAAAATTTAATACAATTTTGATTTTTATTAGATTTTGGAAACCGGCCTCCACCGTTCCTATAGATTATATGTACTATATTGATGAATAATATGAGCCACTCCTCTGTTCGGCTGAAGTACAAAGAGCACGTAACATATCAGTTAAATGAAGAACTTAAGATATTAACGTACTTGTCATGCTGATTGACGTGAAGTGTATTGAAATTGATTTATGTATCAAAATGTGACAGCTAAATTAGCAACAGCCCTGCTTAAGCAGCTCCGATATATGATATGCAAATTGATGTTGTAGTCTGTCTGCAAATTGGCAACATTTGATTTGCCATTTTAAGCACACAAGACAAGGCCAGTGATTGTGAAAGAGAAAGAAAGGATATAGAGAGAGAGGGAGAGAGAAAAGATGGCACGATTGTCACTTGAGTTGGCTGCACGGAATGCAAATGAATATTGAATATGAATATGATCAGAAATATATGTGTGTAAACAGAGCTACAAAGATATTCTAGCTTAGGATACCCTGTAAGACGAGGCGAGATAACGATATAAAATTATAAATACAACAATAAAAAATATAAGCAAAAAATATAGTTTAAAATATATAATTTAATTCAGATACTTCAGATGCAGATGAAAGACAAAGAGGGAGAAAGAAATATAACATACAAAATATTAGAAATTGTTAAAAATATTTTGAGTACAACGGTACGGAACGGAACAGAACGGCACATAGTTCTAGAACACAATAATACAATTTTTATTAATTTTCAGTAAATTTACTCAAAACTATTCCCCTTTTTTACTGGATTTTCTATATCATCAAAATCTATTTTAATTTACATATATTATATGTATCATCAGATTTCATGGAACAAAGTAAAGATTGAAAATTTAATGAAAGCAAAGTGTATTACCATCTTTTTGATGATTTGCTTATACAATTCATTGTTTATACGTGCACCACAAACATAAATTTTTCATTGAGCTAAAAATATTTGTAAAATATTGTACGCCGTTGTATGTTACTCAGTCTTAGTGTATTACTCAGAATTCTTAGTATTTGCAGAATGTATACGGGCTAAAAAATACTCTCTATCCATTCATTGAAAGTTGATTGTCACAGTTCAGTTTGTATCTATATCTATCTCTTTATGTCATTAATTCTTTCCGTCCTTCGTCCATCTCGTCTTCTTTCACTTTGTCAGCTCACTCTCTCTCTCTTTTTCTCTCTATATATATATCTCTCTTTCATAGTACAAAGCTTCCATTTGCAAAATCTCTCTCTCCCTCTCTCACCCTGTCTCTCTCTCTCTCTCTCATTCGCCAACTGTATCTTCTTTTATCTATCTGTTTATAGAAAAAATTTTTCATGGCTTAAATCTTATTGTTATCTATTCTTTCTATATCTAAAGGCTTTATCAACAGTTTCATGATATACCCCATTTGCAGCAAATATTTTCTAGCTACAGGGTATTCAAGACATTCTGCACTTTGGCACATGAATTGTTTATACGAGCAGCACAAATATGCCTTTGTCTCAGCGGGGGCTGCATTTAAGAAGCGCCTCATAAAAATATGATTCATTGTAAACACTTGGACTTGGAGTGACTTCCGCTACGCTGCGCAGTCCATGAAATATTTATAAATTCATTGGTGAAGTGCAGCAGCCACTTGCTGACTGCCAGGATGAGGATGGCCTGGCTGCCTGACTGCCTGACTGACTGGCTGGCCGACTGTAATGAGTTGTGGGATTGGAGCGCGCTGCATGTGATCGCTCATCATCGAAGAACTTCAAACGGGAATGGAACGTGTTGCCACTTTAACTGCCATTTAAATACACAATTTGCCAGTGCCAAAGAAAGACATGAAAGTGAGCAGGCAATGGTGCAGGAGCAGGAGCAGCAACAGCAGCAGCAGAGGGCGGGGCTAGACTGTGACATTTATTGGCCGCATTATTTCAGCGCCAGCAGTCAACAGCCCAAGGGAGCTGCGAATGCATTTCAAACTGCATCTGCATTTTAGCTGCGCTTAGCTTTTGATACCTTTAAGATATTGATAGCGTAGTAGGGTATATTGAAAGACAGTCTTTAAAGGGGAAGCAAGAGAAAGTGTTGGCTTCACTGTAAAGTATTAAATTAGGAATAATATAAAGAAATATTGGAAATTAATAAAACAAATAATAATAAATACAAAAATATAAATAAATGAATTCCATCTTGTAAATATATTGTAATATATTTTACGGGGTATTCAAAATAATTTTAAGAACAGAGTAAATTATGTTTAATTTGTATTCATTAAAAGAAAATAATAAAATTAAAAAAAATGTAAAAATATAGAATAAATAAATTTTAGCTTCTTAATTTATTTAATTTAAAATTTATTTAAAAATATTCTGAATTTTAATTCATTTAAAATAAATATCATTAATTTGAAATTTTTTAAGTTTCAACTGAAAAATTGATCTATCTCAATGATCTCGAGAATTTTAAGAGCTAAACACTTCAAATTTTTTATGGAGTTACGTTGATATATCGTACTCATCAAATGTATACGAACTCAATAAAATCTGTTTTTCAATTTTAAGAAATTCCACAATAAGCTTTCTACGTCTAGCTTTAATAATTGCAGGATATCTGTCCGGTCACACTATTGTGTCTCCGTCACGCCGTCACTAGCTTTTTTGTCTCTTAACACTGAATTTTTGCATAAAATCTGAGCTGTGGACCCCGTCAGGTTTAGGGCTAACAACGCGACGGCAATTTATCAGCTCTGCCTCGTGGCAGCAGCCTACGAAACTCTCCAAGTTGTGCAGCATTCGATGCTGCCGCCTCCACGCGGCTGTAAAAGTTTTTCCGACTGGCGCCGCGGGCGGGCAGCAGCAGCAGCAGCAGCTGCAGTTGGAAACAAAACCAAAAACCAAAACCAAGACCAAAGCCAAGTCTCAATCCCACCTTTTTGGCCATGGAACACGATGCGGCGCTAACGAGGACAAGCGTTTATGTCAAAACCCAATACGTGATGCATTTAGCAAGCGGACTCCAATGCCCAGCCATCCTCTCTCTCTCTCTCTCTCTCTCTCATTCTCTCTCCTTTACTCTTTCTGCAAATATTTTAAATGCATTTTGCTGCAAGTCAGCGACAGGATTTACACGTTACGCCATTCTTCGTCTAATTGGATGGGCTGACGCTCAACTGCTTTAGAATTGGATTTTGTGCTTCTGGAACACTTAAAGCCAAACGACAGAATATAAAAATTGGAATTTGAATAAGCTAAAAATGCTAATTTTTAAGGGTATTTTTATTAGATTGAAGTTCTTTATTATCTAGAGAGGCTTTAACTTGAGCTGAATTTACATGCAGAATCTTCTAGCAGATAGTTAGACGCTGATATATAACCAGGAAAACTGATGATTGCGAAGTATTACCTTTTGGTCTGTCTGATCAAACTTAATAGCTTTCATTTTCTGTCACATTCTCTCTATCTCTGTATAAGTCTCTTTCTTCATACTTCATATATATCTCTATCTCCATCTCCATCTCTATATCTCTCTAGCTCTCTAATTCTCTAGCTCTCTTGCTCTTTATATCTCTATATTCTCGCCATCTCCTTCTACCGCGCTCTCTCTCTTAGTCTCTCTCTCTTACTCTATCTTACTCTGTCTTGCTCTGTCTTACCCGTTCTCCCCTCTCATTCACTCTCTTTTTTACTCTCTCTCTTACACTCATTCAGTGCCTATCTTTTGCTCTACCTCGTTCTTTTTCTCTCTCAGGTTTTCTCGTTCACTCTCTCTTTTAGTCTCTCTCTTTTACTACCTCTTACACTCTTACACAGTGAATCTTTCTCTCTCTCTCTCTCTCGTTCATTTTCTCTCTGTCTCTCGTTCAATTTCTCTCTCAAGCTTTCTCTTTCTCTCTCTCTCATACACACGTTTTCTTTTTTTCTCCTCAAGCATGCTTTTCTTTCCTTTTGCTTCTTGATTCGATAATCCTTTCTATTTCCTTAAAATAATATTTCAAAATCTTTTTTTTTAATTTAATTTATTTTACTGCTATGTTTTTAAAAAATTTTTTTACTGGCTTATGCAAGTAGAATCTATGCTTATGACTTTATAGATAAAAGTTCAAATCGTTTGCAATTTATCTTAATTCAATTGCTGCTGCTCACACAATCTTCCTGAATCGTTATCAATTAATGGAACTCTGTCCATTCACAACATTCAATTGCTTACATTTGGCAACGACATCTACATTTGGCATTAACGAAATCCCCTCACGGCAGCGAATGGCATGCCAATCTATTAATTTATTTTCTCACTTGTCAACAATTCCATTTGTTGACAATATTAATGATTGCTGCAAAATAAGAAGAAGAAAAAAGAAACTTTTACAAACTGAGCCTAAGAAATTCGCTAACTTTTTGGATTACTTACAGTTTTGCTGTTCTCCTTGTTGTTGTTGTTGCTGTTGCTGCTGCTGTATACATCTATCATACAGGTCTTAAGTATTTTTCACAATTTATTTACGTCACCTGGCAGTTGGCACTTCTCAGTTCGTACTTCCCACACTTGCCACACTTTGCATATCTCTCCATTAGTTGGTCTCATTTTGGGCACTTTTGTTGTGCTCATTACCTGTTTTTCATTTGTTTGGCTCGCTTCGATGTTGTTGCCAAGTTTTCTTTTTATTTTGCTCATTTTTCTTCGCATTTTTTCTGTTGTGGCTTTTGTTTGCTTAGGACGAGATGTCCTGTGGCAGGAGTTGGCGAAGTTTTGGGTTGCCAATTTGACACTCTGAAGGATTTGGTGAGTCTGACATGCGTAACGCCATTAAATTTATCAATTGCTCAACGCACCCTTCGCTGTCAACGACACACTCGTTGCAATACCCTGTAATTTGAGCAAAGCAAGAGGGATTGCTGAGCTGAAAGATAAGTTTGACCATTGTAAAATTTGATCTGCAGATGAGAGATGCGCTTTACAGGGTATTTTCCCAGCCACGCAGATAGCCAACTAACGCACTGCACTTGTTGTTATTGCTGCTGTGATATTTTTTATTTGTCGTGAAAAATTTACAAGTTTTTTCAATCAACGCTCGATTCGTCGCCGCGACGCGTGGCTCCTGCGGTTGCTTTTGATTATATACCCCAAAAAGAACTTTTCGTTTATCCTCGACAATACATAGAAGCAATTTATCATTAAACGGTCAAATGTTTTTCCAAAGTGCAAGTCGAGGATTTTTTTTTTTTTTTTATCCAGGCACACTTTTGCCACTTTTACAAAGTATTGCCAGACGATTAAACTTGCTGTAAATTATTAATTAAATTTCATGTCGAGTGTGAAATTAATGGGTGAATTTGTTATATGTGAAGTTTATGTATATATTTGGGATATTTTTTATATACATTATATTTAAATACTGTGAGCAGATTTGGAGAGTTAATATATGCATACAGTTTAAGACTTGATGCAGAATGAAGTCTTGCAAAGTGTAAAAATATATTATTATTATTTTATACAAAAATGTTACCATATAAGTAAAATTTAATCAAATATAAGAACAATTCGCAAAACATATTTAACATTTATTGGCTTAAAAAATGGAAAACAAAAGTTGATAAGCATTTCTTATCCTCCATCTATCGAACAATGTGCTTTAGTGCTCTGCCTCCTGCTCGTTAGCGCGACAAGTTATATCTAATAATATGTTCAATATTTCCGCTGTATGTAACATGCAAGATTTATGATAGCCCGCACAACTTATATTTGCATTTGCGTATATGGCCGTATATGGATTTTATGGCACGGATTTATGGATACAATAAATCGAAGCACTCGTTTAAGTTTATGAGTGTGTGTCGCAGGTGTACCCAAGATGGAGAGATGCAGGAGGAGGAGCAAGAGGAGGAGTAGGAGACGAGAACTTTTTTTCAGACTTGAATTGGAGCTTTATGGCAGCTTCTACCGTGACCGCTGTTTGCCACTAAGTGGAAAACTAACGGTCGAGCGATATGACAAGCGTTTTCACTTTTATTGCCAACATTTAACAGGCCATGACACCGAAGCGCAAGTTTTTCAACAACAATTTGCTTTATGGCTTGGAAATGCAAGCCGCAGCGCTGCAGCCACTTGTCAAAACATGAAAATAGATACAAGATACAAAACTGCAACAGTCTGGCAGCAGCAGCGAACATTGAGCTAGAACTCGGCTCGCGTAGCTCTAACAGGGCCAACATTTTCACACCCAGCCAGCGACAATTTGTCTGTGACACAGATAGAGAGAGAGAGAGAGAGAGAGGAAGAGAGTGTGAGAGAGAGAGAGAGAGAGAGAGAGGAAGAGAAGCTGTCTGCAAGTGCTTACTTAGCCTGGTTGGCCCTCTAACTGGCTTGCATATCTACTCCTTTTCGCGCTCTCTCTCTCTCTCTCTCTCTCTCTCTCTCTCTCTCTCTCTCTCCCTCTCTCTCTCTCTCTCTCTATCTCTGTTGCTCCTTCTCTCTCTCTTGACCATCGCTTCAGCGATTTTGTCAACATTATTCAAGCATAAACATGACCCAGCAGCACTGAGCACAGCTCAGCCGGAGCTGACGAGTCGGCAAAACGTGAGGCCAGCGCGAACGAATCCAAATGGGATACCAAAACGTAGCGCCAATGCCTCGGAACAAGCATTTAAACGTCGTTAGGTTTGTACAAATCAAGATAAATGGCCACGGAGCATGTGATGCACTCAACGAGTGGGTGGAGTGCGAGTGACTCAACTGGACTTGGCTGTGTTTGCATAGGACATTGCAAGTGGAAGCTGAAATGAAAAAAGAGAGATGGATAAAAAAATATTGAAAATTGATTTAAAGTAGAACTTTAAAGTAGCCCAAAGCTTATGTAGCTAGAGCTGTTGAAGAAATGCTAATTCACTTTGAAATTCTTTAATATTTGAAGAAATATTATTTATTTAAGCTTAAATGTGAAGTGAGAATTGGAGGATTTTTTGTTCTTTGTTTGTGATAGACTTAATCAATTTGAATTGTATATGAACTGTTTAGGGCTGCTATAATATGTGGCCATCACAGGATAATCTACCAAGTTAATACAACGAGAGCTCAGCTTAGTTAGTTGGAAAAACTTGGGATAGAACAGTCACAGAAACTTGGGAATCATTAAACATAATTTTGAAAAATTTTTGCTTATATGTATATCAACTGATATTATGAAGAGCTCATATATCAAATTTTTGTTCGAAAACTACACAGTATGCAGAGTTAGCATAGACAGACAGAACAAAATAGATTAAGGTATAGAAATAGAAATTTATTAAAATATTTTTAAAGTTAAAAAATTAAAAAATATCTTACTGAATATTTTATGCAACAGCTGCAACTTAGACACAAGAACGTGGAAAAGTTATAATAATAATGCTCTTAATTTAATGTTAACAAAGAGTAGATAGATGAAAAAATTTAAGCAAATTAAAATTAATTTTTTTTATTCAAGAAAATAAAGTTAATGTTTACAAAGAGTAGATAGATAGGAAAAGCAAAATTTAAGTATATTATAAATAATATTATATTTAATAAAATTTAATTATGTAATATAATATAATTATAATTATATTTATTAAATACACATACATATATTTTATTAAATTTATATTATATATTTTCTTATAAATATTACATTTATATTATGTAGTTTATTTATTGCTTTATTCAATGAAATATGTCGAGTAGTGTTAAAAATATATATATATATTTTTTTTTTATATAAAAAATAACTTTTATTCGATTGCAAACACAAATCATATTTCTATAGAATGTTACTGCAAGCTACAATCAATTTACTGACTTTCCAACAACCACTTAGAATTCAAAGTTTAGTTTGATAGCTGCGCTAGCTGGCGAACTGATTAGCACTCAAAAGCTACATAAGTGTGAGTGACAAAGTCTGTATTTCGGAGAGCAACACATGTGCCAGGAGGCCAGGCAGTCACTTCATAAACGTCAAACATATTTATATGAGAGAGTAAACTCCAGGCATAGCCGCAAACAAAGTTTATAGCTAAACAATTTCCGGCCGTGCGTTTTACATTATTAGCATATTAACGAGTGGCGAACCCCCAAAAAACTGTCTAGTCATAAAACTTTTAGCAGGGCTTAGAATCATTTTGTTGATGGCAAACTTTTGACTTTAACTTTGCCTTGGCACAAGTCAGAGCACATTATCTTCGCCCGAGCTCCTTTGCAGACATCAGTCGAGAGACGTCAGGGGATTAATCTAAACGAGCTACTCTTAGCAGTTATGTATATGTAAAGTGAAATTAAGTCACAGCTGAGTAAACACACGCAGCCATTTGCTTTAAAAAGCCAAACAAATTTGACTGCATTTGGTCAAAGTTAAAAATAATAATAATAATAATAATATTAGTGAAGAAATAAAGGTGAATAAATGTTTTGCTGGGAAATCTAAAATATATAAATATGTAAATATATTATAAATATTTTTAATTTTTTATAATTACAGATTTATCGAATTCCTTAAACATGACTTACAAATCCTTTTTACTTTTGTCTGTTGGCTTTATATTAATAATATTAATATGTTTTGTTAGACTTTATATAAATATACATTTTTATAAAACTTCGAAAGACGTTGTCTATTAGCTGCTTTTCTTTGACCATTTGCTTTTAAAGTTCACATTGCAAAAACTATTCCCTCCTTCGACAATTAGATCAATCTCCACTCTTGCTTAGAGTTCGCTCAATTCGAAGCGTTGCACATCATTTCACATCAAACGCTGCTGATGCCTCATTTGCAGCATAAAACGCACAATTTGCCAAGCATTTAGTTGAAGCAAATAGATCCAGTGGCTCGTCTCTGTGGCGGAAGCAAAGGCAAACATAATCAGACAAGAGACTCTCGAAAGTTCAAATGCATTTGGCTAGAAGCAAAAGCGCAAGAAAAAGCCAAACAAAACAAATATAATTTGAATTAGCGTAATTATTAATAGGTATACGAATCCATGAAGGCATCTGCTTGACGCTTGCCGCAAATGTAAGCTAATTGAGGAAATTCGATTAATTAGTGAGCCGTCTGAAAATTGATGAAAACAAAAGCAAACTCAATTTATTTTTGTATATAATTGGCCAGATACTTGTGCTGTGGTTGAACTTAACTCAAATCTTGTTTGCATTTTTTCTGGGCGTAGATAAACTAAACGTTATCACCAACGGCGCTCAATACGAGCTATATATTCACTTGACCGATTGGCATAATAAAACGTTTTATGCTTACTATAATTCTTTTCGAATCGATCATGGAATGAATGGATATCGTTTACATCTCGGATCTTACATAGGCAATGCAACCGATGGCTTGTCAGCGAGCCGACGTCAAGTATTTAAAATATTCGATCTCAACAATTCTAGGTCAAAATATTATAGCAATCCAATTTACTTTGGCGGCTGGTGGTTTTCTCGAGCATCCAATATAAAAACGTGAGTAGAAATCCATTTCTATGTATTTGTTTTTCATATTATTTGATTGTATTGATACATCTACAGTAACTTAAATGCTCGCGGATATCCCGTTTGGGGTAATCGGAAACTTGTTTATTTTCAAACTGCCTACATGATGATTCGACGCAAGATAGTGAACGTCTAAGCAAAGTCCGTATTATCATTAAGAGAGAGACAACTATAGCTTTTGCTGAACGTGGTCTCGGATGTCGCTGAGTGAGAGCGAGAGGGCTACTTATGTCCTTCGCACAGAGTTGCTATGAAATTGATGAACGAGAATATGGAACCAGGCAAGAGAGAGAGAGAGAAAAAGGACACTCAATGAGAGGCCGTTGAATAAGAAAGAGCTTTGGTCATAGAAGTCAGCGACTCCGAGAACTTGTTAATAAGCAAACTTATAATGGAAGGTGAGAACAATAACTGTAACGCTACGACATATATATATATATATATATATATATATATATATATATATATATAGAATATATATATATATATATATATATATATATATATATATATATATATATATATATATTTAAAAGAGTATTTACATTTTAAAAAATTTGTTTATTAAAAATTTCTCATATTCGATAACTAATCGATAACTATAAAAAAGAAAGCTTTTTAAGGTAATAGTTTTACTCTATTCTGTAAAGCATCAATAATAAGAAAATAGAAAATATATATCGATTCAAGCGGGAATATAGCTAGAACTTTTCCATTTTATAATACACCTTATCATTGATTTAAAATTAATAGAGTGAATACATATGAATAGTTTCCGTTTGAGAGAAGTTGCCCTCCCAACAACTTGATGCGGTCGTCTGGCCAACGCTTTATCCTCTTAGGCACACTCGAATAGCGCCAAAGACAATGCCTGGCTAATATTGCAATCGATGGGAAATTAATTAATATAATCTCTTTGCTCGCCAGTACATATAGATATAGATAGAGATATAGAGTAATGGTATGTCTGCATTGAATGCCAATTTCATGCCCGTTGGACCGTAAGGCAGGCCACGCTGCACATTACAAAACCGCCAATATTTTGCTTAAGCCAGTTGCAATTAAATGCCAATAAATTAGTGGAAAACTGTTAAAATCTATCGATATTATGTAGTGGCAACACTAAAACTTGTATGCTGATGAATGAGATGTCTGGCAACACGTAGTACTTAAGAGATGCTTTGAGTTTAAGCACGCGCAACGGAATGACGCGCATACATATTATTCTTTTTCAATAAACGCTAAGATAATTATAAACTTATTCAGTGTAAACCTTTTAGCATGGGCAGTGAAATTTACAACAGGTTATGGGCCCAGGTCGCTGAAACAGATTGTTAAAAGGTATACAGTGCTATGTGGTGTGTCCAGCTAATTTTTATTGTGTGTCAATAAATTAGTACAAAAATGGCAAATAATAATATGTACTCAATCGACAAGTTAGACGAAAAAAACTATGACGTTTGGTGTGTCCAAATGCGTAGTGTTCTGGTTCATTCTGAAGTATGGAAAATTACAAGTGGTGTTGAATTAAAACCAGAAGAGAACAACGGTAATTGGATAAAGAACGACGAAAAAGCGTTAGCATCAATTACATTGTCAGTGAAACCAACTCAATTAAATTACATAAAAAATTGCCAAACATCGGCAGAAGCATGGCAAAGACTAAAAGAAATTCATGAGCCAAGTGGACCGGCGCGTAAAGTGTCTTTATATAAAACATTGTTAGGTCTCCGTTTGTCGGAAGGCGCAAACGCAGTTCAATATATGAACGAGTTTGAAAGTGTAATTGACAAATTAAAAGAAGTCGGAATTTCATTAAATGATGAAATTATTGTCATTATCTTGTTATCTAGTTTGCCAAAATCATACGAGAATTTTGTAATTGCAATGGAAATTCGCGATGAGCTACCGAATTTCACCATAATGCGCAATAAGCTATTAGAAGAGGCAGATCGCAGAAATCAGACAAAAAGCGAATGCAGTGAACAGCAAGCATACATGATAAATAACAAGACAAACCGCGATAAAGAAGGAAAACGAAGCAACAACGACGGAAAATGCTTTGTGTGTGGCAAACGTGGACATTATGCAGCGAATTGTCGGAAAAATAAACTTAAAGAGAAACAACTAAAAGAAGAGGAGACAATAAAGCAAGAAAAAAGAAATAAAAACGAACGATCGTTTGTGTGTGTGTCACCAAATATTGCTCTTTTTTCTTCGAATCAAAGTGTGAGTCGCGACGTATGGTGCGTAGACAGTGGCGCAACCTCGCATATGTGTAACAATCGCGCGCTATTTCACCAATACACAGAAATACATGAAAAAGTGTTAGTAGCAGGAGATCAATCGTTAAACGCAATAGGCATCGGTACAGTGCACATAAAAACCAAACATACAAATTTCAACTTAAAAAACGTTCTGCATATACCAGACTTACAAGTTAATTTTTTCTCAGTTGGAAAAGGTACAGAAAATGGTTTACAAATTAATTTCAATAGTAAATGTGCGATAATAAAAATAAAAACCGACAACGAATTAATTGCTATTGCAGAAAGAGACAACGGGTTGTATTATTTTGAAAATATAGTCGAGTCGGTTAATATGTCGTGTGTCGAAAACATAATTAAATGGCATAACAGATTCGGTCATCTGAATATACAAAGCTTATACAGACTTGCATCGAATGAAATGGTACAAGGCATAGACGAAATGCAACCAATATCGAATATTACGTGTGTGTCATGTATGAAAAGTAAAATCTGTTCCCAACCATTCAATGAAGCAGATTATCGAGCAAAGAACTTATTAGAAATCGTACACTCAGATGTTTGCGGGCCTTTTAATACTAATTCAATTGGCGGTTCAAAATATTTCTTGACATTTATCGACGATAAATCGAGATATGCTACGGTCATATTTATGAAAAATAAAAGTGAAGTTTTTGAACATTTTAAAAAATACAAACAATACGTTGAGAAACAAACAGGAGCAAAAATAAAAACAATTAGAAGTGACAATGGTGGCGAATACGTAAATAAAGAGTTTTGTCAATATCTACAAAGTCAAGGCATAAAACGGCAACTTACAGTACCCCACACGCCCCAACAAAATGGTGTGGCTGAGCGTTTTAATAGAACACTGGTAGAGATGGCACGTTCTATGTTAGTGCACGCAGGTCTTGAAGAAAAGTTTTGGGCTGAAGCATGTGCATGTGCTCTTTATATACGGAATCGTTCTGCAACAAGAGCCTTGGAAGATGCAACACCTTTTGAAATGTGGTTTCAAAGAAAACCTACAGTTAAGCATTTCAGAACATTTGGTTGTTTAGCAGTTGGCCTGGATAAGACGCAAAAACAGAAGTTTAAAGCTAAAGGAAGAGAATATATCTTTGTAGGTTATAGTACGGCAACGAAAGCTTACAGGTTGTATGACATAGATCAGCACAAGATAGTTATCAAGCGAGATGTAAAATTTCAAGAGTGGATGTTTATGGGAAACAAAAATAGAGCTGATTTTTCTGACCTGATCTACAAAAATAATTGTCAAGCTGATAAAGAATTGCAAAACGTAAGTGCTGATAAGCCAATCAATACTAATCGTTCTCCAAGTCCTCAGACAGATTACGAAGATGCTGAAGCGGAACCTAATCATATGGAAAATTCACCGGAGTCCAGCAATGACGAGGAGCAATTGCCTAAATATGGTCCAGGTAGACCACGCATCGTCCGAACAGGTACACCCGGTAGACCAGCAAAGCAGAAGAACAGACTCAATGTGATGCAGACAACAGAAGAGGTTAAAGTTCCTGAAAACGCTACAGCAGCTGTTAGTGATACGCATTCGAGCAAATGGAAGGAAGCTATGCAGTTGGAGTTCAACTCGCTCGTGGCTAACAATACCTGGTCTTTAGTAGACTTACCAGCTAATAAGAAAATTATCGGAAACAAATGGGTTTTCAGCTTGAAGAGAGACGGCGAAGGAAACATTGATCGATTCAAAGCCAGACTCGTCGCAAAAGGTTGCAGTCAACAGTATGGAATTAATTATGAAGAGACTTATTCACCCGTCGTACGTTATGCTACAATACGTATGGTTTTTGCACTTGCAGCCGAGCTTCAATTATACATGCACCAAATGGATATATGTACAGCATATTTAAACGGCGAATTAAGCGACGAAATATACATGGTTCAACCTGAAATGTTTATCGATAAGAAACATCCTAATAAAGTAGCAAAACTAAATAAAGCTATTTACGGATTGAAACAATCCGGTCGAGAGTGGAACGTCAAACTGGATAAGGCATTAAAGAATTTTGGATTCATTCCATGCAGTAGCGAGCCTTGCTTATACACGAAACTGATGGACAACAATATAAACATCATTGCAGTTTACGTCGATGATATATTGATTGCAAGTAAAAACAAAGCGAACTTGGAAGCAATTAAACAATATATCGGAAAACAGTTCAAATCTGTGGACAAAGGCGAAGTCAGAAATTTTCTAGGTTTTTCGATAGAGCGTCCTGAAGAAACTGGAGATGTGTTTGTGTGTCAAACAAATTATATTGATAAATTACTTAATCAGTATAATATGCAAAGCTGTAGGTCAGCCGCTACGCCGTTGGATGCGGGATATCAAATTAATCCATCCGACGACTCCATGAAAGTTGATGCTACAAAATACCAGACTTTAATTGGAAGTTTGATGTATTTGGCAATATGTACACGCCCGGACATATTACATTCCGTATGCAAATTGTCACAGATGAACAAAAGTCCAAATAGCACTCATGAGGCAGGAGCTAAACATATATTGCGATACCTATCCAGCACAAAGAATATGAAACTACATTACTACAAAACTGGCAAATTAATAGAAGGCTACACAGATGCAGATTGGGGTGGTAACATAATTGATCGCAAATCTTTTACAGGTTTCATCTTCTTCTTAGCTGGAGCGGCGTTTTCTTGGGAATCACATAAGCAAACAACTGTGGCATTAAGCAGCACTGAAGCCGAGTATATGGCGTTGGCAGCAGCAGCAAAAGAGGCGGTATATCTAAGACGACTTGTTAAGGACCTTGGATGTTTTTCTACAGATCTTCCAATATGTGTCTATGGTGATAATATAAGTGCACAACAACTAGCCAAAAATCATATGTATCATGCAAGAAGCAAGCATATTGACATAAGATACCATTTTATAAGAGAGTTAGTAGAAACTAAAGAAATTGTTTTAAAATACATTGATACATCTAATATGATAGCAGATATTTGTACTAAGAATTTAAGTAAACAAAAACATGTAAAGTTGTTAGGCATGACAGGTTTAAAAATACCAAAAATTGAAATGTAATTTAAAGAAAAAGTTTTTGTGTTGAGAAGAGGTGTTAAAATCTATCGATATTATGTAGTGGCAACACTAAAACTTGTATGCTGATGAATGAGATGTCTGGCAACACGTAGTACTTAAGAGATGCTTTGAGTTTAAGCACGCGCAACGGAATGACGCGCATACATATTATTCTTTTTCAATAAACGCTAAGATAATTATAAACTTATTCAGTGTAAACCTTTTAGCATGGGCAGTGAAATTTACAACAAAAACGGCACAACGGGGGCAAGAAGTTGAGAACGGGAACTTAAGCTGCCTTGGCGGATTTTTTTTCGCTTAATAGCTATAAAGAGCTCACATCTATAAATTAGCAGGAGTTGCTTTAGATCAGGACATAATTAAATGGTATATTAAGAAGCCAAAGACATTATCCGTGAATAGCGATAAATTAATACCCTGTACAGTAAATAGAATGAAATATTATTTGATTTTAATTTATATACCACACCGTGAGAAGACGTGAATATATAGAAGCAGACGTGTTTCAATTGAAATGATTAACAAAGAATTATTAATTATATTTTGTAGAGTATCTCGCAATCTATTTAAGTTTTAAGAGAAGTGCGAAATGAAGCTAACGAAATTTTTTATAAATATCTAGCACATAATATTTTGCCTGTTAAACCAAAATGTATGCCAATCCTATATACCCCATCAAAAAATTTTCAATAAATACAAGGTATACAATATGTATTTAAACTAAAGTCATGCACCATTTTGGCTGTTAAAATGTGGAATATGCTTAACCTAAGCCCAAAACAAGATTCATAGACCGAACGAGAGCCCCTCAAACTAAGCCCTCACAAAAATCCAAGAGCCAGCCACTAAACAGCAATTGCGAATCGTTGCTCAGGTGACGAAATGCGTCTTGGCGGCACGTGATGTGCCTGGTAAGAGTCCAGAAAATGAAGGAAAATTCGGATCCAAAAAAAAAAAGAGAACAAAAAATCAACAAAAATGTAAATCCCCCTCAGTGGGAGGTTGTCGAAGCATTAAGTGCGAGTGCCCAAATCCCAAGTGGAGGCCAGACAACAAAAGGCAAGACTTCGCAGCAAATGCAATCAATACGCATAGACGGCACATAACAGGTATTACGCGCATGTATTACGTACCTCGGCATGTATGTATAATGCATGAAACCGATGGGCCGATGGGCCGACGCAGCGAGCCTGCTGTCTATGATGGCAACACGAGAGAAATCAACGTCGAGCATAATCTATTAAATTATCCTAATTTCATCACGCACCAAATCCCTTTAGTCCCGCATGGAAAACAATAAAAATTTGCATAATATCGGTATAATATTTTAGCATTATGTGCATGACAAAAGGTGCCGAAAGTAAAGGTATTATGTGCCAGACATTTGCCAGCAAAAAAAAGAACGGAGATTCTTTTTGCACCAGCAATGCGATACGAGCGACAGAGGCATATAGATATATGATAATGGGCCATTAATGTGGCAACACATGTTCCCAAATACATTTTCAATGGAATACCCTTGATATATGTATATTGTGCAAGATTTTAAACTGGAAAGCCATTTGCTGGCCAGGTAATTTATTTTCACTGGCTTTCATTTGCTCGCTTTTTTTGAAAATCTCAACTAATTACTTGTCTAATTACGGGATTTCTTTTTCCGTACTACAGCAAATTAACTGCAATTTGTTTGAAAAATCAAGCATGGAGAGCAGCGAATAGTTAATAATGGATGCATTGGTAGTGCCGCTGTTAAGGCCCTCAATTAAGTGCACAGTCGTGTCGAGTTGAGTGCTTAAAGCTCCATTAATATGTAGTTAGTTAATGCTAAATAATAAGAATTAAGGAAAATTTATCTATAAATATTTAAAAAATTTTAATAATTATAAATAATGCTTATACATTTATATTCAATTATATTCAGCTAAAGTAGCAGACAAAATAGTAGTTAATAAAATTAAAAAAAAAAAAAAATAATAATTATTTCAATAAATAAAAAAATTAAATATGAATAATAATAATCAGCAAAAGGCTATAAATATGTTTCATTTAATTCCAGGCAAATAAAATAATTTATAAATAATATAATAATAAATAAATATAAAAAATATATAAATAATAAATTGATATATTTAAATAATAATTCAATAGTACCAAAAATTTTCATCAATATGATGTAAGCTTAAATGAATTAAGTTCAGGTAGCAAAAATAAAATAAATAAAATAAAATATAAAAATAAATAAAAATTATTAAAAAAGAAAGTCTTATGAATAGATAATCAATTGAGTAAATTTTACTATCAAGTCCAATCAACTATCAAATATATTTACTGTACAAAATTATATTTAGTTCCCTCGCTCTTAAAGCTAAACTGGACTCTATCAGCATTTATCACAAACATCGACTAGCCGAATTGGCAGCACTTAGTTATGTAGATTATATTAGATACATATTTTTTGGCTGGCTATAAAAATCAGATGCATAAATCTAAAAGCGTATTTGTCTCCAATGACTTGGCACTCGCTCGACAATCAGGCATAATTTATCATATCTAACTATAAGTAGCTTCGGGCTCATTTGCTCATTTGCCAAGCAGCGTGCAATGAACTCCCTAGCTAGAGAGAAAAAAAACCAAAACAACTGATGAAGTCAGAAAAATGGAATACATAAAACATAGTAAGCCAAAAATAAATTGCTATCTAGTACTGCGTATAATTTGGCTAGCATACTTATAGCCAAAATGCGTTGCATATGTGAGCCACTGCGGTTGAGCTTTGATGATTCGATTGGGTGGGAAGTATGCGCCTCAGGACATCGGTGCGTAAGAGAGCGTAAAATGAAAGGAAATTGAAATGCGGACAAATTGAATTGGACAAGGACGAACAGCAGAAGCTCAATTCAAAGTTCCCCCAGCCCGCAGTAGCTGATTTTCTATGCTTCGTTTAACAACGAACCGGAAAACGAAATGGAAACGAGACGAAACGCCCGAAAGTATACAATAGCTTTCACTTGTCGAACTTTTACTTGAACAATATACTATACAGCATACATAGTCTACATAGTCTACATAGTCTACATAGTCTACATAGTCTACATAGTCTACATAGTCTACATAGTCTACATAGTCTACATAGTCTACATAGTCTACATAGTCTACATAGTCTACATAGTCTACATAGTCTACATAGTCTACATAGTCTACATAGTCTACATAGTCTACATAGTCTACATAGTCTACATAGTCTACATAGTCTACATAGTCTACATAGTCTACATAGTCTACATAGTCTACATAGTCTACATAGTCTACATAGTCTACATAGTCTACATAGTCTACATAGTCTATATAGTCTACATAGTCTACATAGTCTACATAGTCTACATAGTCTACATAGTCTACAATTTCTACATAGTACTCTACATAGTCTACATAGTCTACACAGTATACAATGTATGTATTCAAAGCCAATGCCAAAGGGCGTTGCTCTTAAAAGTATTTTATTTTTTGTTCTCCAACTTCGTGACTTTGGCAATGCATAATTAAAATCCATTAAGTTAAATTTTGCAACTCTTTCGATTACTTTTCTTACAGCTTTCGTCAGCGAGCTCTGGGTGAACTTTTCTTAATAAATCGAACTGAGAAGTCAGTGGTAAAAAAAGCAAAGAGTTGTTCATACAGCTACTCCATAAAAATATATAAATATATATATAGTTGAAATAAATACATTTTATTAATACAGCTCTGTAAGCTCAGCTCTACCCAAGCAATAAGGGTTGATTTCTTTACATTATGTTCGTGAATTTTTAAAGCCATTAACTTTTCCGATTTCATTTGATTTCGTATTTGTTGTTTTTTTTTTTTTTTTTCCTTTTCAAACAGAGGCATTAGACGTTTTGGGCTGTCATGCTTCATAAATTTTGCAGCAGTCAAATTTGTTGGCCTCATGAATAGCAAAGTGCAAAATTCAATCAATTTGAGCCATTTACCCATTCGAGTGTTTGAAACCTGGCCACAATGGTCATTCACTCACAGTTACCACCTCCTCACGCTCTCTCACTGTGTTTGTGTTTTTGACATTGCCAGCAAAGGACAGCCATTGATATATGTATTTGAAAAGTTCATCAATTGTAAGAGTTTTTCAATTAATACACACGCACACACACACACACACACACACACACACACACACACACTTACACTAAAACACTATTGGCTTTTATTTAGTAATGCATTTTGAGCATTTGCATGATCCACGCCACATTGTGCTCGGTTTTCATGGATGATGGCTTGTTAATATTGTAAGCTCCTGTGCTCAGCTCAAGGCTAGAAATACGCATTTAATTGAACGTTTTTTGATGAATTTTTAAATTGAAATTTAGACTTTTTTTATGAATTTTTAAATTGAAATTTAGACTTTGGGGCATATGCAATTTTTTCAAGGGTTTGCAACACTCTTTTCTGACTTAAATAAAATATTTTAATATTAATAATTTATATAAAAAATATTATTAAGTAAAAAATATTTGGCAAAAAAAAAATTAAATACAAATAAAACATATTTTAAATATGTAACAAAAAATGTATTATAAAATACTTGTGGAATTTTATTGTTATTATTTTTTGTATTATTATTCTTTTTTTTTTACATGCTTTTTTTTTATTTCCGTAATATATATATATATATTTTTTTTTTTGGCGTGTAGATTAGATTTAGATTAGGATATAGTATTTAATTATTTAAGTATTTCTTTTCTTTTTCTTGTAAAAGTAATATGTATATGCTATGTTAAATTAATTTTCATATTTTTTTTAATTTTTTTTTTTTAATTATTAGAATCCAAAAATAGACATAAAACATGCAATCGAATTGTAAAATAAAATAATTGGAAAAAAAAATTAGCGAATATTTAATATAAAGTTTAGATATAAGAAAGACTTTAGTGAAGAACTTATTAAATATATTGCTGTAGATATTCAATTAAATATTAACAAACTCCATGACAAAAGTATCTTAGTTCATTAAATTTGCAAGCCTTGAACAACACTCCAGTAGAGCATGCTTGATTCGCTCATAAAATATTGAATTCATTGATTATTTTCTTCGTGTACATTTTAAAACAGTTTTGTTTTGTAATTTTTGTTGCCATTTTTTGTTTGTACGAATATTGGTCATAAATAGTCAGGCACTTTGTTTATTAAAAGCCCGCATAGTGCTCGGGCACAACGACAAAAAGTCAATTTGTGGCATAATGAACTGCACAAAAACCGGTAAACTGTCGCCCAAACTGAATTTAAAGCAATTTAAGCTGGCGAGACTGTTGGAGGGGATTCGCAGGCAACGTGGCATGCCATGGCATGTATTGATTTAATATCTGCGCTGCCTGAGGCCAATTTAATCATCATTTGTAGAAAATAATTAAAATTTACAATAACCACTGTCAGCCGACGAGAGGCAGCAGGCAGCAGGCAGTAGGCTGTAGGCTGTAGGCAACTGGCAACTGCCAACTGGCTATGCGATCTCTTCGTATTCGCATAGCGCAGCCTGGCTGAGGTAGACAGACATCTCAATGAAAGAGGCAACTGCAACTGCTGCAACTGTAATCGCAATGTAAAGGCGGGCGAGTTGGCTTCAGAGAGTGAGTGCAATATAAATACTCTGTAATTGGTTGAAAAGAAAGAAAGCTATTCGAAAAAAGTTTAACATAGTCTCTTCCTAAGATAAATATAATTTCCCATAATATATATTTGTTGGTCAGCAAATATATGTTCCAGCTGTTAGGAAACAATCTAAAAATTCTATTAATACTATTGAAAAGCTTTAGCTAGCTGCAAGCTGTTTTTAATTTACTTCAATTATTTTATTATTTTATTTATATATTTTAAATTAAATTTTTATTTATTAAATATTTATTATTTTATTTATATATTTTATATTAAATTTGTATTTATTAAATCAATTAATTTATTATTTTTTTATATATTTTATGTTAAAATTTTATTTATTAAATTTAATTTTAATTTATTTTTAATTATTAAATAATTATGTATAATGATTCATACATCATTTTAGTTATTTATATAAATTACATTATTAATATTAAATTTTTATTTATTACTATATTTATATATTATTTAATATTTTAATTATATATTTTATTTTAATTTGTATTTATTAAATTTATTTTTAATTTTTAATTATTAAATAATTATGTATAATGATTCATAAATCATTTTAGTTATTTATATAAATATTACATTATTTAAATAAATTAATTATTAAATAATTATGTATAATTATTTAAACATTATATTAGTTACCTTCTAAGAAACTCTTAAGACACTTTTCAGACAACTCTTACGAATTATGTATACAAATATTATATTATTTATATATTTTTTCTTCCACAAAACTCAAATTTATTTTCATTTTAAATTTTCCTTCTTATTATTTATTTTATATATTTTTTTTTATTATTTACTAAAGTCATCTGCTACGAAACTGCTAATATAAAAGTCTTTTCTTTTTTTTAATACATATTTCAATTCATCGACTTTTTCACTTTCAAAAAAAAATCATATTTATTTTATAAACCAAATTTCTGCATAATATAAAAGTACTTTACTTTAGCTACACATACTTCAGTTTCATTCATTCAACTGCATTTATTCCACAAAATCTATATCGAGATAAATATACCTCTAGCCTAGCCTCTCAAGTCTCACATGCCTTAGCTATGCCCGCAGCGTATCCATAGCATTACTTTGAACATGTGTAAGACTTAAGCCAGCGAAATTCTTTACCCTTTATGACAGCCCATAAAATGTGCTAATTTCGTTGACATTGCGCAGACAATTTGTAATTGTGCGCCATCATTTGGTTGAGTTTGCGAGTGCCTTAATTTTGAATAGATAATGCAGCACTGCAGTTGCCACAGCCCATAAATTAGAGGGTACTCTCTCTCTATTTATGTATATATATATATATATGCTATGACTCTACAGTTTCTAAGTGCTATATGCATCGCTATTTGGCTATTGGCTCGTCGCCTTTTACGATGCCAGCAAATGTCTAAATACGAAGTAATACAACTTGTTTCAGCTCTCCTCTGCTGGTCTCTCTCTCACTCTCTCTCTTTCTCTCTGTCTTGTTTTTGTTTCGGTTTTGTAAGTGCCATTTCAAGCTCATTAGTGGCCATAATTAGCCAACTCAGTTTATGGCCCACAGACACAACAGGCGCGGAGACAAATGTATTCACAGCAGACAAAATTCTCACTATAAAAGCGAAACGAAAACGAGCTCGACTTCTGTTTACACTTGTGTAAATGCAGTGCAGTAAATCTACAAAAAAGTAAATGCAAACATAATTTAACTTAACTTAAGTTAAGTTATAGAATTCCTAACCAAAATAAAATATATAAAACTTGCTGCATCAAATTAAAATAAAAAAAAAAAAGATATATAGTTACATAATTTGATTAACAATGAATAATAATTTATCGTATGATATCATTATATCATGATATCTTTTAGTTAAACGAAAAAATTTTTAGATTTATGTATTTCTTAAGATTATTATTTTTCATATTAAAATTGATTATTTACAAAAAAAAATGTGAGCATAAACGTTTACATAACAATTCGCATTGCAAATAGATTTTCATTTTAAAAATCTATTAAAAATATTTAACAAATTAATATTATTTAAAATATTTAACAACATTTTTATTAAATATTTTCTAAATACTTTTTAATATTTAATAAATTAATATTATTAAAAATGTTTATAAATAAAAACAAAATTTTTTCAGAATTATACAAACATATAACAAATATAAATATTTTTAATATATTTTCCCTTTCAGTATTATTCTATACATTTTCTTTTAAAACTTTTTTTATTTTATAAAATATATTATTTTATTTAATATTAACAAGAATAATTTTGATAAATATTTCTAGTTATTATTTTTTTGTTATAATTAAATAATTGTTAAAACTTTATACATGAGAAAAATATGACAAAATATTTTATAATAAATATTAAAAATTATTAGTAATTAATCTAATTAAATATAGAAGCCAATCAGGGCAACAAAAAAAAACTTGAACTCTATAAAATTTTCATTTATGCAATTATTAATTTATTATTAATATAAATTTGCTTAAATGATAAATAAATAATTTCTTATTCTTGCCCAACTGAGCCGGAAGTCCATTTACCCTGCTCGGTAAGAGCATATGTGTTCGCACAGACGCCACAAACGAATATAAAGGAAGATACTTTTCGGCTGCTCTGGCATTATATTTTACTCCTCTTTTATTTGTATTATTTTTCTTTGCCTTTTATTTTTTTGTGCTTTTTGCACCATTTAAAGAGGCGAGCTCTGCGCTAACTTTATGGCCCCGTGCATTACAAACTGAAACATGTGTTTATTGTCCAACTGCTGCCTGCGTCCGCCTGCCTCCTGCTCGATCCGTAGCTATGTACGTCTGGGCTGCTGAAAAATTTTTATTTTCGCTGTCAGCGAGGCGACACGAAGAACGAACCTGCAACACTTCAAATGTGGTTCCCCTTTGTCCCTGCCTCCTCTGGCCCCTACACATGCCTACAAATAGCTTGTAAAATGTGAGACGCCTTTGCTACTCATTTGTTTGCATTTAGTGTGCAGGTTTGTGTGTGTGTGAGTGTGTGTGGAATGCACTTTTTGCTGCTGCTTTTTGCCAGGTTGTCATTAACAAATGGCAAATTAAATTGTGCTTAAATACGTTTAGCATTGAGGGCCTTACCCTCTTGGCAGCTCTTAAATTCTTTGATGATGACAATAACAATTTTTTTAATTTAATAAGATTTGTACTATTACTTTATGTTGCTGAATTTATAACTTAATTAAATGATTTTCAACTGCAAGATATTTTTACTTTATTTAATATATTAAATATTACTGGAAGAGTATTATGTTATTATGCCATTTATTCATATTATTTATTATTTAATTTATTCATTTATTCTATATTATTCTTTTTTTTCTATCTACATATCTGTAAATCTATTTATTTATTTATCTGTCTATCTATCCATCTATCTATCTATCTATCTATCTGGAATTTTATATTTTCCCACCTAAATATATTTTTATCCCCTTCAAAGTAATCCACATCAGATATAGATTTATGCTAATATTTTTCCAATACTTAGATCTCTTTCAACTATAATTTTTGTTGATCTTGCTCAGCTCTATCTATGATGTTATGATACATATATAACTCCCAACATTACGCTCTAAAAATCAAATAAGAAATCGAATATCTTAATAGAAAACATTTTATAAAATATATTTAGGAGTGTGAGAGAGAAATGTTTGGTCTGGCACTCCCAAGGTCTGATATGACCTTACTATCTATAATACATTTCACCCATATATTAAGAATATATTTCATATGTCTCACATTTTTCCCAAAGGTTCTTCAATTTTCTCTACACTCTCAGGGCATGCTCCACTCCAAAAGAAAGCAATAATTTAAAGTAACTTATTTTTTTGCAGTTAGCTTATCTGAACGTAAACTTTGAAATATTACCTAGACTAGCAACTGGGACACAATGCAACTTAAGAGCCCCATCAGCTGACCACGCCCACACAATTCAGCTGAATAAAAGTTGCCGAGCTCCAATTGGAAATGCTCAAGAGGCAAATAACTCAACATTGCGCAACGCCCACAAAATGCGAATGTGCCGCACTTCAATTAAATGCTCCAGAAATCTCAAAACACATGTTCAAAAGAAGTACGGCAAAGGGGGGGAGGGGGCCAGCATTGCCTAACCGAGATTGGGGTTCGAATCTATTAGGGTTTGACATTAGCATGAAAAACGCATTTTTCTTTTTCGTAAGCGAAAAAAAAAAGAAAAGCCGAAATGCGAACGGAAATGTTTTAAATAACTTCCGAAGTTTTTGCGGGCAACATAATATAGCCTTACATAGGTGACAAAACAGTCAACAGCGATTGAGCAGGAGGAATGAGGTAGCGGAGCAGGAGTAGCAACAACAACAGCAGCAGCAGGAGGCATAAAGTTTTGCAATTCTTTTCTTTACTTTCGGTTCGAGCGTTGCCATTGTTAAACGGCATCGAGTCGACACTTTGATTGAATAAAATTGTTAAATTATTTTTTACCATCCAGTAAAAGTGTGTAAATGTACTTGTTGTTGTTGTTGTTGTTGTTGTCAACTTTGTGAAAAGTTTTGCATATTTATGCAATTGATTTGTTTACAGCAAAATATTTCCTTTTGAAGGGTTCACAACTTTATGGGGATTGAGTGTAGGCAAAACTTTGCCAACGTGTCGTATACTTGATCAATTGCTGCACCACTTATTCGAGTTGAAAGAATTTTGATTGATTTTTGTTGAGCTTTGAGTTGTTGTGAGCTCAGACAAATTGATAGATCAGTTAAGCAGAGCTTTGCTTAGCAATCTGAATTGATAAATTGTTGAGGTAGAAACTTTAACTTGACTATATACAAAATTGCGAGGAAAGGCCAGATGAGCTTTGATTTTCTTCTTTTTCGACTTGATTCAATTAAAATAAATCTGGTAAAAGATTTCATAAAATGTCATTCAAATTCTTTTTTATTTATTACAATTTTAAATCTTCAAGCTTTAATGAACTTAAATGTATTCAACGTAGAGGTTTCATAGATTTTATGTAATGGGTAATACCCATTACATATTACATGTGCTTGAAAGCTCTCAAGCTAAAAGTTGATATATTCCTAGCTAACTTCTCCTTGCCACCAGCTTTAATCACTTATATGCTTATTTGAATATGCAAAGCCGCTAAAAGCTTCGCAAAGCTCTTCTAACAAATAAATAAAACTTGACAGCTGCAATTTGTACAAGAAAGTGAAGGAATCGATTAATTATTCTGATTTCAATTGTAGCAATAATGCTAAAGCTGCTTTTTATCAATCAACTGCACTGAAAGCTTCTATTCAGATCAAAAGTTTTTGCTTCTTAGCCTTTATGGTTCACGCAAACATTTGTTCAATTGTCTAAGAGAAATGAAATCAGTTTTACTTTGGCAAAATTTGGATTTATTATGTATGCATGAATGTGTGTGCATGTATGTGTGAGTGTGCATGTGTGTGTGTGTGTGTGTGTGTGTGTGTGTGTGTGTGTGTGTGGTGTCTGTCTGTGGTACATTTAGATAAGCCTTGCCCCACAGTCTCGGCCCCTATCCGCATGGCTCTGGTTATCTGGGCAAATCTCTTAGCCAAAAACGAAGACAAAACGATGCGAAAACTTGGCTAACAGACGTCTGGCCCGGCTGGTAGGGAAAACTTTTGCCTCAACTCTTGGCCCATTGACAAAAGTTGACATATGCAAAAAATGATGGGAATAAAAAAAAAAAAAAGAAAACAACACACAAATTATCAGCACATTTATCTGGGGAAATAATGCACGAATGAAAAGTTTTGATTTATTTTTAAGCGCAAAGTTTGGTGCCTTGTCACAAATTTTGATGAGGGTGCAAACAGACAGCCAGATCGAAGTACGAGACGAGCCAAATGCAAAATCAAATATGACATCAGCTCCCCCGAGACAACGAGTCGGCAAACGAAGCCAATAGACAACGACGAGCTCCACTTGCTGAGATTAACGAACTTAAAGATGCTTAAAACCAATTAACGTCTCTCAGTTAAACTTTGCTAGCTGTTGACTCTCCCTCTGCCACGCGCTCTCTCTCTCTCTCTTACTATATCTCTCTCTCTCTCTCTCTCTTACTATCTCTCTCTCTCTCTCTCTCTCTCTCTCTCTCTCTCTCTCTCTCTCTCTCTCTCTCTCTCTCTCTCTCTCTCTCTCTCTCTCTCTCTCTCTCTCTATCTCATTCTGTCTGCTTTACCCCTCTATTCAACCTTAATTCAGCTGTTTAGTTTGCGAGCGAAAAATAGGGCAAAAAGTTTGCATAAATTCTATTTTAATATATTTATATCAATACAATAATAATATTAAAATATTTTTATTTTATTTTCTTACATCCCAACCACCCTTCCACCCCCACCCACCCTTCATAATCCACATAATAAGACAACTAACTTAAATAGATAATAAATATAACATCATCATTAAAAATACAAAATACACAAAAATTAAAACACAGAAAAGAAAAAACTACTAAAAATTAAAATCAATTCGGAGGTAAATTGAATGAATTATTTTTTCACTACAAAGTCCAAGAACACAAGTAATTCTAAACATATTATATACAATAGAAAGATAGACCTATACATTAATCGTAAATATTTAACATTTTCAAACAAAAAATAACAATTCCAAGTTTGTATGATTTTATTTTATTTATTATAATTTGTTAACTAGATAAATTACATTACAGTTTAATTGCTTTCGTTCAGTATTCAAAGCTTTCTTTCAGTAAATAACAAACTTGAAGCATTAAACAAAAGTTAATTACTGTATCTCATTATTTACTCTATATATTAATATCATGGCATGGCCGCATCTCGGTTATATATTCGACTCTCTTTAATATAAGATCCCCTCCCCTCCTCTACCTCTCTCCCTTCCTTCCCTTTCCTTCTCCTCTCCTTCTCCCTCCTCTCTCTTTCTTCTCTCTCTCTCTCTTCCCCTCTCTCTCTCTCTCTCTGGTCTCTATCTCTCACTCTACAAATTTCTCACTCTCCCTTTTTTTCGCTTTAATAAATATATTAATTCAAGATTAATATAATTCAAATAATATTCAACAAATTCCAATAAATCAAACAATCACACTTGTAAATCCACTAAATTTCAACAAAATTTAAAATTCACAAATTAATAATTCAAGCAATCCACTAAAAATCTCTCCCAAATAAAAAAATAAAAATAAAAAAATCGAAATAATTTTTCTTTGTACAAAATAATAAAGTTTGTATGATTTATTTTATTTATTATAATTTGTTAAATAGATAAATTACATTACATGTTAATTGCTTTCAGTTCAGTATTCAAAGCTTTCTTCAGTAAATAACTTGAAGCATTATAGACAAATGTTAATTTACTGTATTCTCATTAATTTACTCTATATATTAATATCATGGTCGCATCTCGGTTATATTCGATCTTATAATATAAGATCCTCCTCTCTCTCTCTCTCTCTGTCTCTATCTCTCACTCTACAAATTCTCACTCTCCCTTGTTCGCTTTAATTCAATCCACTTATCTCCCTTTCTCTCTCTACATCTCTCTCTCTCTCTCTACATCTCTCTCTCATTCGCTTTCAAATTCTCTCGACTATATCCGATCTTATAATCTTGATCTCCATCTCTCAATCTCCCACTGCAGTGCACTGTCCCTCTCTCTAATTCTTTATCCCTGTTTCTTCCACTATCCCCCTGTCATAATCCACTCAAAATATATCTTATTTAATGTTAACCCTCCTCTCCCATCGAACTCTCAGTGGTCGAAAAGCCTTATCGAATCGAACCTGGGGTAGACAGTGAACGAGAGACAAGAGGCTAAGAGCTCACAGAGTCATTGTGGACTATTACATCGATTTATCAACATGTCAACATATTTAATGAGATGGGGTTAAGGACATTTTGCTGTTATATGTGCACGATACTCCAACAATGTTTTACAATGCGAATCCATTCGTTTGGCTGCCAGTTCATATGCCCGAGCAAATATTGCGTATACGCGCCATACACCCGGTCATTGTTTCGAATGTTGTTGCAGCTGTTGCTGTTGTTGTAGCTCGTGTTGTTGTTGCTTGTGATGTTTTGGTAGCCTGGATTTGTTTGCAGTAAGCGGAAATAGTTGTAAAGGGAGGCGTATGCACATATATTGTTGAAGTTTATACACTGGATAAACGCTAGAGCCACTGACATACAACTAACTGACGCACACACATGTGCCATAAAAGCAAATAGCTGTCATGTGTATATGTATTTTGAATGGATAACCAAAACCCGAAATAGTTGTCAGCACATGCAATTGGAGCTGGCAGCAGCGATGCTTGTTTATCCTGTCAATTTCTGCTGCCTGACTGAACTGACTGAATATTGAGCCCATGCGAAAGCCTTAAAAATATCATAGATATATATATCTACTTTTGCAAATTTTCTTCTTTAAAAAAAAAAAAAAAACTAAAGCTAAAATTTCTGCGCATGTTGCAGAAATTGTTGGAATTTGGAATTGTTTCGATTGTTAGTTTTGTGGCTTGTACTCAGTTATTAAGCCAGCAGCTGTTGCATTTCACAAAATTTAATGAACTGTTCACACACACACATACGTGTTTTATGTTTATTTGCTTTTAGGCACAAAAGTCTTTCAATTTGGCCAAGACATTATTGTTGTTGTTGTTTATGTCCCAGCTAAGTGTGTGGAGTGTGTATGTTTAGCAATCCCGTTCATAAATACAAATTAATTGGCCTTGCCCATTGTTGGCAATTATTGCCGTTGCCGTTGCCGTTGCCCTTAGTCTACAGCTCCGGCTCGAGTTCATTGAAAATTTGTTTACACTTCATGCACTCACAGTAGAGTCCGAGGCATTTCTGGCATTTCTCTAACTTGATACACATCAATAAATATATTCATATATATATGGGCAAACAATAAATTGCAATTGCTGCATTTTCTAATTGATCAATTAATTGAATACAAATTTTGTAGTAATTGCAAATATTAGCAAGTTGAGCCTCCTCCCCGAGGAGGCCACAACTTTGTCAATTTTATTTCATATTTAATTTTGATTTTGATATTTGCTTTTGACTTAAATCATAATTGTGATTTTGTTTGTCGTTGCTATGACAGCTTGTTTCTTTTAATACTGCTTCTAACTCTAGCTTTTGAATTGATTTCTTTCATTTCATATTTATTTAATATTTCTTGTAGCTGTGAGTTCGTTCCTTTTTCTCTTTGCCTTCTTCTTCCCACATTTTTCCAGTTACAAGTTCCTTCTTCTCTGCTTCTTCAGTCATTTCCCATAAGCCAAATACTTGAATACTTGCTCTCTATCTCGCTCTCTCTCTTTCTCTTTCTATCTCTCTCTTTCTCTCTCTCTCTTTTTCTTACTCATAACACTTCTTACTTTTACCTTGTTCGCATTACTTTCTCAATTCGACTTAGTCTAATTTCTCATTACTTTTATTCAAGCTCTCTCTAGTCTTGAGTTTGATTTACTTTTACTCTTTCGGCTTGTCTTGTCTCTTTCTATATTATTCTTTTACTTTTCTCTTTCTCTATCATTCATTTCATGCTTTAAGCTCTATGCCCTATTTCTTCTTGCTTGATTCTGAGTCCATCTGTTTTAGTTTTAGTTATCAGTACACTCTCTGCTTCAGTCTCTTCCTCTCTCTGCATATCACTATTTATTTCTCTCTTTCTCTCCCTCTCTATCTATCTCTCTATATATCTCTATCATTTCTTCCTATCAATCTCTCTATATATATATCTCTCTCTCTCTCGTTCTCTCTGCCTCACTCTAACTGGTGAACTGTCTTTCTCTCTCTCCTTTTCTCTCTGCCTTTCTCTCCCATCTTGTAAGTCTTCCTTCTTTTATTTCTTCTCTTTATTTCTTTCTTTCTCTCTCTCTCTCTCTCTATCTATCTCTCTATCTATCTCTACCTCCTCTTCCTATCAATCTCTATATATATATATATATATTTCTCTCTCGTTCTCTCTGCCTCACTCTAACTGGTGCACTGACTTTCTCTCTCTCTCTCTCTCCTTTTCTCTCTGCCTCTCTCTCCCATCTTGTAAGTCTCCCTTCTTTTCTCTCTCCTTCTGTCCTTCCTTCCGTTTACCCTTCCGTCTCTCTTTCTGTCTCTCCTTCTGTCTTTTCTTCTGTCTCTTCTTCTGCCTCTTTTCATCCGCTCTTTCTGTCTCTCCTTCTGTCTCTCCATCTGTATCTCCTTCCGTTTACCCTTCCGTCTCTCTTCCCATCTCTCCTTTCCATTATTATGTCTCTTCTTTCGTCTCTCTTTCTGTCTCTCCTTCTGTCTCTCCTTGTCTACCTTCTTCTTCCTCTCCTTCTGTCTCTCCTTCTCAATCTTCTTCTGCCTCTCCTTCCGTCTCTCTTTCTGTCTCTGCTTCTGTCTTTGTCTCCCTCTCTCCTTCCCTCTCCTTCCCTCTATCTCTCTCTCTCTCTCTCTCTCTCTCTCTCTCTCTCTCTCTCTCTCTCTCTCCTACTCTCTAAGTACCTTTAGAGACCTCTATATTATAAACATTCTCGTAAACACATATTTGTTGCTGTTTCACAATTCACAAACACTCGAACATATATACATATATATATATCTGGCATTATGCTCACGTTTTAACCATTTTATGGTCGAGAGGGTGTAAAGCGTCTGTATGAAAGCTGTGAAAAACAAAACCGAAATACTACAAATGAAAAAGATGTCACCAGCTGCCGTTTTCAATCTTAATATTTGATGTCACACGTCGCACTCGAACAGCAGCTGCGACTGGCTTTTTCTCCCGTTGTCGTTCCGTTGTTCACATGTTAACGATTTATGCCAGAGCCCCGTGACCTAGTCTCCGCACTCAATGTAACAGATAGTTAAACTGAAAAAAAAAAAAGAAATATGTATATATAATAAGAAAATACAAAAAAAAAATTTTAAATAGAAAATGGAAAACAAGTCATAAGAAATGCAAGACATTAACAATTTAATGCGTTTACACTTGACTTTTTCTCTCGAATTTTGAATACAATGCATAAATTGGCTAATAATATATGAGGGTCCAGCTTTTTGGCCTAAATGGTCCTGCATACGAAATGAGTTCAAGATTTTCATGGCAACTTCTTCGTTTCTCGGTTAGTTTGAATGGAAATGAGTGGATTGTCTGTTGCGCACGGCTAAACACAAATGAAGTGATTTTTTTTTTCTCCTTCTTCTTCTTCGTCTTTTTAGCTAATGTGCCGCAGATTGAGCGATATTTCGCTGAGACATGTCTGCTAAAGAGAGCTGCAATGAGATGAAAAAGGAATTGTTACTCGGCTCGATACTCGAGACTGAAGACTCGCGCCTCAAACTCTCGAATGGCAAAACAATTTAATGCTTCATTGAGAGCCGCACATGTCGTTGGCAAATGACAGCCAATTGGCTGGCGATAAGAACGTTTCCTAACTCACCACAAACAAGAAGAAGCTTTAAGTCTAACTGACTCGCTAATGCTCGCTTAAAGCTTAATTAGAGGCGGAATTTGGGAGGAGTTGGATTGCAATTTTGTATATTATCTTGTTGTATACTTCTTTGGGAACTTTTTAGATTGACTAAAAAATGAGAAATGTTTTCATTTTCTTTATCAATGCATGAAATATGCATCAAGGGATCGTCGTTATACCATAAAGACGCTTCAGCTACATATATCAGATTGCTCAAAAAGTTTATTATTTTATTATTTATTATTTTATTATTTTATTATTTATTATTTTATTATTTTATTATTTTATTATTTTATTATTTTATTATTTTATTATTTTATTATTTTATTATTTTATTATTTTATTATTTTATTATTTTATTATTTTATTATTTTATTATTTTATTATTTTATTATTTTCGTCGCAATAACCGTACGAACTCTATAAGCGGAGTCGTTATAATTGGATTCAACTGCTCTCAAATGGATTGCATGATAATTTTATTAAGTTTATGCAGCAGTTTTTTAGTGCTTAAACTTCCGCAAGCTTCAATACAAATATTTGTATAAAAATTAGCTATATAGTAAAGATATATTGAACTACGATTTTACAGTTTCCTTTAGCTTATCAGAGTCACGAATGGACGTCCTTGAAACAGATATTCATCATATATTTCCAATATAATATTAAATTCTTATTATTCTATTCTCAATTAATTTTGATTAAATTTCATAATAATTTTTTTTTTTTCAACTTTCCAACACTATTATCAACCAATATACTCCGCTCTTTCACTCGCTTGAGCGAGCATTATAAAACCTCTACGAATACAACAAACATAAAGAAAGAATAGAAAAAAAAACAGTTTTGCAGTCACTTTCATTGCGCCGAGTTGTCAGCAAAAGGCGGCCGTGGCCCAAACCAAATGGCAGCGACTCATTGAAGGTAACATGGGTGGGGGTGTTCACAAGGTTTTGGTTGTGGAGGGGGAACGGGGAGCGAGTCTTACATTTATTTATTGAACACTGCGATAAACATATATGAAAAATGCACATGCGACTGGGCGCCAAGTTCAATTCCGCAGGCCAAAAGTTTACGCCACTTAATAGAACTTGACGCAAATTCAATTACAAGCATGGCCACGCCCCCGCCCCTCACACACACACACGCACACACGCACACACATGTAGAAGTTGTGTTAAAGAAATTTGCGGAAAAACGTTGCCTTCGCATTTTCTGTGGAAAACTTTTTGCCCACCGGCGGCGGTTTTTTGTGTGTGATTTCTGTAAACGTTGTCACAGCTCTGCTAGCTCACTCTCTCTCTCTCTCTCTCTCTCTCTCTCTCTATCTATCTCTGTCTTTATTAGTTCTCCGGCTCTATATATGGCTCTTGGCCAGCATTCGATTTGGAAGTTTTTCGCTTGCGGCTGTTTACACTGCAGCTACCTCGCCTCTATCAACACAAACGCCCCCCCCCCTCACCTCCTACCCCGCTCTCGCTGCTTCAACTGCAATTAGCAAATAAAAGTTGGCATATTCGAAGCGTCAATGAGGCGGCGGCTGGCTGTGCGCAAACTTTTGCAATCACTTTCCATTCGCATCTTATTGGCCCAAAAAGTCTTGGCCAACTGCTTGACTTAGCTGCATTTCTTTTGTGGCTTAAGAAGTCACAAAAGTTATTTGAAATTGTTACTTGACTGTTAATAATTTGTTGGCATTGCATCGGCCAATGTCATCGATGGGATGAGCGTTAATATCAATTCGTTATCAATATTAATTAAATTGGAAATTATATTGATATGATATAATGATATAATTTTTATAAAATATTTATTTTATTTTTCATAGTATTTATGATGTTATGCTAATAAAACAATAAATTGATAATGTTATAATTTTTATGAAAATTTTTTTCAATATTTTTTTATAATTTATAATTTTTTTATTTCAGTCAAATGTTTTATTTTATTATTTTTATGAAAATTTTTATGAACATTTTTTTATTCTTTATGTTAATGACGCCATAATTTTTATAAAATATTTTTTTGTTTATTTAAATTTTTGTATATTTGTAAAATCATGCTAATAGAAATATATATATTCATAATTATATAATTTTTATAAAACATTTATTTAATTCTTTGTTTTATAGAAGCTGTGAAGGTTTGCTAAAAAATAAAAATTAATAAATATATAATTTTAAAGAAATTTTTATTCATTTCTTAATTTTTTATTTTTGTTAATATTAATAATAATTATAGCTAGTTATAATTTAAGCACTGGCTGTTAGGGCCTTCTTTTTTATGGTTGTTGTCTTTGCTATTTCTCTAGTTTATTGCTACTGGCCAATAGCTGGCGCCACTAAGCTTGCAATGCAACAGTTGTTAACTACAGCAGTTTGGCTCATAGATGGCGCTCATGAAACAATATCAAGCACGAGATGGCAGCAGTAAAATATTTCAGAAAAAAAATGTATAGAAAAAATAAAAAATAAAAAATTGCAATACAAATAATGTTTTTTTAAAATAGAAAATAAAAAAAATAAATAAAAATACATTTTAAACTCTCTGAAAATATTATAATAAAATTAAAAATAATTTGATTAATAAATATATAAAAAAATTTTTAATACTAAAATTGTAATAAATGAAATTAGATTTTTCCAAAAGCTAAAAGATTTTAGAGTCTATCTAGAACTCTATGATATTTCTTATAATTTACGCATTGTCTTACGAGCCTCTTGATTCTTTATGTATTAAGCCTATTCCTATTATGCCAAGAATAAAATAATTAAAAAATAAATAAATAAATAAAAGTATATATAAATTGCCTAATTGCATTTGCAGCACGTTTCTCAGCTTCAGCTAGAGCCGATCTTCGGTCCTCTCGCATGGCATGTGCAATAGCTGAGATAAACAGCTGCACGCAGCATGAAATAATTTTAATTGAAATATTCAGCATTTACCATTAATTATTTGTTATAAATACGTGAGCTTTGCTCAATAGCCAGACACACTGAAGCGACAATGCATTGCAATTGGCTGTTGAGGTTGGCTTTGACTGCGACGCTGCTGCTGCTGCTGCTGCAGTTGCCCGGCATAGAGGCGAGACGACGTCACCGGCCAAGGGTCGTGAGTCTGAGCAGGGATTCGAAAAATGAGAATCGCATTAAATCACTTGGTAGCGAAATGGTTGCTCTAGCAACAAAATTAAGATTGAAACCAAAGCTAATAACAATGCGAGCGAGAATCTTGACAAATGGAGATGAAGAGAGCACCGTCAGATTGCCCCTGATTAATGCATACAATACGGAGTACTTTGGCAACATTAAGATTGGCGATAATCAGACCTTCAAGATACTCTTCGATACGGCCTCATCGAATCTGTGGATACCCTCCATCCAGTGCCCAGAGGAGAGCTGCCTGCACCTGCAACGCTACGACAACAGCCTCTCGAGCAGCTACAAGGCGAATGGCAGCGCCTTTCAGATTCAATATGCCACGCGCAACAATCAGCCAACCATATTGAAGGGAATCCTCTCCACGGACACTGTGGAGATAGCTGGACTGAAGATCAAGGGTCAAACGTTTGCGGAGATCACGTCACTGCCGCCGAACGTCTTCAACAAGGCCAATTTCGATGGCATCTTTGGGCTGGGCTTCAAGGAGATCTCGATCGATGGCATTCTGCCGCCCATGTACAACATCATTGAGCAGGAGCTGATTGCTCAGCCCACCTTCTCGTTCTATCTGAATCGCGACAATACTGGCATCATCGATCAGTCTGGAGGTAAACTCCTGCTGGGTCCCAGTGATCCCACGCTCTACAGCGGCTGCATGACCTTTGTGCCGATCTCCAAGATTGGCTACTGGCAGTTTACAGCGGCGCACATCGAGCTGGGCGACAATCAGCTGTGCAGCAAATGTGAGGCCATTGTCGATGTGGGCACCTCGCTGATTGTGGCGCCACCGGCGGTGCTGAAGAGAATCAATGCCCAGCTGGGCCTGATCGAGGCGGATAAACGTGATGGCGTCTACACATTGCCCTGCTCCCGTCTGCACAAACTGCCCAAGCTCACCTTTAACATTGGACGACGCGATTTCGTTTTATCGCCCTCCGATTATATTGTCAGGTTCAACAACGTCTGCGTTTCCGGCTTCACCAGCCTGGAGGAGGGCAGCGCCGAGCTGGAGGACGTAGACGGTAACGACTACAGAAACCTGTGGATACTCGGCGATGTCTTCATAGGCCCCTTCTACATTGAGTTCGACATGGAGTACAAACGCATTGGCATTGCACCTAAAATATAAGAGTGACAGAATTTTTTTTAAACCTAATTAGCAAAATTGTAAAATTTTATATATATTTTTTGCATAGTATAATGAACATAATACAATAAAATTATTTGCTAAATTTCATTTAGAATTTATTATTTATTTTTGATGAAAACTTAAAAAAAAAAAAAAAAAAAAAAAAAAAAAAAACTAAAATATATAATTTTGATTATGATAAGAATATGAGAGTCAAATTTAAGCTCAAATATTATTTTATTTTAAATTAATAAATAAGTTATCAACACTTAAAACACATTATTATCAAGCAGCTCTTTTATATCAATTAACATATTTTTATCTAAAAATAAAAAATAAACTTACTTTGTTTATCACAATTCGCCAAAGTAATTTATAAACATTTTACGCCATTTTTGCTTATGCTTTCTATATTTTGATAATGTCGCATTGCACTTATCAAATTTCTATAGACAATTCCCTTGTTTACTTCGCTGAAATGAATTACTTTTCTTTACATTTTCAGCAACAATGCGTAATAAATGAGTTTTTGCATTTGCTCAATTAATTTCGAGACTTTATGATGATAAGCCCAGTGATAAGTGCCAGAGCTTAAAACGTGTAAATTTTTAGCTCACCTTCTGAGTACTGGGTCGAGCATGGGAATTGAATGCATGAGTACACTGAGAGAAACTTGTGAATTTATATGTATAAATGTGGTAATTGTTTTAGAATAAATATTTTAATTATTATCAATATTAAGATAATGACAAGTATCTTGAATGGACACTAGACAGAAGTCTATGAAAAAAAAAAAAAAAACTGGAAACAAAGTTCAGCTTAGATTAAATTTAAAAAAAAAAAGAAAGGTTGCAGTTCACTAAACTGATCAAAATAAAAACAATAAAAAAATATGAATAAATAAATTTTAATTTAAAAATGTAGTTACAGATCCTATACCTATACCTATAAGACGGATTTGCTATAAATAAAAAAATTGTGTTCTAATAATTTTCATATTTTAGTGCTTACAATTTTTCTACATCTATTTAATCTGTTCAGAAAACTGCCGAACATTTTTTCTCAAGTTATTTACAGATAGATTCATTAGCATATCAAGTGTCTTCGAATGAATCTCAAAATATTGCAAATTGCAGATAAAACAATCAAAACTTCTTGGCTATCGAAACGTAGCCTAAAATAACTAATCTCTACCTTTGAGCACAATATAATATAAATTTAAATTAAAGTTTTGTTACAATTGTAAACAAATGTAAAAAAGAAAAGAAAAAAGTAATTAAGAAATAAAAATCTAATTCTAAAACAAAATCAATCAAATAAATATAATAAATATACTACATAACTGAATACAAAAAAGTATTAGATTAAATAAATAAATAACAAAAATATATTACAATTATAAGCAATTGTAAAAAAGGGGAAAAAATAAAAATGTAAATCTAAAAAAAATCAATCAATTAAATATAATAAATATACAAATAAATACCTAAAAAAAAATAATACAAAAAAAGTATAAAATTAAATAAATAAAAATATATTACAATTATAAGCAATTGTAAATAAAGAAAAAATAGATAAAAAATAATCTAAATCCAAAACAAAATCAAACAAATAAATATAATAATTATACAAATAAATAACTATAAAAATTAATACAAAAAAAGTATAAAATTAAATAAATAAATTAAAGCGAATTCAAATTCTTTCAAAATTCATTGCCTTTTATTTTTTACCAAAGTTCTCTTTAAACTACTTTACGCACTGTAAGCTCATCTATCTATCAATCATATTATTTATCAATTACGCCACTTTTAATGATCTTTTTTTTTTTAATTTTATCGCAACACTATCAATTCTGAATTAAATTATATCGCAACAGTTGCCTATATATAAGCCCAGTGCATTCGCAATGCCCATTAGAGTGGCCAAGTCAAGGCTACGAAAGTGTTGAAAGTTTATAAAATATTTGAAAATAAAAAATGTTCAAGTATTCAAGTTTGCTCCTGCTGCTGGGCATCGTGGCCCTGATCGGGGCCGAGGTGCATCGCATACCCATACATAAGCATGAGCACAAGCGAACCCGGCTGCACCACAAGGCGGCGACTCGTTCCCTGAATCAGAAATATCATCCACAGAAGGCGCTCTATGTGCCGGACTATGTGGCGCCCAGCTATGACGACTCAAGCAGTCAGGAGGATAGCAACGAGTATGTGATCGAGACGCTGTCAAATAATCAGAATATGGATTACTATGGTGTCATTGGCATTGGCACGCCGCCGCAGTACTTCAATGTGGTCTTCGATACGGGCTCCTCGAATCTGTGGGTGCCGTCGGTGCAGTGTTTGCCCAGCGATGTGGCCTGCCACAATCACAATCAATACAATTCCAGTGCCTCGAGCACATATGTGCCCAATGGTCAGAGCTTCTCCATACAGTACGGCACAGGCAGTCTGACTGGCTTCCTGTCCACGGACACCGTCACCATCAATGGCCTGAGCATTAAGTCGCAAACCTTTGCGGAGGCCATCTCTCAGCCGAATGGCAGCTTCACTGGCGTACCCTTCGATGGCATTTTGGGCATGGGCTACATGAGCATCGCTGTGGATCAGGTGGTGCCGCCGTTCTACAATCTCTATCAGCAGGGATTGATCGACGAGCCGACCTTTGGCTTCTATCTGGCACGTGATGGCTCAGCACAGACCGGTGGCCAGCTGGTCTTGGGCGGCATCGACTCTCAGCTCTACACCGGCAACTTGACCTATACGCCCATCGTACAGCAGGGCTACTGGCAATTCAACGTGAATAGCGCTGAGATGGGTGGCTATGTGGTTTGCTACGATTGTCAGGCCATTGCTGACACTGGCACCTCTCTGCTGGCCTGTCCTGGCAGCGCCTATACCATGCTCAATCAGATCATTGGCGGCTATCTCATGGATGGTGATTACTATGTCGACTGCTCCACTGTGTCCTCATTGCCCGTGCTCCGCTTCAATATTGGTGGCACCATCTTCACTCTGCCCCCATCGGCCTACATCAGTAGCTTCACAGAGAACAATACGAACTACTGCATGTCCAGCTTCACCTCCATCAATACTGACTTCTGGATTTTGGGTGATGTCTTCATTGGACAGTTCTATACACAGTTTGATTTCGGTGAGAATCGCGTCGGCTTTGCACCTGTGGCCTAAGCAACGTTGGATTTATATCGAAAAATATATCTGAGAGAAAAAAAAAACGAATCTAAAAAAAACAAAATTTATAAAATTACAAAAAAAAAAATTGATTGCATTTAAAATAAAAATACAAAAAAAAAAAATTAAATTTATACTAAAATTTGTTTTATATTTAGGTTTAAAAATAAAAAAGTCTATTCTATTTGATGGAAACAAATATGCTAATTAAAATAAATTATTATTAATAAATAAATAAAAAAAAAATAAATGAATAAAAATAAATATTCAAAAATTATTATATTCTCTATAATAAATATACATATATAATAATAAAAAAAAATAAATAAAAAAATTAATAAATGAATAAAAATAAATAAATAAAAATTATTTTATTGCCTACAATCAGTTGAAATTAATTAATTGATATTGAATAACTAATAATAATAATCAATAATTATAAAAATGAATAACAATAATAATATTAAAATTATTAATAATAATATTTAATTAATTAATAATAATATTAATAAATTAGTCAACCTAACAGTCAGCAAATATAACAAACAATAAAAAATATATAATTTTTAGTTATATATTTTCATAATTTTAATTTCATGTAAACAATTTATAACAATTCTATATAATGTTTAATAATATCTAAAAATTTTTAAAAATTAAAACAGCTCATACAAAATTGAAAAAAGAGATCGAAAAAAAACCTGTAAATCGACAATTGCACAAAAAAATATTATTAATTATAATTCAAGAAATTTCAAATGATTTTCTTTTTTAATTATTTGGTGTCTGGAGTTGAAGGCTTGTTAGTTGAATTTGTGGAGTTGCCGCCGTAAATGCCACGCGGAATGCGCTGTTGCTGTTGCTGCTGTTGCTGTTGCTGCTGTTGCTGCTGCTGCTGTTGTGCATGCTGCTGTTGTGCATGCTGCTGTTGCTGCTGATGGTGCTGTAAGGCACGTTGCTGCAGCATTGCCTCGTAGAGTATGATAGCAGCAGCTGCATTGGGCGATTGTTGCTGCTGCTGCTGTTGCTGTTGCAAATGCTGCTGCTGCTGTTGATGCAACTGCTGATGTTGCTGATGCTGTGAAGTAGTCTGACGCAAATTGGCTGCCAATAGCTGAGCATAGACCTGTGTGATATCGTTCGCATTGCCCGAGGACAGGCCATAGATGGGCATTGACATATTGCTGGAGGCGCCAGCAACTAGATGTTGCTGCTGCTGTGCCTGTTGCTGTGGCAATTGCTGTTGCAACAATTGCAAATACAGCTGCGACAATTCATTTATGGATGCGTTGCCTGCCTGGCCACGCCCAGGCTGTCCACTAATATCGCCGCCCCCATGCGAACATTGCGAATGTTGCTGCTGCAGCAAGCCCGACAGCATTTGATTGTAAGCGCAGCTCTGCAATATATATATATATGGATATTTAATATGAATTACTTAAAAATGAATTACATGCCTCAGCATTGGAAAAATAATTAAATAACAGAACAAAAAAATTATTTTGTTAAATATTAAAAGACCAACAAAACAATTTTTTTTTTTTATCTACAATATTTTGTTAAATCAAAAAATTAAATGTAAATAAAATAAAATTTTCGATAGAACATAAAATTTTAAAAACATTTTATTTTCACATAATTAGTAGTTTTTTAACACATTAAATTTTTTATAAATTTTGTATTCTATTTACTAACTATTTATAATATATTTAAACACATATAAATTAAAATTAGATTACAAATTTATATTTTATAATATTTTATTTGTTGACATTTATAAAAACATAAAAAAAATTTTCTAACATATTTTTAATCCATTTATAAATTAATATTATTGAAAAAATAAGTTTTATGGGTTAAAATATTTTTCTAAATTAATCACAATTTATTTAAAAACAATTAAAGATTTAATAGTTATTTTTTTGTTAAATTCGTAAATATGAGAAAATATTTTTGGTAATACAATAGTTTTAGTTTGATAAAATATATGTATATATATTTTTTTTTTGTATTTGATTTTTTTTATATATTTTTTTTATTTTACAGAATTTGATTTAATACAGAAATAGTTTGTAATTTCATATTTTAATATGCAAATAATAATAAAAATAAAAGTATTAAATGAAAATAATAATCTGTATTTAAAATACAATTTAATGTTTTCAGTTTAAGCATAAACATTCGTAAATATTTAATAGAAATTATTAAAATGGCATTAAAGGTCTTTTTATTGGCTGCAAATAAACAATTTGCATTAATATATGTTAAGAATTGTTGTGAAGACATTTTGAAATATTATATTTTTTAAGTTAAAAAAAAAAAAAAATGCAAATTCTCTTATTTACTTACAGCTCCTGCACGTGGATTATGACCTACTGCAGCCGCATGCTTGCGATCGTAGAGCGCTTTGGCTCCACGCTCGAAGCCTGGCGGCGGCTGAGCCTTGGGTGCCGGTGCGCGACCTTCGCCAGCAAAGCTCGGCGCCGCTGACTGCATGTGATAATCCTTGCCATTCAGAGCGTAATGTTCGGCGGCCTTGTGATAGCTAAAGCTGCCATTCTCCGGATGACCCGTGGTATCGCCATAGAGGGCATTCAGTATCTCGTTTAGAAAACCGGAAGTGGCTGCGGGACTCGGCTCGAACTTGGCCTGCGAGTCAGCTTTGGGCGTGGAGCGCAGTTCATCGCGATGGGTGGGCATGGCCAGCTGCGGATCGCTAACAGTCGGACGCCAGATTTTCTTGGCCAGTTGCTCACAGGCGTTGGCTGCAGAGGGCGGAAGCAGAGAGCAGAGAGAGGGAGAGCGAGAGAGCGGAGTAATTGAAATGCCATTATATAAATACAGCTAAATATCTTATGTAGAGCCCAACTTACGCTCGGCTGCTCTTTTGGCACCGTGTGCATCCATTCGCTTGAAAATACCTTTCTCCTGGCACAGCCCAAGCAGCTATGCGCACCCCTTCGCAAATTCTGTTCTTGTCGGACTGAAGCTCAATTCACGCTTTGCGCCTTTGTTTATAGCAATTGCATTTGTTTATGCAATCAAATCGAATTCTTTGCCTTTGCTTTGAATTATTTATTCAATTCTTTCTCTCTTTTTTTTTTCTGTTGCAAAAACTTCTCAAATAATTTCTTTGTCATTTGTCTGTTCAAAATAGGGACTGCCATTCACCTAGGCAAAGCGATTGAAAGTTGGAATGATACTGAGTGGGCAGCACTGGCAACGAGAGCTTAGCGATAGAAAAATTATATATAAATACATATATGTATAAACATATGTATAGATATTTATTTCTTTTTTTAGTGAAATGCCATTTACTGGCAATTGCAGGTGCGTCGATATATGTGTGTGTATAGCTGATGCTGATGAAAAGAATGAAGGCATATATGCTTAGTTAATTGAAAGCTATAAGTCTAGATGGATTTTACATCAGTAAATATAAGTATATGTACATTAAAGATCATCATTAATGTAACATTTATCAAGAGAGATATCGTCTACTCTCTGGCTTCAAATGACAGCTGCTCGCATGGTTCGTTGTGAATAGAGCTCTAGCTCAAATAATATAGAAAACATTCAACATTAACGATGAAGGCAAAGAGATTTGTTGTCTATTAAAGTAGCCAAGATTTTTTACATGAGGTACTTCATTAAAGTTGAAATAATTATCTTAATATAAATAAGTATATATTTATGTATATGCATATAAGTGTGAAGTTACTCGATTAAGAAATAATCTGCGTTTCAAGTTCCTTGCTTTTGCGTTTATACAGTCGAACATGGCTTGAACGACTCGGCTCATCAAAAATCTATATACCTTATGAGTTATATATGTAACTAACTAACTAAATAGTAGTATAGTCAACATTTAGAGCACGAAGCTGCTTTTAACGCAATCTACCAAGTCTTTGATATATGTACAATATAAATATCTTTCTACCAAAACATATCTACAAACTTTCTTTCTCTTCTAAGATTTCTCTTCGCTCTGATTTACTTATTGTCTCATTTAGCAACAATTTGTGTACATCGATAACAATATGCACTTTAATACATAATTATAACAACATTTAAATAATAACAATGTTAAAATAGATTCAAGCTTAGTCTAGCATAAGCGTTTTCAAGAAATTATGTCGCGGGTTCTTCATCAGCTTCTTCCACAATCGCATAACAAAAGCCAGCGCCCGATCCGGCCAGTTTTGCATAGCCAGGCAGCTTTAATAACGTTGGAGTACAGCTGAAAGTAGAGTGGAAAAATGTTAGAAGTGAACAAAATTGAATAAAAAATAAATAATAATAGAAAATTATTAATTTTGATTTTCTAAAAAATCGAGTTGTTTTCGTATTCATATTTTCTTTTAGGATAGCTTAAGAGACTAACTTAAGATGGTTCACTTCAAAGCAAATAAAAATGCAAATCTTAGAACTTTAGCTATATAATACACAATATGCCATAGCTGATATAAAGCTATATCTCATCTATATCTTTGTTTCTCATTGCTTAGCTCAACATATTTTCATTGGATGTCTCTCATAAGAACATTATATAGTTTACAATCAATCGATAATCCACTCTTTATAACATAAAGCAGCTCTCTATAAAAGTCTCACTTCTAGTTTTTTATATTCTTTATCAAATTTTCTATTTCTAAATGCCTTGCCACAACATTTTTCACTTACAGATTTTCCGTAGCATTATTTCCACAATTGCCGTGCTCATTCCAGCCCCAGGTATAGATCTCGCCAGCTGTGGTCCGTAGCAGCCCATGCTCGGCGCCCATGTGTAGGCGTGCCGGCAACGTTCCCTCCTCCAAGCGCAGCTGCAATGGCGTTGGCGTCGCTCGCTGCTCACAAAACTCACCCGTGCCCAGCTGGCCATAGCAATTGCGACCCCAGAGCAAGATGCTATGGGACTTTAGCACGGCTGCATTGTGCGTCCAGCCGACGGCAAGCTGGCGTACATCCTCGTCGAATTGAAAGGCATTCGATTGACCAAACTTATTGTCTCCCAGTGCAATAATGCGCCTGCTGCCACCTGCTTCCAGATTGATGCACTTGAGCAGCATGTGATTCTGTCCACTGACTAGGGAAACGATGCGCAGCTCATTGGGATTGTGCACCTGGATCTTCATGACATTGCAGCGATGCAGCGACGTTGCGGTAATGTCCAATTCAATGGGCGGCGGATCCATAACGCGCAAACGTCCAAATATATAGATTTTCTGATCCTGTGTGAGTACCGCACAGAAGCGCAGACCGAAGCTAATCCGTTGCGCCGGCTCCTCGCGCGGCAGACGCACAGGCATTGGCCTGCGCACAGCCATAAAGCCACGCTGGCAAATGCCGAGCTGCTGGAACGCATTCGAGCCCCAGACAAAAAGGCGTTTGGTCAAGGTAATAGCGCCCGATATATCCCAGCCACAGGCGACGAACTCCACAGGTACTTCCTGCAAGGAATCGATATAGTCTAGTAAAGATGTAGTATATAAATATAGTAAATATACTTCGAAGAATTCGCTGGGCACCATGGAGAACTCGCTATGGCATTCATCGTCAGAGTTTAAGCCCAATTGGCCGCGATTATTCCAGCCGCAGGCATGCAGACGTCCATTGCTATCGAGGATTAGGACATGGCCACCGCCGCCGCGTATGCAGCGCACCAGTTGAGGCACAAATGAGCATTTGGATAGGCGCTGCGGTGTCATGCAGAGCTCCGATTCGTAGCCAAGGCCGAGCTGACCGTGAGAATTGGCGCCCTGTGCGCAGCAAAGCCGAAAGAGGAAATCACTCATTAATTTGCAATGCAAATGAGACCAACACACACACTCACCCAGGCATAGACGGCGACAGACATGACGACGACCACCAGTTGCACAGGATCAGGTGCAGCTCAACGTTCAGGATCGGGGTCGGCGAAGAGGTTGGGGTCTGGGTCAGGGTAGAGGGCGGTGCCTGGCTTTGGCTTGCACTTCCGGTTTGTGTTTCACACGTTGATTTAATGCGCCGCAGTCACGCCAAGAATGTCTACTACGACCACAATTGCCAACTGCAGCTGCTGCTATTGCAGCTCGTCCTCGCGCGTTGCTCTGCCCGCTGCTCATGTAAAACTGAGCCCTGGCGCTGACGTTCAAATAACTTTTATATCGTTTCGCTGTAAATTTTTCGTGGCCTTTTTTACGGTCGTTTGCAAATCACCAGCTGACCATGCGTGCCACCAAATCCAATTGCTTGTTGATGTTTTAATTAAATATTTTTCGAGTTTTAAAGCAAACTTGCTATGCCTTACATTTTGGTTAACCAAATAACGCAATTACAATGATAGCGCTGCCAACTAAACATAATCTCTGTTATTGTTTACAAAACACGTACATATATTTCGCTCGTTCTGCCGGATTGACATGGTGGCAACGCTATCTTTCATATGTTTAGGAATTATCTAAACTAGTATGCTGCTCACTAACATCTGTGAGCATGAGTAGCAACAGATGAGCATAAGAGAAGCCGCGCAAGTTTAATATTATGTTGCTTTGAAATATATAATATATATGTATGTTATGTAGAATTAACAGATCAAGAAGCCCCATAAACATTATTATGCAATTTTCAAATATATTTTAAACAGATTATGTTACTGAAATTAATGTATGTACAAACGTACATTAAAAGTAATATTTTAATTGTTTCTTGTTTTAATTTCTCATTTAATTCCAACAATAATATCAGTAAATTGTCTTCCTTTCTTCTTCTTTTAATATATTTAGTTATTATTTAATTTTCTGTATATCAAGAGAACATTTGCTAGTTCAAGCTCGCGCCTTGAGCAGCATACATTGTTTAAACTATTTACAGTTATGTTTCGTGAATTTTAAAGTGTCGCGTGCGGAGTGCAGGAAATTTAAGAAATTCTTTTTCTCTCTATTTTGTTTTGTTTTTTAAGTGATAAAATAATAAATTTAAGTGAAATATAATTGTGAATTGTGTTATTCGCCTCGTGCTTTGTGGAAGCTATTACAGCTCATCATATTCACGCCAGACAACATGCTTAACAAATTGGTGAAGAAAAAATCAAACGAAGCGAACGTCAAGCAGCTTATGGACTGGAAAATACCCTGGAAAAAGCAACAACCCTAATCAATTCGATTCGCCTTGGACACTTTGGTAAGTTCATTCAATTAATTGCCAACTATTTGAATTCTAAATGTTGCATGCAATCAAACAATCGAGGCAATTGTTCACCTCTGACTGCGTTTGATTGCGTGCAACTTTTCCGACTTTTCCCGACTCTCGGTATAATGTGAAAATCATTATTTTTTATTTGTGGCGTTTAGGGCGTATGCGAAGCCGATGTCACAACCGACTTATTTTGCATTGCAAATGTAAAATCCAAAGTGCATTTTTCACCTGCCCATTTTGTTGTTTTTTTTGAAAGGGTTGCATGTTAGCTGGACATTGCAGTATTTATTATGTCCTGCTGTTTGTGTTGGTTAGTGTTGCGCATTTGCTAGTAGCGTTAGTCGACTAACTGTAATTAAATAACAGTTGGCATACAAATGATGCTCTTGGTATATAACGGTTCAATTCCACATGAATGAACATGTTGAAAAGTGAAGATTATGATATCCAATAAACAAACAAATAATTAATATAAAATTAATAGTAAATAATTAATAATGAATTATGCTAAATAAATTATAAATAATATTCCAACAATAAATAAATAAAATCTTATACTTAAATTTCATAAATATAGCAAAATTTAAAAATTTTATCTTTTTTTTTTACAAATTTCATTATAATCTGTAGGGAATTTACAGTTTCCTTACTCAGGCCAATTTCCATCCACTGCTAATGGTTTTTCACTTACCGTCTTGGGTGTGTGCACAGTTAGCTTCTGGCTCCATTTTCTAGCGACAATTAAAGCTTAATTAAAATTGCATGCACTTTAACCTTCGCCCTGAACTTTGACAGTTTTAATTACAATATGTTTATATGAGTTTTGCGTGCTCGTGGCAAGCGGAAGGCGGGCTTTATAATCGCTTTATATAACCAAGCAAGACATTCAATTTAGCTAAATGTGCAATTTTCCAGATTTGTGAAATTTGAGACTAGTTAAAAATTCAGCTGCTAGAACGGTCGAGCTGACCAGAATAATATTGTGTGCATCATTATTATAAATTTCGTTGACTTGCTGACTTATTTAATCATTATATTGTACTTAAATAAATCAACTCGAGTAATTTATTTATAATATTACATTTCTTTATATTGATTATATTGCGCCAAATATTTTCAAAACTACCGCTTCAAATAACTGGCTCCGAACTGGTTCGTGCACATACTTTGCGCAGTGCGCATGCGATAGTTTTAACGATATTTGAAGCGTTGCCACTTGATGCAACCAGTCTTACGTAGCCTAATCACGCGCGCAAATTCAAATGCTCTTACGTAAAGATTTGTGTGTGTGTGTGTGCTTCTGCTTATCCCTAGAGTGTGATTGCCTTGCAGTGCAAACGTGACTCCATTTTCTTTGCGCTTTTCCTATGTTGTGTCTTTTTATGTCTTTCAACGCTTTTTTCCAGCTTGTTGCTGGCTTCTTTGCGACTCTTTTTCTTTTTGGTATTTTGAAATTAAATCTAATATAATGGATATGCGTGTTGTTGGTTCTGCTTTTAGCATTCCATTCCACACATACGTGCAATCACACACACCCTTACACACGCACATTCGCGCTCAGACACACACACAGACACATTCGAAATTAAAGTTAAGAGTGAAAATTGCACATGTTTGCATTTCTCTTGCATTGTTTTTGTATTTCTTCTGCTCGTTGCGCACCTTTTTTTTTAATTTTTCTTTAACTGCTGCGGTTTAGTTTGCGAAGCTCGTCGAATGTCGATTGGCACTTGTAATTAAACGCTGAACCTTTTAATGCCAATTGCTGTTACGGCTTTAACTGAGCTGAATTCTTTTGCTGTCATTGAATTAACAGCTATAAAGGAAAATCGTAAATACGAACTTTTTTTAAGGCGAAAAAGTTAATTTGTAGCGTGATTACTCTAGATTAAAAAGGATAAAATTTAATATTTATTGAGTTATTTATTTGTAATCTATTTCTACAGAATAAATATTTAATATTTAATAAAAATAATTTAAAAAAAGAAATATAATAATAATATATGTAATAAAATAATAAATTTAATTATAAAAAAAATTATTTATTGACCTTTAAATAAATGTAAAATATATAAAGGAAATTTTTATTGTTTGTTTATTTTTTATTTATTTTATTTAGTAGAATCATTAGGAAAGGTACGATATTTTATTTAAAAAATTTGTTTAAGTATTAATATTATTATTATATTTTTAATGTTTTTATATGTTTAGGGAACAGAGATTTTCTCACTATTAATTTTCTCAGTTCAGATTAAATAAAGCTTTGTTTTTATTGATTTTTGAACTTACGAATCTAAAAGATAATTCGTTTTCCAATTACCCAAAAATTTTCTAATATGTAGAATTTTCTAGCTTTTCTAAGAGTTTTTATGTTTTTCATTTCGTTATTTTAATTTTTTATTTTTTTTATTATTTGTCTATTTGTTTATTTGTTTTCTGTGGAGTTTTCTTTCTGTCTTAAAGACTTTCAGGTAGCAACTGATGCCACGCTTTTCTCATGTTCTGCTCTTGAAGTTTCTTTTACCTTATCTTGCTTTGTTCGCTTTTCCACTTTGAGTTACGTGTCATGTTGTCCATTCATCTAATTATGTTTACGTCAGCTTTGATCTTGTCTATTTTCTTTCTTATTTGATAACAAATAAATAATTAATAGCAAGCGAAAAATTAACTATTAAAATAAATATAATATTTGCAGAATTTATTTAAAATAGAAATTAAGGATACATTCAATTGTTTATAGTATATAAATATATAAGCTGCATTAATTTTCACGAATTTATGACGAACTCAAAAACTAAAACTAGTTAGTAAAGCCTTTAAGTCGTTAAGCTATTCACTTAAATCCATTTAAACGTTCCATACGTGGTCAAAATATTTCAACGATTTAGTGAAAAGCCGCTCTATAACATTTAATATTCCATACGCTTCACCGATAAACTAAATTTTTGACTAAACTCATATTAAGCCTCATAAATATGTCCTCTGTTGGCAAAAATTATGAAAATGCAAATCGATGCACTCTCCCTCTCTCTCGCTATGCCTCTGTCAGAAACAGGCACAGACCATAAAACTGAATGGGTACGCTGAAAAGCAATTGCAGAGCATTAAGTACCGCAACTCAATAAGGGGAGAGAGACAGAGAGTGAGAGAGAGGGGACTCCAAGCAGCAGAGCGGAGGGCCTGGTCGCCTAAACAAATTCAACAGCAACCATGGACGATGGCCACGCTCAAAAGTCATTTGACCACTAATCATGACTGTGGTGTGGACTGTTGTCCAATGTGCGGTCAGGCAACGCCTCGTACAGAATTGTCATAAACCAGCTAAAGCCCCTCACCTCCTGCCTGCCACCTACCATCTATCCAACTCCCATCGTGGAAAAACCTCAATTCAAAACCCCAAACACGAAATTGAATTCCCTTTTCCGCATAGCACTCAAATTATGAAAAGTGTACACTTTGCTTCTGACACTTCAAATTAAATTTTCAAATTTTCAAATGCCAAAAAGCGTGCTCCACCATGGCCACGCCCACCCCCCCTTTTCGCTCTGCCTACCCCATGCTTAGGTTTTCTTATGCATTCCCTAATTGCTCAATCAAAAGCGTATGCAATTCCTTTGGGGTAAATCTAAAAGTTGAAGCTTAAAATACATTTTTGGCACCAAAATACAAAAAAGAAAACGTAATAGAGGAGAAAAGTGGAGAAAAATCGGAAGTCAGCGGAAGTGTTTTGTCGTCAGGTGAAACTGAGGTGAGACTGAGGTGAAGTAACCTGGCTAGAAGAAGAATGGAGCCAGATGTAGGAGCTAGCTGGAATGAAAGTGAATGCCAGAGGCAATGGCAAAGACAACAATGCCAAAGTTTGGCGCTCTAACGACGACCGGAGGGGGCGTGGCTGTGTGCGAGGGGTGTCTAAACGGAAACGGAAGCGCATCGAGCAAAAGTTGTTGCAGTTGTTGGCCTTTTGTTTCGCCAATGCAGCAGCAGCAGCAGCAGCAAAGCAATTTAAGTTAAACAAGCGAACAGTGCACACTCAACAGCACACGCCCCCTTCGCTCAGCCGCCCTCTTCCACACAATATACTTGTCAAATATAAATTCGTTTTCTTTTCCTTTTTTTTTTTTTTTTTGGAAGAAATCTGCTCAAGTTTTTGGCATTGGATTTGTTGGCTGCACACTTTTCAAAAAATTGTTTTTCTTGATTGACTTAAAGTTTCGACAGCGTGTCGCGAAATTTTTGACATGCATCGCATGCAACGCCGAATAGAAACTATTTTTTGTTTGCCCATGTGTGTGTGTGTGTGTAGTAGTTTATTTTATTTCAGCAAAGAGTTTGACAAACAAGCTAAATGGAGTGAAGGAGACTTTGGTTAAATGAACTTTACTTTATTTTAATGACTATTATTAAAAGTTTATTGTTGAGCAACAGAAAATATATATTCGTTGAATAAAAATAATAAAATAATAAATAAAAAATAAAGAATAAATTGGATTTTGTTATTAGAGGCTCAACTTTAGCAAACGATTAATCTGGATTAAAAAAAACTTGTCTTATATGAATATAAATTATTTTGGCTTTATTTACAAAATTTATATCTCTTCTCCATTAATTTATTAATTAAAATTGCTTAAGTTTTAAATTCACATTATTTTATTTCTAAAATTTATTTTTATTTATTTATTATTATTTTTTTTATTAATCTTAATATGAAGCTTCAATTACATAGACTTCATTTTAAAAAAACAGATGAATTTTTAGCATACATGAATCCTAACTAAATTTTACTGCAAAAAATTTAAAATTAAAAAAAAAAAAATAAAATAAAAAAACTTCTTTTAAGGAGATTAAAACTTGTATTTAATTTTGATAAGCTTTAACTTTCATTAAATTAATTTTGTCATGACTATGGTCAGCTATAAACAAGCTTTTGTGGCTTTAACAAATCCTCTTAGCTTCATTCAATTAGCTGTTCAATGGATTTTCGTTAAAGTTAGCTTTAAAAGTTCTAATAACTTATAAATTGGCTATTTATCACTTAATAATACCCATTAATATTTTTCATCGATAAGTTGATCAGTTTTTAGTTAGTTGTTGAATTTCACAGCTTGAAGCTGGCTGGCTGAAAACTAATTACGTAGTTGCCATCGAGTTGAGCAAGTTTTTCAATATTTCAAGCGGAAAGGCCGCGTCCCGCCCCATGGGTGTTCGATTTGGCTCAGGTCACTCTCTCTCACTCTCTCAGTCTCCCTGCTCGATAATTATTATGTAAATTGCTTAAAAATGCACCGCAGGTAAGCCCAAAGGATTCACTTTGTTCCGGTACCGCCTTTGCTGTGCGCCTCCTGCATTCAGCATCCTTCATGCTGCCCGTCTAGTCGTCTCGTCGTCTCGACCAGCCGTCGCGCTGCATTAAGCTTGATTGCATTAAGTTTGCTTTCCGCCTTGACAGAAAGCTCTCTCTCTCTCTCTCTCTCTCTCTCCCTCTCTCTGTGTGTTGTGCTTCTTGCCCAGGCTCTAGCTAAATCGCCCTCTTCAAGTTCCTCCCATCATGCCAATTTAATCTATGCACTCGGAATTTCTTAGCGTGCATTTCGTATTAGCCAAATTTTCGCATGCTTCGTTGAATGCCGCTCGCTTGGTCTTGGCGAACGCCAAGCGTTTCTAGTCTTGCAGCTGAATACTGATGGGTGCCACTGTGGACGCTCGATTGAACTGTGACTGATACAGTGGTGCAATTACAAGAAAACTGTTTAAATATTTATTTGGCTTAATGGAAAGTCGCATGTGTTGTGAGCAAATGGAATGTTCCTTTGAGCTTTGAATTTATAAAAAATATATCAGAATTTATTCAAATATTTATTGGTTTCAATAAAAAATTCGATGAAAATAATTTTGTAAGTCAGCAAGTTAAATTTTAAAGAATTCATGATATAAAAAAAATAAATTGAAAATTGAAATTCTGTTGAGTTGGCTTCAATTCAACAATATGTCTGAAGGTATGATAAGAATCTGAATATCCATTATTATTATCACCTTAAATGTCTGAGTATTTCAGCTTATTAATTTTATTTGACATGCAAATTTTTATTAATAATGATTTGTCAAATAAAAATTTATTTTGCTTACTATTAATATCTTTTAATTTTATATTATCTTAAAGACAACATTCATTATTAATATATATCGGGTTTTTATAAACATTCCTGACCGATATTTTATTTACTTTTTAGCTTAGCTTATCTATCATCTTAAAAACAACACTCAAAAATGTTTTTTTCAATTTTTTTTTGTAGCAAAATCAGGGCTTTATAAAGCCACTAATTTCATTAATTTTTAACAAAACTCTTAGACTTCTTTTACTAACTTTATTTTTTATTGCAGCACATTTTCTTGATTTTTTTGTAAATTGCCAAAAATTGCACGTATCACACCCATTGTAAATTGTGCTTTGAGAATGTGCTCGCACACGACAGGATATTGATGACTTTGCCCCCTTTGAAGTTGTTGCCCGTCGCTTCATCCTAATCAACGTAGCATCGACGGCAAGGAATTCAACGATGTTTCTATCCTGTTTAATCTTGAGAGATTTTCGCACATTTTGTGGCCGGTTTCCGTTTTAGTTTTGTTGTTTCGATTGCAAATAATTAATTTAAGCAAATTGCAAAACTTGGCCTTTTGATGGCACATTGCATAATTGAGCACTCTATTGAATTTGATAACGTATTGAATGCATTTTTTTTGTTACATGCTGTTGACTAATTGCATTGCATGGAGTATTGTTAAATAATTTAACCAGCTGCCATTTTACATTTTGCATTTCCCATTATCCATTTTCCATTTACCCTTTCCTAATATAATATCAATTTTCTCAGCTCAGCTTCCGTGCCTGGGCCACAGTTTATGCAAATGAGGCAAATGCGGTTCTCAATATCAGGACATTGCATTGCATTCGCCTTGTGCGCTTAGCTAAATTGTCGGTTGTCTGCGGCTCGGACTTGCAGTTACGCCTCTGCACTGTTTTCATGCCCAATGGGCAACTAATTATTTGTTAACATAACACGAGTAGCAATTTAAATGCAATTAAGTTCAGCTGCGTAGGCCCAGGCCCGAGACACAGAGTCTGAAATCCCAAACCTCATCTTGCCACGGCTTAGTCGAGTCGGTTGAAGTGGCTCATTAGAGCGTGTCCTTCAAATGTTTACTGCACGATTGAATGTGCCGAGGCTGTGTGCTTCGATTTTACAGTTAAAGGCAATTCAAATGGCTTAAATATCTTTAAATTATTCGAATTTGCTATCCTTGACAATTTATGCGCTGTTCAAATGTCAATTTTTACCTGTTTAACTTGCTTTTCTTAATAATTATTCGTTATTTAATGGAATATTTTGAAATATGTGTTTTAATTTATTTAAAAGTTATTATTATTAATATTAATATATATATATATTTTTAGTTAAAGCGCCATTAAATTATTTGTCATTGTTTTCATTTACAATTTTATTTTTCAATTAAATATTTATGCAATATTTATCATGTGCAAATAGTTGTCTAGCATTTTCAAATTTGTTTGCGTCTTTCGGCCTTTTATTAAATATATTTTAAATAATTTATAAAAACAACAAATGCTGTAGCCAACAGATTTCAACTTTGATGTCATCTGTCATCTGAACATGTTTTCAAATAAATATTCTTGAATAAATATTGTTAGCTTGACAAAGATAAATTTCTTATGCTGCTCATAAATATTGAAAAAGTATTGCAAAAGCTTCTGTGCAAATTGTTGTATGCATAAATGGCAAAATTGTTAAACATGGATAAAAACTTGTGCCTAATTCAATCCAGAGTCAACAATGCGTGACTTGTGGGTTGAAGGATTGCAGGCCTGCATGGTTTCTACTTGAAATGCCAACTTGACAATTTAATTACCAGCATGCAGAGCAGAAAGCTTAAGCTGAGACCTTGACCAAAAACTGTCTGGCTGTAGCGTATTCCTCTGCCAGATTCAAATTCAAATCCAAATCCAAATCTTACCCGCAACAGGCACTTCATTTTCATTTTTGCATTGTTTGTTTGTCATCTAAGCTCTTCGAGTCAGAGGTGACTGCACAAAATCTATTTAGACTGAAATTGCCTGGCCATGATTTTAGCCAAATTGCATTTGGCCTGAAACTTGGTTAGGCCGAGACAACAAATGCGATTACAACGCAGCACAAAGCGTACTGAATGCCTATGTCCAATGCGACGGGATAGTTAAGCTTCTCTGATGCAATTGTTCTAGGCGGAATGGAGCTTTATAGTTTCTTAATTTGATTTGCTTATATTTATTAGTGGTAATTGTCATTGTCATTGTCATTGTCATTGTCATTGTCATTGTCATTGTCATTGTCATTGTCATTGTCATTGTCATTGTCATTGTCATTGTCATTGTCATTGTCATTGTCATTGTCATGGTCATTTTCATCATTCTCATTCTCATTCTCATTCTCATTTTCATTTTCATTTTCATTGTCATTGTCATTGTCATTGTCATTGCCATTGCCATTGTCATTGTCATTGTCATTGTCATTGTCATTGTCATTGTCATTGTCATTGTCATTGTCATTGTCATTGTCATTGTCATTTTCATTTTCATTTTCATTGTCATTGTCATTGTCATTGTCATTGTCATTGTCATTGTCATTGTCATTGTCATTGCAAACATCAAATTTAATATTTAGATACATGAAAGAGCATTCAAATTTCGTTGTCCGGATAGCTCAGTTGGCTTTTTATGGTTTTGCATGTCAAACGCAGACTTTAAGGCAGATAAGCCAGACAAGCTGTAACCCATTTGATGGCCAACAAAAATAACAACCGGACAAATATGTGTGCAGTGTCCAGACGCCGAATGAGATGCATGCAAATGAGCTGAATAATGAGCAGCCAGTTGCTGTTGGTACAATAGAGGGCAGCTAGACAGAGGCAAATCGAGGCTGGCCCGCTTAGTTGAGAAGGAGCTGCTGTGGCACTAATTTCCAGTTGGTGCAAACAGCCACTCGTACATTATGGCCCAGTGGCAGTGTCAAAGTGTCAGTAAGTCAACAAGAATGCACTCTGGTAAGCGGCCCAAAGGTTGTGGAAGGATAGAAGGATGTGAATGCTCTGTCTCTGGCTCTTGGCTTCAGCGAGTGTCCTGGCCAACCGGGCACTCGACTTAACACTTTGAATGTCATTAAATTGTCTGTGCGCTCGCTGCCTGCCTTGCCTGCTTGCCTGCTCTTCTGCTCTCCTGCTCTCGTGGCCTGCTGTCTGACACTCAGTCAATGTCTCACTAACAATTGTCAACAGGCTCAAGCAGCGTGCAGCACTGAGAGTTTTGCATTGTTGTTCCTGTTGTTGGCGACTTTGTTAACCCTTTTGGCATGTTGTCGGCATTCGCCAGCATTTTCGGACTCAAAAACGTTTGTCAATTTTCCGCTTGTCAACTCTCTGAGTTGCCCTTTTCGTTCTGTTCATTCTTTATTATCGCTTGCTCGTAACTGAATGCCGGCACATTTTATGCCTCTGATGCAATTGTCTTCACTATAAATTTGCCCTCTAAGTTCTAAGAATGAAAACTCTAATCCAATTGTTAATTACATTGTTGCATTCATTAATAATTATTAATGACATTATTTTTGTACAAATTTCTTATGGCATTATTTGCATTGGACGTTTGTGAATTTTACATAAATAATATGTAAATTTAATTAAATGATATTTATAATTAATTAAATAATAATATTATTTAGTTCATTTCATTATTTCCATACATTTCTTGTTTTTTTCATAATTTGAGGGAAAATCTTAATAAAAAAACGTTTTGAACTTTAAATTTATAGCACTCAAATTTTATATTTTTAGAAAAAAATTAATGTTTAAAATTAAAAAAAAATCTAAATTGCATTTTTAACAAAGAAAATCTATAGATCTTATTTTAAAAATATATATTTATTTTATTTTTATTTGTTTGAAAATTAACTGAAAATACAAAAAATATTTTTCAATTTTTAATAAAAATGAAAGAAAAAAATTTTTTTTTTTGTTTTTTCTTCGAAGATATACATTAAAGTTATACAATTTAATAATTTAATGTTCTTAATTAATTACAAATTTGAAAGACTATTGATCTATCTGTCTACAAGCTTATATTAAAAGCTCGTAAACTTGAGGGTCGCGCAAGGGTTATCTGCAGGTATTTTGTGATTGCAGCCCTTGGGGGATTTTCGGTCAACAATAGGGACCGCAGAGTACTAAGTGCAAAATGCTGGCGGGGCCGACGTTTAGGAGCTTATTAAATTCCCATTACCTAAGCTGGACATCAGCGCAGCACGATTGTCCGGGTCTATGGGCTAACCGGGTATCTAGGTATCCTGCTGTGTGGCGGGGTGTTCGGCTGCCCGTGGGCAGTGCTGCGGAATCTGGTGCGGCATTTGCCACTCAAACGAGGGATTAGCGGCGATGATGACAACAGCTTGACGTCACATTGGCGACAGCCAGCAGCTCCATTAGCAGCGACCAGGCCTGCCAGCTAAGCGGATGGGAAATAGAAGGAGGATGTCAAACACACACACACACACAAACAAACACTCGCAGGATTTACGATAGCCAAGGATGTAGGTGCGCAAAGCAAGTGCATAAATCCTCCAAATATTTCACATTTAAATGGCCAGAAATTAACTGAAACTGGCAAGCGATAGCTGCTGAAAGTAGCTCAGTAAATGCGAAGTAATCCACAAAAGCTGAGCTGAGGACGCGGACAATGTGCAGTAAAAGTCGAGCCACTGACAACAAAAACCCGGAACACTTGAATACCATTACATACACACATATTTATGTATATATGTATCTTCAAGACCTAAGGGCTATTCTTAATGTGCTTTAAATGGTATAGAGTGGATGGTAAGATCCCAGCTGCGTTGCATTCATACGGCAAATATCAAGTGCATCATCAACAACAAGCAGCAAGGACGAGAGCCAGCCACATTTAGCTGCCTGGACACCAGTGCTCATCTCAATCCCATTCGAGTCGAAAAGCCAAAAAAAAAAAAAAAAACGGAAAAATATAAAAAATAAAGATGAAAACGAGAAACAGAGATCCAGTTTGTCCTTGCCAGCATCAACGTTATTATCGCATTGAGTACTGTAAAGTACCGAATAATCTACAGGATAATGAGCATGAATGAACGTGAACCGTTTTGTATTTTTGTTTTGAATGACAAACTGAGAATATAATCAAACCAAGCATGAAGGGCAATCCAATGAAATAACAGCCCAGTGACTGCCCAAGTATCCACTTAACTTAGGCAGCCATATCTCAAGCATCAAGCTGAATACTTTGCTGTGGACAAAGCGTAAAGAATCTGTAAACGGCTACAAATTCTCAGCTCAGCTGAAAGCAGCAACCAAAAGCAAATATGACGATTCAGAATATATTATATAAACTTGCATAAAAGAAAGCTCGAGTTTATGTTTTAGAAAAAATTCAAAAATACAAATTTGAATAGAACTTTGAATTTGTATAAATTATAAGTCAGCATTTGGTTGAATATTGATTAAAACTCGTACTAGATAGTTTGGCACAACGGGGAGTTTTTAGTAGTGAGTGAACGACTAAGAGATACCCTATTGAGCTGATTATATCACATAAGTTTACTAAAGTTGAGCAGAATTTTGTGATGAGCAGCATTAATTACCTTTTCATCTATCAATTTTTGTTTTTATATAAAAATTGAACTGAAAGTTCATCACTTCACTTTTCTTCTTTAAATTTTTTTTTCTACAAATTATTATAAATTGAATTTTTTTTAGCTCTAAATCTAATTTTTGTTTGTTTTTAGATTCATTCAAAAAATAGTTTTATTTAAATTTTGTAATTAATTATTATTATTTGAATGGAAATCTTTTCTATGTATCTCAAATTGATCTACAAATTCATAATAAAAGTTATTTCGGCAGAAATTTGATAACAATTAATATTAGCAACACAAAACTTTCTAAAAAGCATTAACATTTTCACTTTTTATTTTTTAATAAAATTTTAAACTCTATTAAATATGCTTCAGACTTATATTTACATTCTCTCAATGCTTTTTATATCAAAATATCAAATATCAATGCTCTTGGAGAGGCATTCATTCTGAGAAGAAGAAACTTTAAGCTGATTGTAAATGCTGCAACTAGTAATTACTTATTGAAATATCTTTGTAATGTGAGTTGTAAAAGGAGCTTGTCCTCGTATTTTCCTCGCTTATTGTAGTCATGTGTGTATGTGTGTGTATCTGGTATGTGCAATGCGAACATGATGTCCTGTGGTCATAGATATTAAATTTAATTTCATATTTTGCATATTTACATAGGATATTTATGACAGGGTCGCTCCAAGCGCCATATACACAAGACGCAAATGGAGGCCACAATTCGCCTCGATTCATTCTCTCCCTTTTATATATATGTATATGTATGTGTATATGTTTATATTTATTTATTTTTATTTTTTATTTTTTTCTCTTTACAATTTTGTCATCAGTGAGTAGCTAGCCAGAACAGAGTTCATTAGTTTTTGCCATTTTGTTGTTGTTGTTTGTTCGTTTGTTTATTGTGGCAAAGCAACAGAGTAGAGACGGCTTTTGGCCCCTGGGCTCCACATCTATCCCATCTGCCATTAGTCAGTCGTTGTTGCATCCCAGAGTTCTGAACCGGACTCGACTCAATGTGTTCTATTCATAGCCAAGCGAATGAATGAATGAATGGCTCTGAGCTGTTGTAATGAAAAGTTGTGGTAACTTGTTGGCTGCATAATTTGTGCCACTGCTCGTTCGCTCGTGTTGCATGTTGCACTTTTATAGTGTCCACATGCTACACATGAGCATGTTTCACTACCATAGAACAGCAGAGAATATAATATCTCTGCTTGAATATGTAAACTTTATTTCTAAGTTAGTTATTTCAATTACAGAAACGAGAATTTGTCTAACTGAAGTTATGCAAGACATTTAAGTTTAAGCTTTTGTTTTAACAATTTGAAATATGCAATGAAATTTGAAAGAAAATTTAGCTAATTTATTTTAATAAATAGTTTCTATCAAGTTTGTAGTTGATTTTGTTAAAGAAGTGGGTTTAAGTATTTCATATTGCATTTCCATAATATTTAATATTATAGAGTGTAGATCAGATTCAAGTAGAAAATATTTAGAGATATTTCGCTCTGAAAATTTTTATTATTTTTTATGATTGATTTATTATTTAGTTTTTATTTTTTATTTTTCTATTTATGGTTTATTTATTTAGTGTTTATTTGAATATAGAGAAAGTCTCTTTAACATCTTTTATTGAAAATATTATGCTTTTGTAAAAAATATTTAAAAAAATTCTTTGACAAGATTTTCGAAATATATATATATATTTTAAATTTGAGTGCTAATTTCATGCAATGAAAATTGTTTCTCATGACAAAATATAATAAATGAATATAATATTATATACTCAAGGTATTTTAATTTGTGTAAATAACATACATATATGAATATATTATAAAACTATGACAAACTGCGCTACAGATAAACTAACCTAATTAGGCTAACATTTATACAATGACAACTAAATTGACTGACCATGGAGGACACTTAATTATTTAGTTGACAAATAATTTTCCCCAAAGTTAATGCACAAACAGACAAATCTATATATGAATATCTAAATATATGTATGCTATAAATATTGAATTTCATATATGATTGCATAGCGTTTGGCTGAATGTTTGTGGATAAAAATGAAAATCTGATAACATTCGTTTCCGGCAGACAAGAGGGAGAGGGAGAGTGAGAGTGAGAGAGTGAGTGAAATAGATATAAAGACAGAGACACGCACACACAAACAAGCTGACAAATTCACGCACATCCTGTCAACATTATCAAAACGTACTTGAGTGTTTTTTCATGTTTCGCATTTGCAATGTTTGTAATTTACACTAGTCGCCCAGCTGTCCGCCCAGCAAGCTGATGATGTCACAGCTACTGCTACATCTATATATTTACATTTAGACAACAGTTGATACACTCATACGCTCTAGGTATAGAAATCAATGGCTGACAACCCTCACACAGAATGTGTCTCATTTACTTTTGGCAAAACATACGCATTACTTGCGTGGAATGCCAACTCCACATAGAATTCGTTGCTCCCATTGGGCTCTACTACTAATACTAGCTGCAAGTCGTGGGAGTTACTGTAACTGAAATCGAGAACTGTTTACAGCTCGCTGCACACTTGGATCGCTTGCTCGCTCTTGCTGCTTTCACTTTGTTTTCAATTGCAAAAGTTCTGGTCGTAATTTTTTTCTCTTTCGACTACCGCCCCAGAGCTCTATTTCTTTTTTGCAAATGTCTGTGGGGAAGTTTTGGTCTGGGCGTCGCCTAGAATGACGAAGTTAAAACAAAACTGGGTGAACGAGGAGCGAATGAGAAGTTGAACGACTATGAGGAAATATACAAAATAGTATTTTATTAAAATATAACAATAAATAATTTATTTTACTTCAGCTTTTATAATATAATAATATTTATTAATAGTAATATAATGATAGTATATTTGAACTAGCCAACTTTTAAACCAAAATTTTTTGGCATCTTTCCACAACTTATCTAATGGCTCTCTAGTATATTTTTAGCTATCTAACGGCGTTTGCATTAACTTATCTGAAAAATCATAAATATAAACTAACCGCATTGCATCATTGGGCAAATTGCTGAGTAAAAGCCGCAACTAGACGGGTAGCGTGTTAGGGGAGCACACAGGGGAAGATAGAAATCAAACTAGTTGCGACTGTTTCTAGTAACATGTGGCCAAGTTCCGTATCCTCTAACCATCATCCCTACCCCTCAACTCAGCTTAGCAACAATGTCCACATACAAGCGCCTGACACTTGAAAACATCAATTTATTTTTATTTCCTCAGCTCGTCTCGCTGGAATCCTTTCGCTTGGGTGTTTTAGTGTCTTTGTGGTAAGCAGTTGCCACGCCCCATACCCCATACACGTTGCTCTGCCAACCAGCATACCATACCCTAAGCATACCCTTACCATTATGGCCCAGACGAGGGTCTTGCTTAGTCATTCAATTCAATTGATTCAATTGGGATTGTATCGGTTTTTTATGTGCATTTTGGCCAACACTGTCGCACATATCCTGTTGCCTGCTACCTCCTCACCCTGCTTAAGCTTCAGTTCCTTGTTGCTGGTGTTGCTGCTGCTGTTGGCAGCGTTTCCCGAGTGTCTCATTTATCTGTGGTTAGTGGCGGAGGGCTTTTCCGCTGCCTCGTTTTGCACTTTATTGTAAAAGGAAAACGGTTTTGCGTGCCTGTGAGCCGAACCATTTGTAAAATTTAATAATATATAATTTTACCTTCTGCGACGTTTTCTTCTTCTCCTTCTTCTTCTTCGTTGGTAACACTTTTATGGGCCGATAATGTTATTAGCCTAGGCATGCATAGTATATAGGCAGACAGTTTTATGTTATTTTTTTTTTTTTAGCTTTCTTTCCTATTGCTATTTATGCCCTGTATAGGTTGGAGATAAAGTGGACTATTTTAGTTTTTAGTAGAAACTGAAACTATGAAATATATTATTTCTAGACCAGAACACAACGTATGCTGAATATATTGATAATTTGTTATCGATTTACTTTTATATATATTACCGATAAAAATTTATATTTTAATCATGTCAATCACAAGCTACATAAGCTTCAAATTTCAGATGAATAGTCGATTATTTTAATCTCAACCTATTTTCTTAGCATTGATCTTAATACTTCAAATCTCATGATTTCATATATTATCGATATCTCTGTCTATATCGATATAAATCGATATTTTTACATATGTAGATGACAATGAGAGCTATAAACAAGAAATTAGGCATTGATATCTCGGTCCTAATACTTTTCCCATATCCCTAAACTAGGAACAATACGTATGATAATTTTGAGTTCACCGCGTGACAAACATCGATATCAAAGCTAATCTAAATTCACTATTTGGGGTATCCACTCGTCTAGCACATCCGCCCAGAACAGTCTTACTTGTTGTTTTTTTTATTGAGTCAAGGATGCTATCGATATCGAGCAATAGCCGAAACACTCAAATGCCATGACTTTTGCAATTTGCATCAAAGATTGTGTCACGCCTAGTTTCGTTACACTTCGTTGCGGCAGGTCTGGTCGCATTCTCCTGCCTCGGCATTGGCTTGCCTCGCCTTGGCTTGCCCTTTCACTTCACCTTAGAGAAAAATAACCCTCATCTGGATGCTGCCTGTGGTTTTTAGGTGGTGAGCACTGTAGTTGGCCAAGGCACGCCTGGAATTTTGTTCACTTTGAGCTCGGCAACTGGCAGATGGAACTTGGAGGCTGGGAGCTTGTTGCTTCTTTGCGTGCTTTCGTGTAGGTTCAAATATTTTGCGACTAGAAAACCCAAACGACCCAGCCCAAGAAATGTGAACAGAGCGCTCGTGGTGGGAGCTCTCTCTATATATATAAATATATATGTATATATATTGTGGGTCAGTTGGGTGCGAGCAATTTAGAAGAATTTGGTTTTGCATGTAAAATGTTTCAAACGAAATTGTATGGGGCCAAATACTTGAATATTTGAAATATCTATTTCAACTGAAATGTGCCAACTATTTTGTTTGCTCTAAATTTCAGCTTGCCATATCCTAAATATTATTATCTTTACTTAATTTTATTACTTATGTTTAACTAAAGATATTTAGAGTGTGAGAATTTTAAAAAATTTATAGAAAGTGAGAATGGGATTCTTGAAACTGGCATAGGATATAATTATAATATACAAATAAAATAAATAACTAGATAAGCCTTGTATATGAGATGATGCAAGACCAGTTGAAATTGTTATTTGATAAATCTGAATGGAACGACTGCAATATCAATGCACAGACGAAGAACAAGATAAAAATTTAATAAATTAAATATACTCCTTTCACTTTATGAATGTGTATATTAATATCTAAAGTGTATATGTGAAATGATTTATTAATAAAGTTTAATTTGTGACAGCTTTTGCTATTGACTACAGGTCAGGACTTCAGGACTAAAATCACGCACAACTAAACATTTGTAGACTTTATACGCATTAAGTAAAAACAAACCCAACTCAAGTTTTTCAAATAAAACAAAACATTTATCTAAAAAAAAAAAAAAAAATATTGTAATTTATTATTTATTTGCTTTAATGATTTATTTATTTAGAATTCTTATTCTATTTGTCAAGGTCTCGCCCGCCATGCATTTCCTATGACTTTAGTAAATTATCTTGAATAATTAAATAAATTAATATATATTTTTTGTAAATAAATAAATCTTTCCGTTGTGAATAAATGATGCTGCAACAGTCTGCTCAAATCCCTTTTAAATGCCTAAACTGAACTTTACAAATAAATTTTTAATTTTTTAAAATTTAATTTAAGATATTTAAAAATAATATATTTAATATATTTAAAAATTACTTTTATTTCAAGCAAATACATTTAATATATTTAAAATTAATTTGTAGTATACTTCAAATTTGTTTTTAGAGCACTTAAAAGAATATATTTATTTTTATATATTTATATATTTATTTATTTTTTATTTTATTTTTTTTTTTTATTTATTTCCATTATTCATATCACAAAGCAATGCTAGCAACTGTCGTCTCATTCTATTACATTTGCATTTCCCCTAAGCCATATTCCAACATATTCCCACAGCTACACACTACTGTGCGTATGCGCAATATGCACATGAAACGCTTTTGTCAGTTCCTGTTCAGAGAGCTATTTGCTGTCATCGAGCCACTTTTTAGTTTCCAAGCTTTCGGCAATATGTTGTATATAGTTCTTTGTTCTTCTTTTGCTAAGGTCCTTTTTCTAGCTAAAAAAAAAAAAAAAAAAAAAGAAGCCCTGGACACAAGTGTGCAAAGTTTTGTGCTTGCAACTTTTTTGGTGCATTAATATTTTTCTTTTGCTTTTCCTATTTAGATGCATTGCTTGGCGCTGCGCTGCGCTTCGTTTCGCATTTTGTTGCTTTGTTTGGGAGCACTTGAAATGCAATTCCCAAAGAAATGTTCAGCTCAACAATATCAAAATACGCGCTATTGGCGTCCACAACATGGACAAACACTGAAATTTCTTTGTGCTTTACGAAAGTTTTTTACTCTAATGTATATATATTCTCGCTAAACTTAGTCAGTCTGTCTGTCTGTCAGTCCAGCAGACAAGCTTTCAGTCAGTCAGGCAGTGTGTGAATAAGTGTTTAGGTCAGCTTTTAGCTCTAGCTGCTGCAGCAGCTTGTTGCAACAAAGATTTTACAAAGCAACTGCTCAAGTAGTTTTATATCGAAAAGTTAAACTCAAATGTAAAGCAGAGATTATTTGAATTTGCTTAGATTCAAATGCTAAAATACATTTCGAACAACTTTCAATAAAAGTCTGAACAAATATATAGTAAAATATTCTCTATCGAATTGTTCAGCTGAAAGGCTTATCATCATGAAGAATCAAATGGAGTGAACCAAGTTGCAGTATAAATTTATAAGTAAACTGGCTCTGTTTCGCTTTGGAATTAGTTCTGGAATATAAGTTTTATATCAGTTCGCACTAAGCTATCAAAATAATATAATAACAATATAATAATTTTATAAATAATATAAATTAAAAATCAGCTAAATATATTTTCGGAACTAGTTCCACAAGAGTATATAAAAATCGAAAAATTTACGATTTTACAAAAATTCCATATTCAGAGGATGTTGAAGACGTTGCCTTTTTTTCAGCAGTTAACTCAATAATTTAGCTCAGTTCATCTTTGGAACTAGCTCTAATTTAACATAAGCCCCACGACAAAAATGTTATCAATTGCACAACATTTAAATAGTCTAGCTGCAATTTCTTGCTGTGTCTGTTGTCCTGAGTTAGCTTTGCCGAATAAGAAATGCATGCTGGCATTTAAAATGTGGCACATAAAATGCGGTTGCAGAAGTTGCAAACAACAGCGAAGGGCACCAAAACCGAGCCATCGCGTAGCTTTGCATGTTAACATACCGTTGCTTATGTACTATGGTGCAGCTTCTGCTGTGCTTCTCGCTGCCAGCGGGCGCGAGTGCAGCAACATTTCAAATGCCGCACTAAATTACTAAAACACGCACTGCCACGCCCCCTGTTTACTTCTTCGTTCCGCTATTTACTTATATGCGCAATGCCAAAAAAAAAAGTAGACAACAAAATGGCGAAGAAAAAACTTTCAGCTGGGGTTACAATTTACGCTTTGCCTTGCATTTTTCATGTGTTTTCTTGTTCTACTCGTTTTGCTGACAAACTTTTTTATGGCCGCAACATACAACAATGGTTTGTTTTTGTTATGTGTGCGGTTGACTATGTGCGCGTGAGTGTGTGTGTGTGTGCGTGTGCGTGTGGCTTCTCTGCATGTAATGTGCATCTGGCAGAAAAACTTTGTTAAATCATTAAGAGCCGCACTAAAATGCAAAAACAACCAACTGCGGCTGAGACTCTCTAAGACTCAAAAAACTGTACATGAGAGCACCTCAAAGTTCTCACAATATTTTCTCAAGGCACGTGAACTATGCCACATATCTAGTTGAAGAATATTTCTAAGTATTAAGAAAATTTGAATAGAAAGAAAATATAACAAAAATAATAACTCGGTAAACTAACTCGTTATTACTTTTTTGTTTGATATTTTTATTATTATAATTAAATATATATAAAATACTTTTGAGCTCATAAATCAATAACGCTAAAAATATTTAAATGCATTTAACCTAATTTGTTTTAAATTATTTTTTTTATATTTTTTATTGAACAAAATTTGTTTGTTGTTGAAATGAATAAAGAAAATTCGATTTTTTAAATTATTCAATATTTTAGTATATTTTCTTTTATTGAAATATTTGTTTAAATTGCATAAATGCTTTCTGATGAAATGAAAAAATGTTTGATATATATATATATTGAATAATAATATAATATTTATCTGTATGAGCTCATACATGATGTATTATTTAATTTCTCTTAAAATTTTTATTTCTACCAAAATATTTCGATATAGAGCTGCTTAGGGTGAATAAAGATTACGATCTCTCCCTCCCTCCCTCTTTCTCTATCTATCTCCCTCCCTCTCTCCCTCTCTCACACTATCTGAATGCATTTGCTTATGCTCCCTTTTAACGCTGACCCACATATCTCACCATCAGTAGCTGTCTGGTGCTTATTTTCAGGAAAATCGAGCGCTATTAATGAAGTCGTTCGCTCGGATGTCTGAAAGCCTTGTGCTAGAAGTGAAGCTTCAACTGCCAGAGCCACATGCATATGTACGCTACACAACCACACACACACACGGACAACCATACCCACGCACATGCCCCTTGGCTCTTTGGCACGTTGTCTATTAGTGGCTGCATTGGTGCGTCAAAAGCCGCACCCATTGCCTGGCAGTCTGCTTGCGTGCTTACCTCTTGCCATTTGGCACTTTATGTTGCGCTTGGACACAGATACACACTGTGCAGCCCAGAGATATGGTCTGGCAGTTTACATTTAGCTGCTGACCTGGCTGCAAGTGTAATCAACAATTAGCAGAAACTGCACACTATAGGTCTTGCTGAAAGAGAAGATGAGCTCGACTTAAGAATATTCAGTATGATGATCTGATGATATGATGATATGATGATATGATGATATGATGATATGATATGATGATATGATGATATGATGATATGATGATATGATGATATGATGATATGATGATATGATGATATGATGATATGATGATATGATGATATGATGATATGATGATATGATGATATGATGATATGATGATATATGTTATATGACATGATTATATAGAGTTAAAAATATTGAAATCTTCTAATTTAGTTGTTTTTATCTGTGGTATATATATATATATATATATAAATAAAAAAAACTCGATTAAATTTTTCACAGATCAAAATTATATTTTATTTAAAAAAAAATGTTTTTTTTTTTTCGATTTTATTTCATTATTTCTTGATATATTTATAATTTTTTTTTTATTTTTTGGAATATATTCATTATGAATTCAGCTTACAACTGAGTTTTAGAAACTTGCGGGCTTAAGAATAGATTTTTTTTAGTAGACATGCTTGGAGTATGTTTAGTTTTACACAGTTTGCTGCTGCTGTTCGTTATAGTTTAATTCCACTGTACGCCATTGAGTTGACGTGGATCGACGTTGAGTCCGAGCTTCTCTAGCTTGCGCACTTTATGCATCTGCTTGGTCAGCTTGCGTTTGAAGACAATCTCACGATTCAGATTCATGATTTCAATTGTGTCCAGCTGTCGTATATTCTTGATTGTTTGTAGTATTAGATTGTCGGTTAAATGCAGCTTGATCGTGGACATCTTTATGAAGGGCGCGTCACGGCGCCGCAGCTCCTCGCGGTAGGCGAAGAGCGTGTAGTGTAGAGAAGGCAGTTGCGGCAGCGGACGCTCCAGACCCGGAAACAATTGCTCAGCCATATTTCTGTAGTTATTTTTAAGGAACTCTGAATATATATACGCGATATGTGATGTAAATCTTGAGTAGTAGTATTGAAGATGTGTGTTTGGCTTGCGCGTTCGTCGTCGACTGCGTGCCTCGCTATAGGATCTGTGATTTTTATAACTAGGGGGCTAGCTACCTACCTGCTTTATGGCTCAGCATCTTCTATTGTTTTCTGGAAATTTTCGCTGCTGTTCGGGGGAAGTTTGAGCAGCTGGTGACGATGCTACCTGCACCCGGGCTGCATCCTAAGCAGCTGCAAGTGTGACGCGATTAGACTCAAGTCTCAGATCTTCGACTTCTCTTTCCTCTACTGCCTACTCTTTCTATTACAGCTCACGTTCGGGCGCATCTATTTGAATTTTATTTGCGTTGCTAAAAAATTTTAAAGAGCTCGTGACCCAGAAATGCTATATATAAATTCATTTAGTACGTTTCTTCAGTTTTGTTTTTAGTTGGTGCACCTAAAATTTATTTGGCATTTACCATTTTCACAGCCCTTTTAAATGGCCGTTTTCTTTTTCGCTCTCTATTTTTGGGGTTCTTTGAAATTGGTTTGCCGCAATGCAATTAAAATGAATTGCATTCGCTCAAAGGCTATCGCAGCGGCATTTCGGCTCAAAGGACTGCATTACATTCACTTAATTATACAAATTAGCATTGGGCGACGATGCTTCTGTGTATTAAGCATTTACGCTTTGCACATTTCATAGCACATTGACTGTAGTCAAAACATATGCTATATGCATTTCGATCGGATTTCAAATAGGTCGCAATTGTTTAAAAGCGGCTTTGATTAAGAGTTTCATGCGAGTTCATTGAACATTAAAGTTACTGAAGTTGAAAATGCTATTGCTGATGTTGAATTTGTTTGAAAATCATTTAGCTATATTTTATTTTATGTAAAGTTTTGACATGCAGATTAACAGTAACTGTTAAGCAGTTTTATATTTGCATGATTGTTCATTTTCATTGAAATAGAATTTGCACATATTTTATATATATTTTTAGCCGTGTTTTTCTGCTAAAGCTCTGTAAGCTTTGCCTGCATATTTATTTCATTAATGCTGCATTTAGTGCTCAGCTCGACTTAACATGCAGTTTAACAGCAGCTATACATTTTATATATGTATGCATAATCCTTATTCTTAATCTACACATGTTATCAACATAGCTAATTCCTTCCTCTTAACACCATAAAGATTTCTGTGTGGTTTACTACTGCTAACTGCTCTACTCTTAACTCTTAACATTTTATTGAATGTAAAATTAATGTTAAATGCCTTTGCACTTTAACATTGCATGTAACACCGAATTCCCTAGAGCTAAGAGAAATAAATATTTGACTTAGGTACAATTTATATTTTATATAATTTAACAATCACTTCAATAGCAACTTCTCATGGAATAACAAACTGTTTTTTGCTCTAATGCCTCAACTATTTAAGACTTTAGTTATGTTTATTTTTGCTTTAGTTTTAACATGTAGTTTAACAACAGCTGTTAAGCAGCTATGTTTGTCTGTCAGCTGCTGTTCGGCTGACGCTGAGTTCAATGTGTTAATCACAGCAGCATTTGTGGCATTCAACCCCGAAATGATTGCCAAACACATTATCTGTATTATTAATGAGCTGCATGCCGCACATGCCACAGAAGGCAGACACAGGAGGTTGCCTCTGCTGCTATTGTTGTTGTTTGTTGGTTGGTTGGAAATGTCAGTGTGTTTCAGCTGGATGTGTTGGTCATTCTCTTTACTCTCTTCACGGTGCATTGCGTTTTTATTATTGTGTCGCTTTTTGGGTGTTTAATTAATTGAAAGCATTTTTTATCGCCACATTTTTGCGGCTGACACCGTCGGTGCACGCCTTTTGTGTCTCGAACTGACCGTAATAATATTGACTTTCTGCATGGCCACCAGCGTTGCCGTTGCGAAAGGATATACGGCAAGTATTTTAAATGCGTTCAATAAATGCCAAACCATAAATGAAGCTGAAGCTGAAGCTGAATTGGAGCTGCTCGTGCAGTCATTTATTAATTGAAATATGCATTTATAAATGTGTTTAATAAAAATTACATTTATTTTCCTCAATAACAATTTGCAGCAAGTGCTTTAAATTGTTTAATGACAGAGTTTCTCTGGTTTCTGGTGACGTTAAAATAACAATATTGAGAGAGTATAAATGAGATTGAGTTCTTAAATGGAAAACTTAATAGAATATGTTTAATTTTCAAGCAAATAATTTAACATATGTTAAATGGGATGTTACTTAAAAGATGTTAATAACATATGATGCAGTTATAATAAAATTATTGGCAGAGTCTAAATAGGATTGAGCTCTTAATGAGAATAATCGAAAAATGTATTTTTTAAATTTTTATATATCATTTAACATATGTTAAATGTGATGTTACTTAAAATATGTGATGATTTTAAATATATTAATGAAATTTAATTTTCTTTTAAACATGAAATGCAAAACCTTTAAGCTGTCTACATTCTTTTTACCATATTTACAAAAAATAGTTGTTATCCATCATAGCTGGGGAAGAGCTTGTAAAGCGATTTTACCTTTTAGCCAAATTTGATGGGTTTCTGCGCTAAAGCAAGAGCTCGTCAGGTTGCCTGGAGTATTAAAACATTTCAACTGCAACTGCCTGACGAGGTTCAAAATGAAAAGCAGGCAACAGTCGTGCGGGATTTGAAATATGCCTGACCAGAGGTTGAAGAGGTAAAGAGTGTGAGATCAAAAGCGTATGGGTCTATTTGCATACATTGATGTTATATAAGAGCGAAAAGAACAGCAGCAAGCAGCAACAAGGTATCAGGCAACAGCAATAATAATAATAATACGAGCTGTAATAAGCCTTTTTGGCAAAAGTTATTTGTTTAATGCCTCGGCTCCTTGAAGCGGCTAACAACATTTGAATAAATATTTCAAAACGTTTTTGCCTGCCCTGCGGCCAGTTACCTGTGCAGCATATTGAATGAGTATTTCAACGAACTGTGCAAACACACACACACACACACACACACACACACACAAATACAAGCACGCGCACATACACTGATATATAGGCATCTAAAATTGAATTACCTGAAAATTGACTGGCTGTATAACTGTCTCGAACTGTGAGGCGATGTGGTTTATAGGTTTATTTGGCAAACGCAAAATCCGCTTGCCGAAATCCATCATGGTCCTGCAGCGCACTGAAAGCGTGCCACAAAAATGCAAACAAACGCTGTGTAGCACAGTGTAAGCGCCAGCACTGTAAGGCAATGAAGTTCTACCACAAATTGCAATTAGTGTCGTCCCACTGTTGATTGATAGTCGCGGATAAATTTCTCTTCGTTTGACATGTTGCGAAATTTAAAACCATGTAGTACATTATATATATATATATATATATATAGAAAATGCAGTTTTATATCTATATATAGAGCAATTTAAATAATGTCGCTTGTCACTTTCTCAAATTTTATGGGTTTATTTAAAGAACTAATTTAGAATTTTAGATTGGAGCTTTCAAAGCAAATCAAACTTTTTCGCAAGCTGCTTTCATAGAAAGCTTAAATAACTCATTGAGGCATACATAAATCAAGTTGTACATACATGAAGTCAAACAGATTTTGAAATACATAGAATATAGTTAATTAATTTACAAAATTTATAAAGCAAAAAAAAAAAAAAAAATATTTTAAAAACAAAAATAAGTATTTGATTTACTACTATATGAATTCGTAAATGTAATATATTTAAATTTAGATTCTCAGTAATTATATTTACATATGAAAATTGGAAATCAGGGTATAATGTTTTTGTATATCTAATATTCTTCTTAATAAGAATGATATTCATAAATATATTAGATGTGAAACAAGAGCTTTTAAAGCACATGCAAAGCTTTCATGCATGAACTTTCTAAATTTATCACAAAAATGTAGCTTCAAAGCACATTGAAGCATAGACAAGATACCGCTTAGAGCATGATAGAACGTATCCTTTAAAACACATTAAAGTTATGCAAATCTATCACTTATTCTCCAAGTCCAATGTCAATTATTTAGAGCAGCGAAAAATACTTATTGATTATTTTACACAAATGAGTTCAAAGTAAACTTAGTTCATAATTAGCTGCATTGAAGTTGACCTAAATTCTAAGTCAATTAAAGGATGTTGCCAGCCAAATTAGATGCAGAAGCCACTTTGAATTATGTTCAACCAGTTGCCCAATTAAGTGAACTACATTTACAAATGAGCACGAACACACATGCATGCATGGTATATATGTATATGTAATATCTATGGACTGACTGATCCAAAAAGCCATACTTTCATTATTCAATTAAATAAAATATTTCCATTGGGAATTGTTTAATGGCAAATTCAAATTCAAATGCAAATGCAAATGCAAATACAAAATTGTTTGCCTACAATTGGCTCATTATACGATATGCATATATATGCATTTCTGTCAACAAAATTTGAACAGCATAAAACACTAATGCTATTAATTTTCTGGTTTCATGTTTCACCTCCTGTGGCGAGTTCTCCTAATTTTGTGGGCGGCAAAATAATTTGTCAAACGAAACTATGTGAAATAAATGTCAAATATGCTTCGATCGAATATAATCGCATTTTGTCATTTATTTATAATTATGGCAATATAATTTTTGTTGCCACTGTTGAATTAATATTATGTCCAGCCCGTGTTGGATAGTTCATGAAATGTGGTCATGTCCTAATGCTCATTAAGCTAGTTGACGTTATTTAGATAGCTGAAATAGGTTGAGTTTTAGCTCTTAAAATATACTAGAATACATGTATGTGTGCGTATAAATATTTATATTTATATATATATATATATTTTTTTTTATCAATTTAAACATATCGTTATTTATCGTATTATTATAGTATTTGAATATAGCATTGGAATTTTCTTATATCTATCGTAAATATATATATTTACTTGAACTTCACACAGATTTAACTAACTCTGTTATCGCGTATCTAATTTATTTGAATAATACTAAAATTCAATTAGATAAACTTTGATAATTAATAACATATTTACCTCAGTTGAGAATTGGCAAAAATTCTATTATTTATTTTCACTGCTGAAATTTACTTTCCAATTTCAATATGAAATTACATAACGTAGAAATGTAAAATTAAATTAAATTGCTCTGAAACAATCAGTGCACCAACACTGCAGTGTTGCAAATCAACACAAAAGAAATGAAATGAAAACAAAAATATTTTACATATTATTTCCAATACATATTTAATATTCATAAATAGATTTGCAGACGCAACTCGCATCTATTTGCATGGCATAAATAATATATTAAAATAATAAATTTGTGGCAAATGCATTTACGTATTCGGCAATGCATATAGATTTATTACGGGACGCATATAAATATTTTTTACAATTAATCAATATGAAAAGCTGTGAAGAGCTCCACAGATAATACCAATAAAATTTTACAACCGCCTGTAATCAAGAGCCGAATAAAAATAAACCGAAAACTTTTCCCACCAAAATGGATGCGAGTGAAATGCTAGCTGGGTGTGTGAATGAGTGTGTAGGTCAGGGTGTTTATATATATATATATATATATGTGTGTGTGTCCACTTTTCCTGTCCTTGCACGGCCATAAAGCAGCTCGTAAATTTCAGCGCACTTGGCGCAGACGGAACAGAGCGTCCAGTGTGGCGCAGCTGCTGGCCTGTCTTCGCCTTTTGGCACACTGCAAATCCATCGCCAGAGTTGCCACCCAGTGCGTTTTTTTCTTCTCTTTATTTTTTTTTTTTCATGTTTTGTCTGTGCCCTTTACGTGCACTGTCTGCTCTGTCCGGTTTTTGTTGTTGCCATTGTAGTTTGTATTCTTTTCTTTCTTTCGGTTTTCATTTTTTACTTGACGCTGAACAATGAAAATTCACGCTGTACGATTTTTCGCGTTTGCTGTAATGCGCTTACCGTGCGCACACTGAATATCTGACAAGGTATGTAACGTCATTTGTTTGCAGTGTTGCGAAAGGGTATTAGAATTTCGTTCTGCTGCAATTGGTGCGATTTGTTTTTTTATTTCTTGTTGCTGCGGTCCAATTCGCTGTATATTACGCAAATCCTTAGTTACGCCTTCGCTCGCCATATCCTGGCTACATCCCAGTCACGGGTCACGGGTCACAGTTTCTCTCTGTGCATGTGTATGTGTGTGGAAAGAGTGTTGAACAATAGCTGTGAAATAATCACTTGCTTGTTTGCACTTTATTAAGTGGCAGCTCGAGTAGGCATGTTCGCTGTGTAACGCTTCAGGTGCTCAAAACTGGGATAGAGCAGGAATAAGCAGTAGAGAACAACTTCGAAACATGAGTGCAATACTTGAATGAACACAAAGTATTTTGGGTTGTGGGTTCTCAGAAAGTTGGGAGAGTCGTAAATGAGTATTAGAGCTTGAGCAAATTATATTAGAAATATTAAAAACAATTTGATTATTTTCCAGGAAACTACAAAATATTTTTCATTAGAAAATTATAGTTATTTAAAAATATTTGTTATTATTTTTATCCAAATATTAAAACTATTTTATGAACATTATTTAATTTAGATTTATTGAAATATTTTATTTATTATAAAACTTTTCGGCAATATTTAATTGTTTAACAAATGTAACAACAGAAAATGCCAATTTTGCGACCTATGAAGAAACAAAACAATTGAAATAATTTTTAGGAATCCATTGAATACCCATACTCACAGTTATGTTGGAGGACGTGGATATTACAAAAATTCCTCCGGCTGTCAAAGTAATCGGTTGCTGCACATTATGCAGGAAATAGCGTAATGTGGTCTTATATTGACGATCCGCAGTCAGCCAATTGGAATGAAAGAGACAATTGGCCGACTCATAGCAATCAACGGTAATCATATCACAGATATAGCAAAAGGGAAAGGTTTGCAATACCAAATCGACCAGGAAAATGCCAGTGCCTAGGCCAGTCCAGAAATTGGAGAAGAAAATAATATTGATCATGGAGAGGCCCATGACAATGCCACAGAGAATAAACTGAACGAAAATTGTGCTGGAGACAACGGGACGCAGTGTATCGCAATACCTAATGGAAGATTATTGAAGAGTATATAAGTTATATATAGATAAACTTACTTCAATATCAAACGATGATCCTCAATACAATTGATAAGCTCCTTATAGTTCTCCTCCTCACTCATATTCGTATCTGTGCGCAGCTTTCTTAATCTCTCCTTAAGAAAGTTTATGTGCGTTCGAATGGGTAAGAAATATATTATCGGATAGACATCGGCCATTAGATCCTGCATCACAGCGCCTGTCATCCAAAGCCATTCCGAAATTCCTGCTATCCAAAAGCTGAATAATCCATTCTCCGGATCGATCAACGGATTATAGAGATTCCAGGGCAGGCGACCAAAAAACATGCTCGCCAGAAACGTGGAGCACGAGTAGAGCAAATACATTACATTGTATGCCATATATATCCGATTGCACAATGTTGTAGTCTGTTGCAATTGGATGTGCTGCTCTCTGCTGTTGCAACGTTCGTCCAAGCGATCCAATATCTTTTTGGCCTGCTTGAAACGCTTGATGCTAGCAAAGGTGTAGCTGGACTTGACGCTGCAGCCAAAGCAATTGAAAGACACCTGAAACGAGGTGAGAAACTGTGCAGCCGTAAAATTGCTCAGCTCACTATAGCTAATCAGTATAGAGACATCCAGCAGTATAATTAATAAGATTGTCGTTAACGCTGACCAGAGTAGATAGATCGAACGTCCATAGCGATTTTTTGGTGGTATCCATCCAACTACGCTCATGCCACGATCCACATAGACGAATGCATCGCGCGATCTCACAGGCGATGACGCGTCGGGCAGGCGTAATCGTGGAAACAGTGTGAAGAGCATGTTGTCCCTAATGTGTCTGTCTGGGATGTGGAATATGGACTAGTCAATTGAGTCATTGCAGACGTTTTTATATGTGAATGTGTGTAGATACCCTGTATTAATAGATAATGGGGTGTTTGTGTTTCTCTCTGGTTTGGCAGACCAAAATATTATCTCACGTTTTTAATTTACATATTAATATAAATTTTGTTTACATATTATTTATTTTATTTTATTAAATTTTTGCATTTATATTTCTTATTAATACTAATTTTATTTTTAGTCCAAAGCTTACATAATTTTATTATATCTAAATAATAATAATAAAAATTTATAGAATTTTTAAAAATATTTTTTATTTTGATAAATTTTCTTTTTAATTTTATTTTAAATTGTTTTAAATAGTAGAATTTAATTTACTTATATTAATAGGGAAAGATATTTTCATTTCAATAAATCACCTTAATGTCAAGCGCAGGGTATTGCGAATCGATCATTTTACCCTAGCGCATTTTTCCAATTTTAATTTGAATATATATATTTCATTAACAAATTTTTTTATTTATTTTTTTTTTTTTTTTTCTTGTCTGAATTATGCATACAAAGTTTGTGGTAATGGAATTTCTTGGCCTGCATTATTTAGCTGGAAAATTTATAAGAATTATATAAGTTGAACCTGAAAGTTCTTTGTTGACCCTTAGAAAGGGAAATTTCTGTTAAGTTTTTCAATTAGTTTCTGTAAAGTTTGTGTAACTTTTTGGTTTTTACTTTGATGAGCAATTAATTTATTATGAAAGATACAAAAATATGGAACGCAGATAAATTCAAGCTATCAAAATTAATTAAAGTTGAACATTTTTGTTGCTAAGACTAGAGAAATTTTCTAATAAATGTTCAATTTTAAAGGCTGGGATAAAATATGATTTTGCTTTGCTCACAGCTTTCTTAGATTTCTGTCATGTTCGTCGCGCACCCTCTCTCTCTGTCGCTCTCCTTGACTGCTGAGTAAATGAATTATCTTTTATTAACTAACATTGGTTTGCCATTGCCATAAAGCGAAAATATAGCATCGATTCCACAATGTCAGCATTGCAGTCTCATCACACAGCTTTTGTTTGGCATGAAAGTCGGTCCATTTGGCTGAGTTATTTGTTTGGTATTTGAAAAGCGCGGCGCACGGCACGCAGCGTATGAACTATTTTCTTAAGCTGCCAGCCGCCGAGCAGCAGGAGCCAAAAAGGCTGCGACAGCGTGAACTTTCCAAGGATCTTTTTGGTGTCTCTCTTTCTCTGTCTCTGTGTGTGTGTGTGCGATATGTGTGTCCTATTATGTATCACATACTCTGTTCTTATGCTGCCCTCTCATTGAAAGCAACTGTGAGTTATTTTTATAGAGCTACTTTATATATGTAAGAAAATATACATGTGCGTGTGTGTCTTTTTTTTTGTGTGCTTTCTGCAGCTAAGTCCTTAGAATATAAATAGAAGAAGTGCGCTGTCAACTCGAGCGAAGGTTTATTTATATAGTCAGCCATTAAAAGCAATGCGCCTTGATTATCTTTTGTATGCACTAACAAACTGTGTCATCATATAATATATATGTAGAGTATTTTTAGATAATTTTTTAAAATACAGTCATTGGCAATCTCTAGTGGTCAGTGACCAATAAAAGCCTTAATATGAATTTGCAATGCAATTAATTCAGTTGCTTTTATAAGATTTATATTAGGTTACTTTAAGTAATTGAAGTTCGTATTTCTTTATTTAAGTTTGATATAATGTTAGCTAACAATAAAAAGTTTCATAATAAAAGCTCATTAAAGCTTTTTTGTTTGATTTATAAGAAGTTATAGTAGCTGAAGCAATGATATTTGCTTAATATAACTATAATGATATATATGATACAATTAATTGTATTCACTTACATTAACATTAACTCATTTTAGATACAAATTCAAAGTTTCATAAAGAACTTTAAACATTTTTAAACAAATATGTTAGAGAATGCGACTCAGATTCTTTTATTTTATTCAAAGCAATAAAGTTCACACTGCTTGTTTCTAAAGCTCTTCTCATGCAAATGTCTTTAGCGCTGTAAATGCATTTGAAAGTCTTTCATATTAATTCGCTTTTCAATTGCTTTTTGCTTTGTTGTTATTGTTCTTCTTTAACTTAGTTGCTTATCTAATTTATTGCCCGTTGGCAATCAAATAATTCAAGTGCTGCAATCTAGAAAAATTACACGCTCACACTCTATGCAGCCATCAATTTTAGTTTTTGTTTTAATTAAAGAGCAACAGCAACAGGGGAATATAGAAGAAAGGTCGAGTGACTGCTGCTGCTGCACCATTCGCCAAATACACAGACATAAATCAAGCAAACGAGATGGCATTCGCAGTCTGTTCGCAATCATTGGACATGGTACATGGTACATGGTAGGAGTGGACATGCTGCAGTTTTGATGTGATCCAACAGCAGCTGGCGTTGTGAAATTCCATCTGCATGGCCAAAAAGTCCATGCGTAGAATGGTTGAGGCACTGCATGAAGTTTATACAAAAAAAACTAACGAGCATCAGTGTAAACTGTCGCGTCGCCTTCTCATTAAACTTGCAACTAAAATGAGCCAAAAAATAGTGACTCAATGGCTGCCAGCTAGCGTATTAGCTATGTAGCACTTATTACAGTTGGGCTGGGACGGGGGCATCACCTCTCTCTGCGCTTCTCACCCGATTTGTCATGTCAACTTTTCGCACAGACTACAAATTAGTTGGGAGGTGGTTTTAACCCTGTCGTTGCATACTTTAAGGCGTCTGTGATTTTTGAATACTCTGCGTAATATATAAAACTAATTTGTGGAATACAAGAATATGAGAATTAGTAATTACAGTAGGTTGATTTAAAACTTGGAAGACAATGCGATGAAAGTGTAAATTGTGTGAAAATACAGATTTTTCAAATTTTTGGAATACAGTTTTAATTTTAATTGTTATATATGCATTTTTTAATAAGTATAAAATCTGAGTGTATCAAAAATATCATATTATAATTATATTGTAATTTATATATAAAGAGTTAATTTATCATATTTAAAAATGTATATTTTTTCGGACGTGTTTTCTTAAACTTAAATTAAAATGTTTGTGTAATTTTATTTATTTAAAATGGATTTGATTAATTTATTTACAAAAATTATAAAATCCTTCAAATCGAATTCCAAGTCATGTTCAAGCAATTTAGCAACCTGTTAAGCAGCCCATGAACTTTCCGATCGTGCTTTTATGCAGCGTAAAACAAACTGTGAAAAGTTCTTTAGAACTTTTATTGCTACGCATTGTTGGTGGCATTGTCATTGTCTAAGGCGCGGTCCGCAGTCCGCTAAAAAGAATGCAACACAATGCATTTAGAAATCGCATTGGGCCTGCCTTGTAAGCAGCCCCCCAACCATGCTCTCTTGTGTTGCTAGAGGAAACTTTTGCAACATTTATCTTCGTTATTATGACGCCCGAATGGGCTATCAGCGCCAAGTGGAGCGACTGTTAAATATTTGGAGAACGGCGACAGTTGCAAACAGAATGCGTTCTGGCCCTAATGCGGGTCTAGCTAAGCTCTACAGCGTCTCTGTCAAAAAATGCTACAACTTGTCTTACACAAAATGCAGAAGAAGGGAGAGAGATAGGGGGAGAGAGAGAGATAGAGAGAGAGAGAGATGGGAGTGAAGAGAGAAAATGGAAAATATCTGCCAGGACAGCACAGGACGTTGCATTCGGCGCCCAGTCAGTAGCTGACTGAGGGAAGGAAATGGTAACTTTTTCCTGCACTTAATTAGTTTGGGCATAAGTGGAGCAGAAAAAGTTTTGCGCCATGTTCCACAAAAGCAGCAAGAGACGCAGGACGCAGGACGATGGACAAAGAGGAAACGGGAGCAGCAGAAGCAACAGTCAACGGCGTGGCAAGCCAAGCCAAGGCAAGGCAAGGCAAACCAACTCGAGTCGAGTCGAGTCGAGGCGATGTCTCCGTTGCCAACAGTTTGTCATCTGTATCTGTGTATATCCCCTGTGTGTATGCGTGTGTGTGTTTGTGTGTGTGTGTGTGTGTGTGTCTGCGCGTGTGTTGCCAAGGAAATTGCCTCATAAATGTTCATTACACAGTTGCCTGCAAAAATGTCAAATGAATGGGCCGCTAGGCCAGTGGGCGTGGCCCTTCAACAACTCAAGCAGCAAAGCACAGCCAACAAACAAATATTATTGCAGCAAATCATTGTTCACAGATTTATGGAATGCAATTCAAATGTGAGAATGTAGAATGTAAATAATAATTTAATCACAATTTATGTGGCATGACTATATAGAAATTGAAATTTATATATATAAATTTCAATAAAAAATGCATTAATGATAAATCGTAGACATGATCTGTGCATATAAGAGTATTTATTATATAAAATACAATTATATTTTAAGAACTGTTTAAGTTTAAGTTATCGATAACCAGTGATGGCAAACAAAAATTAATAATCGATTATTAATTCCTATGATTTCGTAAGCTACATTGTTTGTTAAACAATTTTTAATGCTTTGCCAAGGAAGGCGAAGTCGATATAAAGATCATGATCTACAAAAAGAACACTTCCAAAACATTTGTAATTTAAATTACAAGTATCATTTGTTGAACAGCCCTGAGTCTGTCATGACATTAGATAAAGCTATGAAATTTCCACATACATTGTAAAAACAAACCTTTGCTCATTAAAAACCACGCACTGTATGTTATCTATATTATAGCTTTGGGCTATTTAATATGCTCCTTTTGGATAATGTTACCCAGTGAGTTAATTATGTACCTGAACTTATCACAGCTACAGTGAAGGCTCGCAGACAACGCCACTCATTACCAGACATTAGAGATAGAAGAGGGAGGGAGAGAGACACAGCACAGCAGAGTTAGGTCATCATTTGTAGCAATAAGCAAAACAATAAAACATTAAAGGCAACTGATAAAGCATAATGCACAGCCAGTCCTTGCCAACACTGTCTACACTGGAGTCTGGCATATTCTGTCCATTCCGTCGACAATTCGTGCCGTTTGCATTGTCAGCGAGCTGCTTAGCTCGCTAATGCGATTATTAAGTGTCAAGTGCGCTGGCAGCGTGTAAAATTCATTATATTAGACCCGCTGTGAGCGTAGTTCATTCACTCGCAGTCGTTCATGCATTGCGCGTCGCCAATATCCTGGTGGCATCGTTGGGCCCGCAATAAATTAAGCGCACAAATAAATCATCCATTTTAATGTGACAGTTCCGACAAAACGCGTCGCGTCGTATGGAGGAGGCAAACGATTCCCTTTTTGCGCGCTCCGTCTGCGAAATCTTCAGCCAAACAGAAAGTGAAGCCGGCGGCAACAGGACATTGTTTTGAATGCGCCTTTGTTAACACACAGCCGCCACCCGCAGTCTGCCACGCCTATGCGGCCCATTTTTGGGGCATCTTGTTTGGCCATATTTAGCGGGTTCATTGTTTGCACATTGGGCGGGCTGTCGCATCCGTGGAGCCAGCTCCAACCCCAGTCCCCAGCAACTGCCTGCCTGTCGCCTTTGTCGGAGCATTTTGTAAGCGGTAAGCACTTGGCCTAACAGGCGGCACTTAATATTTTCGATTGCGAGTGCCGTGGCCAAGCTTTCAAGCTTTGCCAGTTTCCGCTTGCCGGAAATGCCGCCAATGCCGCCCATTACACAGTGCGCAAATGTGTTGTGCATTTGTAAGGAGGCACTTTTAAGTTGTGCGTCAGTGCGTATGATTAATACGCTTTTCATTTTTATATCCTGCGTTGCGGTTGATGGCACGTCTTTTAAGGTCATCGATTTTGGATCTACTTCTGATTGGAAATGGATTTGTCTCTGGGCCAACTTAATTGCATTCTTGATAGTGCGAAACTAATGGGGAATTTAAGGCAACGTATAGTTGGGATTGTTGTCGGCAGGGAAGTCTTGTATATTATAAAATATATAATTAAATATATATAAATTATAAAATCTTGACATTTAATAGAATACACAATTAAAGCAAATCAATGGAAATTTATAGTTCAATTGAAGTTTATTTGAAATTGAAAAATATGTTAAAATTTTATGCTGAAAAAATATATTTACAAAAATAATACAAATTAAAAAATATATATTTTAAAATTTTAAATACAGTAAAAAAATTAAATTATAATATATTTTATGGAGCACCTAAAACTATGCTTTAAATATTTATAAGAAAAACTTTTTTTCTCTTTTTTATTTGTTAAGTCATATGGGGACTCTAACAACCCATTTGTGCACTTCGTCTCTATTAATGCTGCCCATTTGGGCGCGCCCTCTAAAATGTTTAATATAAAAATATATAAACACATCTTATGCATTCTGAAATATTATTCCAATATTATAGAAATTCTTTTTAAATAGAAAACTTCTTCTAAATCTTCTTCCTTTTGCCAGATTTAATGACTTTTGAGTTAAAATTGTTGAATTTTAAAAGAGTTACATAAATCCGAAAAACTTTATTTATAAATTATATGAACTAACTTTGAGAACACATTTTTTAACCTTCAACGATTATGATGCAGTCAATTACGAATTTTTTTCTTAATAAATTTCATAATTAAAAAAGTAATTTGTTCTGCTAAAAAATGCACTGCAATCAGCAATTAATAAACAATTTTAATTAAGCTTTTTTTTTTATTGTTACCTGAAATTCTTTTGTCACTGCTATACGTGACTCGTAAAAAATGGAAGCAACTCTTGATACTTGCCTTTTGCTAGTTTCTCAAGAGTTTCGCTTGGGTCGTCCTGTTTCAAGAGTGCAGTAGAAAGATGACGCTGTCAATGCAATGGCTGTCCAACAGTCCGAGTCTCAGGTGCAGAATCTCTAGCACATCTTCGTCGGCTGACACCTCATATCCTTTGAACATTTTCCAATTGAATTGGCCAGGTGCCCAATTTGACCCCCACTCACACTCTCTCTCTTTCTCTATCTCTTTTTTTCTCTGTCTATCTATCTTGCTAGATGTTGCCATTAGAAATATTGCGCGTCCTTCACTTCGATTTCTTTATTAGAGAAAATCTTTGTGTTGCATTCGCTGCGCTGTCAAGTGGAAATCGAGGCTCGAGGAGCAAAAAACCGAAAGCCAATGCCAATGGCAATCGCAATGGCGCTGCCAGGTAAGGCTGCTATTGCTGCTGATTGTGAAACACAGATAGACTCTGTAAATAGATGAAATGCTGCCCAAGCTTCAAGCACAATGCACACACACGCAAACAAAGCTTTGCATTCAATTGGCTTGAGCACTTTTCAAATTTGATCGAGTGAATAACGATACAAAGCAGCAAATGGCGATTGCAGTTTATTTAAATCAAATACAATGTAGAAGCAATTCAGAGACGTTGCGTCTTACATTCCAATACTTGGCTAGGCTTAGAGTGTGTATTTTGCTAGGGTATAATGGGGGCATATTATTTTTATCTCTGCCACTTTTATCTATTGAGTTATCAAATAGATGTAGCTCTATATGAAAATGCTTATAAATATGTAAACATTTAACATATTTTTCTCCATTACATTATAAATGTAATATATTATATATATCGATAATATATATCGATAAATGTAATATGTAAGATAAGGCTAGCCTATTAGGTCTAGGGATGTTTTGGACATGAATATCAATAAAAAACTTTATTTAGTGCTAACACTATATTATACTGATCTATGATATCCAAAACTTAATCATTAATCGAAAAATCGATTATTGCTTACTCCTGACAATAATTCCGTTTAAATTAAATTGTTTTCATTAGACTAACTGAACGAAACTCTTTTCCACAATTCAATATTCATTGCTCTCACTCACAGTTCAATCGATTTTTCTTTTACTTAAAAGAGCCAGTTACTTGGCAACCCTGTTTAATAAACGTTAAATGAACCAAATTTCGTTTTTGATGTGGCCGGTCTAAAAGCAACGGAAAAATCAAATCAGACGCCCAATAAATCAAATGGCCGTAGCCACGTTTAGAGGACAGCAGGCTGCACAATTGTGGCATAAATTGCAAATTTTGTTCGTTGTGGTGTGAGTTCGCAACGCCGATGAGAGCCAGATGGGGCAACCCTAGAGGCAACCATAACCATAGCTCGCCGCTAATCAACATCAATTGCAGCCTTCTGCCTCGCTGTTCGCATGGACCGCGCGCGATATTTTGTAATTAGACAAAGCGCACAAAAAATTGAAATGGAAAACAAGGAATTTTCATTTCTCGCCACTGAAATTGGTTATGATGGCAACCAAGCCCCTGTTGTCCTCCATGCCTCTCCCTAAACGTCTGTTTGGCAACACAGCAGCATCAGCTAAAAACCATGGCAAACTATTTGACGCAAACAACAACGAATATGGTAAAACTCATTAGTGCCAAATGCAGACGCACTGCCAGGGTCGCATTCTCCCTCTCTCTCTCTCTCTCTTGCATGCTATCTCTTAACTATGCTAAAGATGCATGTATAATCGTTTGATGGGTTTTTCATAGTCTTTCGTAGGTTGCTACAAATTTGTGAAACACTTTGCATAAAGGAAATAATATATCTAATAATATAATATATATTTATAAGATATAATATTTAATATTTAGTAAGATTTCTGATGATTTCTTGGTATTAATGATTTCGAATATTTCCGAAGAAAATAATTGAAAAATGTACTCACATTAAATTATATTTTGGCAAGAAATATTTTAACTATTTATTTATTATATATATTATTTTGGAAATGCATTAACATAAAACTTTTAAAATATTGAAAATTAATTTTTTCACATAAATAGAATAATTTTTTTTTTTAAATATTAATAATATTTAGATATTGGTAACAAACTTTATTTTAAATATATTTGTTTCAAATCAAATTAATTTAACTTTATCTAATAAGGTTTGCTATTTAATATTTATTTATATTTAATATTCTTTTTATTCATTAAACATTTTTTTTTTAATATTAATTATAATATTTTAAAATATTATTAACATAGTTTCTGATTTCAAATTATTTTAAATACTTTTCATATATTAAGTCTATTTTATAGGGTATTCAATATTCGACAGGATTCAAAAGAGAAATATAATTTAGCTGTTTAAATTTGAATATACGATATTTCATTTCTGTGAATTGTAACACATTTCAAAATGTTCAACAGAAATTACCTAAACAAAATATGATTGATAATTCAGTTGCACTGAATGGAACATATTTGGCATCAGCTGTAATTTGATGTGCCATTTGCATGCAACGTCGATTCCCATTTCAATTTCAATTACCTTGGCTTATTATGAAAACTAATGAACTGTTGTTTGATGCAAACTATGAAGTTCTTATGCTAAAAGACGAATGGTAAAAAGATTTGTCATTTATTTGCTTTTCAAGTATGTAGATCATTGCTCTAAATGGTAGTTACTTTTCCTTTAATTACGTGCTAAAACTTTCGATTTCTTTTTTCTCTCTTCTCTCGCTCTTCAATTTATTTACTTAGATTACGCTCGTAAAACTTCTCACGTGGCGCCCACATTTTTAACTTTCTGTGAGTTTCATTTGTTTGTCTAATTACTTTAATTAGTCAGGCACACACACCAACACACACACCAACACATATACCCGCACACACTCACTCATAGAGTGGTAAACAAAAACTCATATGCCGTCGTTAAACTCCGTCTTTTGCACAGCTTTTATTCATTAATCAGCTTTCAGTTGAACGTCTTTGACATCAGGTTTACGGATGCTGCTTTACGCTGCTTTCGACGGCTTCTCTAATTTTTAATTTTGAACACAGATGTCAACTTGACGCCTTGGTCCAGCCACGCCCCTCCAAACTTTAGCAGCTAATTTGCTTTGGCGAGACTTGGGCTGGGCAAGGGAATAGGGCCATATATATAGCTAGAAGACGAGAACCAGGCCACTGACGTCATTAGCGTCTATGTAGCAGAGCAAAAAGCAATTGAGAGTGAATTGATGGGGCATGCTAGACTACTGGTTGCTCTGTCAAATAATGAATTTAAATATTGTGGTATTGTTCTATTTATTAAAGAAAATCTCTTGGTATTAAAGTAGTTATCGAAAACAACATCTTAAGGTATATACATTCAAATACTTTATAGCTGAAATAAAATGTATCTCTGTCTATTACATACCTACTGCTCAAAAAAATATGCCGCTTTATGCACTTGCAATTGCTACAGGGTAGGCACAAACAAAAATAAAAATAAAAATAGAATAGAAAAGTTTCCAAATGGCGTTTTGTCACATGCAGAAGGAAGACAGGCGAAAAAATTTGTTAATTGAATATTTTCGGGAACTTGCAATTTCTTAAGGACAAACACAAACAGCGGCTGAGTCAAAGGAGCTGCCGCCGCTGTTGCTGTTGCTGTTGCTCGTATTGCTGTTGCTGTTGCTGTTGCTTGAGGAAAATCAACGTCAAATTGGGTTAGCTGCTAAATTTGCTGGCGCTGAGCAAATCGAATCTGGGACGCATTATCCAACCAGGGCACTTGGCCTCGACGTGCATGGAGGAGGAGAGTGAAAGAGAGAGGAGCAGGATCTGTATGCAGGGTAGGAACTGCAGCGAAAGCAAAATCATTAAAATTAGATTACAAAATCCGTCGGTGGTGTCACATTTCCGGCGGAAATTGCACTTTGCATGCGGGCGGACGAGCAAGTGGTCCGTGCATTTGAAAAAGTCATCGTCGTCGTCGTCGTCTTGGGCGCCAACATTTCCATCTTGCTAGCCAAAATGACAGATTAGTTAATAAAATCTTTTTACTGTGAAAGCCAAACAGAGAGAGAGAGAGAGAGAGGGAAAAAACCTAGACGAAATTTGTCATCCAAACCGGAGCAATAAAATATGAAAATTTCCTATGACAGTTGTACAAGTTTTGCAACCCGTTTTTGTTTCGCATTTTCATTTCAGTTCTTTGTCCAACTTATTTGTAGCTTTTCTTTTCTTTCCACTCTTTGGGTGTTCGTCCAGCCACTTGCTGTCGCAAAGTTCCTCTGGCCAGCAGTTGAGTGTTGAGTTTTCTTTGTCAGGGACAAGTCAGCGAAACTTTAGACAAGCGACTACTACAATATAAAGCATAGCTTAAGGCTTTGCAGCTCAAAAACTAGGTGCGGAGCCCTTTACTGATTGCTATTTATATATAAATAGAGACACAGATTCTAAAGTCGATCGAATTTTTAATATTTGTCAATTATTTATATAATAAATAGATAATAGATAATAGAAAATGTGCTTAGTTAAGATAAAAATAAGAATATAGAAATGTGATTCTTAGTTTAAAGAAATCTTATTCAATTGAATTTATTTATTTATTTAATTTATTTTTTATTTATTTTTTAAATTTTATTTTTTTAAATCAAATTTTTCAATTAATTTATTTTATTAAATATATTAAAAAAAATTTTTTTTTTAATTTTATTTTTTGTATTTATTTATTTGTTAATTTTTTTAAATTAATTTTTTTTTAATTTTTATTATTATTATTATTTTTATTTTATTTTATTAAATTTTTGGTTTTTTAATTTATTTATTTATTTATTTATTTTTTTATTTATTTTTTTTTTTGCTCAAGGGACAGATGAATTTAAGTCGTCATACACGGAATACGCTATTACCAAAAGGGGCCAAAAATTTTGTTTCCAGTGTATAAAAAAAATTTTATTCATATCAAAATTAACATATGAACTGAAGTAATTAAATATAGAATAAATATATTAGTATAGATTTAACAACTTATAGCCTTGCTTTAATTCCAAATCTTTTTTATTTTTTTATTACACAAACTTTTTAATATTTTAAGTAAATAAACCTTAGCCAATTAGCACTTCAAATATTATTTATAAATGCTCAAATATTATGTATATAGATATTTAATATACAAAAAAATCACTGAACATAAAGCCAAGTTCGCTGGTATTCGCTGTGCCAAAATAGCTTAATAAATAAATAAAAATATTCTGTGACAGGCAGACTTGTTGCATTATTTGCAGGTTTCTAGGTTTTTGTTTTTCTCCTTTTTTTTCGCCATCATCAAAAAAAAAAGTTGTGCGCCATTTTAGAGGTTTTTAGAGGAAACGCATAAGCATGTTATAAAATATGCACATTATAAAATGCGATGCGCGCTAGACAGAAGCCGAGAGGAATTCGCAGAGTCATGCAACAAGAGCAGACATTATACACACATACATATATGTATATATGTATGTAAGCTTTTTGTGGCATCCATAATTTCCTTCCTGCATCTTTTGTTATTTTATTCCCTTTTTTTTCACTCTTTCACTCCTCTCGCTCTCTGTCGCTCTGTCTCTGTTGACAACTGGCTGGCGAAATGTATGCTGGCATTTATTTATTTGTGTTTTACGTTTTGACAGTTTTATTTCTTGTTGCTTGCTAGCCATCTTGAAGCATATTTTTCTCTGAAAACTGAAAGAAGAACAAAACAAAAAATGAAATAGTTGTTCAAGTGCAGACAACGCTGCGTATCCGTAATATATATAAATAGATAGTTATTGCAGCTTATGCAATGAAAAACGTGCAAAGAAATTCACACAAAATGCACATCGAGCGAATTGATGACTAGATTTTTATAAAGTGACTGCTCAAGAGTGAAATCAAATAGAGTCTAATGCAAATCGTGTTATTTAGAATATGTTATGGCTAGAGTTGGCCAAATGAATGAAACTCAATTGCTAATATATGAAGCGAAAAAGCTAATGAATTTGTCTTATGGATTGGAAAGAATTTGATAGAAACAGAATTGGATTGGCAGCAATGCGAGTAGTATATATATTTCATAATTTGTTAAAATGATTATAAGAGTCAAGTGATCGAATAAATGAAAAAAAGACATTACTATTTAGCCCAGGCGGAGTTTGTACTTAAAGTATTTTCGAAATACTCTATCACAATTGATTTATATTGATCAAGATCCAATATAGATATACAGGAAAAATATTTTAATAAATCATTTTATTACTAAGGAGAATAAATACCCTTTAAAAATGATCAATAAGTGAATATTTATTTTACAAAGGAAAGTTTGAAATATTATTATTAATTACTATTATCCATAAGCTAAGTATTTGTAAATTATATTAAATATATCAAATTCAGAGACACAATATAATATAACAGAATATTTATGTGCATCTGCATACAAAAAAAAAATATAAATACTTATAATAAGAAATAATAAAAAAAATTTTTTTTTTAATGTATAAAAGAATAATAATAATATGAATAAAGGTAAATGCATAAATCAATCTAACTTGATTTAAAATACTCTACAATCTAACTTAATCTAAAATCCATTACAGGGTATTTTTAGGGCCATCAGTCTTTTGGTAGACATTCAAATTAGTTGAAATATATTTACTCCTTTGTTTCCATATCATTTAACACTCGAAGTGAATTGAACACACGGAATGCAGAGCACATGGAAAAAGTAAAACAATTTACTTGTGAATTAGTTGCACTTTTGTTTCTGGCACAAGCTAAAACTCAAACAAATCGAAAACTAAATTTAACAAACACTAACACACCCACACACACACACACACACACGCATGCATGCAATGCAATCAGGACAAACACGATGAAGCCAAAAATCGAAAAATAACAATGGCAAATGTTTATAGAGCAAATAACTTGAAGTCAGCTGCATAGGGTAAATTGAAATCAAATTAAAGTGCAACACCATTTCGCAATGAAAATCGGAAGAAAATCAGTCGAATTGGAGTTGGAGATGCAACTGAAGCTGCTGCTGCTGCTGTTGGTGCTGCTGCTGCTGCTGCTGCTGCTGTTGCTGTTGCTGCTGCTGTTGCTGCTGCTGCTGCTGCTGCTGCTTGTTGCAGTTGTGTCCAAAATACGTTCAGCCAGAGGCGATGCGAAGTGCACTGAACTGTGCACCCTGCCACAGCAGCTTCTGCCCTCTCTCTCTCTCTTTCTATCTCTCCTTATCCATCTCTCTCTGTCACTCTCTGTTGATGAGTTGAGCACGTCGGCTAGAGCTCTACTTCGTGTCACAGTGCGTATGTGTAATATTCTGTGTCTGTGTGTAAAAGAACGTCACAGAAAATGCATCCGGCATCTGCTGCTTTGCCATTTCCTAAACATTTAGCTTATGTACGATTGTGTGAGTGTGTGTTCATGTTTCCTGCAGTCTTGCCAGCAAATCAGTCGAAGTCAGTCGACAAATCCAATGCCTGCCTGCGGGCAAGCATTTGTTAGTCGTTTTATTTATGAAAAATATTGATAAAATAAAAAAAAAAGTAGAGAATGAAAAATATACAATAATAAACTACTCCATAGAAATTTGCTGTTATTAAGTAACAACTGCTTAAAGGCATTTGCTTTAAATAATATTTATTAGCTTGCTTAAAGTATGCAATTGTTAAGAGATTTCTTAAGTTACAGCCACGCAGCAAAGTCTTTTGTTCTAATTGAAAGAAAAATAGCATTTTAATTGGCTAAAATATTTTAGTGGCTGTAGCTAGTATTCAAATGCAGTCTTAATAGCTGACATAAGGGGTATATTGGCTTGACTGTGTTTGAATGTCTATGCTCTAACTTTTACATTTTTATGCATCTTATTTAGCTTACACTGGCAACCGAATTGACTTACCTCTAGCACTTATTGATTAAAACTCTGTTCCGACTCAGATTACAGGGTATTTGCTAAGCGTGCATTGTTAATGTACCATTTAATAAAATTTCTCCATATATTAAAGTCTTTAATTATATTTTATTTAAAAGTAAAATCATTATCACTTTTTAAGATACCAAAAGATTTGTAGCTTGTGTACTCTATTTTATTTTTAATAGGCTTAAGGGTATATTAGTTTAGCGCTATTCTCTTTATTTTATTTAAAATTTATTTCTTAAAATTTTAAATTTTTTTTATGTTAAAATTTAAAATTTATTTTAAATTAAAATTTATTTTTTCTATTTTGACTTTGGGAAATTGAAGTCTCTCTCTCTCTCTGAAGTCTTTGCTTTCATCTTGGCACTCTCTCTTTCTCTCTCTCTATCCCTCTCTCTCTCTCTCTCTTTCTCTCTCTCCCTCTCTATCTCTCTCTCGCTCTCTCTCTCTCTCCCACTCACACTGTACTTCTACCTCTTGATTTTTCATTCATTTGACATGCACATTCACATTTCAATCTTTTTTTTTTCTTCCCATCACTTGATTCTTTGTGTAAATTCTTGCAGTTATCCTTTGAGGGTTAAACTACATAAATATTTGAGTTGCTTCTGTCTAACTGGCCTAACATTTACCCAGCCATTGTCAGTTTTTTACGTCAGCCTAACAAATTCCTTTTTGGCATACCTTTTGTTTCGTATAATTCTGCCAACCAATTGAATTTCAATTATTCATAATTCAAATTTCTTTAAATATGTATATTTATTGAGCACAAAAATGAAATTCTAATAAAATATTACAAATTTGATTTCAAATATTTTTGATTGATTAACAGCCTTTTAACATTTTGGTAATTCTTTAACATAGTTTAAGCAATGTGAGGTCTAATTAAATACTTCAATTGCTTTATTATTATCATGTAGTATATAGTATATAAATTCACCTAAACATTACCCGATTCAGTTTTGTTTATGCATTTAATTTAATAATAATATATACACACGATTTTTTATTTTATTTTTTAAAGAAGCAATAAAATTTTAAATGTCACAAGTAAATTTCATTCAAAAGTTTTTATGCCGACCCTTTTTAGTTTGCTAAAAAAAAAAAGAGAGAAAAAAAAACGGAAATAAAATATTGTCATTGAATTCGACACGTTGACACATATTGACCGTGCAAATAGTTTTAGTAGAAAAAAGTATGTAAAAGAAATACACAAATAAATATTAATTAAACATTTCGTTTTATATGCACAAAACTGTGCTAATAGCCGTTGCACAACAAAAGCTTAAATATACATGTACATATATGTCATATAAATTCGTTGAATGTGAATTTAAAAAAATATATATTTATTTTTATGATTTTCCTTTGCTCGTTGAGTGGCCTCCCAGGAGCATAATGATTGATTATTTATGAACTGACAGAAGAGTGGAATGTGCAGTCCTTAACCCTGTTACTATAGCGTCATATAAGCTTCGAAAATAATAATCGCAATAAAAGATCGAATATCAAATGCTCTTTTAGCTATACATATATCTTAGTATAGGCTTTCGGGCTTAAATAGAACAGCAAATAAATTAAACTAAATTAAAGTTTGAGAGAAATTAAAAAAATTGTTTGAAGTAGAACAAATGTTATATTGAATTACTATAATTTTTTTATATATGTATTTATAAACAGCTGCACATGTAACCAATATTTAGTGCACTGACTTGGAGTCTGTAACCCTATTATTGCTTCCGCTTCGCGCTGCTTGTCAAACTTAGAGCATCCACTGCAAGAGTATAAAATGAAATATATATTTTTTTTCTGTGCACATTCTGTGGCTACTCTCGCACACTTCCACGTAGTCCACATAAAAAGTCAATATCTGTTTATTTATTTTTTCGTCCCGTTCTTTTTGGGTCTGACACGATTTAATGGTGTCTGTGAGTCGCTGACAAATCGTGCCAACGACAGGAGTGGGCAAGCCAGATGGAGCTGTACTGGAGAATCATGTCCATGTCGTTCAAGTCGTGATAAACGTCAGTGTCACTGCCGCAGTCCAAATTGCTGGGGTTCGATTTTGACGAAATCTAATCAAAACGACGATGACAAAAATAAATTGCCAACAAATCAAAAGACAAGAAATTCTTAAAAAAAAAACGAAAAGATTGAGAATGGCAAAAAGTAAATGGAGGCCAAGCAACACATTAGAGGATATTGCCAGCATTTCCGCTTGCTGCCTAATGATGATGACAATGATAATGATAATGATTATGATTATGATTATAATTCTGGCGCTCGTGCTGTTGTTGATACTTATGGGGTTTGGCCTAGTCGGGCGACAGCTTCTTAATGGCATTTAAAGCATATTATAAATAAAATTTAATAAAAGTCAACTTTTGACTGGCGCTTAATTATAATTAAGTGCCACGGCACGCGCTCTCCAAAAGCGGACAGGTGTAATTGTAATTACTCTGGACTCACAACTGCCACGCCCACGCCCACGCCCAGGCCGAAGCCCACGCACTACGCACCGTACTCATATAGCCAGAAATGTCCATTTAAATGGCTTGATTAATGCCAAGCGAGTGAACGGCAAAAAGAAAAACAAGAGCATGCCAAAGGCACAGTGGTACGAAATGTGAAAAGAAGTGTGAGAAATAATTTTAGCATACTTTTTGAAGCTTTGAACTCGTAGATTATCTGATTAATTGTTGATCAAAGCATATCATGGGTTGGTTTAAATTTAAATATATATATTAAAACACACACACATTTTCTAGTCAAATAAAATATTTTTATAAAATGAAAAGTATTCCAAAAAACAAAGCGTGTATTAATTTTAATAAAAAGTAAATTTTATAAAAAATTTTATAACTTTTTTCTCAGAAATGAACTTGACCTTTGCTCTGTCCTCAATCTCATTATTTCTTACTGTCTCAGCTTAGGTTCCTCTTCGTTCCTTACATTCACTTTCTCATCATATATGTGTGTCTCTCTCTCTCGCTGTCTATCTATCTCTCTCTCTATCTATCTATCTATCTATCTCTCTATTGTGTTGCCTCCATCACTTCCTGTCACTATCTTTTCATATCAATCTCGCTCTCTCTCTACATCTCATTGCTCTCTCCTAACTTTATCTTACTTTTTTCCAACTTTATAGCTCCGTCTCTTTCTATCACAGTCTATATCTTTCTACCATAATCTATTTACTTCTATAAACATTCATCTTTACTCCTTTACTTCTTCCAGCTTCGTCTTCAATAGTTCCCTAACTCTTGCTGCTTCCCATCTCTTTAATACTTTTCACTCCTGACACTTTTCTCTTGCAAATTCTCTCACATATTCAACTGCTTGCACACCACTGTGCATCATCACGCTGCCTGCTGGCTGACCAATGTGACCCAACCAACTAACCGACTCGTTTGCCGTTTTAAGTGTATTTATTTGCTCTTTATTTTTATGACTGGGCCCCCGTGTAATTGACGCTGTGCGCGCACGGGAGCGCATTTTGTTGCTCGTATAGGAGAGCACTTGGCGCTGCAGAGCTGCTGCTGCTGCCAGCGGGATTGTGGGTGGGCAGGTGGGCGGGTGGAGGGACTGTGTAAAAAGCCATAAAATGCAGCTTGTTTTGTTTTTTTGTGCCCTTTTTTTTTTTGCTTAAAAATTCTGCATTGCTTTGGCATTATGTTGTGCTTGTTAGCGTGTGTGTGTGTGTGTGTGTGAAATAGTGTGCTTGTATGAATGTGTGTGTGTGTGTGTGTGTTTTTCTGTTGTGGCTTCTCAGCTTTGCTCATTTTAGTTTTTAATTAAATTTCAAGTGTGATTTTGCATAAATATGCAAAGGTTTTGCCTGCACTCGGTGAGTTTTGTAAATAAGACAACTCAACTGAGCATATTAATAAAATATATTTATTTATTAATCATATTTTAAACTTAACTAGCTAGATGAAGCAGCAGTCAAATGTTGAGAGCTACATAATTAATATTGTTAAACAAATAATATGAAGGGTTAATTAAATGTAATGAATTACGATTGGCATTGGCTCAGGACTTGAAATAAAAAATATTTAATGAGAATATATTGATTCGATAAATATTTAATTTTAATTTATACAAATTTTATTTTATTGTTATATTTTTTTAACATAATTTTTTAAAATTAAAATTTTATTTATTTATTTATTTTTTAAATTACTGCTGGGTATTCTAAACTTCCACAATTTAGGCATTTGGTTCATATTGAGTTGCAAGGCATAGAAAAATAACAATAAGAAGGAAGCTTTCATGATTTCATTTTTTTTTTTCCTCTTTGTCAAACGAATACTTTACATGATTTTAAATCAATTATTGTTGTCCCTTTTAGTATTCATCACATAAAGGAATAGTCGATATACTTGCTTGCATATATTTAGATTTTTATTTTCTGCTGATTTCAGCAAGTTTGATTCATTTTAAAGCCAATGTCACGTTTTTAGTTTTTATTGAATTACTTACGTTACGTTTGTTGAGCTATTCTCAGCTACACTCGATTTTTCACAATAACAAATAAATTTAAAAAAAAAAAATTGTGATAGAAATATTTGTAATAATTTGATTAGAAAAGAGTTTATTAAATTCTTGCATATGTATATATCAGCCTCTGACAAATTTATCTTGGAAATGCCAATATGGGAAGCATAAATTATAGATTCATATCCTTTTCTATACAGAGATTGTTACTATAGCCACAAAATGTCAACTTTGTTCTCTGATAATGCTGTCACCCAACATCCAACTCTTATTCATTACAAAAAAAAAAAACAAAAATATCCTCCCATTCATTCATTCATTTAGCATGCTCAACTTGCAGCAGCACCAACGCATATCGTATTGCCTGAATGAATGTGAGCTTAATTAGAGAGGCTGAATTCAATAGAGGTTCAGCTGGCTGTCACGTTTTGGGCTGAGTTTTGAATGGCATTCAGCAGTGCAATCGCAGTTTGGCAATGACAATTGAAACGCCCACGTTGTAAATCAGAGCGAGAGCTAACCAAAACAACAACAAAGCAATGAGAACGGCAGCTAGAGAACATGAAATTCATTTGCATGCAACACGTTGCCATCGACACAAACAAACAAGAGAGCTCCTGCTCAGTGGGTTTCGTGGTCGTTGGTCGATGGTCGTTGGTCGGCTGCTTGTGCCAGGCGGCGTATGAGCGACGTGTCCAACGTGTCGCATGTCGCATGTGTCGCATGTGCTGCATGTGCTGCAATTTACAGTAAAACAGTTGCCGCTGACAGTGACCAGCCGAAAACAAGTAGAACTTGAGCTATCAAGTTTATTTGACTGTGGAATGCTCATGCGAAATTTGCCAATGAAAGAATATATCAATGCAAATTTAGCTCAAGAGAGGAAAGAATTTATTGACTATATACTTATTGTCAATGAGCTATCTTCAGCATTTCCAACTGAATCTATTTCCATATCATCTCAAAAAACTCTAACTCACTCTAACATTTAGACATACATTGCTGCAAGCTAATATACTCTTTTTCACTAGCTTGATCCTGTATAAATACGCAGCCAACTAAACAAGAATGGCCAGCATGTAGTAGCTGCTCTATTTACGTGACACCAGGGCTGGCTTTATAGGTTGAATATGAAAATCAAATTCTAAAGGGTAGAAATAAAAATTGAAAATATAATTAAATTAAAAATTGCTGCATTTATTTTATATGATTTGTGTTACTTCCTTTTTATTGAACTTTGAACTATGGTAGCAAAAATGCAGACAAAATGAATTATTATTAATTAAATTATTTTATTTTGTAAAACATTTGCATCTAAAAAATAATTCAAAATTGAAATAAATAAAATATATCTATACAATAAGAAATTCAAATTTTATTGGAAACATTTCATTTTTATTAATTTTTTATATTTCTTTACAAAAAAAAAAAAAAAATCTCAATAAAATCTTTACCAAAAATTCACAAATAAAATTCTTATTCAGTTAGAATGTTTCTCTCAACTAATTCAATTCTTGTGCCAGACTTCATTGCTCCAACCCTGTGCTCTTGCGTATTGTCGAATGTAATCTAATTTGCGATATTGGCAGTCGAGAAAAATTGAGTTCGGCCTATGGCAAATGCGTTGACAGTTAAAACGAAGACCCTGTCCAAGAGAACAGGAATTGATGAAGTGGCAAAAGTTGCAAGTGGGACAGTTGACCCATTTTCATCTTCAGGAAAAACTCGTTTCAGTTTGATTTAGGCGACATAAAGCAAAGTCAACTGATTGAAGTGAGATAGAAATGTCTCTACAGACAGATCTAGATAAGGAGAAAGAGTGAGAGAGCGGGAGAGAGACAGAGCGAATCCTTTACAGGGCTGAAGCTAATTTGAGATTTAAGTTTAATGTGACTGTTGCACGAGTTGCACTCTTCAATTAATTCTCAGTTGTTGGAGACGCATGACGACGGGGCAGCAGCTGACTCAATTGTAATTGCAGCCATGTTGCACTCATGTGTGCAACAGCTTCCAGTTCCACTTGCTGTGAATCATGAGCTGAATTTATTAGAGCCAAAGGCAAGGCAAAGGCAAACAGCTCAGTGTGGCTTTAGTTAGTTAGCTAACCACACACAACATGCACAACACTTAAATTCACTCTGAACTGTTGACCTTGTGGCGAAAGACTCTTTCGCTCTCTCGCACACTCTCACTCTCTCTCTCTCTCTCTCTCTCCCTACTGTTCATATATTTGTTTACATCTAACTTGCATTCGCTTCAATCTGTTTGCTGTCAACGAGCACAGCCATTAAACCCTTTACCTAAAGGCAATAAATATTTATATAAAAAAAAAAATTAAATACTGAATAAATATTTCAAATTAAAAATGCTTAATAAACTAGGGTCAATAAATAGCAAAAAAAAAAAAAAAAATAAATAAATAAATAAAAAAAATAATAATAATATTAATGTGCGTGCTAATTGCTCTTATTTACCTAGCAACACCTTTTGTCATTAAATTTTAATTACTTTTTTTTAAGTAAGAAATATTCATATATTTGAATAAAATCAGAAACTCATTAAACCATTTAGATAAATAATAATTTTTATTTTAAAAATGTTTTTTTGCGAAATATAAAAATTGTATGAGGTAATTATTACATATAGCATTACATTAAGCAACTTAGCTTAATGCTATCATTCTTAATTATGTTATACAATTACTATTTTATATTAAAATATCACACGATATTGACGAAGCTCGTTTAGAAAGTTTTTAAAAACAAGAAAATATTTTAAAATATTTCTAGACAAAATAGAATTTTTTCAAAATTTTTTATTCCCATTACCAAAATTGTGCTAAAATCTCATATAAAATCATGAAAAACTCAATATTCTCTAATATATAAATTTTTTCTATTCCTATCTTACTTATCTACCAAATCTTTGCAAGCTCAACATTCTCTAATAAAAGTTGTTCTCTATTCCTATCCAACTAAAAGGTAACACTCTGATGCCCCACTCTAATTAAAACTGTAATCGCCTGTCATCATTTTAGAGAGCACTTCTGAATTGCTATAAACTTCTATTTCCAGGGAATCCTCGCACGTTCGCTCCAGCTGATTGTGAAGCTGTAATCCAAATGCTGCAGTGAAGAGCAAAAAAAAAAAATGTTTTTGGAAAATGCGAAGCGCAAAAGTTGACAACCGGGGTTTGTGTTTGACAAGAAAACTGATTTGTCATTGCCGTAATGAGCTTGAGGCTTAGCTCACCTCTCTATGAGAAAGCAAAAGTAAAGCATAAAGCATAAAATGCAATAAGCAATGCCATTAAGTAAAAGTGTAAGAGAAAGCAAACACAAGCAAACACACACGACGAGCATAAAGGGGAGATAAATCCAAACAGAGAGCAAACCAAGACCGAGACCAAGACCCAAACTCAGACTCAGACTCAGCTCTGAAGCAATGCAGTTTTCTCATTAGGAGGCAAAGCCACACGTGAAGTTCTGACGGTGAGTTGGCAACTAAAATTTATACATACATACATACATACATATTTATATAGGTGTGTATATATCTCGCTACGTGTTATGTATTTTGCTGTAATCTGAAATGTAACTGGGGAGAATGAGAGAGATATGAGAGCACATTGTGATAACTGCTGCTGGGATGCTCAACCAAATGGTATCAAAATGCTTTTTAAGTGCCAACTTCAGCTCGTTCACTCTCACTCACTCTCACTCTCTCCTCACACGCTGAGCGAGTGTGTGGTCTGGCTTTAATGTGGATATATAAAATATTATTTTCAGTATATCATTGGGTAATAAAGCTGTAAGCTGCTTGAGAAAAAGCAAAAAGAAACACTTTAAAATTGAATTATTATTTCTGTGCAGAGGGCAATACAGAGAGCATACAGAGCTTTCAGCTTATCTTTATTTAACAAAAGAATATCTTGTTTACAATATTAATATTTACAAGCATTACAGTTAATACATATATTACAAATTTAGAAGAAAATATATATATAAAGAGGAAAGCTTGAAAGCTGAAACTCAGCAAACTACTTTATAAATAAGGTTTAGAATTTCGTTTCAGATGAAGCTTTTACAAATTATATAGCATTACTTTTCATGCAACATTTCGCCAGTATATTGACAGAAATTGATCAAGCAGAAAAAACATTCGATATTCAATCAACAATAGCAACAAAGAGCTTTAATGTGCTTGTAAAGCTGTAGATAAAACAGAAAGCATACCAACTCTGATAAAGAAAGCTCTTTGTACAATGAATACAGCGATTAAGCTCTATCAAATAATAATAAAGATTTCGTTTAATCTATAGTCGAGGCAAAAAGAAAAGCTCCATGTTTATAGATGTAAGAGGGATTGAGGACATTTCTGCGTCATTATTATCTGGGCAAACAGTAATCTATTGACAGTTAAGCAATGTTGTAGAAGCAAATAATTTTGCCTGGAATCAACTTCGCATTTCAATCTAATTGAATGGACGAAAATTTCATTTCATTTCATTGTTGTTTTTGGGGTTTTTCTTTACACTCTCTGTCTCGTGCTTCGGAACGTGGCTTTTATGCGCATTCAAATGATTTTAATGACAGCAATTTGTGTTTCGAAATCGCGGAACATTAGCTTTCGGCTGGCCCAGAAACAGACGGAGAGACAGAGAGAAAGAGAGAGAGAGGCTGCTGGGCTGCGCTGCTCTGCTCTGTGTAGAGCCAAGGGATAAGGTGTCTATTGGGTGGGTGTTAAATGAACGTGTTTATAACGCTTAACTTTCAAATTAAGGGCCCAGGTCCCAGGCAGCAGGCGGAAGTTTCGATTTGTCAGTGGGTCACCCGGCGGGCCTTTTGTAAATTGCGCGCCCGTCTCGCGCAAAGGATAAGCCGCAGAGCAGCAACCTTATATATAGTCCCCTCTCTCTCTCTCACTCTATCCCAGTCATGGCCAGACAGTCAGGCCGTTACGTCATTATCAGCGCTATGTGCGGCTCATCATCATCGTGGGGGCAACGTCATCGTTTTTAGCCAGCAAACAAATTCATTTAAACACAACAAAGTTGGCCAAAAGCAAAACCAAAAGCAGCATGGCAAACATGACACCCTATACTACCGTCATCTACTCCATCTCTCTCTCTCTCTCTCTCTCTCGCTCACTCGTCAGCCAAGTGTAAACTGAAATGTGGGTTAGTGTGGCATGCGGCATGTGGCATGTGGCATGGCTCGCAGTTTAGTTGAAAGAAACGTTTGTGATTTTTCGTGGCAGGGCTACAATATTATCCCACCAAGATTTTGATGGATGAGATTTTGGCTGCCGTTGCTGCCAGCTTCAATCCATCTCTCCACCCCCTCCAAATTTTCTTTTTCATGTGGGCGTGACTGAACAAAACTCCCCCTAAATCGCGTCCAGCCGCGGGCTTTGATTAGTTTTTTTTTCTTCTTCTTTCCTTTCGGTTAACATTTCTTTTTCGATTCAGTTCTTTTGTATTGGCCTAAATGCTTCCGGTTTACTGTATATTATCTGTGTTGATTACGTGCTCAAAATTCTTATAGCTGTGTCCTATATTAACTCTTGTTTGAGCTTTAAATTGTTATGTTAACAATTTGCTTCAGTTATTTTATCTTATTTTAAATATTTTTTATTAGAATTTTACTTATTTTTTTTTTTGGGTTTTTCAGAGAAACATCTTCACATAATGTAAATTGTGGAAAATTATATTTTATTTTCTGATTATTTTTATTTATTTAATTTACATAATTTATTTTATTTTTTTTTTATATATTTATTTATTTATTTTATAATAATAATATTATTTTATTAATTTTGTTATATTAATTAACCTTTATCCCATAATCTTCAATTAGAAATTAGGAAAACATAAAAAATAAATAGGACGATTTAAAATTAAATCATATTTGCTAATCTCTCGTCTCTAAATGCATTTGCCTAATGTCTCTAGGCTTGACCATATTTGATATCAATTTCAGGCAATTCTGTAAAATCATTAAACTGTAAAAACAATCAAGATAATATACTTACAAATTGCATAGATACCTTGCAAGGTACATATGTTGAAATCCATAAATTAACCGAAATTGCGACATAAATAAATGAAGATTTTTACAGACGCCCCAGAGACACCAAAGCGTGCTGCTGCTTCTGCCTTCTTCTTATTGTTAGCATTGCAGCAACAACAACAATAACAACTTATCACGCAGCTGGCAGTCATAAAAGAGCCGTAAAAAAAATTATCCACATGGCTTGCAACATCAGCGCAATTTGCAGTCAGCCACAAAGAAATAACCTGCAACATATCCAAAAAAAAAAAAGAAAACAAAACAAATTGAAAAGACAAGCAAAGCAAAGCAAAGACAAGCACAAGATCTTGGCCAGCAAAAACTGCTTTTAAAAAAAATTTCAGTGTATTTGTTTGTTTTAGAAGAAGCGCGACACAAACCCAACCGCAACAGCCACCAATAGAGCCAACAATAGAGCCTAAAAATGTCTGTATATCGTCTGTTTTTTATGATTTAATATGGGAAAATTGTGGGGTGGCGTTGACCAAAAAAAAAAAAAAAAAGTAGTAAAATAAAAAACTATGAGGAGTGCGCTTCGAGTGCGTGTTATGGACTAGAAAATGCCCAGACTTATATAAGTGAAGCTTTCAATAATTTAAATACTTTGAGAGTGAACTTTCAGAATATTCTCACTTTGGAGCAACATAAAAAATATTAAAAATTAAAATAAATATATATAGTTTATATAAATATCTATGCATAGTTATATATATATATATATTAAATCAGCGATAGAGACGTTTTGGATTGCAAAGAAATTGAAATAATCTCTAGCTTCTAGCTCTCAAGCTTAAGAATCAAATTCGAAGAAAAAAAATAAAAAATAAATAAACAAATAAAATTTTGAAAAATATATATTATTCTGTAATTAGCAAGATCCTATATTTCTTGATTTTTGAAAAAATTTTCCAAAAAATTTCAAAGGCATCTATTAGTTGCTTATAAGCTCTTTTTCGCTATGAAATATTATATACATTATATTATATTATTTTATTATTTATTATTAGAAAATTAAAATTTTTAGTTTTAATTTCTCACAAATATTCTCCCGCACAACAAATATGCCCTTACCATGCAAGCGAGCACAGGGTATAGCAAACCTTAACACATTGAAAAGTGGGCGGATACTTGAGCTAGAGGAACTGCTCAGGCGGGGCAGAGCGACTCACGTGAACAACATAATCGCACATTTAAGCGGCTGGCAACATTTTTGCCAACCAGCTCCGCATCCCCATTTTTAGTCTAGTCTATTGAGTTGGATGTCGTTGGCCCCAGCGAATATACGATGTATGCACATATATACATATAGATAGAGAGAGAGATATGTATGTACATATGAGGAGTCGCGCTCGGTTTGGGGCAATGGGGCAACAAGTGTGGCCAGTCGGGGTTGTTGTTGTCATGATGAGAGACGTAATAGCCAGGTCTGTGAATGACGCCCAAAACAAAACAAAACTAAACTAAACAAAACAGAAAAAAAATATATATACATATATGTGAAGCACTGAAGCTGTTTACCTAAATATGAAAAACAAGAAGGGAGAAAATAAACTGTCCGGAATGTTATGTAGCTCTCTCTTATGTAACCTAGTAATATATTCAGAAATAGCGAGAAAATAGGTGAATAGCTGGCAATACAATACAGTTTTGTTGAGGCATAAAGTCGAAGAGCTAAACATAGATTCAAGGAAAACTTTAATGTGAGACAAAGTCTGAATATGCAAATATTGTAATAGATTTTCTTTCCCAAACTTTTTATATCAATAACTTTCGTCGAACTTGAGATTTCACGAATCTATTTCACGGCTTCTTTAGTTAAAACTTTAAACTTGTCTAGACAATTTTGCAGTTTTTTTTTTTATTTGAAAAAAAAAAAAAAATCTGTATTTTATCGAACGATTATTTATATATTTGGCTAACTGATTATATGAATTTTCTACAACAAATTTATTCTATATTTATTCTAAATATATATTCGAAGAGTATTTATATTTTCGCTGTGATAAATAATTAAATATTGCAAATATTTAAAAATTTTGCTACGCTTGTTTATGTTTTATTTTCTTTATGCATTTAATAGGCTTAATATTTTTGAATAGTTTACAAATCTATATTATTATTACTTTTTTTTAGAATAATGAAAACATTTTTACACAATTTATGTTGCATAAACAAAACTGAGCAAAACTCACTTGCTGGCTATTATGACACACATATACATGCATATGAATGTATATTTGTTTCTGTGTGTGTTCCGGTATTTGAACTTGACATTTCATATTCAACATGAATGTAATATATATATATTTTTTTTTAATTTATTTGTTAGCTTTTGTGCTAGCATTAAAGTTCCACGAAAAGTTTTTTTTTTTTCGCAAAGTCAAAGGCCTGGGCAATTAGTGAGCGACATTTAAAGTTGTTTGGGAACATTTGAGCGCATTTGATATGACAAATCACAAACTTCACAGGGCTCACAAAATTCTGGTAAGAATTATGAAAAAAAAAGAAAAAAACTAGCAGCCAAAATATGCTAAGTGGGCCAAGACGTTTGCTGACTGTCGACTGCCTACGTCGACTTAATGAACGCACCTTGTGCCAAAGCTTTTTAGTATGCAAAGATTTTTCAAGGCTGTTGCATTAATTAAGAGGAGCAGCACAAACACACAGAGAGCTAGATATATAGAGGCAGAGACGTCTGTTAAGCAATTGTATAATTAGTGTTCTCCCTGTCTCTCTCTCTCTCTATCTTTACGTCTTCATCTTCAGTTGAGTACTTTGCCACACCCAACGCCCACTGTGTCAAGCATCTTTGTTGAATTTGTCAATTTGAGTTGGCGCTCAAACACGAAGGTGTTCAATTACACAAAGTACAATAACAACAACAACAACAATATTGAAAAATAAAAAGGTGCAGAAAATGTCAAAGAAATATTTTCCAGAGCTCGAGGCGTGAACCAAAATAAAGCAAATTTATTTCATTGATGAGGCAAAGCTCATGGCTCGCAGCACTGTTCGAGCTTTAAATGGAAGTCGAATCGGAAATGGGCTTGGAACGTAGTGAGACACTATCAACATTTGTCCTTGAAGTTGTAAACCGCAAATATTTAGATATGCTTTGTTATATTTACAAATTAGTATTTATTTGAGTTTAGTTTGTGTAGGAGTATTTAAATAATTCTCTTCAATTTGCTAGGCATATTCTTAGTAATTTTACTGTCTGAGCGAGGCTATATCTTTTGAATGATATACTTGTGCATTTCTTTGGCATTGTAGCTTCTTTCTAAACATCTGTTCATCACAGCAACAAACATATTTCTTTGTGGACACAGTCACGCCTTCCACTTGTATAAAAATTGCGACACAAAGTCAAATGACAAACTGCTGAATCCTAATGATGACACCGCAGTAAATGAGTGTCATTATAAAAGGCAGACTTATACTCTTACTTTTTCTTCTATTCTCACTTATACTTGCACTTTTTCGTATACTCATAGACAAACTTGACTTGCATTTATACTCAAATTTTGCTCCTCTTTTCCAATACTTATACTTATACTTATACTTATACTTATACTTATACTTATACTTATACTTATACTTATACTTATACTTATACTTATACTTATACTTATACTTATACTTATACTTATACTTATACTTATACTTATACTTATACTTATACTTATACTTATACTTATACTTATACTTATAGTTATACTTATACTTATACTTATACTTATACTTATTCTTAGCTATCAACATAGGCTTATATTTTTACCAACTCTTATAATCCAAGCTACTATTCCTCCCTCTTATACCTATCTCTATATACTACTACTCCCAATTCTTTTGCACATTCGTGCTCGTGGTTGTGCTTGCTGATGACCTTTTGCGTGGGCGTCTTTGCCGAACGCGCGTGCTTAAGTAATGAGGCCTCCTAAAGAAAACGTTGAGAAAGATAAAGAACCAGCAGTCAACGGCAATTAGAAGAAGCCAAAAAGGATGTCGACGCCATGTCTCAATGAGTGGGGCAAGATTCGAAAGGCGTGCACATTGCGGATGGTGGTGGTTGGGTGGTGGGGGGGTCGTGACTGGCCATAAGATGCAGCCAAAAGGTTAAACATTCAATTAACTCTAGTGCAGAGCCAGTTGCAAGGAAAAACTTTATTGCAGCCAAATGTTAGATAAAAGAAAAGTGAAAACTGTATAAAAACTGACCAAAGTAATAAAACGAAACGAATAGAAATGAAATGAAACGGAAATGAAACCTAACGGCTGCCAAGTAAATAGACAAACAACATTGGCAACAAGCCGAGCAGCCAGGCAACGGAGCAACTTTTTCACATGCTCTTACACCGGACAGAGATTGGGTAGATGTAGATGTGTGCGTGCGTGCGTATGTGTGTGTGTGTGTTGACTCTAGTTAAAGTTTATCAAAGCTACAATAAGAAAGGCAACAACAGAGCCAGAGCCATGCTGAAGCAACAGGGAACAGTAGCAGTAGCAAAGTTTTCCTTCGTCCTCACTGAGCTGCAGCTTCTGCTCCTTAGTTCTCTTCCTGCTCCGCTCCTTGCTATGCTTAAGTCGTAAGTCCTCTTTGGGAGTTTTTGACTTCTCAAGTTCAGTTGCGCGCTCGCTCGCCTAATGCCAAGTTATATATATTAAATAAAAGGAACACGCACATACGCAAAAAAAAAAATAACTCCACACATGATTGCTCTCTCTCTCTCTCTTTCTCTCTCTTCTCTTTGGGAGTGTAACAACTCCCTCTCTCTCTCTCTCTCTCTTCCCTTATTCGTTTTCTTGGGTATCGTTAGTTTATTTAGTTTATTTGATTCCTTGCTAGACACACATATTTTTTACTTAATTCTCCAACTGCATATAGCTTCTTCTTCTCAGCCATAAACTTGCGAATGAATTGAAAGGTGTTTTTGGCTCACTAACACCCACATATGTTCCAACCTATTAACTGTTAAATATAATCTAAGTATCAGAAACTTGCTGTTACACATAATAAACTTTGCTTAAAAACAGAGTTGCTTAACTAAAGTTTACAAAGTTGGATGGTCAAAGAAATTGCTAAAAGTTGCGCTACAAAATTGCGTGAAATATTTCATGAAAATAATTTATGAATTTAAATATTAAATAAAACAGTTGAGCTTAACAAACCCCTTTCGAATATTTAAAAATATACATATATAAATAAATAAATAAAAATAAATAAATAATACAAAAACTTAATTTTTATTATAAATTCATTGCTAGATTGCAACACCATCTCACAACTTGTTTTTGTATCTCAATATTTTATTTTAATTATTTTGAGATTAATACATTTTTTTATTATTATATTTAAGCTTTGTATTCTTACAAACCAATTTATTTTATCTTAATACAATTTTGATAAAATAGTATAAAATCCCAAACTCTTACTTTACACAATTGGGAATTTATTTTAATAACAATGCCAGACAAATGCAAGATTTTGACGTTTGACTCAAAAATTATTTTCCAATTATTTTTTTTGCAACACTTTGGTTAGCTGCAAGGCATTTAGTTTAATTTACACTCTCTAGAATATTTATTTATTTATAATTAAATTGTAAAATGAAAATTTATTGAATTTGCACGCATCAATATTCAGAATTTTGTAACATTTATGCACATCTTTTGAGTATTGCTGCCTTGACACGCTGGCATTTGCCAACGAAATACATATACATATTTATAGATATATATGTTTTCTATAAATGCATGAAATGCACTTCAGCATCTGTGCAAAATATGCTGACCAATAATAAGTTAAGAGAGAGAAACAGAGAGAGAGAGAGTCGAATGCATTTTAATTTATTATGCAAATCGAAAATCAAACGAAGCAAATCTAAGCCCAAAATGTCTGGCCAACAAATTAAAAGCAAATAGTAAAGTGCAGCAAAAATAGCAACAAATCAAAAATGTCGCCAGCCTCAGTTGACTAAAATGTCCAAGCCGATTTGCTCGACGAACCCTAAACAATGAACCACCTCGTGCCCAACTTCAATGCCGCTCCCCTCAAAAAAACAAGAGAGTAAAAGCTTCTGTTTCCGCATTTGGTTAGAACAATTTCCCAACAACAAAAGCCAAACAGCTCGCAGTCCAACGTAACGATGAAAATATTTGCTAAATCTAGCAAAATTTAGAGCCCCATGGCAAAGAGCAAATGTCTGTAAAGGCTTGATTGCGTGGCGTTGTATTGGGTGTGGAGCAGTTAGGGGTTTAGCTGGGCAGTTGTTGTGGGTAGTTAGCAATCGGTGCAGCATGCAGTAAAATGTAAATTTCTGTATTGTTGTTGCATCAAATTGAAATTTACTATGATAAATAAAAGAACTGTGGAAACAAGTGCACAAATATTATGCGAAAGCATACCCTGTAAATGAATGAATTATTGTAAAAATTAAAACAACTTGTAAGCTAAATTTATGAAAGAATAAATCAAGTGTTTATATTTGAAGTTCACAAAACAATTAGGTGATCTGTGTAAGTCTTAGACATATTGTTTATGTAGTATTCGTTAAAAAATATAAATAAATTGGCTGATCGTTTGCATACCCTGCTTACAGAAAAAGAAACGGTGTAGAAATCTTTTAAAAAAATTTTTAAATTTGTAAATTTAATTATCTATTGAAATCGGATGAATAATAAAAAATTTTGATAGTTGACCGAACCGTTGAACACCCTGAAGCTACAAATGAAAATTGCCTATTGTTAAAGGCAAACAAAATATTTGATAATATGTAAATAAATGAACATATTAATTGTTAAGCTAAGCCAATAGCATAATATGCAGTCAGCACAAATTTTGTCGGGTATATTTTATACAAGAGAAAAAATAATGAATGACTTTAATGGGTTAGATATATTTTTATTATGTTAAATATATTTTTATATATATTATTTTATTATGTTAAATATATTATTTTATTATGTTAAATATATTTGTAGAAATTATTTTTTTTTTTTTGCAACAAAATTTACAGGGTATTTTTGCCTATTAAATATAATATATGTGAAGGAAAGTTAATTAAAATTTAAATATCAAGCTTATATAATTTAATCAAAAATATATATATATATTTTTTTTTATTAATTTTTGTTGTACACTTCGCGCTAATATTGCTTTGATATATTATTCACTGGGTATATTGATAACAAAATAACACAGATACTTTCCATAGTCTACATCAACATTTTCCATACGTATTGTCGACCCTATGCCTTTTGCCTATATAGCATTCTAGGGTATATTTCCCTTTAATTTGAATACATCTGCTGCAGTCAGGATATGCAGTCTGCCTGAATGGCAGGCAAGCAAGGACACGTTGTTTTAAGTTCTGGCACTTTTTTGGTTATATTTCTGTATTAAAAACTTCTTCGTTGTGTGTGGACCGTTAGACTGTTGATGTGGGCGTGGCAGGCAACTCCAAATGACGCCATGTGCTGTGCGTGAGCATGTGAGTGTGTGTGTGTGTGTGGAAGCTTATAACACACTTTAAGGCGCCATAAGCTTATATTGCACTTAATAGCACATAAAAAATGCTACGTGATAATGCAACAGACCACAAAAGTAGCCATTCGATGTGGGCAACCCAAATGCCCAGCTCGGAAAAGCGCCAAGGAAAAGTGCCGCGAAGCGAACATACTAAACTTGTTAAAGTGGCCACAGTTAAGGGCTTAACATAATAAGTGTTTTTGCAGTGGGAAGCAGTATGAAGTATGAAGGGAAATGAGTAATTACAGAGCTTAAGTGAAGCTTTAAAGATTGTAAGCTTAACAAAAATTTGTTTGATATTGAAGCTGCATATGCTAGAATTTTATTTTGAATGTGATGGTAAGCAGAATATGAGAATATGAGCTCATGTTTGAAGCTTGGAAATAAGATCGAATTATGTTTGTTGAAATAGCAAAATTTCTTACGAAAACTCTTGAATTAAGGACAGAAAATATTAGTGTTAATATAATATTTTATGTAAGATATATATCTGGTTTACTAAATGGAGTAACTTTCAGTAAAAAACTGAATTCGCCAAAGTTAAAGAAATAGATAGTCAGAAAAAGAAAACAATGAGGATTTTAGTTATAAAAAAAAAAATTTTAGATCTATATTAACAATGATATAATTGAATGCTTCTACTTTGTATACTACTTGAGTTGTGAGGAAAAACCTAATAATAATAAAAAAAAAAAAAAGCCTTAAAGCATTAAAAAATATTTTTTTTTTATAAATTTAAATTAGTTGATGATTTTTTAGGGAAATGGCTTTTCCTTTGAGTAACTTAACATGACTAGAAGAACCCAGATCGATATTCTGGCCAAGAATATATATATTCATTATATACAAAATTATATTTTACTGTTGTTTTACTGAAACATGATTCTACTAATTCACCCATTTCTGTAAACATTGAAAAAGTACACTTAGTTATTTTATCAATATTTTATATTACTTTTAAGTATGAATTTTATTTTATTGAGTTATTTATTTATTTAAGTATTTATTTATTTTTGTTTATTTAATTTTTATTTTTATTTATTTTTTTATTTATTTATTTTTTTATTTATTTATTTATTTATTTATTTATTTATTTTTTTTATTTTATTTTTTTTTTGATAATTTTAAAATGCAAATGTGTTATCTAAAATAAAAATATTCTCTTCAAAATATTGCATACTTTTAGAGGTCATTCCCAAGCACAACTGCTCTAAAGTTTTTTCATAAAAAAAAAAAATTTTTTCAATTACTCAAATGCTTACCAACTTTTCCGTCAACACGCCAACTGATAAATATCGTAGCAAAAAACATTTCATTACACAAAATGTCCTTCAAATTGTATAACCATCTATCATCGAGTGGAAAATCTTGAACTTTGCTGCTTTCCATGCACATCATTTATTAAATGAAGCTTTTGCTCTAATTGACAACTATTTGCAGGGTGATTGTTTTCGGTCTTCAAGAAACTTAGAAAGCATGTCAAATGTCCAAGTGTCAGTCAGTTACTAAGTTCTTGTTGTTTATCTAGTTGTTGTTGCTATTGTTATTGTTATTGCTTTGGCTGTTGTTATTGCAAGTCATACAAACAAGTGGGCGTGGCAATGGGTCGAGGGCCAAGCCATGTGACAACGTATCGAGCTGTAAACAAAGCTCACAAACGTGGCCAATTAAAGCTTATCAACAGCCTTCACGCATCGTTAGAATATATATAAATATATATATATGTATCACATATATCACATCAATCAACTAACGGTCAAGTGTGTGCAAAACACTCCCACACATATTTGCACATTTCCGTTTGTGTTTTTGTAGTGCTGGCAAATGGCAATTGGAGTTTTTTTTTTTCACTTGGCTATTGAGCTGCAAATCGGCAGCAAATCAATTGACAACTTGAAAAGCAGCTAAGGATTTGTTGTCACTCACACACACACACAAGAGCAACACCTATGCAAAAGGCAATCATTTAGTGAAGCATTCAAGTTAACTTCACTTGAACACTCAGTCATTCAGCTGGTCAGCACACAGCTGGAACGCTGTTCAGGTTTTATATGTGTGTCACGCCCATCCCTGCCCACAGATGCGCCCCTCAAATATTTTACTAGCCTTGTACATAGTTGTCTTGTTGTTATTGTTTGTCAACCCGTTTTCGTTGTTCTTCTGTTGCTACTGCACCTCCTGCTCCTCCTGCTGCTACTACTACTACTTCTGCTGTTGTCTCTTGTTTCCTTTCGTTTGCTATAAAAACTTGCACTTTACTTTCCTGACTTACGGCCACAAAGTGTGTGTGTGTGCCACACTTTTTTATAGAGTTTATCTTGCTTGGACATGGAATATATCCACATCTAGAGTGGCCTTTCTTTTTTTTTTAGATAGTATGCGAATGCTCTTGTTATGCCAGTCGTGCTATCTGATAGAGCTATTCATAAAGATCAACTCTTCATTTACAAAATTCACCTTCTCAATGCAATGTGTTTTTATCGATAGCTATAATATTTGAAATTTTATTAGAATTCTGAAGTTTTCTTAAAAGTTTCTTTTTTTAAGTAAACAAAAAATACATAATCCAAATTGAGGCATTAGAAAATTTTATTAAATAAAATTATATTTCTTATACAATTGAACTTTTCAAAATAAATAGTTTAAAAACTTTTTTTACTTGTTTTATTGCTCATGTAAAATATAGCAATTTAATATATATAACTTTTTTTTATTATTATTTTCAAGACTGTCAATTGACTCAGAAAATTATAGTATTTATTGTAAATTTATTATATTTTTATTTAAATTAATAAATTTATATTATATTGATTTAAAAAATTTCATTTTATTTTTAAATATCATTAATTATTAAAAATATTTTTAATTATTAATATAAAAAATAATATTAATTAATAATCAAAATAATTATCAATTATTAATAATATTTTAAGAATAATATTAATTATTAATATTGTAAAAATTGCTATATATATTCTTAAAAGCTATTTTCTGTGGTGCTGCAGGGACTGCCCATCTATCATGCTTCAATTCTTTTCTACTCTCTCTTTATATACTATGTTAAGACTTTTATTTTAGTTTACAGATTTTTTTTTTATTTTTATTTTTTATTTTTATTTTATTTTATTTTTTTTTGTGGTTTATCTGTGCTAAGCCATGTGCCCAACAGTCCAAAGCCTCAATTCCCTAATGCAGGCATTAGCACATAGTCTTACACACACACACTCACACACACACACACACACTCACACACGCACACACACACACACACACACACATACACACATTTACTTACTCCCACACTTTCTGTGTAATGCGACGCTCAAGTTTTGGAAATCCTCTAATTGGCTTTACATTGCATTTAGCTGCGGCTTCTTCTTACCATCTTTCCACACAGATGAGTTTCTATGAAAAAAAGAAGATATATATATATATATAAACTGTATCGAATAGCAATTGACACTGAGTACATGAGACTTGCAATTATTGAAGCTGTCAAACTTTGGCCCAATCCCGCAGCTTAGGAATTTTGGCAGTGTGTGTGTGGGGGGATATGACGCAGAAGGAAAACTGTGTCTATGTGCATTAGGTTTGATTTTCTTTTATTTTGCATAATCGATTTTCCGGGGCCAAAGCAAAATTTCCTGCGGCTTTTCATGACCGACTGAAAATGCAATGACTCGACGCAAAATGTTATGCAAATGAGCACATGTAATGCACACACAAAAAGACATATATATGTTGTATATATATTTTATTATATATGTATATATGTATTTGTATGTCTTCCATTGTCTGCCAGACAATTATAGATATTTATGATGATGAGTTACAATTTTGTAGCTAAAGACAACTAATTCGGGCACAAAAGCCAGCCAAATTCTGTAACCCGCATTGACATGCACATGTTCTCAACACATATAAAAATATATACATACATATCTGTTCATATACTTATATCTATAAGCTTGCACATATCAACTGTTATGCTGAACAATGGACCCGAAATATTCTTTGGTTTTTTTTTTTCTTTTCTTTTCGTTTTTTTTTCGTATTTGATTTTTTTTGCAATTTTGTTGCCCTTTTTGTTATTTCAAAAAGTGGTTCACAGCAGGAGCTTTGACAAAGGCATCCTTGGGGTCACGCAAACACACACACACGTTCTCATATATGTGGGTTAGAAGACTACACATATGTTGGCAATACTCTGTAAAGTTTGTCTTATGCATTTTTAATAAATTTGTTTTATAATTTTATAAATAAATATATATTTTATGTATTAATTTTTTCAAAATAGCTATGATCAAATATTTTTATAATTTTAAAACCAAAATTGTATAATTTTTTTATCTAGGGATGTTTGAGATGCTTAAATGTGTTATTCTTATTATTATTATTTTTTTTTTTTTATTTATGATAATTAAATGTCTATAATCATAAAGCAGAAAAAATATGAAAAAAAAATATAAAGAAAATTGGAAAATGTTAAAAACAAATATTAACTAAATTATTAATATATTAATAATATTTTTCAATATATTTTAATGTAAAAAATAATAAATAAAATGAATATTGCTTTCCCTTGCAAAATAAAATTTTTAAAAACAAAATTGGTTAGCTTTAAAGTCGATTTATTTTAGACAGAAACTAAAAATATGAAAATTAATATAGAATAAATATTTTCAATCTACACTATGTATAATTTATCCCAACCTGTTTGCTTAATATATATATTTATAATTATATGCAGAAATTGAAATTTTAGAAAGAAAGTAAAAATATTGATACACCCATATTCAATTATTTTATAAACGAAATCTAGAGGGCATTAGCATGTTAAGCTCTTCGCATTTCTTGCTGACTACATTGATAAGCTGGCAACATATTTGGCCATTGTTTGCGGACCCAGCCAACAGGCCATAGATCTTCGGGCCAGCACTTGGGGCATTGTTCTAAGTCGTTGCCATAAATGCAGACACTTTGCCACCTTCATTTCCACTTTTGCATTCCAGTACAAGTTCCATTTACATGACTCCTGGGCAGCGCAGTATCCATATTCGACTTTTAAGGTGGAGCACTTTAATTGCAGTTGCCTTTGGTTATTTATTGGCAATGCCTTGAAAGGGGAATGAAGAAAGTGAAATAGCAAGGCAAAGGAGCTGAATCGAAATATTTCAGTTAAATTGTGTAGCAAACAGTTGAAAGTTAGCTAAGTGAAGCCATTCTACAGAGTTGTTCAACAATCTTGAAGACGAGGCCAAACTAAATAAAAAATATTTAATTTTGTGTAATGCAAAATGCTTTTTTTGAATATATTAGAGCTGTAGTTTGGTATGTAAATATAATTAAATTCAGAGATGTAAAGAAATTTAATCTTAAATAAAATAATATTTAGATTTTCAAAAAGAAACGATCTCTATTGTCTGTCCTCTATATTTTGACGACGCTCCTTTCTGCTCTTCCTTTCGTCTCTCTCTCTCTCTCTCTCTCTCTCTCTCTATCTCTCTCTTTCTTTTCATATTTTTCCTCCTATCTTCTCATAGCTTTTTTTAGCTTTTTTAGTTACTATTTTAACTTACTATGTCAACTTGCACCTTAAGAAATTAAAAGTTCTATCGTCATCTAACAATTCCAGCTTTAATGAGCATCTATCAACTTCTCTACTTAATAACATATTTCGAACAGCATCCTAGCCTAGCCATTCACTTTAATTATCGTCGCCTTTTTTACACTCAGCCCTATTTGCACATCCTTTTACACTTTGCAAGTTTTCCATTTCAACTTGCTTACCCAATGTTCATACTCATTCCCGAAGTGAAATGGGTATATTGGTTTGATGCATTGCACGTCTTGGAAGCCACAGGAGCACTATGCCACATTCTCACAATGATAATTGATATACAAATATTTATATATATATATACATATATATCTTATAGCGTTTGTCCCGTGACTGAGTATTCTACAGTCGGTAATGCCCGAATGCAACATTTTCACTTGTTATTTTTATTTTACTTCCTTGTATTTTTTTTTATGCTTTTCACTTCTTAATTTCATGCCTGTGCGTAGAGGTCTATCGGGGCTTGCCATATCCATGACTTTATAATGTCAATTTCTGCACTTTTTGCTTTGCCGAGTTTCTCAATTTCAACCTTTCGTTTTCTTTGCCCTCGTTCCGTTCATTTTTCCTGACTGACAAGAATTTTTGCCAGCTTTAATTACGATTGTAGTATGTGTCTGTGTATCTATATTTATCTGGCGACCTTTAAGCCGCCCATTCTTCTGCCTGAAGGCCATGCCCACGTTTTAATGTCAACTCATTAGGCAATGCTAGCCATAATCGGCTATCAGATCCTTGGGGAACCGCAAAAAGAAAAAAAAAATAATATATAGAAGAAATGGTTGCGGCAGGAGTCCAAGTTTTTGGGGCAACGGACACGTAGCAACGCATAATTACAACTTAATCGCTTGACAAACAAAGCAGACGCAGCCATAAACATTAACAGGCAGCCCAAGAAATTCACGGAAATATCTAGTTGAGTTGAGAGTCCTGTTTTGTGGTCCTGGCTGATGGGGCACGGAACCTCACGCACACACACACCCACACACACAATCTAGTATCTCCAGCTCAGAGGTCGGCGTGAGGCGTGCCTTAACTTTTAAACGGTTTAAAGAGCCCGCTATTGCAGTTGCCACTCTCAACATGTTTATGGACTATTGTCCCTTAGTTAATAGTTAATGGGCGGTTACCAAAAATAATAAAATGCTGCTAGCGAGGGGAGCCATAGAAGTTAAGCTGAAATTGTGAAAAAAAAGAAGAGAAATCACAAAAGCATACAAATCAATATAGATATAAAAAAAATATATATATTTTTATGCGAAGATAATCTTAGCTTTAATTTCTTCTAATTGATTTTATTTTATTATTATTTATTATTTTATTTATTAAAATAATATATTTTTATACGAAGATAACGCATCTTAGCCTTAATTTCTTCTAATAGATTTAATTTTAATTTTATTAATTTTTTTATTAAATGTCTTCCAATCAACAATAGCTTAAAATTTAGCATTGGGATATATTTTGCAGCTCTGTAACAATCAGTTGTCTATATAACTTATTTACTACTTTCGTTCGCCTAATTTCTGAATTAATATTTTTTTGCATTTACTAATTGTCATTTTATCTGCAGGATAAAATTTATACATCAATCTCAGCATTCTAGCCCATTTCTTTGCCTCTACTGAGAGTAGTTTCTTCTCAATTAAGAATTTCAAAAACATAAAAAAAATGGTTTTTTACATGACGACAAAACTAACGTAATTTTAATAGCTTACAAAAAAAAATAAAAATAAAAATAAAAAATAAATAAATAAATAAATAAAATAAAATAAAATTAACAAAAAAGTAATTAAATTATTTATTAAAATAATTTCAAATTTTATTTAACATGACCATAACATGCAAGCTTTTAACATCATGTAAAATTTGAACATTAACTATTAACGTTTATAATCTTGCAGTTCTATAATTTCTATGTTCTTTCTATTCATTTATAAATACATCTATATACATTTTTTATAACATTTAATTTGAATTTGATATTAAATAATTAACATTAAGATACATTTTAAATGTAAGCCAAAAATATAATAAACTTGATCTGCTTTATGTTTTTTTTTTTTTTCAAATAACTCCTTTTGCTCCTTACTTTTCAAACCACTCTCGTCGCATCGCTTTGGGCGTTTCATAGTTTTAAGCATATGTTGGTATGCTTTTCTTCGCTCTCTCTTTTTCTTTTTTTTTATTTGAGAGCAGAGAACATGCAAAAACTATTTCCATGTAGCGCACAACGCATCACTGAATATTTCATGGCAATTAAAATGTTAACTCTGTCAAGCGTCATGGCACGCACATGGACCAAGGCATTAAGCTACCTACTGAAATGTCAAGGCTCCCCATGCCCATTCCCCATGTCCATGCTCAATTCCAGCTCGCTTCGCTGTTTACTCTTCACTCACTCACTCTCTCCCTCCCTCTCTCTGCTTAACCTCCTCTCCCTGGTTATGGTTTCGCATGCAACATTCATACGAATAATGTTGCGGTCAATTTCGTTAGCTATGCGTGTGTGTGTGTGTGTGTATGACTGTTGTGTGCCTGTGTGTGTGTGTGTGTGTGTGTGTGTGTGTGTGTGTGTGTGTGTGTGTGGTGACAGGAGACTTTGATGAAGGCGTGTTGGGCGTGAGTGAGGCTTGGTTAGGTGGTTGCTCCCTTGTCGCGCAGCCAGCCGGCACAAGGCTTTGGCTTATTGGCATTAGCAAAGGATTGGCAAGGCTTTTGGCTTAGCGGAGTCCTGCCACGACCCCCTTATGGCTGGCCCCGCAGTTTAACTGATTTGACAGGCGCCTGCGGGCAGCAGCAGCAGCAGCAGAATTTGCATTGTTGTAGGTCATGAAAGCGGCTTAAGCCAAACGTTAAATGATTCAGCAGTCAGGCCTCAACTTTAGATTTTGTGCCTTTTGTGCGGGTGCGTGAGAGACCACGAGTGGGAGTGAGTGAGAGAGCAAGAGTTGGACTTCTATGCACATACATCAACATCACTTCATTAAACGTATCAACGTCAATGCAAACGCAACTGCAACTGCTGCAGCAACAGCAGCTGACTCATGCATCAATATCGCTAGCTGCTGGTCCCTGGCCTTCATAACATGATGCCAGTGGCATTAACATGCATCATTTGTCAATTTGTGCTCGCTTCCTAGCCACGTCTAATTGCCGCATCGACGCTGCATGGATATTGCCACATTTTGTGCTGCTTGCCGAGCAGCGAACACTTTCATATTAAGCATACGCAGCGCGTGCACATGCGGCAATTTCATAAGCAAAGCCCAAATATGTTAAGCCGCCATTCCATAGACAGCCAAGTGGAACAGAATTTGTACGGAGAATTGCGGAAATTAGCTGGGATAAAAATATATATAGATTTTATTTTAGAATGTAGAGCTATGCATGGACTATAAATGAAAGACTTCAATTGCAATTTCGGAGAGGAAATTGAATTCTTCAAAGTTTATTAAAAATAAAATAATAGTAATGATGTTCCTGTGACTCATAATGAAGAGTTTTGTGTGGAGCACAATAAATTAGAAGACTTCAAGTGAACTTTTTGAAAGAAAATTAATTTTCATTTATTAAATATAAAATAATAATAATTATAAACCTTGGCTCATGAAATTCGAGTGGAGTATAATAAATTAAATGCATTCTTTGAAATTAATTAAAAATAAAATAATAATAAATCATAATAAAGTTTCGTATGGAATACAATAAATTGGAAGATTAGAAATTAGAAAATTGTGATCGAAAGCAAAATGGATTTTTGAACTTTATTTAAAAACAAGTAAGAAGGCTCTAGTCAAGACGGCACGACTAAGAGATACCTTGCAAAAAATAGTATACTCTTCTTCTTTACGCACTTATGAGCGCACGCTCTGCTAACCGCGCAGTTGCTGCCTCCATTTCTAGATGGACGATCCTTCTCTACTATTTGAAATACGTTTCTTGCAAATTGGGGGCGTGCCATCCAAAATCTGAAAATTACTAAATTACCTGATTTCCCATTTTCAATGGGCTCAGGGTATAAAAATAATAATAATAATAATAATATATTCATCATGTGATTTATGATGAAAGGTTTCGGATGGAGTGTTGAAGTTGGTTATTTTATTTAATATATAAAATATTAATAATTATAATCAGTATATTCCATATAAAGTTTGATTGATTCAATTTTTTATTTTTTTTTTTTTATTTTTTATTTATTTATTTTTTTTTTTTTTTTTGAGAAAAATATTTGAGAAAATTAATTTAAGAAATGTATACAAAAATTTATATGTAATAATAATGTCCCTTGCCTGCAGTTCTATAATAATACTCGGCTGGGTTTAGATTAATAATACAGAGCTTTAGGAGGATTAATAATAAATTTAAAGATTCGACGGCATTTTTTTTTTTAAATTAATAATAAATAAATAAAAATTGTTCTTGTGATGATATTTTCATGATTATGATATAAGTAATATGTGTTAATGAAATGATTTTTTTTTTTAACTTACCCTTACCTTACCCTATTCCATTTCATAATTTTCTGCTCTCTCACACTCATTAATATCCTACTCAATTTACAATTTACACAATTTTAGCTACACGTAAAAATCAAAGAAATTAAAATTAATTAGCCACCGCTTCAAATTGTTCAAATTCATCATTTGTTTAGCAGACACGCATTTTTTTCTGTATTTATTAGCTGCCAAACAAATAAGCAAAATGATAAATAAATAAAGAAAAGTCAACAAATGTTTTACGCTTTTCCATATTTGCCTAATTAAAATATATTTTTGCATTTGACATTCAATTTAAATATGTGTATTTAGAGCGTTTGTAAATCATTTGAATGAAGTGCACAAATATTGATGCGAGTGCCAGTGCAAATGCTATTGAAAAATATGCCTAATGCATATTTACTTTTGTTTTCCATTCAATATTAACGTTAAATTGATATAACTGTTATAATTGAAACATTTTCTTTGCGCTGTCAATTAAATTGAAAGTGAAAATCCCGCTAAATGCAGTATGCAAATACCCTATTGTTGACTGTTTGGCGTGGGTATACTCTACGCTATTGTTCAGTTACTGACTGAACAAGGCTGAAATATGGCGCCAGGGCTGTAAATCCTAATAATTTACCAAACTTTTTTCCATTCGCAGCCATCATTGAACATCGATATCATTTTTATTGGCTTTAAATAAAAATTGATGAAAAAAGGAATATATTTTAAATATTCACATTTACACAAAATTGTGAATAGAAAATATTTTCTGTTCATAAGATTCAGTATTAAACTTTATCTATAAAAAAAAAAGTTATAATAATAATAAATAAATAAATAATTATTACACTTCATTTTATCATTTATCATGAAAATTAAAGGAAAAAAAAAATCAAAAATTATCTTATTAACATATCTCATCGTTAATAATATTCATAAACCTTCTATATAAATATCAATGAATAATAAACTTGATATACTTGAATAAAGTAAAAGTCGTTCATTTTCTAATCTAGCCGTTTCACGGGCTGCTCTTTGAGAAGCACGAATTAAGGCCCTTCTTTGCTGCATACTGACGCGGCGCTCTTCTCGAGCGATTTCTCGTTCTTCGTCAGATAATTGACTCGCGATATTCCGTTGCCTAATTGTATTACGGGTCCGCTGGGAAAGATTAGATCTTCTAGGACGCGGCATTTTTATTAATAGTAATACTTATTTATTTTGCACAAAATAATTTTCTCAACGCACACATAAATAGTTGTTACAGTATTGAACTGTTAGGAAACGAATAACTTTAACCGCAATTTCCCAATTTCACAGTGAACACAATGAAGTAAGCGTCACAGTGAACTAAGCGTTTGAAAAAACATGAAATGAACTGAGCAGAGTACAATTAGGAAAATAACGCATTTTGAAAGTATTCATCAATTTTTTACTATTTTGAAGATATATTCTGCTACTCGGGGCGGAGACAAATCCAACAAATCAAAAACCATGAAAATTGGTCCAGCAGATCTCGAGTTATAAGTATCGTAACAAACCCGACTTTGTTTTGTATATATATATAGAAGATATAGATATAGATAGATTATTATTTATATATTTATATATATATATATATTTATTATTTTTATTTTTCATTATATACCATTTGAAATGAAATCAATTTAAATGATTCAAATTTTCATTGAATCGGAAAAAAAAAATAATTTATTGTATAGACAAACAATTTAATACATAAAATATTTTTTTATATATATTATATGCATATTTATTTCATCCAACGATTGGATATATCTGCTTAACTAGCCACTGCCAGCGCGCTCACTTATTTCTCTAGCAATTTGATTATGAAATTGTGCATTAATAATGCGGCATGCTGCACTCATATGTCAATTGCCACGCGTATTTAAAAATTTAATGTGCATATGCCGTGCACCTCATGGCGTATACATAATTGAGCGAACAGCATTTATATTTATTTATTTATTATTTCGCTGCTGTTTTTCTATCAATTAAAATGAAATACAGCAACGGACAAATTAGAAATGAATTATACAAGAGTCGACGTCAAGTGGACATTTCATTTTTATTATATTTCTCTTGTTTTTTTTTTAATTTTGCTTTTTGCAATTGCATTTTATAAAGTGGCCTATCAAATAAATCGTTAATTAATTTGCAATTATTTTTTCACTCTTGCATCTCTTTGACATTCATAGCAGCTAAATTCGAGTTGATAAGTGGATTTATGCACTTAAATCGCAGGCCACAAAGCATGCAAATTAAACTAATACGAAAGAAATGCATTTTGTACATTGTAGATTTGTTGGAAATTAAATGAAAAGCAAAATAAATTTATATCAAACAATTGTAGGCATTAAATATTTGTTTATTTATTTTGTTTAATTTTTTTTTATATATTTCTTAATATATATATATATATATATATTTTTTTTTTTGTAAACATGATTCCATGCAATGCAATTTCTATATTTACTATCAAATTATTGTGAAATGTATTTTTTTTTATAACAAATCTTAAAGGAGAGAAAATGAGAAAATGCATTTTGCATATTTTTACTATTATATACAAATTGAATAAAATGAAATATATAATGGCGTATACCTTAAAAAAATTTTTGCTATACGTATTTTTTTTTTTTTTTTTAATTATTATTATATGAATATTATATTTATTTTGTATTTATTATTATTATATGTTTATTTATTTAACTTTTTTATTTTTTCTTTATACCCTGAACCCATTGAAAATGGGAATTCAGGGTATAATGGTTTTGTTAAATGTATATAACAGGCAGAAGGAGGCGTGGCAGACCCCATAAAGTATACATATATATTCTTGATCAGGGTGACGAGAAAAGTTGATATAGCCATGTCCGTCTGTCCGTCTGTCCGTCTGTCCGTCCGTCCGTCTTTCTTACTTGTTATTTATTTATTTACCTTTTATATATTTATATATATATATATACACACTCATTTATTTATCTATTTACATTTCTATGTATGCCTTGCAATCTATTTCTCACACACCCACACATGCAATTAAATCAATAAAATTGTTAATGATAATTATGCGACGTGGCGTAAATTAAATTGTAAAAATTATTAATGCAATTTGCGTAAAGTTTTAGCAATTAGCAATTGAGATTTAGTAATTATGAAATATTTCAATGCAAGCATAAACATTGTAAATAATTGCATAAACATTTATTAAAATAAACGCTTTCCGGTAATTAGCGGCGAAACAAATTTATAAACAAATTAATTGGCGACAATTTTGCGACAGCACAGCAGCACATACGAAGCTACGAACGTGGGTTCGAACGAGGAGGGTTCGAACTTCAGCCAGCAAGTGGCAGAAGCAGCAGAAGCCAAAACAGAAGCTGAAGCAAGGGCCATATATTTATAGAAAGCTGCCAAAAATGGGCTCATTAGAAACTTTGAGCGCAAGCAATTTATTAAAAAAAAAGTAAATAAGTGTGCATTAGAAGGCAAGTGATGGGCGCAGAGATACCCTGTATGGGCAACGATATTGAAAGGAAACATTAGAGTGGGATTTTGGCATAAGGATGATGGTTTCATATTTAAATTAAGAAGTTTTGTTTAGAAAACTCGGAGAGCAAGCGACTGCATCGGCTCTACAAAGTAGAACCGCTCGTGATCCGACCGAAACTATATTTGTGCTCAAGTCTTTTACCGAACGTTTGGCTGAGTATTATGAAGCAAAGAGTCTTTTGCGTATGTATTGGTGTGAATGTGAGATTTGTCGTCGCTAAACACATCAGCAGAGCACGTGAATGTGAGTGAAGACGGATTGCATAAACTCTTTGATTGATTTGCTCTCCTATTGAACTTCGTTGTGTGAGCGGCAATCGTAGCGCGCCCTAAACAATGTTCGGGCAATGAGCAAGAAACGAACAGCTCAACTCAGCTTGAAGAAAAACGAAAAGAACCGAAGGCTCGCGCTCAGAGCATGGAGTGAAATATGGTTGCTATTCGGTTGATCTCGAGAGCAGAGCGTGATTGCTCCAATGATTAAGAGATATTTGCAAGGTATGTATGCTATCAAAGACTTCTGTCTAGCATGCGCCAACCTGAGCAAAAATTTGATAATCCTACCTACAATATAAGTCTTGTTCATCTCCTTCTATAACCAAACTACCCAGCTTAGGCCGCTCACCAACTACACGGCATTGCATATCTAATAGCTTAATTTGCAAACGAGAAGAGAGAGGAAAAAAATGAAGAGAATATATCAGCTTTAGAAGATACCAAATTGTGAGTTGAGATGTTCGCAGTCAGGAATCGTTGCTTCACATGCGTTGCCATCCAGCCAACCAAATTTAATGCGTTAATTTTCCGACCATATTTTTTTTTTTTTTTTTTTTTTTTTTTGTAATCTAGCGAGGCGTGCGGCGTTCGTCCTTCCGGTGTAGGCGATGCGTGATGGGCGGTGGGTGTGGCTATTAAGCTGATGAAAACTGTCGTTGACGTCAGATATACATACATGCATATATATATATATATATATATATATATATATATATATATATATATATATATATATATATATGTATATATATTTTTTAGCTAGGTCTTTATCGTCGCTGCTTCCTTGATGCCGTCTGCCACCTGGCAGGATATCCTTTTGTTGTTAACGTCTGCGACTTCTCACATCTCGTTTATTTTGCTGTTTCTTATCGATGCTAATATGGCATCCAAGTAGGAGTCACAATTCTCAAAAAGAAGCCGTGCATCCCACACACACACACACAGATCCCCAAAAAAAAAAAAAAAAAAAGGAGAACTCAACAATTTACTTTTAAGTGTTCACAAATTTCCATCAGTTGAGCATTGAATGTTGGCTCTATATATAGATCTGACTGTGTGTGTGTGTGTGTGTGTGTATTTGGCATATTTGAAAACTTTTCCCGCAGGCTTACCACAACCCACAAGCCCCCGCTCCCTTCCTAGCCCCTCCCACCACTTACCCTTTTCCTAGTCGAAGGCATATGAAAAATTGTGCGCATAACTCGAACTTCAGTCAGAAAATCTTAGCAAGAAACCAAAAATGCTTACAAGTCAGTCGAAGGTATCTCAGCTATTTACGAACAGGTGCACAAGTCGACCTGTTGTTATTATTGTTGTTGTTGTTGTTGTTAGAGCCAAACTATTTGGCTGAAATATATGTATATGTGCCAGCTAATTATGTAGAGAGTTGAGAGCTACTTAGCATTTGTTGCAGCTGTTAATTTGCCAAAACTATGCGGTTTACAGCTCATGTTAAAAGTTGCCCGCATGTTAAGTGCAGCTTAACAGCCAAGTGGTAACAGCCCGTTGGCAGCAGAACAGTTATAAAGCAGGTGGTTACAAAGTTTTGTGAGCTACATTTTGGTTTGCAATTGTGGAAATTTCAGTTAATTAAAAGTTTAATATTTGCTGAGAGAAACTGAAATATAGTTAAATGGGTTAGATATATGTATGACGGGATTTACATATTAGTATTTATAAAGTATCTGTAATATAAGGTTTTCTAATTAGAAACAATCAATCAAAAAATGTTGAAGCAAGACATTTATTATTACAGCTCTGACCCATCTGCTTATATCTGATTTGTTCAGTTGAGTGAGAATGATCTTACTTTTCAGCGTTTATGTGAGCTTGTTTTACAAAAAATAAAAAATAAAAAATTAATAAAAAAATAAAATTAAATTAAATAATATAAATAAAATCAAATGTATTATATAATAATATTTTGTATGATTTTATAAAACTTGGAAATTTTTTTTAATTTAGGAAATTTTATTAAATATTGAAAATTTGATTGAAGTTAGGAAATTTGATGAAAGTTAGAGAATCTTATCAAATTTAGAAATTTTGTTCGAAAATTTTGTGTAGTTTAGATAATTTTAAAAAAGTTTGTGAAATTTAGAAAATTTGAGAAAATTTTGTGAAATTTAGAAAATTTTAGGAAATTTTGTGATATTTAGAAAATTTAGAAAATTTTAGGAAATTTTGTGATATTTAGAAAATTTTAGGAACTTTAATGAAAATAAAATTCTTTACATATTATTTGAAATTAGCCTATATTTATGTACAAATATTTATTTGTTTTTACTATCTATATTTATTTTTGTGTTTTATTTTACTTATTTATTTTAATTTTTTTATTTATTTATTTATTTTTTTAATCCAAAATATAGAAATGTAAATTACATATTTAATAGAGAATTTTAAGTTGTTTAAGTTAATTAAATTTTAACATTTAAAAAATTTTAATCCACTTTATATATTTTTATTAAATTTTTACATGAGTTTATTTATATAAATGAATACATATTTTTATTTATTTTTTATTCAAATTAATATTACGAAATATTTGACAACCAATTTGGCATCACTTTTACCAAAAGCTTAAATTTAACATTCACCTTCAATTTACCTTCATTTCCTATTATTTATAATTTTTGCATAATTTGCCGCTAGTTTTTTATCATTTTTTTTCTTTTTGGATGCGAAAAACTTTTTTTTTTTTTTTTGTGGCTTAAATGCTTCTTTGCATTTCCTTGAGTTAATTGCAGCCAATACTAAATGCTTTTAATTATGGTTGCATGTTAATTAGCATCAATATTTTGAGCAAACCAAAAAAAGAAAATAACAATCTGATATGGTCTTTAAATCCAAAATTAAATGCATAAAAATATTTCTTTCGCAACTACAATACGCCGCTATGTTAATTAACAGCGACGCGGCACATAACAGTGGCTTGACGCTCTGTTGCTGTGTGGGCTGCGCAGTCAGCGTTGAGACGCGTCGCTGCTTTGGCTTCGTATCTCGACCATAACAGTACAACTTCGGCTCTGCTGTTGTCACTGTTAAGGCTGTTGCAGCAGATTTGGCCTGCTGTTGCTGCTGCTGGTGTTGGTCGCTGGTTCTGCTGCTATTGCTGCTGCTGGTCGCTGGCAGCGCAGTTCGTATTTCCGTTTTATTATTTCAGTTCTTGGCTTGTGGCCTGCTGGCGCTTGTCTCAGTCACCTGCCAAGTGTTGAGCGCGTCGCAACGCAGCGGCTACTACTTCGCTACGGTTTCTAACGGTGTGTTAACCTTTCGTGTCATTTATCAGTGTCTGCGTGTTTATGTGTGCGTTTGTGTGCACGTCATCTTTGTGCGTGTGCTATGTTTTTATTTACATTTTTTATATACATGCCATAAAATACAACACAAATCCTGTTCAAACACTTAAAATCAAAACCTGTTTTGTTTTCTGTTCTTTGACATTCCATTTTTGTTTCGAACCGTTTTGATTTGAACTCGATACCAATAGAGTAGTCGATACCCTAACCAAACTGCTTTGATAATTGGCTGGCATGCAAGAATTTTAAGCGCGCGCCGCGTGACGTCGCCCGGTTACGGCGCTTCCCCCACCAACACACACACACTTCAGCTCATGCAGCTGCAGTCGTAGCCGCTGCTTTGGCCATCGATAGAAGCTTTTCGTTTTTGTTTACCGTTAGCGGTTAGCTAGTTTCCATCCAGTATATGCTTCTCCCTATTTCGGTCTTTCTCCCGCCTTGGCGCTAGTTCTTCTTGTTTCTTGTTATTCTCGAGTGCTGGCCAGCTACTGCGCTGCTGCTGTTGCTGCCGCTGTTGCTGTTGCCGCTCGTTCTTTTTCTTCCTCCTTCGCCTGCTCATCCGCTGCCCGCTGGCCAACGAAGCGTGTGGCAACGGCAACGGCGACGGCGACGGCGACGAAGGCGTCTCTAGCTGTTTAGAAAGCCACTCCAGACGCTAAGTTGCTGTTGTTGCTGTTGCTGTTGGTTCTGCTGCTTCTCCTTCTTCATCATGATTATCATTATTATCAAACGGTTGGCTCTTTGGCGCTCACTCTCTTGCTCTCAAGTCTCGTCTCTTAATTAAATTTAAAGCTAAACTTGGGCCTCTGCAGACATAAATTGACCGACTTCTTGTACCGAAACCGAAGAACCGTTAATTAATTCGATTGTTGATTGTGAACGGCATTTGTTGTTGTCTTATGGGATGGAATATTTATAACAAGGCATACAAATTTAAACAAATATCTATATACAAAGAGTTGAATTTATAAAAAATTACTTGATATAGAATTTGATTAATGCAAATATTTCTTGTTGTTGTGAACCAACGCGTTAAGCACACAAGGAAGCAAAACAACTTTTAGTCCCAAATATTCTTGCATCATAAATTTATTAATAAAAAAATATTTGAAACTTAAATAAACAAATAGAACATTTAATACACTTAATAATTTGGCAATTGTTTGTTGTATAGCAAAATTAATACAACATAAACATATACAAAAATTTATTTTTTGCTTGCCATAAAAAAAAATAAAATAATTTTTTCTAATTGAATTTAATATTTTTGGTTTACGGCTGCAAAAAAAAAAAAAATAATAATAATAATACAAATTTAATAATTATCTGTTAGTATTTAAAAACTTTTAAAAATTAGATTTATTATGTCATATAAAATATATAAAAATATTCAATAATTCAATAATTTATATATGTGTATTAAATATATTACATTTATATATTCTTGCAAACCAAAAAAAAAAAAAAAAAAAAAAAAAAAAAAAAATTAAAAAAAGATTTTTTAATGAATTTTTAAGCTGAATTAATTGATTGTCTATTATTGAGGAGTTTAATGGAAAATAAATTGTTTTTATTTTCAACTAAATTATTATTCTAAAATAGCTAAAAATCATTATTTTTAGCCATAATTGAGTTAACTAATTAGCCAATAATTTTGCATATTGGATCACGCAACTTTTTGCCTTTAATCATGCTTTTAATAAATATTTTTAATTGTTTGGCCAAACAGGTTGCCATAAGCAACAACAACAACAACAACAACAAGAAAACACCTGCAGGGTTAACGAGGAAAATCAACAGCGGTAAACGCGACGGAAAACGCGAAAATTACAAAGCCAAAAAAACCAAACGACGCGAACAAAATTAAATAAAAAAAAAAAAAAAGATTAAAAAGGCAAAACACGAGAAATGCTGGTAGAAAAAAATTAAAAAACGAAAAAGTAAAAAATAAAAAATAAAGCAGCAAAAGTAAATAAATAAAAAAGAATTTGAAGCGCGGGCGTTTTGTCAACCAGAAAAGGGCCAAGCGACAATAAAAGCGCACAAGTGGCTGCAACAACAACAACAACAACAACGAAAGCAGCCCTGTGAAAAAAAAATTGGTATATATATATATACCCGATATGCACAGAGAGAACTGAAGGCCCGAAAAATCGAAAAGTAAAAAAAAAAACCCCTTTTGAACCCGAAGGCAGGAAAACGCTTGTTTCCACTAGGCAGTGACAAAAACAACAACGAACAACAACAACAGCAGCAGCAGCAGCAGCAACAACAATAAAGAACAACAACAACAACAACACAGGTGAGCAGTGAGCAGTGCATGAATGAAGTGAATAAATGAATGAATGAATCGCAAAGGAGTGAGGCAACGCCAGCATTGACTGATTGAAAAACTGATAAAAGAATAATAAAAAAGGCGATGCCAAAGAATACGCATAGAGCACAGCAGTTGAGCAACAAAGATGTAGGAGAGAGGGGGGATAGAAACAGGATAAATTGTCAGAAACAAAGTATAGCTGAAGCTAATATACCCTTACAACCTATTAGGCTATAATAGTATAAAAGATTGAATGGGCTGGGGGATGTCATGGAAAGACAGCTAAATAAGGATGGGAAAAAGTTTTGAATGAATCTATTACAGTATTGAAGTAATACGATGATAATGTATATTTAGGAACGAATTTGGAAAGCATGCAAATTTGTTGTTTTTTTTTTTATTAATCATTTTTTAAATAATTAAATTTTCTTTCAATGGACATATTTATTTAGAATATTGTTAAGAATATTGAAATTTGTTTTTTTTTTTTTTAATCATTTATTAAATAATTAAATATTCTTTCTCTATTTGTGCTTTAAATGGACATATTTATTAAGAATTTTATTGACTATAGTTTTATTTATATGAAATAGTAAATTGTTCTTGGAAAATTCTGTTGAAGTTTGCAAGTTCAATTTGTTAAGTTTATGTATCGATATATATCGCACATCACTAAAATGTAAGATCGCGCATCTCCTATTGCTGTTCGCTTTAAATTCATTCCCTGAATAAACGCTTTCGTATACGCACGTATTCGGTTTCATATTCAATGTGTACGGAATCATTACTTTCTCCACAAATGCTCTAACAAATTCCTTTAAAAAATACTAATTTAAATTAAAATACTAAAAATTCTTTTGTTTTATTAGAAGTCTATATATAATATTGAAATATTCAATATTCATATATAAATTTTCTCATATATATAAAATGCTAAAATTCATATACAAATATGTATGAATATTATGAATATTCCATCGCTTATGTTTCGAATCGCATGATTTAAAGAAATTAATAAATACTGAAGCATTTTGGAACTCAATATTTTATATTTTATTTTTATTATTATTTTTTTTATTTTTATTTATTTTTTTTTTTTTTTTGTTATGTATAAGATATCAAAATATTCAATGAGATTTTCATAAATATATGAAGATAGTTTTTTTTGTATACTATATTTTTTAAACTTTTCTTTTCCATTTTAACTTGCTAGAAATATACTATCGAAATTTGTGCAACAGAAAGATTTAAGAGACACTTGTTAAACTTGTCTCTAGTTGCTCTACTAGCACTCACATGCTTCTACTCAAGAGCCTCTTTACACTGCGCGACAAAGTAATGTAACTCTCTGTCAAGTGTATTAACAAAAGTGCCCAGGGGCGCTTGCTTTCTTTTCAGCGCAAAGCAGAGTAACCTACAGCCCCTGCATCCATCCGATCCATTCAATACTCTACACCATAACACCCCCCCCCTCCCACCAGCGACCCAGCAAGCCCTTTTGGAACCTCCCCTCGGGCCTGCTCAATAAGCAATTAATATGCACAAGTGTCTGCAAGGGCTGCCAACTGAATTTCGTGCGTTTCGATAAGCGCGCCGAGCTTTTCATTTGTTGCGCTAGGCAAGGGCAGTGGTTGGGGGTTGGGGTTGGGGTTGGGGGGTGTGACAGGAGGCGACTTCAGGCCGGGCGGCCATGCAACCAAAATCGCAGCAATAGCCCCAAAATCCTAAGTGGTTTTTTCCTTCCTTTTGTATTGCTCGCTCTCTCTCAATGTGTGTGTGTGTGTGTGTGTGTGTGTGTGTGTGTGGGGCAAACGTGGCACATTGTTTTGGTTTGTGCCGCACAATAACAAAGCGACAAAAAAAAAAAAATGTATTCAGCGCCTTTTTTTCAAGCGCCACATTTTTTGAGGGAAGTTTCAATGGAAGACCCCTATCTTAATTTTATTTTTGGCTTTATTTTAATTTTGGTATTTTATTTAATATGCTGCATTCAGCGACAGATTTTGAATGAGCTTTAAAGATATTTAAATGTGAAAAGCTGGCTTATATTTGCATTTACATATTTTTGCTTAGCTGTGGAAATTGCTGTATATATATATACGTATACATATGTATATATGTATATATATAATAGTTATAGAAAAAATATATAATATATAAACTATATACAAAAAAAAAAAAAATTAATTAAATTTAATTATTATCTTGCAATTTATAAAAAAATATTATTAAATTTTTATTTCATTGTTTTGGCAGAAATAAATTTAAAATCAAATAAATATAAAATTTGTCGTATGTCAAAGACAATTTAAGTTAAAGAAATTAACTTATTTATATAATTCTAATTTATGTAAATATAATAATAAATAATTTGCTACTTTGCATAGTCTTCATCGCTCACTAAGATCCAATTTCTATGCATCTTTGCTTGTAAATAAACAAATAAATATTTATGCATGCACATATTTGCTATGCAGAAAACATTTTCTATTACTATAATCAGAAGAGTCGAGCAAAAGTTTTACAGGGCAAGAAAAAAAAAACAAAAATTGGAGAAAATAAAGATAAAATGGCAGCTCGTATGTTGGCAATGCGTAAGAAGAAGAAGAAGAAAAGAAAAAACAAAATTCGAGAATCACAAAGGGTCACAAAGACAGCAGTTGAGAGTCGTAGTTGTAGTTGTTGTTGTTGTCGGAATATTGCACATGGCACATATAAAGCAAAAGTTGTTATCGTTCGTAAAAATAGAAATTGAAGAAAAGTTCAAATAAACAGCAGCTAACAGTAGAAGAAGAAGCAGCAGCAGAAGCAGAAGTAAACAGAGAGTCGAAGGCAAAGCACACACAACACAGTAAATGTAAAGCACAATAAAAGTGTCTAACTGTATAAAGAAATGAAAGTCAAAATGTGTTTTGGGCTAGCAGACTTTACTACTCCGCTCAGACCCTAGCTCGACCCTTTGATGATGACTGTGGCTCAGTTAGCACAGCATCTCTGCCATCATTAGCAGCAATTGAGTTGAGTTTTTTTTTTTTTTTTTTGGCCAACTCGTTTGCTACGACACCATTTTACGGCACTCCACTCGCCTCTCTCTCTGTCTCTCTCGCTCTATGTCTGATCTTTCGCGTGAACTCGAAAAATATGTGTAAAATGTGCCAAGGTGCCGCCGTTGTAGAATTATGTTTTGAAAGACGAAAGTCTCGCGTCCCAAGTCGAGAAGAAAGCGTGCAAATCTTGTCTGCAACAAGCGCCACAGTATCTCTGTGTGTGTGTGTGTGCGAGTCTGTCTGTGAGTGTGTGTGTGTGCTTAGTAATCGCATGCTGTATGCACAGTGGCTCATAATAATGATATTTCATATATAATTATTATCTATTTAAGAAGATTTAAGCGTAATTTGGTAGTTAGTCAATTTTGTGTTAATCTAGAAATATGTTGCCAAAAAAAAAACAAGGAATAAATTATTCAAATTTTAAATTCGTATTATAATATTAAGAGTCAGAATTTAAAAAAATTAATAAAAATAATAATAATAATTATAAAAAAAAAAAATAAATAAAACAAAAAAAGAAACAAAAAATATTTCCAAAAATAAAAAAAAATAAATAAAAAAGTATAAAAAAAAAATAAAAATAAAAATAAAATAAATAAATAATTATAAAAATAAAATAAATAAAAAAGTATAAAAATTAAAAAAAAAAAATAAAATAAAATAAATAAGTAATTATAAAAATAAAAAAATAAAAATAAATAAAAAAATAGTTATCACTAATTGTGATTAATAATTTTTTTACTAAAAATGAGTTAAAGGTTAATTTTTGAATGATTTAATTATATTTTTGGTAAGAAGTCATTTTTTAATTTTTTCTTTTTCTATATAAAATGTTGAAAACACAAAAAAATATGACTTATAGTTCATTTTTTTTATTATCACTTTTTTTAAATTCTTTTTATTTATTTTTTTTTATTAATAAAGTTATTTACATAATTAATCATAAATAAATAAAAAGAATAAAAAAAATTATTTAAAAAAAAATACAAAGGCATTGTCATAAATCCGATTGTTAAAGTTTCAATAGTACTAAGAAATGATTTATTTATTCATAAAACGAATTTTGTAAACATAAAATCTGAGTTAGCATGGGTTAATCCATGCATTCATATGCAACTCAAGAAATAGTTAACAAAGCAGTTTTAAAGTGCAGAAAATATTTTTCTTTTCCGTTTTAGACAATGAAAATTTTTAAGTAAAGTTAAGGTTAAGGTCTTAATATTAAATGATAAACAAAATTACTAAAAAAAATAATAAATTATTATTAATATTAGTAAATATATATAAACATGTTTCTTTCGCTCAATGTTTTTAACTGCTATTAAATTGTTCAATTAGTTAATTCAAATTTCTATATACAACTTTTTTTTTTTTTGGGTAACTTCAATTACAAAAAATCTTTACAACATTTTCAACGCCACAAATGATGCTTTTAAGAACAAATTCAAAAATGATGATTAAGCACTTGTTTTTTTCGAATTTTCCAACTACCATTGTTCGTTTCACATTTTCCCACACTTGAAATTAGCATTTTCTCATTGCGCTTTAGCTAAATAGTTCAGCTAAGAGCTCTAAGTACTAGCTCTGAATGGGCATTTCCTGCTTTGGGCAGGCATTAGCCCAACTAATTTGTAGCTGCCGCCAGATAACTCTTGACTTCCCCAAAAATGAAACACAAAGGAACTAGAAAAGTTGGAAAAAAGTAAGAGAAGAAGAGAAATGGGAGAAGATAAAAAGTAGAGAGAATGAAAATTGTTCCCACTATGGATCGCATAATTGAATTATGATCGCCGACTGTGTCAGACGAACTAACGAACGAACACGCCAAGCAACGCCATGCCACAGCACGCCAGAAGGGTAGTCAAGTGAAGACAATGATGATGCTGAAGCTAATCATAATGATGTTAATGATGATGATGATGATGATGATGTTGCCAGTTGCAGATGCAAAGCGACTGAGTGTTGGTAAAAGCACAAAGCAGTGCAAGTGGCTGACCAGAACAGAAACCGAACTTGACTCTGGGACTCTGCTGCGGCAATGAACTCAAAAGAAATATGCCAGACAAACAACAAAAAAGAAGCAGAACTAGAAGTCATAGTCGACGAAGTAGAAGAAGCAGATGAGGCAAACATTTACAGCAGCAAATAGCAAACGAAGATGCAGCACACATGAGAGAGATGCAGCCAAGTAAGAGAGAAAGAGAAAGAGAGAGAGAGAGGCAAATCGTGTGAAGCCTATGAACGAGGATGAATGCACTATTAAATATTTACTCGAGCATTACTCGGAGCTCTGCAGCTGTAACTAATTTTTTGGTCATACAGAAAGAGAGAGTATGACGAGAGATAAAGAGAGAGAGAGAGAGAGAGAGAGTAACTGAGAGAGAGAGAGAGAGAGAGAGATTGTGAGAGAGTGAAGGCTAAAGGTCATTCATCCAGCAGAACGTTTATCACGTTTATCACGCTGGCTTAGCTCTTGGCTTGGGCGCTTTATTAACATATTTTAATACCCTCGAAAAATTGTTGGCTAGAAACGTGCCTAACAAGCGGAACGTGCAGTGAATTACTTAAGTATGCTTTCTTTCCAATTTAGTTGTATTTATTTAAATGATATGTGCGTAAAAGAGTTAAGCGAATAATTGAGTAAAGGCAGGTTAATTAATTAGAATTTATAGGCAATAGAATTGGAATATTAAATTTTATTTATTATTTATATTTATTTAATTAAATATAATAAGTTTTATTATATTTTATTGTACTGAGTTAATCTGAGAAAATTCTTACTTTTGCTTTCAATTACAAGAGCAGTAAAATTGAGAAGAAAAAATAGTGAGAAGTACAGAGCACAGCAAGAGAATGAATGAGAGCGAATTTACTGTATTTTTCTAGGGTATACAGCTATTTGCCTCACACTAGAAATGCTTGGAGATATACATATTTGTCTAAGGAAAATACTCTTCTTTTGTATTGTATCTCAATATTTTAGATAAGGCAAGAAGCATGAAAGTGTCGCTTAGGATAAAACTTAGAAGAGAAGAAGGAGAAGAAACATAGAAAATTAAAGATAAATTAAAGATACTTCCATCAGTGGAAATATCTTAATGTTAATATTGACTTTGGAAAAAGTGTTTCCAAGCAGTAGAAAAATTATTTTTACGACGTTCGGTTTTTGAATATAATCAAAAATTATAAAAAGAGTGTATATATATATTTTTTATTTTTAAAAAGAATTTTACATGTGCATGTAGTAGTCAAAATGTTGCCTATGGGAGAGATCGTGCGCTGTTCAATATTCATAATTTTATTTATTTTTATTTTATTTATGCATATATGTATATACCTTTTTGTTTTTGATTAGATTTCAAAATGGGAAAAAATGGGAAAAAAATGTTCATTAAATATTTTTAAAGCAAAATAGTCATAGAAATTAAACAAATATTTTACATATAACGCAAATAAGATTCATGCTGATTTAAATATATAACTATTTAAGGAATTGCTAGCGTCTGGAAGATAGTAAAATCTTTTCTAGCCTGTGCTGTGTCTAAGTTTATATTAAATTATATTATATTTATATATATTTTACTTCGGCTTTGACATCAAATTGTTTGCTAAGATAAAAAGTAGAGTTAGCTTTTACCATTTTTTGCTGAATTCTTAGTCTTGAAGACTATATTGATTGATATCTATATTTAGTTATTCAAATTTCTAAATTAGTAATTAATTTGTAAATTATTCAATAAATTGAATTTTTAAGTTTACAACCTGACAGAATAGATTTTTTGGCTAGTTCACTCTATAGCCAAGAGCCAAAGTTGCCTATGTATATACAGACAGCTACCAGCTTTACATGATAGCAATTTATAGTTAATAGAGTAATCGCTAGTTCATCATTAGATTTACATCTCTCGCTAACTCTCCTAACTCAACTGTTGTTGATATATTTTCTTATTTTTTTCGTTAGTTCTCATTTCCGTGGCACGTTTTACAAGTAAAGCGACACAGCCATAGGCCATAGTTATGCACGCAGATACATATATACATATTTTATATATAATATATACATATATAATATATATATATATATATATATATATATATATATATATATATATATATATATATATATATATATATATATATATATATATATATATATATATTTGTATGTACTTCCATAGTGTCTGCCCTGCTCTACTGTTGCTGCTGACGCACAAGTTGTTGCCCTTTATGCATTTTAGAATGCTTCGTGTTGCCTGTTTTCTGAGGTTTCGGCTAACAGGAAATGGCCAACATTAGACAGTTGGCACGTGTTTTGTGCAGCTGCACTAACACACACACACACAAACTTATATATGTATGTATGTATGTGTGCATGTTTTATGCAGCGAGCGGAAATGCGACATTCCATGGAATTTGTATACACAAAGGCCACTCGGCTTGAAAACTGTTTGCATTTCGGCGTTTTAAAGCTAAGCATATTCTATTAGAAAGCTCTTTTCTATATATATTTTAAATTATATTATATAAAAGCTAATCTTGCAGTCTTCCCCATCTAAAGTTTAATTTTATTTTTTACTTTTTTTATTTCCTTGAATAAATATGAAAAATAAATATAATTCCTATTAGCTCTTAGCTCTTACCTCTTGCTATATATGTTATCTCTTATTTGAACTAATAGATATATTATATTTCGTTTTCATTATTATTATATATCTATTAGATTTTTACTTTATTATTATTAGTTTGTCTAACAACAAAATCTGAGAAAATTTTATGCGCTGTAAGCGCAGCTCGTTTATCTTTCATCTTTGGCTTTAACTAAGTAAGTTGCCAACAGCTCGATTCACAGTTGATTTATAAGGCAAAAGAGGGATACGCTTTTATTGCAGTGTATCTGCAGCACATTCATCTCATTACAGTTGCCCCTCTCTTGCACACTCTCCCTCTCTCCCTCTCGCTCTCTCTGCTGTCACTTTGCTCATTGTTGGCAATTCTTTAGCACTCGAAAGTTAAGCTGCCCTTAACAGCAGCTGCTTGAACCCAACGTCGAGCTCGCCGCGCCTCTGGCCCTGTTCCTTGGCCAGCTTCTGTTGGCCCAGCTCGCTCCTGGTCCATTGATGCAAAATGGTGAAAAGCGAAGTTCAGTGAGGAAAGAGAGAATTTTATGCTTTTGTTACTCATTCAGAGTTTTTCTTTCTGCATAGCTCTTGCAGTTTATTTTGTGGCTCATTTGCATTATTTTAATTCATTTCACTGCGGTAATCGGCCAAGAGTTTCTTTAAGCCATAAATTAAATGGAATGAATGTTTAAGTGAAAATGCTGCAATTCATTAATTTGTTTGCCCAACTGCAACTGAAATGGCAAAACCGAAAAAATAAATACGAAAATAATTTTTAAAAATAAATTAAAACATGAAAAACTTTACAATTGATACTTTAGCAAATTCACAACTTTTTGTTGATAATGAGAGGTGGAGTGGGGGAGAGGGAGGTAGCAGACCCTTTTGCAAAACTTGTTGCTCTACAGAGTCAAGCGGGACACTTGAGACAAATTGCATTTTGTACCATGTAAAGGACGGGAGGCTTCTTTCAGTCTCAGTATGTTGCCTATAAATTAAGTGCTGCAATTAATAATTAAAATGTGTGTGTTTTAATTGAAGGAACGTTGAGCGAGCAACATTTCACGCCCTGGCTAATTGCAATTTCAATTAGGCATATTAGAAATGCAAGAGCAATTCTTTATCATTGTCTGTCTCTCTCCCTCTCTCTCTTTCTGCCTATATATATATATATATATATATATATATATATATATATATATATATATATATATATATATATATATATATATATATATATATATATATCTCCCTCTCTCTATCATGCTCTTGCTGTAATTCACTTTGTGATAAATAATATTCCGTAAATGTAATCAACGTGTGCTGAAAGCTAATGAGCAGGCGCCAAGTGAATTTATGAGGCTTGGCAATATTTATAATCAAAATATATAGATTTTAGTTTGCTTTCTCTCTAAGATATTCTCCTTTAGTTGAACTAGCTCTTCATTTCAATTTGTACTATTATTTATATATAATTATTGTTCTCTTTTACTATTGTTTTCATTTCAAATATAATATAAATGTTTATTTCTTGCTCACTTTGTCTTTAGTATATTCTTTTTTAGTTGTTTTGCCTCTTGCCTATAATATGTTCTATTATATTTATTTTCTTCTTTCTCTATTGTTTTCATTCATAATATTATATAGTCTATATATATATATATATATAGGTAGTTCGCATTCTCTTTAGGATATTCTCTCTTAGTTGCTCTTCCTCTCCTTCTCCTCTATTTCAGACTTTTTCCTGTTTTCGTTCGCTCTTGCTCTGTCAATCGTTCAGATTCGAAGAAAACGAAAATTTAACTACTCTAAAAATTTACCTATTTTTTTCTGTTTTTTCCATCGTAATTATTGTTCATCTCATGCTTCTCTTTTGCATATTTCTTTACTTTAAGCTCAAAGAAAATTATCATAAAAAATACGCAAAATTATCATAAAATTGAATATATTTTCGGCTTTGTAGTCGTGAGAGTTCATAGTTTCTACTCCATTTTTTAGTTTCCTTACCAAAATAAAGCTTATTCTCTTCTTTCTTCAGCTTCTGTTTGCTTGCTGAAATTCTCTTTTGTACATTCTTTGTTTGATCTTGCCAATGTTCTTTTTAATTCTGCTTTGTGTTTCCTTTCGTAAACGTTCACTATGACATTTTCATGCTCATAAACATTTAATAGTAAATATTTATGCATGCAATAAACAGATTTATTTCTTGGAAAAAGTTAATGAACAGATTAAATTTGTGCTATAATCTTCGAGCGAAATGTGCTGGCTAGCAATTAGATTATGGTCTCAGTTAGTATGAACGGAATGCATTCGTTTTCATGCTTATCGCATTTTCATTAGCCTTTTCAGTATTGCGGGTTTTGCTATTTGCGGACCATTTCATTTGGGCTATGGGCGCCCAAAAACATATATTTTTCGCTGACAATTCGAACGAAAGATGGCAGAGCCAAGGCCAGGCGAGGCCAAAGGCTTTTGTGTCCCACTCATATTTCATTTCTCATTTCCATTGTGGAGCCACACGAGGAATGCAACGACTGCCGACACTTGTCCTGCCCAAGCTGAATATTTCAGTAGTGAATCTTTTATTACATAACATGGATTAGATTTCTGCTCTGTGGTCGTTCACTCACTCTTCCTCATGCCTTGCTGCCTACTCCCACTCGTGTGGCATGCCCCTCACGTTTCACTCGTGATTCGCCCATTTGTAATTGAGTTATGCTGCAAGCCCACTATCGTATATCTTCTCTCTGTGTGTGTCTCTCTCTCTCTCTCTATATATGTAAACATATTGATATATGTAGATATTTTGTATGTGCATTGATTATTAACATCAATCAGCGTATTGGCTTGATACACTCATTTTTATTATTTTTATGCCTCACTGTGGCACAGCACGCAATTAGCTTGCCACACAGTAAGAGAGAGAGACTGAGTGAGGGAGAGAAAGAGAGAAACACACACAGATGGCAATCAGCAATTCAATATATTTATTTATTTACTTTTATCTCTTTTCTGCCAATTAGTTAATTAAATTTGATGAAATATTTCACAGGCATAAAATATTTCGACGCATAAAAGAAAGCTGGCAAAAAAAAAAAAAAAAAAAAAAAAAAAAAAAAGAGTAATAAAAAAGATATTAAAAAAAAATCTGAAATAAATACAAAATTTAATTTCATAAATCAGTAAACGTTTTAATTGAATTAAGGGCCCAACGAAATCGTAATTGAAGAGCTTATATTTATTGTGCCATATAAACTTAAAGCCATGAAATGAAAAATTATAATCGCAATATAAAAAAATATAAGAAAACTGTTTTAACTTATTTTGACATTAAAAATTTCGTGAATATAATTTACTAAGAAAAATTTAGAAATATAAATTTTGTTGAAAATGTTAGCCCAATATTTTGTTTAGATATTTTATAACTTTAGATCTTGTTGTTTATTTTATAGATGAACCATTAATTGGAATATTCAAAAAAATTATTTAAAAAATTTTATTAAATATTTATTTTCATAGATATTAAATTAAATATTTATTTGCATAATATTTTTTTTTTTAATATTCATTATATGAATGTTCAATTTTGTACAGCATAATCATTTTTTTTTTTTCAATATTAATTTTATGAGTGTTTTTAATGCTCAATAAAATATTTTAAAAATATTTAATCAGTTGTGAAATATTTCAATAATATCTGATGCATTTTTGCCACATAATTAAAGCACTAAGATAATAAATATTCAATATCCAATCAATTGGCATGGCTTTACGAATTGAGCTCAAGCACGTAATACTTAGATCGCTGAGGCAATATTTTGACTTGCACATGTCACAAACTAAATGCAGCTCTATAAATCAAGCGATTGGCAATTAAAAGCCGTATAATTTGAAACTGACAAAGCGCATAAATGCATTAACAGTTCCCAGTTACAATTTACTTCATTTTTTTATTTCAATTTATTTCTTGTGCAACGCTGCGTATGCGTAATCTGTGCAATGAGCGCGCTCGCACTTAATTAACCATTGCGAATTTCAGTTTTGTAATTTATTTCCTGCCACCTGTGGCTACAAAAATTCTAATTTTCATTTCAAATGCAATACAAATGCAACAAAAAAAAAAAAAATAATAATAATAAAAATAAAATACAATATATATAAATAGAAGAAAAATGTATTAAAAAATTGTTTTTATAATATGCGAAGAAAAAGATTTAGAACTAAATGTGAAACTGATTCAAACAAAGTTAAATGAGTTGAAAATATTCACTTTTAATTTTTAAAAATTATTAACTGCAAAGTTGAGATTGTGGTGGAGGAATGCAAAAAGATTTAGGTGGAAATAATGTGCTCACAAATACCCTGGGAGCATGGGCAGCGAGGGAGTTTTTGAAGAGTTGAAAATGTAAATTTTCATGTCAATTAAATATAAAATATATTACAATATTATATATCATGTATATATGATAAAAATCTTATTTCTTATGACTTCTATCGTCTGCTGGCGCTGCAAACTAAATAGAGGGTATTTAACTGGCTTGACTGATGTGCCTTAATGATGGCATGACGAACTGACAAACTGATGGATTGGACTGTGACTGGCAGAAAGTCAAGCCAGCAGCAGCAAAAGTGCCTGACCCAAATACTAAGCGTCAAAGCAAAGCAAAAATAAAAAACAGAAAACAAAAAATGTTTCTAATGAGGCAAATTAAGCAAGAGCCAAAACAATTAAAACAAAAGCAACAAATGAGCGCATAATTATTTTATAATTAAATTCCATTTAACAACATCCACACACACACACACACACAGACACGTTAAAGTTGGTAAATTTTGTGTAAACTTTTGTGCATTTTCATGGCACGAGTTTGCGCCAGAGCCAAAAGCGCAACAGGTGTAAATAGCAGCACAGCGCGAAAGGCGCTTAGACAGGTGCCACAACGTGGAGAGATGACTGACTGAGAGAGAGTGAGAGAGAGAGAGAGAATGAGTGAGTGAGTGAGTGTGAGCGAGTGTGTGGTTAGTGGAATATATATATATATATAGAGAGTAATGGCGAATTGGAGCAAGTGTTGCAGCCATAATCGCGGTAATCAACTGAATGAGCAAAAATTCTCTTGCAACCGAAAATTAGCTAAGCGAAAAAGTTAAGCAATATAAATAGCTAGCTTTTATTGACATATGAAACGTACTAGGGATACCCATTAAATTCATTCAATGGCGATTGTCATAATATAATGTCACATGCTTCAAAAATAAAAAGAACATAATATTATATTTTGTTTTATTAGAGTTTTGTAAAAAAAATCAACAACAAAAAATAAATTACATGTATGTTACCTAAGTTTTATTTTTATTTTTTCTTATTTATATAGTTCTCTAATATATCTCAGAGCTTTATGCATTAAAACTTCTTTAAAATTTTTTACATAAATATTTATAAAAAGAAAAAAATATTGGAATATAGCTGTATAGTTGAATTATAATGAAATAATTAAAATACAAATTTTCTGATATTTTGATATTTTTTTTTTTATTTTTTTCGGAGTGTTTTTACGTTTAAAGAATATTTAAAAGTAAATAAGAAAAAATATCAGGACGTGATTATTTATAAAAAAATATCAGAACATGATTATTATTATTATTATTATTTTCTTTTTTATTTTTTATTTTTATTTTTGTATTATAATTATTATTTTAATTGAACTATTCAGCTACACTTCAATATTTTTCTTTTCTTTTTTAAATATTAATGTACTATTATTTTATTTTATTTTATATTTAAATATTTTTTTAAATATAAAAATCGGAAAATTCTGTTTTATTTATTTTTAATTATTATTATTTTTCTTAATTTCTTATTTGGTGAATTTTTTTATTTTTTATTTATTTATATAATTTTTTTTAAAGCGTATCAACACTTTCTACAGAGCTTATAAATATTTATGTTTAAAACTTGATTTTATATAAAAAAAAATAAAATAAAATAAATAAATAAACTATAAATATGTTTTTCGACAAAGAAAGCTCTTTATTCACAATTCAATTGTTGCATCAACATTTTATTGGTCTCTTAAGTTTTGAGATAAAAGATGAAATCACAGGCGGTCTAGGTGTAGAAATTGTGTTAACTGCGGCAACACTAATGTGTTGCTTTTGTTCAAAATTCGATGTAAATTGTTAGGCACAAATCGAAGACGAGCTAAAAGACTCAAAAATAAACGAAGCAATCGAATTTAAAATCTTGAGAAATATTTAAATTGCTGCACAATATATAAATGATAGAACAGTAAAGTCTCAATTGAATTCTATAAGAAAGTTATCTGAAGCTCTCTTCAATCAAGTAGACATTAAAGAACACGTGCTGCAAATTCTTTTGCAGAAATGCCACAAAATAATAATTGTGATCATAATAATATATTATTATTATTATTATTATAATTACAATTTGCTTGTATTTGCTATTGTTGCAATCGAAGCGTCTATAAATTGGTGAAAGTTTGCCAAAGTATTTGAGGCAGCGGCGTTGGCAGTTGGTGCCTCAGTGGCTCAGGTGCGTGCAACAATTTGTGGCAAGTTGTGTTGTCAGTGTGTATGTGTGTGTCTGTGTGTGGGTGGCAACAACTTCATTGAGCTTCTCGAGAGCTTGAACTAGTTTCCATTTGAATAGCCGACAGCAAAGAGAGCATGAAATGTGCAACGAATTGTGGCAAGCAACAAAGATTTATTGAAGCCGGAGCCTATTAACAAAATTACTTAACAAGGCGGCCGCGACTGCAATGGACATGCGGCAACTGCAAACTGCAACATAGCGTACTCTTTTTTTTTTTTTGTATTTGGTCAAACAACAGCAGCCAAACAACTCCGCTGAATTATTGCCAGTCGACTGAGTCTTGAGTTTTTCGGCAGAATAAGCAAGTTCTGGCTCATCCAGAGATATGGCTCTGGCTCTGGCTCTGGCCTCGACTCTCTAGCTTCAGCTTCGAGCTCTGCCACACGAATTAGATTTGCTTTTTGGCTCTGGCCAGCGATATATTCTCTTTAATTGCATTTGGTTGGTCGTCGCCAGCGCAAAGCCTTAGCAGTGCAAGGACACAGACTAAGCCTGCCTGCCCGCCTGCCTCCCCTTTTGCCGAACACAGCTCAGACACCTCAGCCCCTGCTGGCCAGCGCATAGACGGTGCATGGCACAAAAGAGGGATTTGGTTAGAATTTTAATCTAGAACTCTACAACGAACAGTGAAAGCCGCTTAAAATGTATAATGTGGCTTTAAGTCTGTGTAATGCGCTGATTTATGACCTGAGAAAAGAAAAACTATTTTCGAAATAAATTTGATTATAAAATTTTTTGTTGAAGTTGAAGCTGGAAAAATTTGAAAAAATGCTGAAATTAGAATGAGAATATATTAAAGAAAAAAATCGGCGTGAGAAGAGTCAGAATATATATTATATATTACTTAAATATTTTATTTATTTATTAATTTTTTGATCTGTAGAGAGAGCTTAGTTTTTTTTTTAGTTTTAGTTTTTTTTTTTTTTTATCTCTTATATGAATTTCATTAAATTTCAAGACATCTTTCGTTTTGCATACGAAAAATCTTACAAAAGTATATTATTATAGATATTGATATTATGTAAAAATATAATTTAAATATATAAGAATAAAATACAGTAGAATCCTATGAAAATTCTGGTGGCCATATAAATTTGTACGGAAAAAACTTAGGTAGGTTATCGCGTCTATCGATAACGTGGACGTCGTTATAACCGGATTTTACTGTAGTAATAAAGTAAATAAATAAATAATTGACAGAGTATTGAAGTAAGAGCTATAACATCTACCCAGTACTTGCTCATATTTAAGTTAATTAATCACCGATTATATGTGGATAAAAGGTCACTCAGGCAGATGAACTGACAGACAAACGATCTGATAGCGAGACGAACTGGCAGCCAGAGCTGAATTGATACGATACATAAATTGGAACCAAAATTGAAGTACTTCTCTTTATAATTTCTTCATAATTTAATGCCCAATATTCCGATTCCAATTAACTTTTGAAATTAACATATGAAAAATTCGTACAAATTCTACAGCCTTAAATTCGCAGTATTGAACAACTTTTTTAAGTTCTAGCAGAAAAAAGAAAGAAATTTTCCATAAACTGCCAGAAGCTGCACTTTTTTTGTTGCAAGTCCTGAGCGGCGGCTTTTGAAATTGTTCTTTTGACATTATAATTTCGATCTTAACTATGGAAAAAAAAAAGAAAGAAAAGGCGAGAATTCAGCAAGTTTTTGTTCTGCAGTTGCAACGCTTAAAGCATATTTTGCAAAAGCGCAAAGTCACTTGTCTGTGAGCTGCAGCTCGTGCTGCACACGCCCCCTTTTGGCAATTTGCGCTAACGACGCCTCTGGCGCAATGGGGCTGCCGCAGGTTGGGGGTATGGCAGCAGATGTTGGTCCAGTCACAGTTTTATAGACAGCAACAGCAACAGCAATGGTAATGGCAAGAGCAAGAGCATTGTAGCTGCAATCGCGGTTGCCGCCTGCCAATCGACAAAAGTTGCAAGCGGCAAAGTTGACGACCGCAGTGACTAAAAACAACAACAACAACAAACAACAGCAAGGAAGGGGAAGAGCAACACACAACAGCAATAGCAACGCACAGCAGCAACATCGATGCAATTTGTTATTTTGAATTTTCGCAATTTTCGAGTTGCAACTATTTTTGTGCGCGCTCTGGCAAAAAGCAATCACAGAACACACACGAGAGGCCTCTGGTTAAGGGCTAGAGTTAGGGGCGTGGTTACTGCACACAACACAGAATCGACAACAAATATTTAATTAAATGTTTTGCTTTGACTGCAGCGCCAAGAGTTGGACTACTACAATCGCAACGACTTTTAGCGCTCCACAGGAGCTCCAACTTTTTTTCATTTTTTTGTTTCATTTTTCTTATTTTTCTTTCTGTTTTTGTATTTCGTGTGCAACCCATCATTAAGCTCTGGCATTGATAATGATTGGCTCGAGTGATAGTAGCTTTTGACCGAGCTAAATATAAATCTTGAGCTATTTTTATTGACACAGACAATTGGCATGCTCATCACGTTGCCAAGCTCAACGCCCAGACGCCATTCCATTGTCAGCTGATTCGATTTATGCAAGCTGGCTCTTCTATCATTTTTTTTTTGTTTTTTTCTAGCTTCTTTGTGCCACTCACCTCTGACTGCTTTTAATCCTGCACTTTAGCAACGAGGACATTCAATTCAAATTCCAAGTCGAGGGCTAAATAAACTTTGTCGCGAGCTCCGGCAGTGAAAAGAACAGTAGAAAAAAAAAAATTGAAAGAAAATGAATAAGAGAAAAGCTTTGCGCCACTTTTTGGCAGCAAATTCTTCCGATTCACTACCTGGCATACCCTGTAATGTGAAAGGGTTTGATGGCACTCTCTCAGTTATGTCTAAAATACTCTATGAGCTAAATACTCTCTATGGCAATAAATGCGCCCCAAACTTACAACGAAAAGAGTTGGGATATACTTATATCTGAGAGTTTTTAGATCAAGCTCTTCAATTTTGATATGATCTAAATATTCTCTGTATGACAATAAATACACACTATACTTATAGCTGGTCGAATTTTTAGACCAAGTTGTGATGTCATCTGAGCAAGTTTTTAGATCAAGTTAACAAATTGTGGTATGATCTAAATATTCTTTGTCTCACATATTAGCTGAGACAGTAATTAGATTATATTGCTGATATAATCTAAATAGTCTCTACCAGTAAATTCTATCTATATTTACAGCTTAGAGAACATTTAGATCAAATTCTTTAACTATCAATAAACTAAGTTGAGCATATGATCTACTCTTTCAGCTCTCAGATTACTCTTTCATTTTGACCCAGCTCTCAACACAGGGCATCTCCTAGTCGTGCACTTTCTGCTACTTCAATTTTCCATTCACCTTTATCCATCTCGCTCGCACAGCGAACATATTTTCTGTGTCTATCAATGGCGACCTGTAACCCAACTGCAACCGCACATCCATTCTTGAGCTATATATATATAGCTAAAGATATACATTTATATATATATATGTGTGTGTATATATATGTTTTTTAAATACATACAGCTATAGCTACAGAGATGAGGCGTCTGCCTGACTGTCAGTCTAGCTATCTCCGCTCACTGTTTCACGCCATGCAAAATTTATTAAATTTAATATGCATATTGCAATAAAATTTCTGCATTTTCCTGCGTCGTTTTCTTTTTTGTTGTATCCTGTCTCCCGCATCCTTTTGTCATTACATTTGCAGCGTTAAGGCGTAAATTTGCCAAGAAATTTTGATAGTTGCTCGAAACTGAAACTGAAAATATTTTTATATAAAAGTATATGAGAAGAAATCTTTACTTGTGCTGCTGATTTATGTAACTTTTTAGCCTTATTACAAGCTGCAAGTAAATTGATATTAATTCTAAATATTTGTTTTATTAACTCAAATAAAACAAAGAAAGTTTGTGCCTGACTGAAGTAAAAAGATTTCTAAATAAAAATAAATTTTATTAAGAAGTTTTTATTATCTAAGCCTAGAATGATCTTTGATATAATTTTATGACTGTTTAAAGAATTATTTAATATGTTGAGATGGAAGCTTCAGTTTGATTTAATGTGCTTTTAATGGGAATGCTCGAATCTTCCAATGAGCTTAGCATAATTTATCATTGCTTAATGATCGAACTTAAAAATCTTCATAGATATGTCTACAATTTTAAGCTTTAATATGCTTCAGAAGCTACTTTAGTATTATTTACTACATTAATATAATCTATAAATAAAATGTAAAATACAAATAACTCATAATTCTCTTTATTCTCTTGTATCTTTTCAGGTTTGTGAGCTACTTTTTATCATCAACTTGAAAATTCAGTAAGGTAAAACCACAAAAAGAAAAGAAAAAAAAAAAAAAAAAACGTTTCTCATGTTCTCTGACCCAGTCTCCCAAATTTTCGGCAAAGCTCAGCTAATTATATTTGGTCCGCAGTGTTTGTCTCTGTTTCTATGTTGATCACTTTTCACAAAGTGCTCTCGAATGACCCATTAAAATGAGCCATTAATTTTTAGCCAATGACCCTCTTAACTGCCAGTGCTAAGAGCTACGAAAAAAGTCGAAAGACATCAAAAGCAATAGCAATAGCTAAAGCTGAAGCTAAAGCAGAAGCTAAATGAAAATAGAAATAATGTGGAAAAAAACGTGTGAGGAGGGGAAAAATAAAAATACATATTTGCCGAAATGAGCATAAAACACAATAAATAAGCAATTAATGGAAATAGCCGATGGGCCGGCCACGCCTTGCCCCGTAAAGTGGGCGTGGCGTAGCGCTATAAGCGCCATAAATTTGTGCGAAATGTAGTGCGAATTCCATTAATTAGTCATAATGTGCAGAGCCAATGGCATAATGGGAGAGCGGGGGGAGATTGGCGATTGGCCTATGTACGTGTGTGCCACATGTGGCGCGTGTCAGATGTGGCAAATGTCGCATACAACATTTAACTGCAAACTACAAAGTACGGGTCACAACATGAAACGCACATAATCGCGGCTAATTGCCAACCAAAATGGTAGCCCAGAGGTTCCAGCTTACAATGGCTGTCAAATGGCCACAGAAACAGCTATGGACATTTGCAGGTGACATTTACCGTTACAGTTATATATACATATACATAGGTGTCTCTATATAAATGCTATTATGGTCGTAGATGATATAATGGTGAAATAATTGAGTTGAGTTGAGTTGAGATATAGATATAGATATAGATATAGATATAGATATAGATATAGATATAGATATAGATATAGATATAGATATAGATATAGATATAGATATAGATATAGATATAGATATAGATATAGATATAGATATAGATATAGATATAGATATAGATATAGATATAGATATAGATATAGATATAGATATAGATATAGATACAAATACAGGCTCATCTGTAGATACAGTTATAGATATACATATGCATATATATAATATATATGTATCTGCAATAGCACATACTAAAGCGTATATTCAGATTCAGATACATTCACATTTATGGCCAGAGATACACTCACTGTTACATCGCCAGATACGAGGCGCATAACTAACGCTTAGTTGACACACATGCAGGCCCTCATAAACTGTGTCGGCGCATGGCTTAAGAGGGACGTCTGACTGAGTGGCGAGTGGGGGGAGTCTCGAGCCCTGCGAGCATTTGGGCCCAGATTAACCGTTAATAGCTTCAAATTGTTGCCACGCTTTTTGATTTTCGGGCATTTCATTTCGTTTCGTTTCGTTTCGTTGTTGCTATTGTTGTTGTTACGCATTTTTCCACGCTTTTCTTTTGGGCCGTTTTGGTATGCGACGCAACTGGATTGACTCGTTCAGCCATCACCATCATCATGCTAATGATGATGCTGATGATGATGCTGATGATGATGATGCTGTCGATGCGGTAACTGAATCGCATTTTACTCGCCACTCGCTCCATTGGCCAACGCACAGTCAATTGCCAATGTTTATCTGGTCATTTGAAGTTGTTTTTCGAGTTGGCTTCCAATTTCCAATTGAGTTGTACAGTTGCACAGTTGCAGCGTCCAAAAAATGCCAATCTACGAATACACTGTTCAGCATAGTTTGCGGCATCTGATCGCATGTAACGATGCCTAAACGAATGTCGGACAAATTCCTTTCATCTGTGTGTTTGTGTTTTTTTCTTTCTTTCGTTTCGAAAGATCGATTGATATCGTTGTCGGATATTTTAAAATATTTTAATTGGAATAATGTGCGTGAATCTGTATTTACTTTAGTTGAATAGTTGAACATGGGGAAAAAATGGGGACAGTTAAAAATTCCTCTGTAAAAAAATGAATATCTAAAAATTTTTTTAAATTATAATAAAAATATGAAAAATGAGAGATAATAATAAATAATAATAAAATAAATAAAATGAATAGGAATAAAATATAAAAAATATAAAATATAAATAATAAAAAAGTGAGAAAATTCTTTAATCAAATTATTATATAATAATTTAAAAAAAATATATAGATATAAAAAAATAATAAGAATTAAAAATAAAATAAGAAAAATAATAAAACAAAAATGAGGAAATTCTTTAATCAAATTATTATAAAATAATTTTAAAAATATATAAAAAAAAAATAATAAGTATTAAAAATAAATAAATAAGAAAAATAATAAAACAAGTAAGAAAGCTGTAGTCGAGACTGCTCGACTACGAAATCCTCTGAGCCCTTCTTCGAACGAATAATATTCCAAGAATTATTCGATTCGTTTCTGCACGCATAGACGCTGATCTACGCTTGTAGGCATGTATGTGTGTATGCATGTGTGTAAGCAATGCAAGCGTCTTGCTGTCTCGCTGCTTTGCTGCTGCATCGCATGGGTTTTGATGAGAAAACTTTGATGATTAATAATTCTGTTTCTAGATGGACAATCGTATTGATTTCTTCAGATTATGATTATGATATTCATATCTATATGTTAAACCAAACTGCATGTCTCTAGTATTTGAAATGCATTTTTTTCGCATTTGGGGGTGGTGGGGCGAAGTGGGGACCGGAATCCAAAATCTGACAAAAACCGAAATTGTAATAAATTAGTATCTATATATATGCAGAAGACTTGGAGACTCTAACTCTAAAGATGAATTAGCTAGAATTTTATAACAGGTTCCCGATAAGTTCGTTTATCGATAACTTTGCAAATATACAAGTTATCGAATTTCTGAAACAAACTCGTACTGCGCGTGCAATATACGAACCTAACACAAAAAGAATGAACTCTCTAGCTTTTGTATCTTCGGAAATCGACGCGTTCATACATACGGACGGACGGACGGACGGACGGACGGACGGACGGACGGACGGACGGACGGACAGACGGACAGGGCTAGATCAACTTATTTTTTTATGCTGATCAAGAATATATATACTTTATGGGGTCTGCCACGCCTCCTTCTGCCTGTTACATACATTTAACAAAACCATTATACCCTGATTTCCCATTTTCAATGGGCTCAGGGTATAAAAAAAAATTAGAAAATTCTTTAATCAAATTATTATATAATAATTAAAAAAAAAAAAAAACATGAATAAAAAATGAAATATAAAATAAATACAATGAGAAAGTTCTTTAATCAAATTATTATATAATAATTATATAGTTCTGCATTTGAATAAATATGCAGCATGTGAAATGTATTCATATCATGTTTCTTTAAGAAATTTGGAGTAACAAAACATCAATTAAATATTGTTGTAAAATAGTTTTTGTACGAATTTTTACATAAAATAATATATTTTTACATATTTATGTTATTTAAGCATTTAAAAAATAGATGAAAAGCGTATTAGAAATAAATTTTTTATAAATATTCATTAGGAATATTAATAATAAATAAATGTTTAGAATTTCTAGTAAATTGTTGTCATAATTTTGTAATAATGATTTTTACCAAAAAAATAATAGTTCTAGATAAAGAATCTAATATTTATTTTGATTTATTAAACAGTCTGCATTTGTTGCCAATATTTTATGCATTTAAATATACAAAAATGTAATAAAAAAAAAAGTATATAAATAAAAAAAATAAATAATATAAATTTTATAAGATTTTTAACAAAAATATTTTGAATCTTCCAACAAGTCATAATTGTTTTAATAATTTTTTATTTTTTTTATAAAATTATTATATTATCTTTTACTCATATACATATATTACTAATAATTATTATCATTAAAATTAATACATAAAAAATATTTTTAAAATACTTATTTTAAAACCATTAATTATCTATATTTATATTCATGAATTAAATTATTAATGAACTTTACTAAAATGAGCTATAAATAGCTAGTTTATTTTTTAATTCCTTTCTAAGCTTGATTTGCAATTCTGTAAATACTCTGCGCTAATTGAATTTGTTGCTAATATTTCATTATAATATTTAACTTCCGTATTGTTATGCTATCTACTCTGCCCTCGGTCTCTGCTATTATTTACATGTTCTGTTGAGCATACTAAGTACAGCCCACACATGAACACACACACTCACTTAAGATTTAGCTGAGAACTTTGGCTACTTCTTGTTGTTCTGTGTATCTTGTATGCATTACATAGGCTGATCCCCACGCAAATCTCTGAGCTAACTCGTTAGGAAAATAACACCAAATAGAAAAGAAGACAGCAAAGCTGGTCTACAAATACGTTGACGAGTCAAAAAACAGTTACAACATAAATAAGCAACAGAGCCAAGTTGAAGTCATGCGTATTAAATACCAAAAAAAAAAAATGGAGAGAAAAATGAAGAAAAAATATAGAAAAAATGGGAAGAAAAAAAACTGAAATCGTTGCGCACGACCAAATTGTAGGCAATCATTTGGAAATAAAGACAGAGAGAGCGAGTGAGAGAGAGAGAGAGAGAGGAGAGAGTGAGGCGCTGATATTGTGCGTAAATATTGATAGTTAGCTATGCTTGAACATCGTCTCATATGTCTCACACATAACTGTCTTCAAACAGTGCTCCACTTGCTCATAATTTATGTGCCATGTGGCGAAAGGAGGAGAAGCGTCCGTTCGTATCTCTCTCTCTCTCTCTCTCTCTCTCTCTCTCTCTCTCTCGTATAGGGGTTAGCTGAGCTGATTTACAACAATCAGTGCAACTAACAGTGCAACCTGTTTTGCAACGCTGACAACGCAGCGAGCACTTGAAACAAGTTTTGTGTTTTGTTTGTTTTGTGTTTTGTGTTTTTTTTTTTTTTTCTCTCTTTTCAAATGCAGCGAGCAAATTGGCCCCGCAAATAAAAGCCAGGCCCCTGTGTAAACAGTAAATGCCGCAAGTGCAGCGTCCAGCACAAGCGACAAACGGGACACTTTAGCGTTTTGGCCATTGACAACGATTAAAAACAAGTTTGCCCCAAGCCGCGTGTGCCGGTCAATCAGCCTCCCCGCCCACCACGCAGCCAGCCGCCCAGCCTCTGTGACCCAAATATGCGAATGGCTCTTGTTGCAACTGGATGTGGTAGCAACAGCAGCAGCAGGCAGGCAGGCGAATGGCCAGGCGCGACAGCATTGCTGACCCAAATACAAAGACATTCAATCGACATGAACTGTATTTTGTATCATATTTTATGGCCTTGCAACAGAGAGAGACAGAGAGAGAGAAAGAGAGAGAGAGAGAGATAGCGCCTTAGCTGCTAAAGTTAAACGTCTTTAAGTTTGGTCTGCAGGCCGTCTTGCAATAAGGAAATGTTATATAGCTCCTAACTGTGTCTCATTCAGCTTTATAGCCGAACTTAAAGGATCTGTAAAGTTAAGCGCAATAAACTTAAGGCTATTCCCTTATTATAGCCAGCACATATACGAGAACAAGCAATAAAGAAACACACGAAATAAAAAAAAAAAAAAAAATAAAAATTCTTAAATATATTTTGAGTAATAAAATATTTTATTTACCAAATATCATTTGTTATGGTAACTAAATAAATTTTTAACAAGAAAATATAGAATGCAATTTTCAATAAAATCATCATTTAATCCTTTTTGGAATATCTACAAATAAAAAACAAAAAAAATTTAAGTTTACTAAATAATTACAAATCATTGCAATACAAAAATTATAATTTATGAAAATAATTTATTTATAATTTTATAAAAAAAAATTATTTTAAAAATATAAATATAAAAAAAAATAAAATAAAAATAAAAACACAAATTAATTAATATTTCAGATACTTAAAAGTATATAGAGAGTAAAAAATAAGTTAATAATATTTATACGTCAATAATATAAATATAATAATTTAATGTTTTTATTAAAAAAAAAAATCATGACTTAATATTTAAAAAATTATAATATAAATATGAAATATATACAAATACATATATGTATCAATAAAAAAAATTAATACAATAAATAAATAATAAAAAGGATATTAACAAAACTTACATTAATAATATGTCTGAGAATAATTATATATATAAAAAAAATTTTTTTTTTAATGAAATAGTAATATATTTGCTAATTATAAATTAAAAAAAAAAAAAAATGAAAATAATAGAAAATTAAACATAAAAATTGTAAAAACTAAAAAATGTATAAAACAACTGTTTATTAAGAAAAACAGAAAGGAAACTAAAAGAATTAGCTATTTAGCTGTATTTGCCAGCAATCTCAATTCAGTATTGTTTCCGAGTTTTGTATATTTTATTTCTGTATATTAATACATTTCATTTATTCCATATAGTTATTAGATAGATATTAAAGTTTTAGCTGTCGCTTTAATTTATTGAACACACTCTTTCCGCACAAATTATAATGTTTCTAAATTGTAAAAGAGCATAAACAGTTCGTTAAGCAAACTCAATGCTGCTGACGGGCATAAATATAAAACTGAAAAAAACTTAAAAAAAACTGAATGAGACCCAAATGTTGTTGTTGCAAGCGAGTAAGGTGTAGCGCGAAGGAGGCGTGGCAGCCAAGGTGAGGGCGAAAGGGAGAAAATGTGAGCAAGGTAACTTGGCTGAGCGCGAGTTTTTTTTTTTGTCGTCATCAAAAACGCAGATGTGTGCAGGTGTGTGCACAGGTGTTTGTTTGTGTGTGTGTATAAGCTGTATGTGGATCTGATGATTTACCGTTGTGGCCTCACGCACACACAAACACACAAGCACACAAGCACACACACGTACACTATTGCAGTCGTCTGCATTCGTATCCTAGTCAAGCAACAGTCGAGTTGCGGCTGCCGAGCGAGTTCTTGTTGCTCGAGTTGTTGCCAGAAGTGTTGTTGTTGTTGTTTTGGTTGTTGTTCTACTTGTTGTTGTTCCTATTTGAACGTTGGCTGCACGTAGTTGGCTTGTTAGCAAATGTACGGTACTTTTGCCTGCACACACACACACACGCAATACTCAGGTGCAATAGAAGTCGAAAAAATATATAGATATATATACACGCACACAACATCTAAAATAAAACGTTTAAGTGTTGATGCTTAATCTAAACTATGAGCGAAATTTAAATGTAATCGATTCATTTTATGCTTCAGCTGTTGAATGTCAAACGAATGGCAAATGTTTTTAAACCAAATTAAGATAAGACGTTTGCAGACAAGGCATGAAGTGAACGAGATTTTTGGTGCCATTTAAGAGACCTCAATATTTTTTAAGCCGACGACGATCTGGTCGTGACTAATAAATAATTATTTAATAATTTAAAGTATTATATATATCTAGACATCTTGTTTATCTTTTATCTTGTTTGCTCAAATTAAAAATTATTTTTTAAATTTAAAAACATTTTTTAAATAAAAAAAAAAAAAACTTTTATATATATTTCGTAAAAATTCCATTTAAAAATTAAAATGAAAATTGATAATATTCATAGATATTTTACTGCAGATTAATTTCTTAAATTTCGTCAAAAATGCCATTTAAAAATAAAAAACATTGATAATATTCATTGATATTTTCTTATGAATTAATCTTAGACATCGTAAAAAAAATATATATATATATTTTTATTAAATATAATTTTATTTATGGTTTATCATTTTACATTTGTCAACTGTCATTTCTAATTTGTTATTATTCTTTAAATAAAAACCTTTTCAAAGAGCTCAGAGACTGAGAGATAGTAATGGAGATTAGCAAATTTTTCTTTAGTGATAATTAAATCTGGATTTTATATGATTTTTCTAGTCACGCATTCCCCTCCACAGCATACCTGTTCTATATAATAAATTCAAATTATTCAAAGTTTCCTAAAACTCAGACTCTGATATTATGTTAAAATTTGTAATTAATATTTGGCTAGCAAAGTTTTCGCAGGTGCAGAACACTGGACTCAGTCCATTTCACTCTCACTCTCTCGCTCACTCTCCTCTCACTCACTCTCACTATGTGTCCCCCCTCTCTCTCACTCCTCATCAACTGAATTTGTATAAACAATGTTTTTAAAGAGCAAACGTGCAAATGAAATGGGCACAGAACAGATGCGTGCCACGCCCACACAATGGAAAAAAAAATGGGCGACAAGGTAACAAAAAAAGAAAGTAAAAGAGAAAGAAAATAATATAAAGAACACAAAAATGAGAAACAACAACAAAGGCTACATCAAAATTTAGCAAAGGCCGCTAGTCATTTGCAGCTGCAACTGGACGCAGTGCATGAGGAGGTGAGGAGGCGAGACAGCAGCAATTTTAGGGTAGCCAAAGTTGTAATGGGGGCGCGTACATTTTGCCTAAGGGTTGAGTGGGGCGTGGCAACAGAACTAGTTGCAACACTCGAGTATTAGCTTCATTATGTGCAACGTTTAGCCCAGCCAAGGGGCGAGCCTCCAACATGAATGAATGCACTTCAAGCAAGAGAATAGCAAGAGTTCCATCTCGCTCCAACTCCATCTCTCTCACTCTCTGTCTTACTCACACAGCACCCCCTAGCCTTGAGTTGTGCGCCTCGTCTTTGTAACTTTGTTTGCTTTTTTGTTGGCAGGCCTCAAATGAATTGAATGTGAAAAATTTAAATGCAAACAGTCGCGCAGTCAACGCAGCATGCAAGCTGCTCTCAAATGCTGCTGTTGCTGCTGCTGCTGTTGCTGCTGCTGTTGCTTTCTGCTTGCGTTGCATTACATACAGGCCGAGCTCGAAGCCCGCCCTTACACTGATGACTGATGTTTGCCGGGGTATGGCCCCAATGCCTGTGCAAAGTTCATTGTACCGCGCTTAGGCTAAGAGCCGCAGCCCAAAAGAAAAACGCCGCCGCTTTTGATTGCCAACGGGGGGGTGGTTGGTTGGTTGGTTGGTGGGGGGCGTGGCTATATGTAGTGCTATAGGTGGCCAGGTCATAGACTTCACTGGGTTCGTTACTTAGGCCCAGTTAGGCTCGACACACACGCACAACAACAGCAGCATTTTTCTCATATTTGTTTTTCGCTTCGTATTTTTTTCATGAGAAACTTTTATTGTTGTTGTGCGTGCGTGTGTGTGTGTATGGAGTGTGTGTGATTTCTATTTTTTTGAGTGCGTGTTTTAGATTTACTGTTACTGCTGCTCGTTTGCATTGCTTGAATGAATTTTGAATGGGCGGCCAAAGGTTGCCCCCCAGTGCGCTCGATGGAGCTCTATGCATATACTACATACCCTGCCTTGGCTGCCAACTGTGGCTGACAATTATTGAATGTAAGCCGGTAGCTTTGATAGCTGATAGACGCATGGATATGCTGGTGGTTAATGGAGCTGAATTTAAGCTGGGAGTACCGGGAATTGTGTGGAGGCGGATTAACTCAAAGGAACGAAAATGTAAGCAGCTGTTCTTAAACAAAATTATTAATATATTTCTGGGAATTTATGCGAGGGAGAAATCTCGTGAAAGAAGTCTGGTAAAAAATGTCAGATCACAAAGCCTCAGTCTGATAAAAAAAAATCTGGTTGCAAAATCTGATAGAAAAATCGTATAAATATGGCTCTATAGAGAAGATGTCTGAAAGACAAGTTTTGATAGAGAGGTCTTATAAAAATGTCTTATAGCGAAAGTCTGATAGAAAAGTCTTATTAAAATGTCTTATAGAGAAGTCTGACAGAAGTCAGCTAAAGTCTGATTGAAAAATCTGCCAGAAAAGTCTGATAGAAAAGTCTTATAAAAAAGTCTTATAGAGAAGTCATACACAAAAGTCTGATGGAATGGTCTTATAAAAAAGTCTGATAAAAAATTCTGATAGAAAACTCTGGACGAAAAGTCTGATGAAAAAGTCTGATGAAAAAGTTTGATGAAAGTCTGATGAAAAAGTCTAATATAAAAGTCTAATAAAAAAGTCTGATGGAAAAAGTTCGAATGAAATGCCTGAGAGAAAAGTCTGATGTAAAAGTCCCATATAGATGTATGGTAAAGGAGTCTTTCGAGCAGGACCCTGAAAGACTCTTTTACCAGTTCTAGAATCTAACAGAAAATCTATTACTTTAGTTTAATAAAAAGATTTGTTAGAAGACTCTGTTAAGAATAGACATCGACTAGCGAAGGAGTTTGTTGACAAAGCTAACTGAACTGAGTCAACATAGATAATTCAGATGGAAGAGTCTGCTGCAGTTCCTTCCAGACTCAGTATGTAGAGACCAACTTTATTTTGTATAGGTAAATTTATCTTGTATAAGCATGAAAACATCTCAAAACGCTTGTTTATTAGACTTCTTAACTTGTGTTCATCAGATTATTCTACAAATATAACTTTATCTGTCTGCTCAAGCTTTAAAGTTTCTAAATTTTCTATTGAAGCATTATCATGGCATAATCTGCTCGAAGAATTTGCTAGCGACATTTGTATGCTAGACAAGTCCAAATAGAGAACGTAGAAAAAGGAACAAATATCATCATTTGATTCCAAGAAACTACATAGCATTATTTATCTGTGCACTTGTCTCTATGCTCTTTATACATTCATAGAATGCCAAACGTGTTGCCCAATATAATTTACATGCATATAAATTAGTAAGCTCTTAGTCAGACCTTTACTATTGTAGTATGCAAAATGTGACATCATTGAACGATGGCTTTTTAGCTTTCTTTATAAGCATTTAGCCATTCTTTTTTTGGTTTATTTGCACAGATGCTTTTTGGCACCTTCACGCGACAAATTGAATTGAATCCATTCTCTTTGAGCTTGAGTTTGATGCAAAAGCTTGTACTTTCGCGACATTCCATAGAGTTGTTGGAAAACCTTTTCTCTCTCCACTCAATCCATTCGCACACTTTTGGCTATAAAATTAGCACTTTGCCAAGTACGCATGGCCGGCACATGGCAAAGAAATTAGCATCTAACCGAATCACAAAACCAGCTGCTTCCCATCCCACCTAGATAACTTACTAAACTTACCTCACTGCTGCTTACGTTGCTTTGACAACTCGCTATCTCTCGTTCACTTGTTCACTCTTTCTCTCTCTTCTGTCTCTCTCGCTCTCTCTCTCTCTCTCTCCTTCTGCTACTGAGTTTATTCAGTTTTATTCGTGGCACTAAATAATACGCCTTAGCGCGTTCATAACATTTTCCAGCTACTCTAGAGGCTGCTATTCAAATGTTGCCTTCTCCCCCTCTCTCTCACTCTACATCACTCTCCCTCTCTATCGTTCTGTATGACTTTTGCCCACCTTGCTGCCATTACCACTTTCACCCGCAGCATTTTCATTATGCAGCTCACGCGTTCGCTCCATGAGTCCTGCCAGTTATCTGTGAAGTCCTCGAAGCTCCGACTGTTAGATAAGCAGCCACATTAGCACCTGACCCCTATTCCAGCTCAGCTGCCCCCTCTGCTAGCGCTCGTATTTTTTTTTTTTTTTTAGAATTTTGTCTGCGAGAGTTGTTTATGGAGTAGATGCGCGGCTTGAGCGTTGAATAATAACCAGACATTGTTTTTGCTTACACCTCCACAAACAACACCAAATCACGGAGTTTAAAGTAATGTACCTTAAAGTGTTAAATTTATTTTGTTGCATTAGCGATTTAGAGTTAACAAAGTGAAACAGACGAGAATATGAATTGCTTAATTTATTTGATGTAACTTGATTATTTTATCTTTAAGGATTTATTTGCTTATGTGCTATTTCCATTGAGAATTGTACCAAGTTTTGAAGGGTTTCTCTGCAAGTTCTTAAAGCACAACATGAATCACGATACCTGAATTGAATTATTAAAATTCTTCTAAAGACAAGCCATTCCAATTGGAATTATTGTAATAGAAAAGCACGAAACAGAATTTAAATACCCTTATTTGTATTCTGTTTCTGCTTATTTAAGACATATGCCACCGTATTTATTTATTCATGCTAGATTTATTTGCCAATTTCTACAATATTTTCAACATCAACCTGTAATTGGTGTCTGCATTATAAATACCTTCATTTGAAAACATCAAACAGACGGCGCGCGATTGTTGAGCTCGTCATTCAATGTCTAAATTTCAGTGCTATCTATGCGAGCAGCTAATGATTGCTCGCTTTGTAGGCAAAACTTTTCACTTGCAGACACACACAGAGTACACAACAGCAGCAGCAGCAGCAGACATGCCGAGTACATAAATTACGCATACGCCGCATTGACCGGCCTGCCACACTCCATACACACACACATATATGTATATATATTTCTCTCTGTATTTTCTTGCACGTTGTTTTGTTTTTTCTTCTTTTTTTTTTTTGCTATCCCATTCTCTGTGCCATTCATCATTTTTCATGGCGTTGACACTTTCACTTGTTTCAGCAAACAAATACAAGCAACAACAACAATAGCAACAACAACTAGGTTAAACCTGCTCCTAAAGTTGACAAGTCTATTTTTTATAGCCACGACACGCCCCCCACGCCCACCCAAACGCAGTTCGTCCACGCCCGCAACTCGTCCCGTCCCGTTCCACTCACTTTGACCCGATGTCCTGTTTGTGTGTGTCGCGCTGGTTACGCCCTGTCAAATTTATTAGTTTCAATATAAATTGACAACAGGAAAATTTGTTTATAAATTGTTCATGTTTACAAACGTTTATACAAAAAGATATTTAGAGTTGATATGGAATACCCTGTAAGGGTAACGTGAAAGGAGTTTGGTAAGCTATAGTTGGGTATATACTTTTTGGCTTTTAAAAGGGTTTAATATTTGTTTATTTTCGATTGTTTTACTTAAGTTTTTTCGCCTGAAATTTAATAAGAGTTTTAGCGTTTTTATCACATTCTTATCTTTCATAAAACAAATGTATTCTAATTGATTGGATTGATTGGTTAGCTTGACTAGTTGAATGTAGGGTTACATTAGCTGCATATTTCTTGTTACAGAGTATCTCCTAGTAGAGTATACCTAATTGGCTTCTTCAGCTTGGTTCAAGCCTTCAAATATTACTCATAAAAATATAATTCATACATAGACTAATCTAGTCAAGCATGCTTAGCTGACTTATTATTTACTCTTTGATATTAATAGATAATGGGAATAAAAAAGGAAATTCTTTTATATATTAAACAGAGTATCTGTTAGTCGAGCAGACTGGCTTCACTTCCGTGAGGGCAAATGACTTATCGCCATAGTTGATATAACAAATTGAAGTATAAATAATGATTTGTCACTTAAGTTCTTTAACAGAGCATATTCAAGTCAGTCATGCACAATCTCTCAATTAGACAGAGCAACCGGCAGTCAAGCAAACTCTCATTAGCTCTGCATTTATTGGGTTTATTTATCACACAACTACGCCATCTTCTTCATGACTTTTTGAACTGTTTGTGCCAGGGCAGTGGCTTTAAATTTCACTGCTAACGTTGATTTATGTGTCGACCTTACCTGAAATTAACATAAATTGCCCCTCATTATGGCCAACGCAAATAAAGTGTAGCAAAAATGCGAAAACAAAACATAAACGAGCCAACAATAAATATGAAAAGCGTTTTTCACAACTCGACTCGCAGTTGAGCTGAACTGAGCTGAGCGAAGTTGAGCTGAGCTGAGCTGCGCTGAGTTTGGTTTTTGGTTTTCTTATTGGATGCTTGGCAGTGAAAATCGCTTTCATCTTTAGCACGTAGCGAAAACCGAAGCAAAGTGTTGACTGCCCAACCAAACAAATACAGGCAACAACAACAACAACAACAACCAACAACAACAACTATCCAAGCAGCCAACATTGAGCTGTGAGCAATTCATGCAACTAGCTTTAATGCCTTCACTTTTATTGTTGCCGACAGCGACAGCGTTTTTCTCTTGATGTCTTCATTGTGCCGAGATCTTTGGTTCAGGTAAATTTTTGATGAACTTTAATTAACATCTGGCACGACTTTCAATGTCAATGGCACGCATATAAATTATATTATATTGTCTGCTATATATAAAGCAAAATGAGTTCATTTCACTCGCCCAACGAGCCAAAAACGTGCGCCTTTATGTCGTATGGCTCCTCTTCTGCTGTTCCGTTGATTAATTCCAGCTGTTTTCGGCTGAGGGCCAGAGCCTAGCTGCTTCTTGATTAATATTGCGTTGCCATATTATGAAGATGTGTCTGTTCGCTTGGTAGCCTTACTATTTATTATGCAACCTGAGCTAAGCAGTGTCAAAGGTTCAGTTCAACTTGGAGTCAACCGAGGTGCAAACGTCTACAGTTAACATTTGCACCGAGAGGTAGCACAATTGTGCTGTAAATATGCTTAATTAGTATGATAACAGATTAAAAAATAATTTGTACAATATTTTAATATATTAATTAAAGTAAAAATGAAATTGAATTTTTATAAATATTTTATTTTCATCTAAATAAAATGTTAAATAAATTAAAATAACTTTAATAATAATAAATGTGATATTAAAATTCTAGAAAATATAAATTTTATAAATATAAATTTAGAAAAATATATTTTAAAAAAATAAACATTTTTAACATTTTTATAAATTAAATAGTTTTTAAAATTTTTAAATTATATTTTTATATCAAATAGATTTAGAAAATGTACACAACATTTTTTCCTATCTTAATTTTTATAACATTCAAATTAGAGATAGAAAAATAAATACCATTATAAATGATAAAAACCTTTAATTTAATAATTAATTAAAAAATTATACATACTATACATATATAACAAAAGTAATATATATTTTTAACCCTTAATATCTCTTGAGTTATTGAGCTAATTCTTCACATCTCAAAAATTATATAAGATATATATAACCCAAATTGCCATGAACTATCTCAAAAACTTTTCAACCTCTACAGGCAATCGAAAACCGTTTAAACTTTATTATATATGCAAGTAAAAGCTTTCATAAACCTTTGCCGCCTCAGCGCTTACCTTAAGCTGCAACTAAAATGCGACAACTTCAAACCTTTGGCTATAATTTGTCAACTGCTCGACGGCAATCAATCTCTAAATCGAGTTCTTAGTCACACACCAAAAGAGTAGACGCAGAAGAGAAAGAGAAAGAGAAAGAGAAACCATCATGAAACACACATTTTACATTAGCAAACACTTCGAGTCACTTAAGTTTATTTGCTTGGGGAGTCGAGAGTCGAGAGTCGAGAGCAAACTATGCCAATCTATCTATCATAAGCTCCATATTCGTATTGCATTCGTATTTACAACTCACTCGGTCACACTTGACCCAACAGCTTCTACTTTCCACTCGTTACGCAACTCGATCAACTACCACATAAGACGCCACTTGACTTCCAAGTCGATTGAAAATAAACATAAAGAGACATAGTCGTCGTCATCGGGTGTGCATGACTAGTCATATACAGTAACAGCGAAGACTCGGGCTTTAAATTTGAATTTTTCTATCCATGATATAGTATATGTAGTCGATAAAGAAAAGATTTTATACAAAATTTTATGTACTGAACTTTTATAGTTCTCGAGTGATGCTTAAAAAATATAGATATTTAATCGACTATTTAGAGTTGATAGAAAATATTGAATTAAATATATTAAAATACTTTCTAACGAAGTCAGCCCTTCCCCTCTTCACCTCCATGGGAGAGTTCCTTTAAGCATTTTCTATCTCTTTTCCAATAGTCGAATAATAATTCTCATTCTCATTGCGTCGGCCTTTCAGAAAGAATCAAAGGTCATAGAGAGACCAGATCTGGGAATTATATTGAATGTTTGTTTTTGGTTAAAAATGTGTATCCTAGGCATGCATAAATACATATAATTGTAGGAAAAGCTAGAAAATTATTGCTATATATATTTGAGGTATATATGTATTTGTATTTGTATTTGCCACAAAACTTTCCATGAAACCTATATGCCCAGCCCAATCACTTGCCACTGAACAACTCGAAATACAAACTTCACAATCGTAAGAAATTGTTGGGAGCAAAAAGTAAATTTGTCGGACAGCCCAATTTTGTTTGTTGGCATTTTATTTATATCTCTTTTTTTTATTGATTAGTTGGTATTAGTATTGATGCGACTTGACCTTGGCAAGTGTTTCATCTATTCAAATGGAATTTTGAATTACAAAGCTCGCATGGCACTTCCTCAATGCGAATTATTTAACTGCCCACACATCAGCAAGAAATTCGCTCATCATCATCATAAACAGCAGCAGCAGCATCATCATCATCATCTTCATTATCATCATAATGATGACGAGTATTTTTTGGTATTTTGACCATCTGACATTTTGGTTCGAAATATTTTAACATTTTTTCTACATTTTACGCTTCATTGTTGATCTTTATCAGTTTTTGTTGGTTTTTTATTGAGTCTAAATTAGCATATATTTATTTTTTGAAGCACTGTGCTCTATAGGCCATTAGCTGAAACTTTGTCACATTTATCTGTTCGTTTCATTGGAGTTGTATTAGTTCCGTTTCTGTTTTCTTTCTCTTTGCCATTGCCCGGAGCCAAGAAAACTTTTTGCTGCCGCTCAATAAACAGGAAATCACAGACGAAATGTCGTTTCGATATTGGTAAACAGAAACACAAATAGTATCTCTCTTTTTTTTTTTTTTTTTTGTCAACTTATGAAACTTGACAAATACATTTGTAATATTGCCATTTTTTCGTCGTGTTTTATGAATTCTTTTTAATTATGAGCAGCCGGTTTATTTAGCAACTCGATTATGATTTGTATGATAGACATTGACTGATGAAAACTGGTTTTCTATGTTGCTAAGAAGATTAACAAAATCTGCTAATTTGATAAAGAAACAAATTTAAATAAATCGTATAGAATAGCTGGAAAATGTCAAGTGGTGAAGAAGGCTGCTTAAAATGTTTAGAGTTGCAAAAGAATAAATTACAATAAAAATTGTAATAAATATTTATATGAAAGAGCTGAAAACTATATTTTCTAAAATATATATGTATATATCACATACAATAATAGTACATAAATATTTTATCATTAACTAAAATCTATACTTTTTTTTATCACTCATTTGTTTCTTATATGCAAATTGTTATATAGATGCCACGAAAAGCTCACTAATCTCACAGTTTCTGAAAATCTCGTTCATATTAATCTTCCATCATACCATTAGCATTATAAATGATCTAAATATTTCCCATCCACTGGCAGAATACAAATCATATTTTAGATGTAAATTGGCATATGGAAATATAGAATCCTGAATTCTGTATGATAATCCAGCATGCACGTAGCAAATCACTTTACAACTGTCAAGACAAACAATGCTAAACAGCAAAAAATACAAAAAAAAATAAAAATAGAAGTACGATAAACTCGACGCTAACTGACGCCGACTCTACTCTGTCTGGCACGCCCCCTTTTCAGAGTCATCGCCCGTTATTTGACTTTATCATACAAATTGATTGGATGCAGCAGGTCCAGCCATATGCCAAAATATTTGATTGATAACTTATTAGTTGGTTCGCTTTCATGTCTCTCTAGCTGAAAATAATCCCCGAGGGCGAAGTTTTGGGTGGCTGTGTGGGCGTGGCACATTCCCTCCACTGTTGTATCATCATCAGCATCATCATCATTTTTGGCTAGGTTGGCAAAACTTTTGTCTTTTGTCTCTCTGACCGTTTATCGACTTTGTGCTTTGCACACATGAATGAATGCCTAATAAAGATGAATACACCAACAAGATATGAGCTCCTTGCTCCCTGCTCCCTTTTGGCTATATAAACAACAATTTATATACATGTGTATGTACATATATATCTTTGTTGTTGTTGTTCATAAACAAAAACAAGTTTGCTGTGGCTCTCTTAAAAAATAAAATTTAAACTACTTGCGAAGAGTTACAAAACTTATTGAATGCCCGAAAATCGAAATGCTAATACAAACAAGCGGATATTGTGGTTTATGCAAATCGAAGCCCAACAACAACAACAACAACAACAATTTTTGTGTAAATATATGAACTGATATCAACTTATGCATGTTTGTGTATCTATATACATATATATGTGTGTTCATGGTGTTTGCTAAATATAAAAATAAATAAAAGTTTAATGTTAATTCGTTGGCTGCGGGCGAAAAAATAAAATGCATGAAAACATTTAAGTCAGTGCAGTGTAATTTAAACTATGTGACTACTGAATACCCTGTGAAGAAAGTGTTTATGGATATATTAAATATATCTGTATCTGTATGTGTATCTGTATCTGTATCTATATCTATATCTGTATCTGTATCTGTATCTCTATCTCTATCTCTATCTCTATCTCTATCTCTATCTCTATCTCTATCTCTATCTCTATCTCTATCTCTATCTCTATCTCTATCTCTATCTCTATCTCTATCTCTATCTCTATCTCTATCTCTATCTCTATCTCTATCTCTATCTCTATCTCTATCTCTATCTCTATCTCTATCTCTATCTCTATCTCTATCTCTATCTCTATCTCTATCTCTATCTCTATCTCTATCTCTATCTCTATCTCTATCTCTATCTCTATCGCTATCTCTATCTCTATCTCTATCTCTATCTCTAGCTCCAGCTCTAGCTCTTTTTCTCTCTCTCTCATATCACTATATATCACTATATTTTTAGCATAGCCAATTTCAATTGAAATTCAAAAAGCTGGGAATTCTTTGCATTTATTTAACCTGCATAGATCCGTACAGATTTGTATATGCTTACATACATATGTAGATATACATTTCTATTTTTTTTTTCTGTTTTTCTTTTTTTTTCCTATATCTATGTATTTGCTGCTCAGCTGTCAAACTGTGCAGCTGAAGGTCGACGAGCATGGCTTTGGCTTTGGCTACGGTCTGGACTGCCTGGTGGGAATTGGGATTGTGTTCCATTTGTTGGTCGAGGGTCGCAACTTGGCTACAATGTGCGGGTGATGGAACACAAATGCCATCAAGATAATGCCAATTGTTGTTGTTGTTTCTATTGCTATGGCTGCTGCTGCTGGTGGTGCTCGTGCTGCTGCTGCCTTTTGACTGGTTTATTTTTGGGTATTTATTTAAGAGGTGTCAAGTTTTTGGCGCAGTTCACAAAAAAAAAAAAAAATATATTACAAATGATTCATTTTTAACTAAAGCTGGTGTGCGTTTGAGTCTGTGTTTGTATTCTGGTTTTAGTCCTGGATTTTCTAAAAAAAAAAAAAGAAGTAAAATAAACGCCCAGGAGCAATAATTCATTTGCCAGCTTCCGCTTCGACGTGTTTGAATTTGATGAAAAATCTTTTCAATTGAATTCAACACGCCTCGCACAACATTTGGTTAACATTTCAAATGGAAACGTTAGACCAAAGTGTGAGTGGGTGTGTGTGTGTGTGTGTGGGTATGTGTGTGTTGTTTGTTTAAGCTTCTGTATTGATTGCATTCTACTTTTTATGTTTTTGCTACATATTTGAATTTTTATTCATTAGTTCATTTGATTGAAGCAGGTCTTTCACTTCAATCTGTAAATCTGAATATATTTGTTATTTACTTAACGTCTTGCCAAAACTTTGCAGCTGATATTTGATATGATGAAACGATAAGACAACATGCACACACATTCAGATGATTTAGATGAATTGAATGTAAATGTTTGAAGTATTACAAAAGATATAACGAGCAGGATTTTGCAAAGGAATAACAATTGCAAGAAAATTTAATTGATATCTGGATTTATTTACGCTCCATATTTGAACAAGGTTTCCCTATTAAATGATTTTCGAGAACAATATTTTGTAACACAAAAAAAAAAATATTAAAAAAAAAATAATAATATAAAAAGTTTCTTCTTGATGAATTTCCTCTTCAATTCAATTACTTTTATTTACAAACAACTTCAACTACAGCTCCTTGATTTTCAAAGGAAATTCATTTGATTATTTCCACAGCTCTTCAGTTACTGATATTCCCATCAAATGTGAATTCGTTCAATTGTTAACATTTCTTTTATTTTTGCACTAGTTTTGCATTTATTACTTTTAATTATTCCCCATTTGATTGTTGATGCCATGCATTCAATAAATATTCATTCACCTCGGGCGACTCATAAATAGCAGTAAATCGTTTTTATTCGATTCTCGTTCTGCTTCCGTTTGACTTTTGTCAGCTGTTTGCCTGCAAAAATATGCAAATACTCATTAAACACGACAACAACAACAACAACAACAACCAGAACAACAACAACAACAACAACAACAGCAACAAAAATCTATTCGAGAATCGTTTCTGGTCGTCGCCTGTGGCAAATGCAGAACCAGCAACCAACAGCCAACAGACACTGGCCTGCTACAGCTTCAGCTCTATTCTCATTTGTGTTCCTTTTATTTGTGTGTTTCAATTTTAGTTACATAGATTTTAATACGCTTGGAACTAATGGCAAAATAAATAAAAATAAAAATCTAAATAAAATTTAGAGACATTAATAATAGAGAAAATTCATAAGGTATTTATTTATTATTATTTTTTTTATATTTTTTTTTATTTGTATTTATTTTTTTATTTTATTTCTTTTTATTTATTTTATTTATTTTTTTTTTATTTATTAATTTTTAAAATGATTTACATTATTATTTTTTTATTTATATTTTTTATTATTTTATTTTATTTTATTTATTTATTTTTTTTTTTTTTTTTTTTTTGCCAGAGGTAGTTAAAATAGAAAAAGTATAACCAATAGTCGATTGCCTTCATTCATATATTATATAAATTTCAACTGAAACACTTATAACTATAGGGTTGACTGAGTATATGAGACATTTAAAATTTTCTGTATAAAAAAAAATGTTTAGTAAATAAAATTTGTAGACAAAACTCAATTTACGGAAAAATACACATCTTTACTTAATTTTATTCTAGTTACAAATTATATTATATATTATCTATTCTGTTTCAATTAAGCGTAACAATTCGAAATAAAATTTAAATAAAATATCACATAAATCTATTAAGCAAAAATCTACAGAAATTATATGATATTCAAAAGTCACTCACACCACCCCCCACACTCATTCTTCGCAACAAATTGTAACTAAAAACATTTTTAGTCACTTTTATTGTTTTGGTGTGCTTTCTGGTTTGGCGGTCAGAGCCATTTGCAAATTTCTTGCTCTTTCTGTTGCAATTATTTGAATAAAAATAAAAAGAATAAAAAAAAAGTAGAGAAAAACGAAAACAATGAAAATTTGTGAGATAAATAAAACAAGAAAGTTTTTTATCGTTCTGCGGGTGCAGCTGGCCAACTGGCCGCAAAGCACAGTTGCAGCTTGCCACAAACTGTGGCATCCACACACAAAAGATCCACCGCCCCCGCCCATATCTGTAATACGAAATTTTGTAAATTAAACTAAAGTTTTTCGTTCAACAAAAACACAACGAAATGTCTCCATATTGAATATTACATATTTATCTTCTTTTCTATTTTACTTTTAGGTAAGGCCAGACATATTTTTGGTAACTGCATTTTTGTATATTATTTGGGCGTTTATTGTGGCATGCCCACTAGGTAAGTGACACGTGGTAACTGGCGCAACTTCGCTTTACGTTTGTTTTGGCTCTGGCCCAAAACACTTACCACACACAATACCTGACCTTCAGGCTGGCTAGCGGAACAATGGGCCACTTCTATCGCTTGGCAATCTATCTAAAGATTCGCATCGAATTCTGGTATTTCTTTTTTTTTTTTTTTTTTTTTTTTTTTTTTTTTTTTTTTGGGTCAGTTGGTCGCCGTCGAGTCGTTAGAGTTGAGTCGGTCTTTTTTTTTCGCATTCCATGACACTTCCGCCTCATCAGTCAGCAGCAGAGTCTAAGTACAGGTGCGGATCAGGAAGGTCGAGGGCGCTTAGATAAAAGAAAACTTAAATAGGTAGAAATTTTGGAAAACTTTAAAATTGAAATATTTAGATTAATTATAAATAACTAAATTTTGATAAATACCTTTTATATTAATATTTAACAATTACACTTTGTTTCTAGCCTATTTGGATATGTGTAGGTATTGATAAATTTTATTTTGTTTGACACCACTGAAGCCAACATGTAAAAAAGTTTGAGTTCTTATGTGGTTACCCCTCACATATCTTCATGGTTGCACCTGAATTCCTGTATGTTTACTTGTTTTATCTTATTTTTATTAATCTCATCTTACCATCCAATTACGCCGCAATACAGTTTGTGTTGAACAACATTGTACTACTCTATTATATCCTTTTCATTTGCGCCCGGGTGTCCACCTTACGTGGACTTTGTCCTTGCTTTTTCTCTAGATCCCCCCATACACAAAAGATTTGAGTCCCGACAGTACTATTACGGACGTATGAATTTATGTATGTTGTGTATCACAGTGCCTCATATCATTGTCACCTGTGATTCCATTGAACTTTTTCGTTGTATGTACTATTGTTTACGCTGGTGTTCGCCCTAAGTATGTCCGACATTAGCATTATCACCTGCATATTTAATCAATTTAACAAAAATTCCCTTAAAGTATTCTTATTGCTTCCCAGCTCAACTCTTCAGGCCTTGGGCTCATTTGAGTTCAATTGACTATTCCGCTCCTGCATTATTCTTAGTAGCTAACCGAGCGTAGTCCCATTGTCGCCACAATTTGTTGCAGTTGCAATTGCAGCAGCCTTGAGCTGGCAGCAGTTAGCTGGCAGTCTATATAAGACATATCTGAGAGCAAGTTGATTGCAGCCAGCATAGAGCGGCAAGTGTTTGTTACTGTTTACATTCATTTTGCTTTCAATTTGCATTTTAATTTATTGTTTTATGCACACTTATTTCTATCATACGCTTTCCACAGAGTATTTAGGGTACATGAAAGCATATGTAATGAAATGGAAAGTAGTTGAGTCTGCCAGAGTTGGGAGTGCTTCAGATTTATATAAGAGTTGCAACTCTTCACTCAATCTGTAGCTTTCCATCTCTCTTGACCTCTAGCTAGATATGAGACTCTATGAAAACTAAGATATCTTGTCCTACTGTTGCTTATTACAATCTATTAAAATAAGGTGAATTATACTGAGATAAATATATAGATAAATGTATAGACAAATATATTAATTTAATATATTATTAAATTTAAGATAAAAAATGTTTTTTTTTTTTTTTTTTTCTTTTCTTAAAGTTTACCAAATGAGTGCTAAGATTAAAATTTATTTTTTAGTATTTATTTTTCTTTGATATAATTTTTTTCATTTCTAAGCATTTCACTATCGTTAAGCTTAATCTAGAGTTTACTCAATTTCAATTTACTCTCTTAGAGTATTTATACCTCGTTATATTTAACCTACTCAAAACCTTCTTCGTAAACTCTTCACTTATATTTTTTTTTTGCGCTTTTGTACGCTCGTTGCACAATTCATGAAGTTGTCGCCGTTGTCTTTGTCTCGCTTCCAGCTCGCTCTCTCTCTCTATATATATATATATATATAACTCTCCTTCCCTCTTTGTCTCTTTTCATTTAATTTTCTACTGTTTTTGTCGTTTGTCTTCCGGCTATGCCGTTTTCTTGCAATTTATGCACTGACCTGTTTCCATTTGCTTGGCGTCCAGCTAAACTCCGATTGTTACCTTTAATTAATTTTATAGTTGATTTTAGCAACAGAGTTGAGCTGACTCACAGCATGCACTGATTTAATGACATTTGCCCATTGTTTGCATAACAAACAATTTCTGATTACTTCATTAGAAAGTTTTAGCTCAGTAATCAACGATTAACAATAAACAATTCGAATAATCTCGCATTGATTGAAAACTTTTTTCATTTACTCAACTTTCCAAAGCAATTGCTGCAAATGCAAGTGGATTAAAAACTAAAACCAATAATGAACTAAAATTGAAGTGATGCATTCGCTTGTAAGTTTACAGATTAAGTCTGAAATTGAACTCAAAACTTTGCTACAAAGCTTTCAATAATTGATTTCAGTTTTTAAAATGATTAAAAAGAATGCAACTTTGTGTTGTATGAAAGCTGTTAGCAGGCAATCTAGCAACTTTGTACTGAAAAAGCTCTTTGCAAGCAGCTTGCTGTGCAAAGCTTTTATAGTTAAGCTATTTATTGATATGTAAAAGCTATGAGCTCACTTAGTATTACAATTAAGTAATTCAGAGCTGTGAAATTCAAAGAGACTTCATAAAATATAAATGCTTCCAATTATGTAAAATTGTTGAGCATTTTTATAGCTTCCACATTTAAAATTGGCTTACATATTAAAGCTCAAAGTTGAATAAGATTTAAACTCGCTGTCGCCATGACATGTTGCAACTGAAAATTCTGCAAATTTCGCAGCCATCTTGCTCTGTTTATTACAGGATCAATTGGATTAATTTATGACTTAAAACTTATTTCATATAATAGCTCTGTGCATATCAATATTGGAATAATCGAATACATATTGTTTTTTTTTTTTTATATTTATTGTTGGCTGAGCGACATTTGTTTCGCTGACTTTTCCGTCATTTGCAAACAATTTATGCATTGTGCATAAAAATCACAAATAAATATGACTGCAAAATACATATATGCATATATGTATATGCACATATGTATGTATATGTATTTTTACAAAAGCATTTACAATAATTGTTCTTTGCGGCTCATTTAAATGCATTCGGCCGCGTGCTTGTGGCAGCCAGTGATAAACAACTTTTTATTGTTTATAAAAAAAGCGAACACAAATGTGCTTTAAATTAATGCTACGAATTGGATTGCTCTTATTCGTTAGAGTTCTGCAAAACCAAAAAAAATTACTGAAATTCGATTCAGATATCTGCAGCTGCCACAGAGAAATTCCAATATATATATTTTTTTTATGTAAACTGCAAATATCTTTGCCATATTTGCGTTCTAATTTATTGAATTGTTGGCATTAAAATTACTGTAAAATGCTAAAGGTGCATTGCGTATGATATTTTATATATGTATATATAAACTTGAGATCCAAGTGATTTGACAACGCAATTTGAACCTGTTTTGCTGTGTGTAATATTTACCCGGTTTTTTTTTAGCAGCCTTGACTTTATTTTGATTCTTTTTTAATGGGAATTTAAGTGTATTAAAGATGCAGTATAAAAGTTGTATGCCAGAGTTTTAAAATGCTTGAAAAAGTGCAATGCATAATTAAAATGTTTTCTTTTTTTATTACTGCTATAAACTTAAATATAAAACAAATGAGTTGACAATGAAACCAGCTGTAAAGCGAAATGAATTTGAATGAAATATTTGGCTCGAAATAAAAATAAAAAACTTGTTTAAAAGATTAAAAGATTTTTTTTTCGCTTACTATATTTATATAATATTAATGAAAATAGAACTTAATGTAATGTCAATATTAAAAAAAAAAAATCTTTAATTCATTATAAATAGGCTTAAGCCAGCTTATCACTTTCTTAAATCAAAACTGCATTCAATTTAATATTTTGCTTTCGGCATCAAACTATAAAAAAGAAAAGAAAACGCAAAACAAATAATTTAATTAGTTTGGCAACTACTTAACGAACTGCGCTTGCATGGAGACTTTTCTCTGGCCATTCAACCGAGCCGCAAGACAACTTTTTAATTGACCCAATTTTTGGGTTAAGAAAAACTTTTCACTTGTTGGCCAGTGTTTGAGCGCTTTATCTCTCCATTTGGCACGCACTTCTTTAATTATTATTTCGATATTTTTTTTTACTACGTTTTAATGTTGATAAAAAGAATTCATATTTAAAATGCGAAACGCACTTGAAACAAAGCCGAAAACTGAAAACAGAAAACTCAAACAAACGGCCAAAAACTTAAATAATTTTGTGCAAGTGCAAGAAAAGTTGAGGGAAAAAGCCAGAAAAACTTTTCGGTTTATCATTTTTGCATTTGCCCCCATCTCCCAGTTGTTATTGTTGTTGCTGTCGCCTCTTGCTCGACTGACAGACATTGTCTTGTTGAAAAATTGCGCATATTTCCGTTTCCGTTTTCAAAGTTACGTGTGAGTGCGTGTGTGTGTGTGTGTGTGTGTGTATGTGTGTATGTCAATGAGTCTGTAGGCGGGGCAGGGGTCGTAACCCGCCGCACGACGACGACGACGACCTGTGCCTTAGTTTGTCTGCCTGCGTCTGTTGATGTCTGCGCATAAATTAAAATAAAATTCATTTTAGCCGGCAGACACCTAAAGAGACACACACACACACGCACGTACGCACGCATGTACGCATGTGTGCGTGTGTTTGTAAATTAAAAAGCAAATGCAACATAAATGAAAACTTTTACGCAATGCAATTTTTAATGCCAAATTGCGTGCCAAACCATTTTGTTGTTTGCTTTAACTGAAAACTTGCCAACGTTCTTTTTAATCTTACTCAATTTATATATATTTATATATAGAGATCTGCATATTCGCCCAATATTCACATATTTTTTTTAACATTCTATATTGTTGAAACTTTCATTACACATTTTGTTCGTTTTTTTTTCCTTTCGACAATTTGTCAAGCACTTTTGTTAAATTGTATTGCAAACATGGCTGTGTACATATAAATATTTAAATGTACATATGTATACTTATATATATATATATTTATATCGACACATGCACTTGTCCCGCATGATATGCAAACGCGACGTGATGTTCAATCAACATCAGACATTGCTGACATTTATTGTGCCAAAAACGCTTCGAACAACTCTCGCTGCAAATATTTGATGTATTTTCATTGAATATCTTGTGTTGAGAGTGTGCTAAGGGGTATATATATTTGATAGCTAAAGAAGATCGAAAGGAGATTTCGAAAAATTCATATTAAATGAATGAAAGCCCTTTGGAGGAAGAGAAGGAAAACTATCTTACAAACCTAGCAATAAATTTATTAAATACATTAAAAATGTGTTCACAAAATTTAGATTAGAAAGTTAGTTTGAAAGTGAAATTAAATCTATATATCAATATCAGGCATTGAAGGGTTCGTATTCAATTTTCTTTTATTCTTTCGTTCATTATTGAATAGAATTTTTGATTATTTTATTCATTCTTGCAATTCTTGATTTTAATATTATAATTACTAAAACTTATTTCTTACTTTTGAGAATATATTTAAAGTGTTTCGCTTATGTCCGCTCCCATAATGCTTAATAGTTATTCTCTACTCTCTGCACTTAAGAACCAGCTTCTTTCACTCTAGACTCTTTATACTCTTATGATATTTCTCCCACATTCCAACTCTTCACTACTTTACTCTCTACTTTATCACATATCCCACTCCAATCACTCCTGCACGCAATTCCAGGATATCTCTTAGCTCCATCACTGTAAATCAAAAACAAAAATAGTTAATTTTTGGCAGTGAACGCTGTGTAAATTTCTGTCGTCAATATATGTGACGTATATCCACAGACGACGATGACGACTGATTACGTATACGTAATGTGACAGTTGCGATACGAATGAGAGAGAGAGAGAGAGAGAAGAAATTAAATAATGTTGCGTATACGACGTGTGTGCTCGCAAAAATAGTTACAAATATGGCTGGGGCCTAACAGGCAGGCAGACAGACAGATGTGATTTTTAATTTTACAATTTTTGACATTTGCGTTTGCATTTATATTAGATTTTTCAAGGTACCATTTGAAAGCACCTCCAACACGCCCATTTTCAAACTGTCTCCCTGGTTGCCGGGTCAATGGAGACTGACAAACCGAACGGGTCGAGCGTTGCAGGCGTGACAAATGGGATTTGCTTGGAACTACATGTGTGTGTGTGTATGTGTGTGTGTGTGGGTGTGTATTGCATGCTGCAACATATTCTATATGCCAACCACGCTCCATGGGGAGCTGCTCTGTAACTCAAGCGAAGGTAACGAAATTTTGCTAGCACACGTAGAATAAGGTCTCCTGCTCTTCTGCACACAGCAGCTGTAGCTGTAGCAGCAGCAGCGTTGCGGCCGTTAAGCTTAAATGTGAACTGTGCCACATCAATTCTGGAGCCACACTGCATTAGCCATTTAACCCATTTTGGATCTGGGCTTAGGCGTCGGTCGTCTGTATCTAGCTCTAATTAAAACATTAAATTTGCAAAATGGCTCAATTGACGATGGTTGAAGCTGAAGCAGATGAAGATGAAGAGCATATGGGAAGTAAAAAATGTAGATATATATACGTATATATATATGTATATAGTGAAACTCTGTGACATTGTCTTGGCCAGTTGCCTGCGGCATGCATTGTGTCGTTGTTGCAACATCATTAATTGCAGCGAAAGCAAGAAGTTTGCAATAGAGCTAAGCAGACTGCATAATGCTTGTTAATGCTAAATTAATTAAGCAATTTATGGTTTTAGTAATCATGAGCTTATCTCTAAAGGAGACTAAAATTTGATAAAAAAAAAGATAGATGATGGTTCCATAAAATTAGCTTCTATGATAAAACATAATTCCTGCTTAAATTGTAGAGAAGCTCAATAGTAAATCTCTTTGGCAAATGAGTTTGAGTTAGCTATAGATATAATCTTCTCTGATTCACAATTATATATACTTTAGCTACAATTGCTGCATCTTTCAGATGTAGATAAGCATAGACTGCCAAATATACTCTCTTTTTACTTTACAAGCGAGCATATAGAAAACTAAAAATAATAAAAGAAGCCAACTGACAAACTGTGCTCCAATCTAGTTGCAATGCCAGCCGCTGGCAAATGGCTGACAGAAACTGTTGGCAACAGTAACAGCAGCAACAACAACGACAGTAGCGAAACAACAAAATCAACTTGCAACAACAATGTAGCCGCAGCTTTATGCCATCAAATTAATTTTAATAATCATGACGTTTATTAAACGAAAGTAATCATAATTAAAGACTTGCTACACTAAATTGTTGTAAGAATTAATTAAGCTTTAATGGGTCGATGTAGTGAGAGGGGGAATTCATATATATATTGATATATACATTTATATATATATATATTTGCAAAGATGTTTATGTTCTGTTTGCAAGCAGCTTAACTTTATAATACAATCAAAAGGGTGGTCGAATGGGCGTGGCTTGGCACTTAAATTTTATGATTCATTTCATTCGAGGAAATTGAAAATGTTGCTTTATAGCAATTTTATGTGGTTTCAAGCATTAAATTTATTTCTCTGGAAATTAAGCTAAATGCTGAAAGCGCTTGAGCTTGAAAACGTGACCATGAAGAGCAATGAGAACAATTTGTAAAAGGTTTAAAACAATATACATAAACATTTAATACATTTAAATTGTATTTAGGTAAACAAAAAAATCCTGGCCTTCATCAAATTCACTTTGAAAAGAAATCATGGATTTTACTTCATCACTGAAGTAGAAAAAGTTTCAAGAACTGAAACATTTTTTGTTGTTAACAGTTCAAGTTTTATTAAATAACAAACTTTTGCACATTTTTCCCATTGAGTAATTGTTTTTCATGTTCACTTGATCTAAAACAATGTGAACTGAATTTCACTCAATTTTACTCGTTTATTTAAAGTGAACACATAAATTGTTTCTTAGTTTCAGAAACTCTTGAACATTGTTGTTGTTAAGCTCTTAAATATTTATTAAAAATCATAAAAGTTTGTTTGAGTTAAGATATATCAAAAATAAATAAATACAAAATATAAATGAATAAATATATAATAATTAATAATAAACTATATAAAATTAAATAATAAGCAACAAAGAATTACAATTAAAAATAAAATAAAAATAAATGAAAAATATATAATTATTAATAATAAATTATATACAATTAAATAATAAATAGCAAAAAATTACAATTAAAAATAAATAAATTAAAAATTAGAAATATAAAAAATATAAAAATTACAATTAAAAATTAGGAATATAAAGAAGACTTAAGAATTTATACAATTTGAAAAAAAAAAAATATATATATATATACAAACAATTTAAAAAAAAAAAAAAAAAACAGAATAAAATTAATTAGAAATAATAATAAATAATAAATAAAAAATTAGAAATATAAAAAATAAAAAATTACAATTAAAAATAAATAAATTAAAAATTAGAAATATAAAAAATACTAAAACATTTATACAATTTGAAAAAATATATATACAAACCATTAAAGAAAAACCTGAATAAAATGAGTTAGAAATAAAAATCATATATAAATAATGTATATAAATTTAATGGAATTAAATAATGTATATAAAGTACAAATAAAATGAATTAATAAAAAATTTACTTTGTATATATAAAATATAAAAAATATTTATATTAAATATATTAAAGATACATTAAATGTTAAATTTGTAAATTAAATAACAAAACTGCAAATTCAATTTCATTTATGCATATTTTTCATACATGTAAAAAGAATTTGATTTGCTGTCAAAGCCAAAAGTAAATGTGGAAATTTACAACAATTAACTTTTGCCAAATCTCAAACAAAATGGATTTTTATGCAAGTGCATAGACAATAATAGATTTAAAACTAATTTTATTGATGAAATATTGAGTTGATTGCTTTGTAAGTGCTTCGATTTCCACTTGAAAGAATTAAATATTAAATAAATATATCAAAGCAAATTCTCAGCCTTCTCAAGTGATTTCAATTGCTGTCAGCTACAGCTGCATATGCCATGCGATATATTGTATATAAATATAAATATTAATAAATATATATATTTTTTTATTATTTGATTATGTTGATGACAGCCTTTGCATGTGGCTTGAGCTACATAGTATTTGTAGCTATTTGGCTATAAACAATTGATGGCAAAACAGTAAATATGTAATTGGAACGTGTAAACAATTGCACGAAAATTTGCTAATCATAATGCACACACAATTTGCTAACACAAATTGAACAGCACACACACACAAACACTCACACACATACAAAGATGTTTGGCCTTTTCAGCTGCTGCCTGGCTTCCGTCGCTCTTTAACCATTTGCCTTCTATGACTTTGGCTCCATCGTAATGCCGTTTACAATGAGTCGTAAAGTAAATTTAAGCGGCTGCCGTTTGACTTTTATCTGTGTGTGCGAAATCGCGCGTGTGTGTGTGCGTGTGTGTGTGTGTGCGTGCGCCTCTTTGACTTGAGTCACAGCGTGCGTCTGCTCAAACTAAATCTCAGCTAGAACAATGGCCAGCGATAAACGAGCAAAAGCGCAATAACGTTAACCGTTAAAGCCGGCAGCAGAGCTGTCGCACTGTACGGCAACGGGTAAAGCCAGCTGCTTGGCCAAATATGCGGCATTTGACCCAATTCTTTGGTTCGCGCTACCCAACTCTTTGGGCCAAGCGATTCAATCGTCTGCGTCATTGGCGAAGAGTTGACGAAGCAGCAGCAGGCAGCGCAGACCGAAGAGACTGAAGAGGAGGACTGAGAAGTGTTAGCGGCATACTATGGCAACATTGCCAACTTTGACTGTGCTGGCTGCTGTTGTGGCTATACTATATTTGGTACACAGACATGCACACACACACACACACACACACACACATGCACACATACATATATATGCGCATACATGCATGCACATACGCACTCTTTGCCCTGCCAGGCATATATTGGTCTATCTCTTAAGCACCCAAGTAGTCACTTATCTATGGCTGTGTGTGTGTGTGCGTGTTTATGTGAATTTGTGTGTGTGTGTGTGTGTGTGTGTGTGTGTGTGTGTGTGTGTGTGTGTGTGTTTTGTGTGTACTTTTAGCAAGCCACTGACGTAATTTTCTTGAGCTTCCGCAAATGCATTTTTAGCTAGAGATGAGCGCGTGAAGCTCGTGAAATTCATTGAGAATGTTAAATTGTAGTTAGATAATACAGATATTACTATATACATTTGATACAGAGAGAAAATTTTTAGTCATCTTTATTTTTTCATAATTAAATAAATAATAAAAAAAAAACAAATTTGGGAAAAAAAAAACTAACAAAAATTAAATTTTTAGATATTATTATTATTAATATTTTTATATTTATCACATAAATATAATATAATTTCATTATTTATTTAAATATGCATACAACACTAATTTATTGACCAAAAGTTAAAAAATAAAAATCCCAAATTAATCAAAAAACAGCGAAAACTTATATGAGATGATGTCAACAAATATAATTGAAGTATAGACGGCTGTACGATAATTTCTGTTATATTATAAATGAATTATAGATAGATTATATATACATTTAAAAGCATATAAATTCAACTTAAACGAGCTTATGCAACATCAATCAGCCAGAAAACTTGTTTGCTAAAAAGAACTTTGAATCATGCTTTAAAAAATTAATTTAGTTTTTGAATGCAATTGTGAATATAACAAAATTTAAATATAAAAGAAACAAAATTACAGAATAGTATATTAATAAATTAGTCGTGAGTTTGATGCTTCAAATTCAGCATATTTTTAGATCAAGTACAACTAAACTTTATGAAATGCTCATTTTGCAAATATATAAATTGTTTTTACTTTATTTCTCTTAGAACAAATAATTATAAAGGAATTTCTTTTTCTTGATTTCTTTTTAACAGAACCTTCAAGCTCCGCAATCAATATGCTTTGAAATCATTATTCATTCATGTGTTCATGCTCATAATTTTTATCAAAACTCTCACAATTTATCGCCTTCATAGACCACTCCGCTCTATACGTATATTTCGTACTTGGAATTTCTGACCACAGTCAATGCGCGTCGTTGTCCGCAACTTTGGGCAAATGTTTGTGCGGCAAGTGTTCAGATCTACATTTATGTGTATCAGTGTGTGTAATTGTATCTATGTATATTTTCTGTGTGTGTGTGTGTGTGTGCGTTGTTGGCAGTTGTTTTCCAATTGAATTTCCAATTTGGTTGGCCATTGCAACTTTTTCAATTGGAGATTTCAACTTGAAGCGCGTATCGCACGTTTTTCGCTTCCCAATTTAATTAGCCATTAAATATATATATGTATGTATGTATGTATGTATGTAAAAATGAAGAAAAAGAAAATGACTCCTTGGAGAATCAACAGAGAATTTCATAAATTTGTATACCCTGTAGCTGAGAGGAAGAGTGACTAATGTGTGTGTTCATGTTTGTGAGAGTTAATTTTTACGAGCTGATTTAATATGCAAAAAAAAAAAAAACAGGCACTAAGTCTGTGTAGTTTAGAGCATATGTGATAAGAGCATATACCCTATAATTTTGAAAAAAAAAATTAGGATCTTTTATTCAAGTTTTGTCATTTGTTTTTTCTCATACTGAACAAAGTTAAAGTAAATGAAAACTTATGATCATGATCTCTTTGGATATAATTGAATAGGTAATAAATTCTCAATTTAATATAATATAACATTCACATGATTTGTATTTATTTTTTATCTATGTATTAATTTATTTATACATTTATTTATTTATTTATTTTAACACTTAAGTTTAACAATCAAATGCAGTTTAGATTTCGTTTAAATTTTTTCACAGGATATCTAGCGAGTATATCATTTCACTGCTTCTCATATTCTTGTACATATATTTGATTCAATTTTTGTTGCTGCTGTCTTCAGGGCTGTTTGTTGTTATTTATGGCCGTTCGCTACGAAATTTACGCAGATTTTCCAACGCTCATATTCGGCGGCTACGGCTCGCCATGGCTCATCATCATCATTTGCACTCGCATCGTGGCTGCCACTTAACACCTTTTGGCAGTAAAGGCAGCAGCTGCCACGCCCCAGTGAGCAATGTTAATAAATGCTGCGCGTAACATAGCTTACCGCCACGCCCCGCTTCCCGCTCCCCCACAAACCACTCTACTCAGTCATCACGCATCGAGTTGATCTGTGAAAAACCAACCAAAAAAAAAAAAAAAAAAAAAGAAGAGAAAGAGAAAAGAGAAGAGAGAAGTGAAAATAAAAAGAAAACCATGCAAAGGACTTAAAGTTTTTGCCTGGCATTGTTTTTGTTTTTATTTTTGTTTTTCGAGCTTGGTATTAAAAAGTTTTTTTGTTTTTTTTTTTTTTTTTAAAGCTGTTTATAAGAATTTAAGCATGCCAGCTGAATATTTTCTTCGGCTTGTTTGCTTCAAAAATACCAGCAAAAATACACAGCTTACAATCCTGATATCAATAATCCAATTTTTGTCAGTTGCTTTCAATGGAAGCGTAACTTTGGACGTAAGCTGCATTCCATTGAGGAGCTGCTGGCTGGTTCAATAAAGTTCAAGCTGTGACAGCTGAAGTGCTGGAAAATTCGAACAAATATCATGAAGAAGTTTCTCAAAGTTTATATTGATCAGAATTTAAGATAAAAGTAACAAAAAATCTTTATTTAAAGAGCTTTCATGTGATTGTGCTCTATAATCAAGGTTATCTCACAAAATACATTTTTTGTTTTAAAAATTTCATTTATATCAGAACGAAAATTAAGATATAAATAAAAAAAAATAATAATTTTGTAACATTTTTTTTTTCACTTTAATATTTTCATTAAACTTAACAAACTTAAACTTAATTTTATAAAATGTATAAAATTGAATAAATGATAAAGTAAATTAAAATACAATTATAATAATAAATTCTCTTACTTCTTCTTTAAGCCATATAAAGAAAACCTCGTATTTTAAATAATTAATTTAGCTTAAGCTCGCTTCCTTTGACTCTTCACAATTTGAACTCACACAACAAACACTTTAGTTCCATAATGAAAGCTTTAAGACCACACCAAAGCGGCGCTTTCATAATGATTTCCTCGAATTCTTGGCATTGAAACCAGCCACAATTCCTATTATTATTATTATTGATTGCTAGCTACTCCAATGCTGGCAATGATAAATTAATGAGATTAAGCGTAGCTGGGTAAAGAAGCTTGAAATATTGAGATATTACGTAAAATAAATGATCTTTAAACAAATAAATAAATAAATATATGAGTCAGCAAAATGCTTTAATTAACTGAAAACCAAATTCCAAATATGAAGATGACAGCAGGTTTGGTTGCCTAAGCGGATGTTGTCACAAGTTGAATTTAAATTTAAATTTGAATAGGCCAAACGAAATGATTGAGATGCGGGCGTAGCCACGAGCCCACACAAAAATTAAGTATACGCACACACACACAGAGAGGGAGAGAGATGGCTAGAGAGAGAGCGAGATGACAGCGCTAATTGCTGGCAAACAATTGGTATCTTCAATTACAAGTATTTGCAATCACTTTGCCCCGCCACTCAAGTGTTAACTGCAAGACAAGTTATTATTCAACCTTGTTGAAATATTTTCTGTGTACTCAATTTTTTTTTCCTTTTTTTTTTTTTTTGGGGGGCTTCAACGGCTTGGCACACCCCAAAGCTCGTAAATTACACGCACTCACACGCAGTTAGCGACGGAGATGAAGACAGAGTGGGGGAGAGATAGAGAGAGAGAGCGAGATAGAGCGCGAAGACACCGTGCTTATTTATGCATACAGCAAATTTATAATAAGCTGCTTAAGATTGGTTTTAAGACAGCTGCCGCTGACAACTCTAATCAGCGAACGTGTAACACGAAAATAATAAAAAAAAAATGCGAGACAATAACAAAAAAAACGAAAACGAAACCAAAACCAAATTTTACAACACTCAATTTAACGGTGCTAACCTTAACTCTAAGAGCCATTAAAAAAGTGCACAATTTGTTGTTGTTTTTTTGACTGTTGTCGCGCTTTTAATCTTCATTTTTAGCTGCTAATACCCTCTAACTATTGAAAGTGTGTCGAAAGGGTATATTGTTGTGGCGAAATTTACGTTGCAAGCTGCAGCGAAGCTGCATCAATTAAACATTAATTTGCTAGTTAAATGCAGTCAAATTTAATTTAATGAAAATTACAAATTCGAAATCTCTCTTCAGTCAAATGAAAGTTTCAATAGATATTTTGTTTGAGCTCTTAGAAATTTGTATTTTTGTGGTAAAGCGAATCTTGCTAATTCCAAAAAATTTAGCTTCATTCAAATGCAACATTTTGTGCTCAAGTTACAATCATTTAAAATGTGCTCATTAATCACGAATTGAGTGCTCAGGGAATGAGCCAAAAATGTACAAAAATTTTATTACAACTATTTTGCAATTTATGATTTTCTTTTTTCTAAAATAAATATTCACACGAGCTCGCATAGATTTTACTTGCGAAATTTGAACAGCAGCAGATCAAGCGAAACTCATTCAAAATGCGTGAAATTACTAATTTCAAGGAGAGTTTGATTTAAAATTGTGAATATAATAATTTGCTAAATTTTGTAAAAATTTTAGGTCATACATATTTCAATGCCAAACGATCAAAGAAAAAAAATATTAAACGAACTCTAAAAAATATAATATTGAACATCTGATAATATTTGGACAATTATCGTTGGATATAGGCGAATAGTAGATGACTTGAAAATAAGTATAAATAAATTTAAAAAATAAAAAGAAAAATGATTTATATTTTCAATTTGCTCAATTAAAAGTTTTTAGTTTTAGAACAAATATTTTTTTTTTTTTGTAATATTTATATTTATATACATATATAATAAAATACATATATAACTATTCAGTTTGTTTTTGTTTTTTTTTTTAATTTTTTAACATTATAAACATAATTTCAGTATTGAAAATTACAATTTAGAAATATAAACAATTTCTTTTATTTACACTTATTTTCAAGTCATCTACTAGTCGCCCATAACCAACGTTAATTTCTATAGCATTTGTTTTAATAGCTGCTTTCGTTGGGTTTACTTTTAATTATTGAGTTATGAAACTTATAATCTGAGTTCAGTTCACTTGAGTCCAGCCATTTTTGTCCCGCTTTATGATGATGAGTATGCAAATTTGTGCAGCGCGCTTCCCACAGTTGAGTTTTACGACGCCATTGTCAAAGAGAACCCCAAAGAAATAGACAAAAAGTTGAACAAGAAGAAGTACAAGAAAAAGAGAAGCGGGAGCAACATTTTTTTTTTTTATGACTTGTATTCAGATTCGAAGCGCTATTCATTTCACGCAATTAGATCTCTGAATATAGTACATATATAAATATATATGCGTTATGAGTTATGATTGAGATAGTCAACTATCGTTGAATAATTCATGTGCACAAAAGCAATAATCCTCTCAAACTCAATGTCATATTACAAGTGATATAGAAGGAAAGTAATATACAGAGACTGGCAATGAAAGAGAGGGAGAGAGAGAGAGAGAGTGAGAAGAAAAGTTCTTCAAGTCCATTTGACTGGCTATGGTAGTAAATATTCCATTCATTTTTATTCACAGCTACTTTTCAATGCGCTCGCCAAGAGTTCAATAGAAATTGAAAATCTCAACAACTTTTGCTTCTCACTCTCACTCTCCCTCTCTCTCTCTTTCTTTCTTTCGCTGTCTGCTATAATTCAATTTTCTGTGTGAGAAATAAAAAAAGAAGCAAAATCGCTTTCATTAAAATTCAACTGCATCAGCAAAAATGTAACACTGGCCACACACACACACACACACACACATGTATATACACACTCACACACACGCACACACACATGCTCTCTCTCTCTCTCTCTCTGTGTGTGTGTGTATGCGTGTGCATAGGTACCACAAAAACCAGCAGCAAATCAATTGGAAATGAACTTCTTCCATTCAGCGACCATTTTATGCCAAATTGATTGCAAGAATTTAATTAATTCTTTACCATATTATTCAAATATATATATATAACCACAATAATACATGTTGCGTGTATATACTATAAATATTTATCTGCTATATATGTATATCAAATAAACAATTCTATTAGATTTTCAATTTGATTTACTAAGTGCATTTATGAAACATTTATTTACGAGCACTCATAAATCTCGCATTGCTGGCTGAATTGTTGCGAGTATTAAGTATTATAGTATATTTAAAATGACAAATTTGCCAATGAAAATGAATCAATGACACTGGCTTAAAGCAGCTGCTGAAAATACACAAGTATTTATTTAATTATAAATTTATTATTGAAATCTACTAATATTAAACTGACAACAGTTTATTTATTCCTCAGAGCTTTAAGCTTCATATAATCATTTGCTGTTTACAACAGCTTAAACAACAATCAAAGTTGTTTATTAGCTTGATAAAGTAGCTATCTATAGCATGATATTTTTTTATACTAACTAAGAATAAAGTAAAAAAAAGTAAAAAAAATAAATGAATAAATAAATAAATAAATAAATACAAAAATAGCTAACTAATATAAAAAAAAATAAGACATATTAAAAAAATACGATAGAACAAAAAAAAAATATATTTATAAATAAAAATATATTTTGTTGTTAAAAAAATATATAAATAAAAAACATATATTAAAAAAAATTTTTTTTTAAATTTAAATAAATACGATTTAATACAATACTATAAAACCCAAAAAATATACAATTTTGTATAAAAAAAAAAATGTAAATAAAAAATAAAAAAAACAGCTAACAAATATTTAAACGAAGTTGAAAAACACATTTTAAGAAAATATGATTTTCAATTGATGCAAATAATTTGGTTCTCAAGAAAGTTGATCAAACCAAAACATTTGTGAATTTAAATGTTAGAGAAAACTAATCTAATATAAATATTTTCAAGCTTTGGCTTTTTTAGATTAATTGAAAGTCCTACAAAGTAGATTTAAAAATTCAATCCTAGACTTCAAACAGATATATAAAAACTAGCATATAAATATTCTCAAAAAAATAATACCCAAATTTAGCATAAACTTAAATTGCTCCAATATGACAAATACACCATGTTTAACAATTATTATTCATAAATATAAAACAAGAAATGCTCATAAATAACGCTTTGAGTAATATATTATAGTTATGGCTTTGATACAGCCTAATGAGCATTGCGTCTTTGCTGAAGTGCTGCCTGTGACTGCAATAAATACAGAATGCCTAAAAAAAAAAAAAAAGACAAAAATATTATTTGCACATTTGTGCATATTTTGTTGTAGAGAAAGGAACTCGAACATAGTTGCAAGGCTGCACAAGTTGCTGTTGAAGAGTCTCTCTCTCTCTCTCTCGACTCCCAATGCTCGACTGCCGACACCCAACACCCGACAGCCGACTCTCGACATGTACACAAAACAATTATGGCCTGTAGGTAATTTAGTGGTGGAGCATTTACGAGGCGAAAGAAAACAGAAAAAAATAAGAAAGAAACGTAAGAGAAATGCTTTATGTGTTGGCCATGAGGCACAAACGTTGCCTCAGCCGCGGCAACGTGAAGCGGTCTTAAAATAATTTCGAGTTAAACATGGCCCACAAAACCAAATGGGCTGGGTCTGGCAAGGAGTCGAGTCTCGCCCGCTGGGCATAGTCTTGTATTTAACGCTCGCTCTCTTATGGCTCTGCGGCTCTGCGGCTTTCCGCCTAGGCAATTTGCCTGTCTACATTTGAATTCGAGTTAAGTTTTTGCAAATGGCTTAAAGTGCTACACTCGAAAGTTAAGTGGAGAAGGCAACAGAGAGGGAAGCTGCGAACATGATTATGTGATTAGATGTGGTGTGAGTGTGTGTGTGTGTGTGTGTGTGTGTGTACGTGTTTATTTCAGACTCAAGTGTAAATGTTGTTTTGTTATAATTGATATTGATAGGAGGAAAACGTTGCGGTTGCGTTGCACAAAAATAACATTTCATATAAAATTGAGTTTATTATATTTATTATAAATTCAAAGCTTAAAGTTTACAAAGCACCAAAGTATAAAAAAGCATTTGAAATTATATTAAATATAATTCAAGTAGCTGCTTACTTAGCAATCAAATAGCATAAATTATATTAAGAGAATTTCAATTAAGAAATTTAGTTAGGCATTTTATAATTTATAATCGAAAGGAATTAACTTGCATTAATGCCAAATAAATTCAAAGAGCATATTGAAAGAGTTTTTAATTTTTAACTGCAAGTAACTATTAGACAGTTCAATATTATATAGAATATATTTATAATATATATAGAATAATTTTCTTTTATTTATCATTCAGTCAGTTAATCGTATTGGACTTCTTCCACTCAGACAAATGTTGTGCTCTCTGTAAATGCTCCACAGAGTCTCAGCTTGTCTCCTGTGACAATTGCTCGCATGAATTGTGGCCCCAGATAGGTACCCTTCTCTGTAGACTTTGTATCGCCATCTAGACGTATAACATAATCCTTGCTTATCAAACGATTTGTGATATCCTGTTCCAGTTTGGGACTCAGCAGATCATACAAGCTGCCGCCACTGCATGGCACATCGCCTGCTGCGCCGCGCTTCTTGTCCACAATTGTGCAACAGTTGTCATTCTTTAGTATCTCCTCGAATTGGCGCTTGATCTCGGACAGTGTGCTGCGCTTGGGATAGCCAGCGAGTCTTTCAAAGCACTTGAACTGATAGAAGCGACGTTCCAGTTCGGATAACTCCTGCAGCAGGCTCTCCAATTGAGGCAGCTCATTGGATTGGGAACGTGAAAGGCGACACAAATCATTTAGAAGCTGCTCAATATGGCTGGCAAACAGATCCTGGACTTGGGCATTGCTATAGATGTCCTGAGAGTGAAGACAATTTATCATAAATGAATCTAGTTAGATCTATCGAAACTTACAATCAGCTTAAGTATAGCCGTATGCAGCGTTGGTACAATGGTCAGTCCATAGATCTCACTCATATTGCGCGTTTCCAGATAATGCAACACCTTTAGCGCCTCATTCGTATCATCGAAGAGCCGACGCTGTCTGGCCACTGGAACTGGCTGTGCCTGTTCCCAAACCTTTTGCCATGTATTGCCCTCGGTGGTCATGCGAACGCTCAACTGATGCTTGGTCTCCCCATTGTCTATAAAATTTATCTCTATTATAATCTCTCTCTCTCTATAAGAATCTCCCGCTCCCATTGCTTACCATCCAATACCTGTTCCCAATCCTTGGGACTATACCAACGTATAAAGTCTTCCATTCTGCCTCGTGGATTGGCCGCCTTGAATGCCTCCATATCGGACAGCAGTGAGGTGCACATCATTTGTGTGCTCAAACCGGAGCCGGGACCTAGCTTCAACATTACTTCCGCATCATCCTGCAGCTGATCCTCGGTCTTGGGCACCGGCTCCTGTGTCTCGGGCACATATAAATACTCTTCTGGCTCATCTAGCAAACGCTCCTGGCCCAAACGCTTCAAACGGCCTTCGGGCTTGAGGCTTAACACAGCTTTGGTTGGTGAGCCACTGCTCGAGGTTGGCTCATCACAATCATAAAACTCGCCATCATCCTCCTCATCCTCGTCCTCTTCGCTCTGCTGGTTCATGACCTTCGTCTGCTGCTGCTTTCGTTTGCCAATTGCCTCGCGCTGCAAGCGTCGCTCCACGCAAACGTTGAGCATCTGCAGCTTCTGGTGCAGCAGACAGGTGCGCGTGTCCGGAAAACCAGCCGCAACGCTATGCAAAGAGAATATATATATTTTTTTTTGGTTAAAAATAAAACAGAGCATACAGAAATATTTATTAAAGTTTGCCAGCCAAAATGCAATATAATTTAAGTGAAATTGTTTGCCACAAAACTTTGCAAAATTTGAATTGAAATTACGATAGACAAAGTCTTCTAAAAACTTGAATATCTCGTTACAGCGAAATTATTTATGTGGCAACTGTACCAAGTGTTAATGGGAATAGTTTAGAGTCTTAAGAATTTGCGGATGAGTATAGATTCAGAAACTCTTGAAGAAAAACATATATTCAAAAGATAATTTAAACTCAGATTTCAAGCTGCATAGATTTTGTAGTTTATAGAGAATTATAGTTGTCCATTTAGTTTACTTTATTTAAGTTTTGAATATTTTTATTTATTCAAATATTTCTTTTATTTTTTTTTTAGTTTTTTATTTATTTATTTTAATATATTGTATTTATTTATTTAGACATTTTTTTTTAAACTTTTTTTCTTCCATTTTTTATTTATATATTTTTTTTATTTATTTTTACATTTTCGAAACTTTTTTCTTTCATTATTAAAATTGTTTTTTTATTTATTTATTTTTATCTATGTATTTATTTATTTTTGTTTATTTATTTATGTATTTTAATATTTATTTATTTATTTATTTTAACTCTTTTTTATTTATTTATTTTTATTTTAATGTTTTATTTTTTAATGAATTTATATAAGATATTTTGTACATTTGATTTATTTTTATTTTTTATTTTACATTTTTTTTTTTTTTTAGTTTTGTATCTATATATGTTATTTTATGCATTTTAAATTTATTACAAGTCCATATAAAATTCAACATATATTTCTGTCCCATTTGCTTAGCTGCAAATAATTTCTTGATTTGGATTATTTTTTTGGTCACACCCAACAAACGCTGCTCATAATTCAAATGCGACGTGTTGATATGCATCTATATGTATACCAAATTTACAAATTTATATATATAATTTGCAATTTTTTTAAACAAAAGACAACATATAAATAGCCCCTTGAGCTTTTTTTTCTTGTCATAGTGATTGAAGCTCGTTTGCGTGCCATCAACAAAGCGACAATAAAGGCTGACAGCTACAGCTGGCGGTGTCTAAGCCAACCTACATATGATATATGTACACATATATAAATATATATGTATATAATGCCAACTATATCTGCGATCCATGACACGCACTGTCCCAAAGAGCGCGCATTTAGTATTCACGCTGTTTCGACCGCTTTTGTGCGGTGCATAGCAAATGAGAAGGAGTTGAATCTAGATAGAAGCGGGAGAAGTTGAAGAAGAAGAAGAAGAAGCAGGAGTAGTCTTTGTTGCTATTGCTGTTGCTGTTGCTGTAGCTGTAGCTGTTCCCATGAGTCATGTCACCAAAGAGTTTATTGAACCTCCAGCTGTCTCACAACAAAACAGTGTCTGAACCGTTATGTGTGTGTTGCGCAGCAGCGTGGACAGCAGGCGGAACTGACTTATTTGGTCAGTAGCGGATGTGTCCAGCAAATGGGGCTTCTATCAGCCACTCTGCAGCACCCCTGTGCTGTACTCTCTGCCCTTCTGCAGCTATTTGTGCATTTGCATAAACTTTGCTTATGAGTTTTGGCCTGGATATGCAGAGAAGCCAGGCAGCAGCTGCTTGAAAGCTTTCTAAAGCAGCTAAAAAGCAATTGACAAGCATTTCGACCACACAATGGCTACAATGGTTCTGCTGCTGCTGCTGCTGGTCTTGGCCAAGTTAAAGCGCAGCACATCATTAATTGGCAAGAGGCTCGAAACGCCCAGCCATAAACTGGCCAAATAAATGGCCAAACGTAACGTTTTAGTTTTTGTGGCCAAAACACGCACACACACACACACACAGACACATAAGTTGGCCAAATAATTTGTTTTCACATTTTTTTTTTTTTGTTTTTCGGCCAACTCACTTTATAGTTCTATTTATTTCTGGCCACCACATAAATATAAAACATACACAGAGCAAGCGCCAATGGCCATTGGCTTTAAGACTCCTCTGAGAGTTAAGAGACTGTGACAAAAAGTTCTACTAAATAAAATATATATATATACATTTGCTCTTCTTTTCTTCACATTTGACATTTAAGAGGCTTTCAATTAAATAGATAACAAATAGTTGAACTAATAGCTGTGCTAGCTAAAAATAGCCAAGTCTATGGTCTAGTTGAATTAAAAGAGCTTTAAGAACAGGCCGAAAAGGAAAAGAAAATTATTTTATATGATAATAGTTGTAAGCAAATTTAAGTGTGTTATATATAAATGAAAAAGTGTATTAAAAAAATATATATAAAAAAATATATATTTATAAAATATTTTTTTTAAATATATATACAAAAAAAATAATAAAAAGTAAACGTATTTTAAGATTTTTTTAAGTTTTAGTACTTTTTATACAATTTAATAGATGCTTAACTTTTATAAATTTATGTCAAATCTTTTATGAACTCAATTGAAAATCATAAAAATTGCTTTAGTCAAGCGCCAGCTATGAAATGAAATGAAATCTTTAATAAAATATAATTTATAATAAGATTTGAATATTCCGACTGCAACAAGCGAAAGATTAGAGTAAAACGTCAGCCAAACATATATAGTATTTATATAGTAGCTCTATGTATAAAAATAGATATTTATGTTTTTATTGTAAAAAAAAAAAAAACACTGATTTATCAATAAGATTAGCCGCTCTAAGTAAAGCGAAAAAAAAACATCTGTGTAGTTGAAGGTTTCAGCATATAATATATATAATCAGACTTGGTGCGTTCACGCCTTACGCCTGTGATATGATTAATCTAATCTGTGGGTATTTCTTATAATGAATTGAAGACAATTGACTTATCGAGCCCCAAAAAGCTATATAGATGCTGATTGAAATTAGTTTGCAATTCAGTTGGAAGCCAGTTGGCACAGCGAACAGACACAGAAGTTAAACAAATAAAAATAATGAAAGGTAGGTGCTACAAGAACCCTATCTATAGATGGTTTTATGAACTTTCTAGAACTTGTTGCAGCCAGCAGTAGTTGCCTTGTGCTTTCCATCTGCCTGTTAAGTCTTTGCGGCTTAAGTGTGGGTCAGCGCATAGACGATATATGCGCACTGTTCTCAGATAATACGATAATACGTGATCCCGAATCATGCAGTCGCTCGATTAAATGTGTGGATGGCAAGAGCACCTATAGCACCTGCAAGAGTCCAACTCCATTCTTCGATAAGGATACGCTGAAGTGTGTCAAGACATTGCCGGATTCAGAAAATTGTAATGTTTCCTGTGTGAATGCTGCAACTCAATTTGTGGCAGATCCCAAGTCATGCTTTGGCTACTATTACTGCATCGATGAGGACACACCTGTCTATGGCACCTGCCCGGAAGCCACACACTTCAATGCGGCCATACAGGAGTGCATCTGGAGTGCAGCGTCCGAGTGCCATGCCAGCAAATTCGACTACTGCAGCATCATCAAGAATGGCGTGAACTTTGATAATACGCAGGGCTGCGATCGCTATCATGTGTGCACCAAGGGCGTACTAGAGGATAAGACCTGTAAAACGGGCTACTATCAGAAGCGCACTGGGGTCTGTGAGGCCAAGACTTCAGTCAGTTGTGATGCCCATCCCTTCCCGGCGAATGTGTGCGGCACAACCAAGAGTCCGAAGCGCAATGTCATGGTGCCCGATGGCGCCACCTGCCATGGTTATTTCTTCTGTGCCGATAAGGGAGAGAACACACCAGATCCGAATCCAGCTTGGGGTCGATGCAAGGATAATTTGTTCTTTGACAAGACTAGTCAGAGCTGCATTGAACCGAATAAGGTTGTTTGCAACGAGGATCGTTGCCAAGGTCGCACCATACCCTTTGTCCTCAGCCCCACCAAGGGCTGTCGGCACTATCTGCGCTGTTCCAATGGTCGAACTCTGGATGAGAAGAGTTGCGGCAATTTGTTCTTCGATGAGGCCAATGCCGTGTGTGTTAATCAGATGTTAAAGTATGACATATGTTAGTCATATACCTACTCTATATGATCTTATTTTCAAGAGCATTTTATTGATTCCTATTTGTTAAGCTAATAAATAAATTTACTTTAAGTTGAGATTTACAAACAAAAATTTGTCTTTATTCTCTTAGATTCTTAAAGTCTTTGTGAATTTTTAATTATTTCTTGCTAGCTCTAAATTTTCTTGAGGAAAATATAGCTATATCCCAACTACTTCAACATTTTATACAGCGCTTAATACAGCTTGAGCTAATTCAACAAATATTTTCATTAAAATGATGTAAATTATAAAAGAAATTTATAAAACTTCTATTTTCAGCATTTACTTTCTTACATTCCTTTTGGATTGCCTTTTTATCAATCTCACAGATTTTGACTTTATTTAATCAGCCCGCAGTATTTGTCGTTCTTTCGGATTATCTTATCTTATCCAGCAATAAAGCGTCATAAATCATTAGCTAGCTCAACACTTTTGTTTATTTAGGAAATCAATAATCTAAACTGTTTATGAGGCCCATTGAAGATATGAGCAACGCAAGCCGTATTAATTATTTATGAAACAATTAATTAGCAGCATATTACTGTAGTGATTGTTAAGCAGTTTGAGTAAAACTTTTCCAATATGATAAGCCCAAACATAGACAATTTGTAAGAGCTGCAGCAGCTGCTACTTTGATCTGTGCTTTGCTATGAATTTAAGTTGTTTTCCTCCTGGACCGATAAGAAATTCTTAACAGTTCAATTAACACAGATTAAAGTTAACAGAAAAAGTTATCGAGAATCCGGCCATGGCAATTGGCCTGTCAGCTTCTCAATTAATTTTCCACACATTTTAAGCTGGCCAAACTCAACTGAGAGTAAAGAAAAATTCATTCTCGTTTACCTTTTTTCAATTTTAATGCGAGCAATGACCCACAAGATAAGCACAGCTAATACTTTCACACTGGCACACAAAAGTATATACACCCAATATATATATTTACATATATTATCCTTCTCTCATTATCATGCGGTCGCACAGCCACGCCCACTCTCACTGTTGAACAACTTCAATTAAATCTCGTTTTAAGTGTAGCCCAGCACCCTAAGGGAAAAATTGTTTGTAAGCTGTCCCCGAAATAGATAAAGAAAGAGAAGCAAAACAGCAACAAAAAATTGCTGGACTCCAGCTTGGCCATTGTCTAAATATGCAAATTTGGCCAACAAAAAAAAGACAAAAAGTGAATAATTATGCGGCTCAAAAGTAAACAACAAAAAGGAAAATTTACACCTTCAATTGGGGTGAGAAAAAAATTTGTATTTTTTTCGGAAAGTGAGTTGAGAGAGTATATGGGTTTTTGGTGAGTGTGCTCGAAAGTAAGAGAGTTGAGATTTTGATTAAATTTATAGAAATATTAAAAATATATAATATATGAATATGTATGTGCATATGCGTAAGGTTCGTTTGAATGAAATAGAGGAAGAAATTGCTTTTGTGATTTTTTTGTTCTATATCTACATGAATTTGTTTAGTTTTGAGAGGTTTGAGAAAGGTTGCTCTGAAAACTAGTGGATATATTATATGAAGAATATTTTCTTTTGAATAATGTAGACTTATAATAAATATAGAATATTTTAAAATTGTATACAAAATTTTAAAATTTATTATTTATGTATTTATGTATGAATATTTGCTCTGAATGTATGAAATATATATATTTCATATATACATATATATATATATATATATATATATATATATATATATATATATTTTTTTTTTTTTTATTTTTTTTTTTATTTAAAATTAATATCAAACTCACTTAAGATCAGGATTTAAATACTTTAAAGAACCGAAAGAAAAAAATTACAATTAATATTATGTCTTAATTGTGCATTCACTAAAACCCAGAGCGAGTATTGTGCAGTCAATGTTCACTCATTTGTAACATTCTTTTCCTTTATCTACTTGGCTATATTGAGTGAGCTCAAACTTTACAGCACAACTGTACTTGATTCGTTTTTCATTCAGAGTTTTGGAGTCTTGCAATTTTCGCACTTTAGCGCATTAAACATTTTTGTGATGCAATTAATGCGAGTGGGAAAAAAATAAGTTTGAAAAGAAAAAAAAAAAACACCAGAAAAAAAATGGGTGCAAGAATTTTTTAATTAAATTTTGCGGCCGGACAGTTGAGTGAGAAATGAGCGCTGAATAAAGACACTGTAGGGCTGAAAGGGGGGAGGGCGTGGCGAATGGAATGTACGCTCAAGCGCAAAGTATTTGTTGGCCACGTAATGCAATTTAGAGTTGAATATGACAAAACATAAGGAAGACTACAATGAAAAACTGAGAAGGAAATAACAAAAAAAAAAAAAAAACGAGGCAAATTGCATGAAAAATCAAGTCAAGCGAAACGACATCTTGAGCCACAGGGCAAACGACGTGAAAACCTGGCGGAGAAGAGGAGGAGGAAGCAGAAGCAAAAGAAAAATCAGCTGCTGTAAAAACTATCAATCAAAAGACAAACTCTTGATTATAATCGGAGAGCGAGCGAAGCGTGCGACTTAATTTATTTAGTTTTATTATTATTATTATTATTTACTTTGCGGCTTCGTGGCTCTAAAACAAATCAATGAAGCGTTTCATTTGATTAACAAAGAAGACTGAAGTGGGAATAGCTAGATTTGTTGAGGTAGCCTGATTGCTGATTGCCGATTTGATTTTACTTTTACTTTTGCCTTTAAATAATGCAATTGAAAATTGAAAGTTTCAGCTGAACGAAATTCAACTGAAAATGCAATGAACTTTGAGTAAACGAAAATGTGATTAAGATTGAGATTGAGATTGAGTTGGGAATTGAGACAGGTTGAGACTGAGCCTGAGACTGAGTTAGAGACTGAGAATGAGACTGAGACTGAGACTGAGACTGAGACTGAGACTGAGACTGAGACTGAGACTGAGACTGAGACTGAGACTGAGACTGAGACTGAGACTGAGACTGAGACTGAGACTGAGACTGAGACTGAGACTGAGACTGAGACTGAGACTGAGACTGAGACTGAGACTGAGACTGAGACTGAGACTGAGACTGAGACTGAGACTGAGACTGAGACTGAGACTGAGACTGAGACTGAGACTGAGACTGAGACTGAGACTGAGAGACTGAGATGAAAACTGAGCCGAAAATGTAAAATTAAAATTTAACTAATGGATTGAGAATCAAATTGAAACTCAAATGGAGAAATTGTATATTTATATTATTTAACATAATTTATTAATTACTATTATTATTATTATTATTATTATTATTAATATTATTATTATTATTATTATTATATTATTATTGCGCTTATATAAAACAAAAATATATATTCATTTTAACAAATATATGTTGTTATATAGGATGCAAGCGTGTCCGATTAAATGTAACTAATTTTCTGAGAATCTGGCAAGATTCCCATGCTCCACATTCAACAGAACAATGACAAAACATAACAAAAATATATGTATGTATTTATACAATTACATTTAAGGCTAAGCGTAGACTTATTTGAGGCAGAGGTAACCCAGCTGTTCATAAATATAAAACACAAGTACATTAACAAGCTATCATTATGTCATGCAAATGCTCAACGGTGCGTATACGCAACGCTTAACTAAAGCGCATTCCATTCGTCTTAGCTCAAGTGGCTGGGGCAAAACAATAGCAGAAACTCCCATGCGGCCACAAATAGAGACACCTTAGAAGCGTAAAGGTTGTGAAGGGGCTGACGATTGAGCGTGGCCATAATTCATGATTATGCAAAAAAGGTCAACAGCTTTGACTGGCGTCTAGGGACAGTGTGGGACAACTCACTGCGTTCACTCTCCTCTCCTCTCTCTCTCTCAATCTCTCTCTCTTTTACTCTCCTTTTTTTTTTTATTACGTGCCTGTCGCGTTTGGCAAATTAAATTAAATATCCGATTTTGTTGCTGCTAAAAAGGGATGCAGGCTTATTGTTGCCTCGCCTTATGCTGATATTTTTATGCTTCTCTTCCCTTTGCTTCTTCTTCTTCTTTCTTTTTTTATGGACTGCAGGCTTGACGGACCCCAAGACCCAAGCAGACAGGCAAATTAATCAAACCAAACTGCCAAAGGATCAACAAGAGAATGATGAGACAGACCGTTGGGCAAACAGTGGGCATTGCAGCTAGGAGTTGGGGGAGGGTAGCGTAAGATAGGTGACACACTCTTCACGCACAGTTTGTTGTTAAACGAGCTCGAAGAAAAAATGTAAATTGAAAATAGCTACTCTGATTGATAAAGTCAGCTATTCCATCAACAAAGCAGCTGACTCTAGCTCTATGTAGAAAAATAATGAAAATTGCATAAAAAAAAGCTATAAAATCTATTGAAATTTTTTAAAGAAATCCCACTTAGTAATTGCTATTTAATTCAACTCACAATTTATTCTCTTTATTTTTATTTTCTAGCTCTATGCCGGCGACAAGATGAAACGCAGCAGCACTCAAACAGCGACCACGCCCACAAATCGACAATTCTGGCTATCGTCGCTTATTTTACTCTTAGCCGGCAGCAGTCAGAGCCGCGCTCAATGTCCCTGGCAGCGTGACTTGCCCGATCTACAGACGAGCTGCATATGTGCCTATAATCTGGGACGAGAGCTGAGCGTACAATGCGATCAGGTGAGAATTTGAGAATTTTAATGCTAACAAATAATTCGTGATTCAAATACTGCAAATAATTTAATTACTTAAAATAATACGTAGCATAAAAATAATCAATTAAATTACAGTAAACATTTGAATTTAAACTGTAATAATTATTAGATAATTATTAAAAAAATAGATAATTATAAAAAACAATTTTTGTAACAAGCTGAATCATAAAATTTCTGTTAGAATTATTTTTAGATAATATTTAACATTATTTTCTCAATAAATAATTTGAAATTGAAATTTGAATTTGAATTTTGACAGTAATAAATATTAGTAATCTATTAAAAAAAAATATTTAATTAAAAAAAATTGCATCTTAAGCTTTTGACTTTTTAAATAAAATCTAAAAAAAAATAAATCTTAATTTAATTTACAATAAATTCAAGTAAATAAACAATGCCAATGTGGAGCGAAAGTCCAATTCGCTTCTAATATATAGCAAAGCAAAGACCGAAATCAATTATTTTCTCTCAATTTTAGGTCGAGTTCTCGCAATTGCTGGAGGCAATGAACAAATATGCGAGACTGAAGCCCGTCGATTTGCTGTACGTGAACAATGCCACCATTGAGGAGCTGCCAGATGAGATCTTCAGCAACTTGAGTTTGCATAATGTGCAGCTGTCTAGCTGCGGCATCAAACGCATTTCGAATGGTGCCTTCAAGGGGCAGGAGTCGGTGCTTAAGAATCTCAATTTACAGGATAATCTGCTGAGTGAGGTGCCCGTTCAGGCGCTTCAAGTGCTGAGCAAGCTCAATCTACTCGATCTATCACGCAATCAGCTCTCCACAATACCGGACGATGCATTTGCCGGCTTGAATAAGCTCTCCACACTGAAGCTGAACGATAACAATGTGACTCTGGCAGCACATGCTTTTCGTGGCCTCGAGCAGAGTTTGAAGAATTTGAATTTGAAGGGCACCCGGCAACGTCGTGTGCCCGAGTGCATTAGAGGACTAAAGAGCTTGGCTTTTCTGGATTTGTCACAGAATGGCATTAAGGAGTTGCCCGGTGCAGCTGGCATACGTGTTTTCGATGGCCTAGACTCTCTAACAGCACTAAATATGGAACGTAATCTCATCCAGAGCATTGCCGAAACGGCATTCGCTGGTGTACGTAAAACCCTTAGCTCACTTAGTTTACTCAACAATTTGCTATCGGAGTTTCCAATTGGCGCTGTGCACTCGCTGAAGGAATTGCGTGTGCTGGACATTGGTTTCAATTTGCTCACCACACTGCCGGAGGCGGCTTTTCGTGGCAATCCGAGCATTACACTATTGGCCCTCGACGGCAATCCACTCAGCACGGTGCCGGAGGGTGCATTTGCCCATTTGAATGCTACGCTGCGTGGCCTGTCCTTGGGCGGACGTTTCCTGCACTGTGATTGCAAGCTGCGCTGGGTGGCCGAATGGATACGTAACGGTGATTTACAGGTGAGTTGTTGTTTTTCTTTTCTCTTTTTTTTTTTTGCGCCCAAAGACTTTTGATTTCGATTGACGTCATCATGCCAACAATCCTCAATTAGGTCACCTCACGCGAACGCAATCCCCAATTCTGTGGCACACCGCCACGTTTTCGTGATCGCGGCTTCTACTCCATACAGCCGGAAGAGTTGAGCTGTCCAGAAATAGCCGATGCCGCTATCCGTGGCCCTGTTGGCCTGGCCGATAATCTAAAGCCCACATTTCCCTCCTCACCCGATTCGGTGGAGTTTGAAACGGGCTCAAGCACAGGAACTGGCATTGCGGCTGCAGCACCTGTTGCCAGCACCACACAGCCAACCACCACAACCACATTGTTCACGACAACAACAACAACAACAACAACAATAGGAACAACAACAGCAGCGCCTACAACTGGCACCAGCTCCAGCACAGCAGCCAGCACGGTAAGTCAGAGAAATTTAACTAATTTTAGTTCATATATAGAGATGGTTGGAAACCGGTATTGAAGCTTAGAACAGGCTGACCTGGAATCTAAATTACATTTTAACAAATTGAGTAAAAAAAAAAAGCTAAAAACCCAACCGCAAATAAGAGTTATAAACTTCAAAAATTTGCAATTAAACCAAAAGTCATTAATGATCATTGATCATCGATAGTATCAATCGATATTAACTAACAACATTGTCAATGAATTTGCAACTTTTAATATGCAAATCTCAAATTCCACTACAAACTGGGAATAAGAATATAAATTTAAACCACGAAGATTCATGTTACTCTTTCCCTGTTGATTTATGCAACCACATTTCTAACGGCTCTTTCGCCCACAATTGCCATGCCCACACAACAGACTCGACCAGTGACCACAGCTGCAACGAAGGCCACCAAAGTGTTGCCCACCGTTGGCGTTAATGGCACTGGCAGCGTCCAAGCGACGGCCATTTCCTCGACAAGCAGCAGCAGCAGCAGCAGCAGCAGCAGCGGCAGCGGCAGCGGCAGCTCCTCCTCCACATTGCACACGAGCACAGGTAAACAGGCGCCGGGCTGGCGTCAGGGCGCTAATGCGAATGCGAATGGCAGTCAGCATAAGCCGCAACGACCGCCACTTGTGCTTGGCTATCCGCCGCAGCGTGGCACACGGATCGACGATGTCAATGAGGTGCAGGTGAAGCATGCCTTCCGCCAGGACAACTCGGTTATCATTCAATGGGACTCGGAGACGGCTAACATACTCGGCTTTCGTGTCGTCTATCGCCTGTTTGGCGAGAAGGCCTTCAAGCAGGGACCACCGCTGGAGGCTAGCGAGCGTGAGTTCAAGATCAAGAATGTGCCCGCCCAGGAGTGCATCATCGTGTGCGTCATTTCGCTGGAGGAGCTGCATGTCACACCTGAAACGGTACCCTATCAACAGTGCCGCGAGGTGCGCACTGTTGCCTCGCAAACCTCGAACATGGATAAGATAACGATTGCAGCAAGTGCTGCCATTTGTGGCACAATTATTGTCGCTGTGATTGTCTTCATTGCAGCCAGCAGGTGAGTGGGTGGCGCTTGTCACACATAATACCATTTTTTTCTTTTTTCAACATTCACCACACTTTATGCTATCTACACCTCATTATCAATAATAACTGTGTCGCTATCTCTCTCCTCTCTCTCCCCTCTCTCTATGTTAGGCGCTCGCGCAAACTGCAAAATAACCAGCAAAAGAGTCCGCTGCCAATTGGAGGCCTGCCCGTTAATTGTTGCGGTCCAACCGGTTCGCCAGGACCACTTGGCTCCATTGCCACGCTATCGGCATTTAACAATCACAAGGTGAGTTTAGTTGCCAATTGGCCATAAAAACAAAATACAAAATAAAAACTGTTCAGCAAGCAACGACTAAGCAATGCTCGCTCGAAATATAGATAGATGAGAGGTATCTGAAAAATATTGGAGCTGCGTGAATGATCCATTTACAATGATTGAGCTTCACCAACTATTCCTATGCCAAAACGTAAAAGTTTTCTGACTAACCTTCAAAATACAATAAATCAAATACAATAAAATAAATAAAATTCTATAAATATGAACAACAGTTGAGTTAATCATAAAATTACTTAAAACAAAAAAAAAAAACTTTAGACAACAAAACCCCAATCCTAGTCGACTTTAGCTATATAAGCATAAAATATCTAGCTGAATTGTCACACTTCCATTCTCGCTCTCTCTCTCTCTCTCTCTCTTTCCCTCTCCTTCCTTCTCTCTCCCTCTTTCTAAAATTTTTCCCACAAAAACCAATATACTCTCGCTTTTGCCATTGAACAAGTATCAAGAGTATAGACAGTTGAGCCTTGGGCTGTTGTGAAATTGGCCTCTGACTCGGAAATGGCCGCAATTGAAGCCAACAATTTTTTCCCCATTTTATTTATGGTGCAACAAATTAAACCGAAGCTGGGCAAAAAAAATGAACGAAAAAGAAAATAAATAAATAAAAAAAAAAAAAAAAAAAAAACAGGTCAGCATATCTTTTCCGGACTATTTTTTGCCGTTAGTTGGCAGCAAAATATTTAGTTGACTTTAAAATGGATTTGAATTTATAGTAGCTGTCGATGTCGATGTCACTGCTTCAAGAGGGAGATAGAGACAGAGAGGGACAAATCATTTATTGAGCAGATTCTTTTATAGCTATTTTATAGCTGTTATAAAGCTAGCGCACAAAATGTTGATAAAGTGTAGATTCAAGTGTAAAATAAAAATGATAGTCAAATAAATATGATCTAAAAATTTTGAGAGCTTGAGTTTTATAATCGAATTGAAGTGAAAAGTACTAAAATGTTTGTTGAATTTTAAAACTTAGAAAATCTCACATGATTTAATTATTTATGTTTAAATCTTTAAAGATGTTTAACAATTTTTTTAATAAATATAAATATAAATAAATATATTTACTATCATATGTGTACGAAAGTCTTTAGATTTTTAAGCAAAGCAATTCTATTTATGATAATTCAAAATATTTAAACTAAAATTACCAAAGCAAAGCGTAATAATATAGTATATATAGTATAAGCTCAAGCATACTCTGGAATATGTATAATAATATTTTGTATCTCAACTTCACTTCAGGAATGGGATCAAGTATCAGCATACAGTGGACGCTCAATACCGCGACCACGCATCTATCCAGTCGAACAGCCTGATGATATGCGCAGCCATTTCTCTGGCATGCCAGGCAAGGTGGCCAAATCAAGGTGGGTATAAATATTTAAAAATGTGTATAGTATAAAATATATACATATTTATTTAATATATTTATTTATGTATACATAAAGTTCAGCTTTAATCATTGCAAATGTCGCACAATTATTTGCTTTTGATTTATTTTGATTTATATATATGTTTATTTTTTTATTTTTTATTTCATATTTCATGTGTTTGTCATGCCACACACACACACACATACGCATATACATACACACACTCGCATACACACAACAACGCAAACAGCAGATCCATAGCCGATGGCCAATCGCAGCACAGTTTCTCAAATAATTCGCATCGCGGCTATTTGGGCAGCGCATTTCCCACTAACCTGGTCAATTCACGCCCCGAGCTGCGTCAATCTCGTCAATCCTTGGCCGCTGCCTCGGAGCGTATGTCACGCGCCTCCTACGCCGGCTCCATACATGGTGGCGGCGGCGGCGGTGCCGGTGGGGCAGGTGTGGGCGGCATGGGTGTTGGCATTGCTGGCGGCAGTCTGATGGGCATGAGCGGTTTGGTTGGGCCCGGCGGCCCCGCGAGCATTGCATCCAGCAATGCAAGACGTTCGCGTCCGCGTTCCAGATCACGCGATCAACTGAACAACACGCACATACATAACCATCGACCGGGAAGTCGGTAAGTAGAACGCAAACCCACATACACACACACACACACATATGTACAACTGACTCTAAGTAGATAATCCAGGTGCAACAAACACACTCCGAATAACATTCTCCGATAACTGTCAACAACATTTTCGCTAATTACAAACGTCACACTTTCAATTTTTTTGTTTTTTTTTTCTGTCTGTCTATTTCGAAAGTTTCAAGATTTTATCATTATCTCTGATTATTTTTATGTGTGCTATTAAATTAATTTTCTTTATTAACAACAAACACGCTTCGCCCGCACTCTACAAGACTTAAGTCGCTTGTCTTTATGACTAAAGTATGATAAACTTTTAAAATACCATAGAATACATTGATGATCTATTGATGATTCAGCTTTTTGTTATTTTCAGCGAAAGTGAATTAGAGATAAAACAAAAATATTTTGATCCACATACATAAATCATAAAAGTAAAACAGCAAAAAACAGAATATTTATTGCATATTGAAATGAGTCAAGTTTATTAGATAATAAAATTTTCGCTATATAACTGAGATTATATGAGCTAAATTAAGGGTACTCTCTATGGGTAAATTTTGGATTATAGCTATTTCAAAATATGTAATCCTAGATGTAAGCATCGAGCTACTAATAAGTGCAGCTAGTTAATTATTTTAGAAGTATTCTAAGATATACAATATATGCAATAAATTTAGGCAACGAACTTATTAGATTAGGGTTATTCCCTAAACTGAATATAGATTTTGTTAGGCAGTATAAGAAGAATTAGCTATTCGTCGATTAAAGAAAAATTTTAAATTTCCTATAACTCCAGTGCTTAAAATAATTCTATACTATATCTATATACTATATCAATTTCATACAAATATATCAATATAAAATTATCCAAATATATGTTTTTACCATACTTTATCCACACTTAGTCTGCTTTAAGAAAAACCATCAAACATAATTGAATACTTCAAGTCTTAAATGAAAGCTTACAACAAAGAAATTGTTCAACAAGCTCAAACAGATTGAATTGAATGCCTATTCAATCAACGCCCCGCGAAACGCCCTCCCACACAGACTGAACAACAATTAATTTAATAATAATCGAACACAACTAACTGTTCATTCGATACATAATTATTTACGATTTTGTTGCTTTGCTTTTGCTCAATATTTGTTACGTCCATTATATTTCATTTCAATGCAATTCAATACGTTTCGATGCGAATCGTTTCGTTTTTTTTTTTTTTTTTTTTTTTTTTTTTTTGGCTAAGACAAGTCATTAACCGCATTTGCCGCAACTTTCCATAGATATATGTCTATATAATGAATAAATTGCAGTGCTTTGTAAACGATCTATAAACTGAATTTCTCACTCTCTGTCTCTCTCTCCCTCTCTTTGTCTCTGCCTCTCCCATAGATATTCGCAAGCGGGCTCAACGCACACATTAAACAATTATTGCGATACATCGGATAATTGGACCGATCATGATATGGACATCTATATGGCCCGCAATCCAACAACACGCAACGGTCTGGTGCCATTATGAGGGCGACTCATGTTATCCTGATATTTCAATGTTGTATTAAATTTGGATGGCATTTTCTGACAATATCTGACGCCGGCCAATGGTCGGTGTCAGCAGCAACAGCAACAGCAACAGCAGCAACATAGAAACAATCAGCAATTGGAACAGCCATATCAACAGCAGCAACAACAACAGCAGCAACAACAACAGCAGCAGCAACAACAACAACAGCAACAGCAGCAACAACAACAGCAGCAGCAACAACATCAACGTCTACAATATTATAATTCACAGCGCTGCAGCTCGCCGCCTGATGTGGTGCCACGTGCAGCAAATTTTAATAATATTAACAGCAACAACAGCAGCAGCAGCAACAACAGCCATGCGAGCAACATCAACAACAATCAGCAACAGTTGCTGCTGCCAGCAACAGCAGCTGCAGCAGCGGCAGCAGCAGACGGCATTATTGTTGAGAACTATTTTAACGAATATGAACGTCAGGAAATCATTTTTCATCCCACAAGCAACAACAGCAGCAATAACAGAAATAACAGCAGCAGCAGCAGTCGCGGCGGCAATGCCTTTCGTTTACAGTTAAATACGAGTAACAATATTTTATATAGTAGACGCAACAATTATTTAATAGATGCAACTAATGCGCATACATTTAGTGATAACTGTAACTGTACTTGTAATTGTAGGCTAAGCGAGCAGCAACAACAGCAACAGCAGCAGCAGCAGCAGTTGCAGACAGCAGCAACAATAACTGACAGCAATCGCGTTGACACACAAACAGTAACAAGCTCAGTGTCAAGCATTCAGCAAGTGCAACAAGAGACAGCAGCAACAACACCAACAGCAACAACAATAGCACCAACAGCAACCCCAACAACAGCAACCGCAACAACAACAACAACAGCCGCTGCTGAGGCCTTGACATTGGCTGACATTGAAACAGACTTGGACAACAACTTGGAAACGCTTTGAGTGCAATAGCCAGCTCTAGTTGTTGCTGTTGAAAATGTTGCTGTTGCTGCTGCTGCTGCTGCTGCAGCTGTTGCTGTCACATACAATTTGCATAACATTTAAAGAAAACAAAAGAATATAAATTGACAACATGTCCAACTTAGCTAAACTATTTTTGTATGCTGTTTAGAATGTGCAATCAATACACACACACACACATTATATTTGATTTGTGTATATATATATATATATTTGAATAACTGCATCTGCAACTTGTATCTGCATCTGTGGCAGCGCTTTCCTTTGGTTCTTTGTCGTTGTACGCGTAGTTTTTGGTCTAGCAGCAATTGTTAAGCAATCAAAGAACTAACATATAAGTCATATATCTTATAAATGGTACTAATACACACATACACACACACACACACACACACACACTCACACACTGAATAGCTGTTAAAAGAAAACAAAAACTAAACTATTTAATGTAGCATAGAAAAAAGTATGAAGCAACTAAAAGCAAAAAAAAAAATATATTTAAAAGAAATCAACTACAAAAATCAATTCAGAACAAACGATTGGACAATTTTAGCAAATACTAATTTTAAATAATTAATTTTTAATTTAATTTAAAATCTACATTTCTTATTGCTGTATTATTATGTGAAAAGCTTGAAATATGATTTGAAAATTTTCTAAAAATCTCAAAACATATAAATATTTCTTTTTGAAATGTTTACTTAAAAATATATTTTTTAGAGTAAATTTAAACTTTTTTCTTTTCAATAAAATTAAAGTTAATATTTTAATAATGTAATTTAATAATCTTGAACATTTTTTTGAACAAAAAATGTTTTTAAATATTTAAACACTTTCTTTGGTATTTTTATTTTCATTTTATAATTCGGGAAAATAAAAACTATATATACACTAAATTATTTGCACGTTAACTTTAATAAAATAAATATTTTTTAAATAATTGCTACACTTGTCAAAGTCTGAATAAATCTCAAGCCAGTGTTCAAGAGCAAAATTTTTGTGTAAAATTGGTTTTTGCTAAGCTTGTCCAATCACAACAATTAAAGATCACATACATACATGTATATATAAATATATATGTATATATGTATTCCAATATACTGCCTTGCATATATTATATTAGTAAATTATGAGAGATGAAATATTTCTCAAATTTTTGTCCAACAATTTTTTATTTGCAGTTTTTCTTTTTGATTAATTTCAAGTTTTAGAGCTTAGATATTTGTGTATAAAAGCTTCAATTGAAACGTTTTGTGTGCTAAGTTTGTACTTATAACAATTAATTGTTTAATTTTTATATTTAATTATAATTTTATAGTGAGATTTTAATAAAATTGAACAAATTAAAATAAATTTTTTATGAAATTAAAATTTTTTTCTTCTTTTTGTTTTGGAAAAAGTTTGTATATTGAAAAAAGGTAAAGTTCAATAAATTTTTATCAATGAAAATTTTTTATTTTTTTATTGTTTAACGTTTTTACTTATTAAATTTTTCATTTTTTTTTTTTTTCAAGTATATCTTTTTGTTTTTTTTTTTTTTTTTTTTTACTAAATTTATAGATCTGTAAATGTGTGTAAATAAATATTTAGTTTTAAGCTTTCGCGTTGAGTTTTGACGCATTTTTTAGGAGGGGATTTTGCGTAAAAAGCAAATCCGAGCGAACACAGTTGACAGTTAACAATATTTAGTGCCGATGGATAGGATGGGGCCAAAACATGGCTCTCATTCGTAACGTTCATGCCTGGCACTAAATACTTAGTCAAATAAGCTAATATATAGACTATATCTTATTAGATTTCGATTTAAGCAAAAAGTTAAGACAACGCTTTGAGCATTAGACAGGTAATCACAATTTAGATGGAAAACGGGAGCAATTATTTAGAGCAACAACAATAAAAAAAATTACAAATGTATAACCTATGATATATAAAAATAATATACAAAAATAATTGTAGGCAATAAATTTGAAAGAGAAAGAGCAAGAGGAAGAGGAAGATAACACCCAACAATTCTTAGCATAACATTTAATTATAGAGCTAATTGCAAATGTTTCACTTGAAAAGTAAGCAACAACAAAAATAATTATATCGATCGATAACTCGACAACATTTAAGATATCGATCAACAGCATAGTCAGTAAGCAATTCGAAATCAAATTTAGTATTTAAACATAATAAACAATGAATTAAAATTAATAAACTGCCTTAGCACCAACGCGAAAAAAAAAACAAGTTAAAGTATTAAAGAAGAACAAAAAACCCGGCACAGGCTTCGTTTTGTTTTTTAGTTATAGCAGCACTTTATAGAAACGAGATGAGCAAGATTTAATGGAAGAGGAATATATACTGCCAAATATTTTTAAATATATTCTAAAATTTAGTTTTGTTCGAGATTTCACATAAATTTTCTGCTCAAACGTATTTCGTATTCCCATTGAAATCTATGCGATAAAATTGATATTATAGACATATTTATACGAGGGCAGTGCGAAAAATGTTTGAAAAATAAAATAAATTATGAAATATCTATATCTTTCGATCCAATAAACCACATTTGTCTTCTTAGAATTATTAATAATTTTTAAATTTAACTAAAGAACTGACAAATTTTAAGTTTTATTATTAAATTTATTTTATTTTTATTATATACATTTTTTTTAAATATAAATCATTTTTCAGACTGCCCTCCTTTTAAATTTGACATAAGAAAATCCTCACGAAAATGATATTATATACCGTTAACTATTAGAGTACGCTCATCTCTTAAACACCAAAAGCAAAAAAAAAAAAAAAAAAAAAAAAACCTTAGATCGTTAACGAAAACACCATCCACACTTAGATTTTAGAACGGATCGAAGTTACTCTCTAAGCATAAATGTGCGTTAAATTGTTAATGTGTTTTGACTAAAAAGTTACATTTGCGGCTTCAACCAAGATATAATAAAAATATTAGCTACAAGTTCTTTAGAAACCAGTTTTGTTTGTTAATAAAGAATAAAAGAAAACACGTTTTTTGTTCATACACAACGAGTTCGAAATAAAGCATATTTTTGTTAAGACTTGGCTTTTTCTTTATGTGTATAAAATGGGTGGGGTTACTTACCCGGGCACTGTTAATGAATTATCCCATAATAGACGCAGCTGGCGTGTAAAGGCCGCCCACAGCTGTGCCATGCCCTCCAAACTGCCCAAATGGGCGTGGCAAGTGGCCAGCAAGCAGCTAAGGCGACAAACCAAAGAATCGGCAGCAGCACTCTTAATGCGCATCGGATCGAACTGAAGAAGAGAAGTATTGTTTAGGTATGTACATCAAAGAGGGAAAGCGTTCTCACCTTATCTTTGAAGCCTTCCTTGGCATAGGGAAACAGCGCCATTTCGGGATACATATCGGGAAAGAGATAGGCTAACAATTCGGTTAGTTCCTTCTCTGTCATGGGGCCAGGCAAACGCTTGGTCAGCGACTCTTGCGAGGGTAGCTCATAACTGCGCTCTCTCCGGCCGCTCAACTTATGTTCGGTTAGCTTATCCAAGGGATTTGTGCGCTCGGCGCCGCTGCTCATGCCGGAAAAATTGCGACCCACATATGACTCCAGGGAGCGTGTGACCTTGCCCACAGCTCGATAATCGCCCAGACACAAGCTTAGATAGGAGAATGCCTCCACAGATAAATAGATCTTTCCCAATGGCGCTTTCGAGGGCACAAAATCCGACCGCTGTTCGCTGTCAAAGGTCACACGCTCCGACAGCTCTGGCCAGGTGTAGACGAGGTAACTCTCAGTCGATGACTCAGGTGCATAGCCATGTGGCAACGCATAGAATTGCTGCACATCCAAACGCTCCACATCGCCATCGATTACGATGTCCTCGGAGCCAAGGCCATGATTGAATGGCACATACAGTGGCATGCGTATGCGAACGGCATCCAGCGTATAGGTCGTACGCACCGATACTCTTGCCTCCTGAGTATACGCCGAGGGCAGCTTGTCATGGAATAGCGTCAGCAGACCCGATAGATAACGGCACTCTGGTGGCGCCTGCTCGAGTCCGATGAGTCTAAAATTGGTGCGCAGAGCGGGCGCCATGGCGACTCCTGTATAGAAATTCCATTTGGGATCGTGAATCTGCACAAAGATCGGAACTACGCTGGACACCTCGGCGGCCACCACAGCGACAGCGCTTAGAAAGAAATTGAACTCCGACGTGGACTTCATGTAAGTGCCTGACGCCTGCACTGGATGAAGCAGCACAAAGCGTCGCAATCCATAGATTCTAGCCAGCGTGTGCAACTGACTGGAGTTGCGTATAGGTGGACCGAAGGTGTTCCAATTGCTCATCAAGTCGTGATGGCAATTGGTACGCTGCAAGCAGCCGCTTACTGTCTCGCTTTCCTCAGTTGGTGATTCTTTCTGAGCTGGCTGCGCTTCGTAATAGTCCACTGCAATGCTATTTCGCAACATGTCCAGCCGCTCTGTCTCCACGTTCCATTTGCAATGGAATAGTTCCTCCGGCAGCAGTGGAACGCCCAAATCCACAGCCACTTCCCATTTCTGCAGAAGCTCGCCTAGCTGCACATTAAACACCTCCCAATCCGAGTCGGCGCTGAAGTTTTCGCGATAGAAATCATTATCGTCTATTTCCTCGGCCATTATTTTCACAACTATTTGCGACTCAACAAAGAAAATAAACAAACTGTAAATTGCCAGCTGTGCGCATAGAGCTGCCACCCGGCTGGAATGGTTAACTTGTTGGCCAGATATAAAGATAGAAAAATACCAACATTAACCCTTAGGTGAACATGTATTTTTGAGTTAACAAGAAACATATTTTTTAATGCGAATAAACAATTTTGTTTATTATTAATAAATATCGTATGTTAATTTAATAAATACGTATTTATATATATATTTTCCTGTATTAACAATTTATTTGTTAACTTAATCATCATTTGAAATGATTCATTTCATTATCCAGCGCTGCCAGACTCACTGATTAGACCAGAAGGCTTTGAAAACAAACGCGTCTTATCGATTTGTTGTCTATCGCATTTTCGGCACATCATACGTGCAATGGAAAACCAAAAACGTAAATATGCAACCAATTTTAAATCATATCATATCCTAACATATTTTGATTACGAAGATCGCAGAAATGGACCACGTTTTCCATGGGATGGTGCACCGACGAGGCTATTTTTGAAGCTATGGCTGGAAAGAAAAGACGAGTTGCGGAGTCAACGAGTCAAAACGCTTATTCATAGAGAAATGGCAGATAAGATGTGGAAATATGGACCAAGTCATACAGAAATCAAAGCCAAAATAGATAATATGACCAGGAAATATAGGTGTGTGGATGCGAAGACTAAAGAAAACACAATTAATAATAAATTTAAACCTCTTGTAGAATAGAAATGACAAAATATCGGACTACGGGTGAACCTTCCAAATGGAAATATTTTAGTCAATTGAAGGAAATCTTAAAGGAATCTAAATCGGTTAATTTAAAAATATGCATGGCTGATAATTTTGGTATAACACTTTCTATATATCTTGATATATTTGTATATTAATAACAAAATTCCTTTACAGACTTTTCGCCATTGGAAGATTCGGATAGCAGCGATTCAGGTGATCCACATGAGAACCTCTTTAGTCCACTTGCCATAGAGCCCTACGAAAGAGAGCCTTCAAATAGTCCTAATTCAACAGGCTCCATGAAAAGCGATTCAACTTATTCAGCGGAAAACTCCCAGTCAGCACTTACGAATAATAGATTGAACAGTTCGTCTAGAATTTTGGAAATTGGGAAAGCGCAATTGGCCGTACAGCGCGAAAAGCTAAAAGTTTTGAAAGACATGGCAGATGATTTATCAGCGATACATAGAAGCTTCCTCAAAGTGTATAAATTTAAATGATCACCAACGATTTTGCCATGGTTTTCTGTAAGCGATAGTTTTAAATATTACATACAGCTAACAATGTACCAAATCATAAAGACTAGTAAATTTGTTATCTTATGAATAAAATTAAAAACCACTAAAACAAATTGAATCAACTTATTGGCAACGCTGCAAAGTATGCGATGTGGCGATAGCTAGCTAGAAGTAAATTGAACAGTGTGGCAGCTCTTTGCAAATTGTACGCGCTTTAAATAAAGAGTGGTTTCGGTTGCGATTTTTATTTCATTATTAAAGTGCTTAACTTGACTGGTCTTGTGTTGTAATTTGTGAAATATACGTTGGCCGTCGTTTTACATGTGAGTGATTATATTTTTAACGCACTTTAAGTTGAATTACAGTATCGATTGCTGCTAATTCAAGCAACAATAATATAAATTCGGTGGCAGGTCCTTGGAAATTGTGGAATGCGGTCTTGGAGTCGTCTAAACTTCGTATTTTTTTCCTTTTTTTTTTTGTGAAATTCTGATTTAAGTGTGTAAATAGTAAATAGTGAAGTGTTATTATAGCAGTTTTAGTGTTATTATTAAAGCATTAAAATTATTACGGCTTTGGCTATTGGATTTCGCGCAGGTTAGTTTTACAGTTATTCACTCACTTTTACAGTTAATGCTACTCTTGCTTCACCTTTTGTGAATAATTTACTTATAATGCTGTCAATTGGGCCTATTACTAATTGTTTTTATAGATGAATATAACTTTTTTAAAAAGCAGATTGCTCTCTAGCTGCTTCTTCCCAATTGCAGTTGCTATTATTTTTAAAATTCTTTAGAACATTTGACTTTAATACGCAACATAATCTACAACAAAGTTTTGCCCATACGACATCTATAGCTTCTTCATCATACCATATTAAGTTATGTTTTACGGTAAACAAATCTTAATTGAAAGTTTACGATTTGTAAATCTGCAACACATTTGCCAACCCACTTATAACTGTTTTTTTTTTTTTTTTTTTTGGGATTTTTTAGTTTATAACTGTAGTGGTATTTTTGTGGTGTTTTTTTTTTTTTATTAATTTACATCCATTCCTCTACTTTTGCTGTCGCGGGGGCTTTTGCTTAAACGTTAACAACTAGCGAAAGAGTTTTAACCAACGACCAGGGTGGACTCATCGGGGAACTCGTGGGTGGGCACCTCCAGATTCAATGGCGCCGGGCCCTTGCGAATGCGACCGGATGCATCGTAATGGGAGCCATGGCAGGGGCAATAATAGCCACCGAAGTCTCCGGCATTCGCAATTGGCACACAGCCCAAATGTGTGCAGACGCCAATGACAACGAGCCATTCGGGCTTGACCACGCGTTGCTGCAAGCAAATGCAAATATATTAATATATAGATACGATATAGTATGAGTATTAATTATAATTACATCGTCTGTCTCGGGATCACGCAGCGTGGAAGTGGGTACGCCCCGCTCCGTCTCAATCTCGGCCGGGGTACGATGGCGGATGAACAGCGGCTTGCCGCGCCACTTGAACGTCACTGACTTGCCTTCGGCTATGTCGGCCAGCTTAATCTCGATCTTGGCCATGGCCAAGACATCGGCCGAGGCGCTCATCGAGCCAACGAAAGCGTTCACCATGCCCTTGGCGGCATAGACACCGCCAACGGCGCCGGCACCCACCAGCAGATAAGAGAAGGCTTTGCGCTCCTCAGCGCTCTCGTTGCGGCGACGTGTATCCTTCACCGAATCGCGACGGTAGGCCGTAAAGTCGGGCACCTGCAGATCGGTGTGCGCCTGGCGTGTGGCTGCAAGGAAAATTTGATTATAATCAATTTCAACACAAGCAACATATCGGGAATATTTTCCATTTCCTTTTGGTTTCTTGTACACTCAATCAGCTGTTCACTGAGAAGGTTATGTTGAAATTACGTAAGGAAATTGGCAAGCTGAGCCAATTAGGCATATCAAACTATGCGAATATTAATTGTTGCTTTGCTATTAGTTTTCACTGATCACTCTTCCGGATTTTTAGTCAATTTCACATTATATAACTGGCTCTGCCTCTTGATCTGTCATTGCATTCGATGTTGCTTACCAACGGCTGCTCCGGTGGCCCGCAGGCTGTTGGACAGCGCCTGTGCGCTAGCGCGCACATAGGCACAGGACACGGCTTTCATCATCTTGTGAATGGATTTTTTTTGTTATTTCTCTATTTGTTTTTGTATCGAAAATCTCGTTGACGAGACCAACGTCGTCCGCTTGCTTTGCTGTTGCTGTGAAAAACCAGTGTGACCGCAGCCTGTAAATGTAGGAATGTCAACAATTTTGGGAATACATATAAATATTCCAATTTCAAAAAATTAAACACCTTTATTTTTTAATTTTAAATTGACAAACAAATAATAAATATGAGTATTTCTCTTCATTTATAATAAATTTTCTCTGTATAATTCAAAATTTTATATATATTTGTTTTGAGAAACGCTTTGTTTTTAAATATTTGAGAAATAAACAACGTTAACGCAATTGTGCTTACGTTACGCATGCTGCGCAACGTGATATATGCTACGTGTTTATTACGTAGACAAGCGATGTTGGCTGCGCGCAAAATTTGACTCACTTAAAGTTGTTTGCTAACGCATTTTGAACGGGAAAATTGAAATGCGCGCGATATTCGAAATTTTCAAATATTGGCAAGAGAAAATTGCAAAAATGACTGCTGACTTTTTATATATTATTTCATAAATGTATTGTTTCATTATTATGATTCTGTTATATTTTTATATAACATTATTTAAGATATAAATAAAATATCAGCGTAGCATAAAACCTTTGTTTAAGTTTATTTTCCCTAATGAAAATGCATGTCAATTTTCCGGGCTAATAACTGTCAGCCTCCGTTCACCCCACCCGCTGAGTGGCTGCTCATCAAGGTGAGCAACCCCTTTAATAAGAACTTATTCCCGCTTAAATTACTTAACTGCAACAATTTAGCTTTCATCAAATGAGAAAAGGGTTTTCGCTTGGAAAAACTGGTTTGTGCACCCCCAAAAAATCCACCACCAAAGTTTTTCCGCTTGCATTTTCGCCGTTCTCAGCCTCATGATGTCATTTGCTGAAAATTCTTTACTTTGCCTGCAAAAAAGCGAAACTCATTCCAATCAACTTAATTATTAATAGTCGCTTAAAAATATAAAGAATAAAAAACTATAAAATGAAATATTTTCAAATTGCGCTGATCTCATCGCCGCACAACAATAAAACATAAAGACCATAAAAAATGCATAAAAATGAGCAGAAAAATGTTTATATATAAAATGCGCATAAAAATAGGCAATGGCTGAATTATTCGCCAAAAACTTTAAAGCGAGGAGAAGCCTAAAAAACAAAAATAAAGCTGTAAAAAAGCAGCTACGCACAGCCGGCAAATGTAATTCCTTTGGCGCCAGCCCTGTGATTATCGAAAGTAGTTCTTTTTGATGTCGAAAGTTTTCCAACTCCCCCCACTCAATGCCCCCCCCATGCCACCCAGCCGTCGCTAGGTGGCGCTGGCGAAAGTGAAAGGCGAATGCCGAAATGCCGAAATGCCAAAATGCTGAAATGCGCCCGCTTCCTCCACAGAGCCAGCATTTTGGCCAGCAGGGCAATCTGCGCACATAAAGGCGCCTCTATGTACTTGCCACAACACTTACACACTCACACACTCACACACACACACACACACACACACACACACACACGTACACCCACTCTTATATAGACTCTATCACATTCACATAGAGAGCCACACAAAAAGTGCGTGAATTTTTGGGCAAAACAACAAATGCAAAAAGTAAATTTTATTGCAGCGCAAACGAAGTTCAAATGCTCTAACTTATATTTTGATCATGGAATTAAAAGTTACAAATTCCAAAATATGAATCAAATTTCAAAGTAAAAAACTTAAAGCGAATAAATCAATGTAAATACATTCTAAAAATAAAAATTTTAATTGATTTATTTATATAATTATAGACATTTATTTTTCTTGTCCATCCAATAATAAAAATAATGTAATACCAATAATTTCACGTTAAGGAAGCAAATATATTATATTAAATTAAATTATTTATTTACATAAACTATATTTAGCTAAAAATGTTTTTTTTTCCTATATTATAAGTTTATAAGCTTGCAACCGAATTATTTTATATTTTTTTAAAACATTTTGTTTTGTCGATAAAATTTATAAAAAATTCTCTATATAGAAAACATAGTTCTATTTTCAATATATATATATATATTTCCTTTAAATAAAATGCCTAGACTTATTTCCATAATTCCGAAATATTTATAATTAAGTTATATATTTATATATTAGTTTAGTTCAGCTGCGCGTTCACGTTCTAATAGCCAACTAAATCCTTTTTGGCTAGTGTATAGCAGCAACACAGTTAAAACTATGCCGTGTAGGCGACGTAGCAGCAGCAGCAGCAGCAGCAACAACAATAGCAACCAGAACCAGAACCAAAAACCAACTTCCCCAACTTTATTTTACCCGACACTAGCGGCCCCACCTCCTCCTTCCTACTCAACGCCCACAGACCACCAGCCCCCTGCTGCTGACGTTAACTGCGTTACACTTTTCAGCAACTTTTACATTGGGCGCCAACTACAAAAACAACAACAACAACAGCAGCAGCAGCAACGACAGCAACAACAACAACAACGAACGTGAACAACTGCTTTTGCCTCCTATTTTTCAACTGCTCGCCCACACACACACACAAACTAAGCGCCAGGGGCTGCTTTTGTGCGTGTGTGTGTGTGTGGTGTGTGCAGCATTGCGGCTGCGGCTGTGGCAACAACAGCAGCAGCAGCAGCAGCAACAACGACGACGACAGCAACATTGCCTGCTCGAGCCGCTTATCGCAACATCAGCCAAGCATAAAGCTCAATACGCACAACCACCCTGCAGCAGCAGCAGCAACAACAACAACAAAAAGTCGCCCCGTCCAACCGCCGCTGGGCCCCTCCTTTTGACGAAAGTTGAAAGTGGAAAATTGTGCGTAGCAGCCAAAAGTTTCGTAGCTGAGCCGAGGCTGAGCTAACTGCCTGATGGACTGACAGACAAACTGACTGAGTGACGGACTAACTGAGGCACTGACAGTCGAGCACCCACCTTAAGCACCCGCTGCAACCCCTCGATAACCCCCCCTCGGCACTACCTTGCGCCATGCAAAACCCATTTACTCCTTGGGCTTCGGCTTCTTCTGAAAATTAAATGAATAAGCAGCTCGTTCTGTGCAACGGACTGGGCCAGCGCCAGGGCTAAAGGGGGTTAAGCTGTGGGCGGGCGGGCAAGAACGGGCTGGGTTCGTGGCTTGTGGCATGTGCAGCCTTTAAGTTGGTCTGTGGCCCAGTTCCCAGTGCCCAGTCCCCAGGAGTCCCAGGAGCCGCTGCCAAATAGAACACAGCTGGCAGTCATTTTTGTGCGCCTCACTGACGGTTTGCATTTAAAGTTATTATGCCACAGGCCAGGATCTATATAATATAATATATATTAAATATATGTATGTATATACATACATAAGTTTGTGTGTGTTTGTATGCCGGCACATGCTAAGGCTAAGCAGCTGCTGTTGGCCATATTTTATCCAGCCAAGATTAGGTGACCATGACAATTGCTCAATTGTCAATTGGTCAATGGACATTGGGCATTGGAATCTGTTCAATGGCTTCAAAGCAACAGCTGCCCACATATTTGATAAGCTTGACTTTATGGAGCTTGCAAAGAAAGTCCATAAACTAAAATTTCAAATTGAAAGTAAAACTACAAAATATCGCTGAAGTGCTCAATTTTTTTAGAGAGTAATGATATAAAATATAATGTAATGAGCACTGTATTAAGTATAGTATACTATAATAGTTTTAAGGTTCTTTGACATAACTTTATTTCCTATTTCAAACTGCAGCTCATATCATAAACATTTAACTTTTAATAGAAAATTGCAGCTGAGAGCTTAATGTAAGCTTGGAACTGTTAACAATTTAGTTTTATGAATAATTCTGAGCGACGCAAAGATCGCGTTATAGATGTGAATGTGTGCGAATATATATACATATATGACTATCCATACCAGATGTAAGGTATGCTATAAGCTTGAAAACTTTTAGCTGCTTAAGTTCAGCGTTCTAAATGCATCTTTATATATATTTAATATATATTATATAATAATTTGTTAACTCTAAACCCACTATATAACAAAAGCAGTGATGGAGATAAATTGGCACATGAATATACATAGTTTAGTTAAGCAAATTGTAGTGTGTGTCAGATTGAGTCTGTTAACTTGGGCTCTTTCTAGATTCTATCAAGAAGCACATACATATCTCATTTCCATAATATCTTATGCACAGATATGCTATGGTATTATTCGAGTTGGGTTTCTTAACAAACATTAGAGATAAGCTTAAAGAAAAAACTTATCAAAAATACTCGAGCTGCAATGATCTAAAGTAGCTAACATAGAATAGTTTTCCGAGCATAAGAAATGGCTGAAGCAGTTGAATTTTTAAGAGACGTCAGATCCAAAGAATCAATAATTATAGTTTCAGCTGAGTTTCTGATCATTGATCAATATAAATCAATGAAAATTGTATACTTCTTAATTCTATACCTATATTTTCCATCAACATTTCTTGCGTGACTTTTCGTACACACTGTATATAAAGTAAAATGTTCTTTTTACCATTTTCTTACGCTTTTTATTTCTGAATTAACTTAATAATTTAGAATTTGAGGTATAAATGTTAATTGCACAAGTCAAATTCAGATTTTGAATATTTGATTTACAAAGATTATGTCAAGAATTAATAAGGTCAAGAATGATTTCGATAAATAACAAATGGAGCTATTACAGTTCATCTGGAATTGGATGTGTTGCTGTGGTTTTCGATTCCTTCTTAGCATTCTTTCCATCCCAGGGCAAGACTTCCGCAATGTGTGGCATGTCATCACAGCTGACGGCAGTTAGCTTGCCACGCTTCCTGGGTATGTTGGCCAGAAACTCATCGATGGCGGCTGTGTTGAAGGTGCCCTTGTATAAGCCCATCTTCATTTTCATGCAATTGACAACGGCTAGGCTTGGATACTTGTGATTGACACGCAACCCGATCTCGAGCGGCAACTGGCGAGCGGCCTCGCTCCAGACCCAGCCCCAGCGTTGATGTTTGTACTTGTGCCCGACGCTGCGTAGCACATTTAGCATATGATTCCTACAGTTGGCATTGCACTCTTCTAGTGTGGGTAAGAAGGCGAGCATGCACCAATCCTCGTTGCCACACACATTTAACAGCACATCCTCGCTGGTGATCTGTGTAATCTCGAAGGCTGGCACGAGACCCAACTCATGACTGTTCACCCAGTCGATAATTCCGGCCGCTGTGCGTTGAGTTCCCTTATATTCGATGACATCAGCCACATGCTCCGTTTGAGCCGGAATAAGGAAAATTGTGGGATAGCCCCCAACCTTGTACTCGGCTGCCAGTTCACTGTGTGCGCTGGCATCGACTGCGCCCACCTTGTATTTGCCTTTCAGCTCCTTGGCCACTTTGATCCATTCGGGTGCAATGCTCTTGCAGTGCGGACACCAGGGCGTATAGAATTCCACCAACCAAATGTCTTTCGATTTGAGCACTTGCTCTTTGAAATCTTTCGGCTGCAGCTCGATCACATCACTGTCGACGCATATGCTCTCCTCTCCTGGCACTGGTGCTTCGGCATTGTCCACACGACCGACGACTTCTTTGATTTGTTTCTTGACCTCAGCTATTGCGGATTCAGCAATTGCATTCGCTGTGCGTGGCCCAAAGAAATTGATGGGATTCTTCTTGTCGACACCGAAGATTTTGATCACTGGAAAGCCGTGCACATTATACGTTGAGCTCAAGTCCGAGCTACGCTCTCCATTGATTACGCCCACTTTGACAACGCCTTTCAGGGCCTTGGCCAGTTTTTGGTATTCGGGCACCAGGGCGTGGCAGTAACTGCACCATGATGCATAGAATTGTACAATCCAAATGCTATCGTCCTTCAACACGCTGCTCTCGAAGTTCTCACCAGTTAGCTCAACAACGCCATCTGTCGGCGAGTAGATGCCAGTCGATTGGCCAGCCACCATCATGAAGAGCATTAGGACACTAGTTAGAGCGAGAATCACGAGGATCCGAATGCCCCATGACTTATTTAAATTGTTCATTTTCAGTTCGCCTCTACAAATGTATATATAAATAAATATATAAAATACTTCTATGAAAAATAAAATTCAAATCTTACAGAACGTTCAAATAAAAACTTTTGAAGTGTTGTTAAGGCAATGAGTCTAGTTTCTGTTTGAATCTCGCATATGTTCGACTATTCATCTATAGCTTACTACGATTTTCCATTTGGGAAATTGAATGAGAATATAAATGCTGCTAGATTGAATTCTTTGCGAATCTGGTTAGACTTGGATTTTAGGTGCGTTCGAAAGAAAAGGGATTAATCGGGAAATACTAAATGTTTTCACTTCATTTAAGATAAATATATTTTTGTATTTAAATATTTAAATATAAATATATAGATATATATATAGATACGCTTTAAAAATCATTATTTAAAAAAAAAATTTTTTTTTTGTATTACAAAAAATATTAAAAATAAATATCTGCTAATAATTTTTAAATAATTTATATATTGAGCTCTAACACTGTATCAATGAGTATAGAAAGTACAAGAAAAACACTTTTCATTAATAACAGCTTAATATATATATTATAGTTCTTTCTATTCCATATTAATATTATTTAGAAAAATAAATTAAGTAAAAAACCAAGAATTAACTTCAATATCGCGCTGTGAAAATCCAATAAAACTTTCTAGAGAACTTTTCATTGTATATATATATTTAATATATATTGATCAAATTGACACCAATGATATTTTGCAACTCAAGAAAGTCCCAAGACGTGGACTCTTCCTTTCGCTTACTGCGTCTCCCTCAACCGAACTCGCACTTTAAACTTTGTTGACATTTTTTTTTCAATTTCTGAAAGTTTTTCATTTTAACAGCCAAAAAGAAGAAGAAGAATAAGTAGAAGAGAAAAAGGGCATATATATGTATGTATATATATGAAGTCTATATAAAATGAATAGAAAGAAAAACTAGCTGGCTAAAAAAAAAGCGTCAATGAAACCTGCCCTAAATTCGCACAAGCGGCTTAAAGCAACAACAACAACAACAACAACAAACAGCTAGGAAAAAGGAAGCGAAATATGAAATAAAAACAGGATACAAAGCATGCCAAATAAGAGCAGAAGAAAAACAAGAAGCATAAGGCGCACGCAGTAGGCGGTCCACTGGGTGCGCGCGTGGTGGACGGGGGGACGGGGAGGCGTGGCAGTTGAAGAACGTGTGAAAGGCGAAAGGCAAAAGGAAACGTCGACGCTGCGTTTTTATGCCATCGCAAGTCCTTGTTGCAGGACACGCACCAAAAGGAAGGCGCAGCACGCATAAATCTAATGCCAAATTACATTATTTTGTCATTTCGCCCCCACAGAAAACCCAACCCAACCGAAAACCAGCCGCCCCAGCGCCAACGCCAGAGTTGCTGCTGCTGCTGCTGCTGCTGCTGCTGCTGCCGCTGCAGTGTCCTGGCTGGCGGGCATAAAACACTGTCAAAAATAAACTTGAACACAAAAAGGAAAAAAAGTGCAGAAAGCTCTTGGGGTAAAAGTTTGCCAGTCAAGAGCAGCAGCAGCAGCAACAGCAAAAAGTACATTATATGCAAGCATGCAAAGGAGGGGGAAAGAGGAGCAGAGTGAATGTCAGTTGTCAAATATATATATATGTATATATAATACATATATATAATATAGATGTGTGTGTGTGTCTGCGTTGGGGTCTGAGTCCTTGGGGTTGTTTGCCAAGTTCGCGGCCGAAGCCGAAAGTGAAAGTAAATGCAAGCGAGCTTCAAAAAACGAAGCGCGCGCGTCGCCGTCGACGGCGCTGCTGGCGCTGGCGCTGACGTTGGCGTGCGTGCGCTTACCAAATATCCTTCGGCACGTTGCTTGGCCAAGGACATTGCGGCCATTAAAATTGGAGGCATTCAAGCTTTTTCGGTTTTCTTGAGACGCGCGACTGCAACAAAAAAGAACTCAACTCGCGCGCTCTCACTCACTCGCTCGCCAGTGGTCTCTCTCCCTCTCCCTCTACCTCTACCGCTCTCTCTCTCTCTCGCATTCTTTCTCTAGTTCTGCGCTGCTAAAGCGCATTCACTCTCTGCGCTCGCTCTCAATTCACATGTTCTCGCTCTCTCTGTGTGTGTGTGTTGCTTTCCCTCACTTGTTTTTGCGTTTGCGTATTGGCCAACTTTCACTTTCTTTGCCTTGCCCTTTGCCTTCACAGCTTTTCACTTTCGCTTTTCCTAAAAACCCTGTGAAAGTTCGTCGTACGCGCGCTCTCTCACTCTCGCTCTCTCCCGCTCTCACACTTGCTGTCTCTCTCGCTCTCGCTCCCTCCCACACACACTGCACGCTGTCTCGCTTGTGCTCGCGACTTCCTGTCTGTGTGTGTGAGCTTCCGGTTTTGTTTTTACTACTGATAAGGCGTCAGCCAGGCGACTGCCCAAAAAAGTATGCTATGCTTTTTACATGCGCTGCTTCGCGCTCTCTCTGTGTGTGTGTGTGTGTGTGTGTCTGTGTGTGTGTGTGTGCGTGTGTTTTTGTGTTTTGGGAAGACGACCAGCAGGCGCCCTTTTTATTGTTGTTGCCTCTGTGCGTTGCAAGGATCAAGGACGTTCAAGAAAACCGAAATGGGCTTCGGGCCTCGGCACAAAAAAAATGCAGGGCGTACAATTTTCATTTACTTCGACTGCTGCCACTGCCACTGCCATTGCTTCTTCTTCTATGTTTTTCTTTGCTTTTCCTTTTTTTTTTTTTTTTTGTTTTGGTGGTGGCTTGACTTTGACATGGGTCTGAGTGTGGGGCGGCGGGAGCGGAGGCGTGGTTGCTTGGATGGCTGCAGCTGCCTCTTGAGCTGTACATAACAGAAGTGCGTGTGCGCCTATATAATGCGTGTGCTATATGCTAGCTGCGTGCCTGTGTGCGTGTGTGTGTGTGTGGGGGCGGGGGGGGCTCTGCTGCGGCTGCAGTCCTTTATTGAGCCAGGAGCCACCCACCATGGAGTCAGGCAGCCGAACGACCCGCTGCGTTTGTAATTTTCTCTTTTTTTGTGCGTGTGCAGTGGCGGCGTCGCACGGTGGGGCCATTTGGGGGAGGGCGGGGGCTAGCAGTGGCCAAGGTGGTTGTAGGCGCGGCATTGTGAGTGACGTTAAATGCTGTTGTTGCTGCTATATATATATAAATATATATACATAGCTCTAGTATATAGCAGCTTTTTTTTTTTGGCAACTGCACAACAGGCGAACATTTTCATTGCTTTTCCTTTTTGGCTTTTCCCTTTGCTTACTTATGTGGGTCGCAGCGGGCACGCTGCATAGCAATGAGTTGCCACCGCGCCTCGGTTAGTTTAAAGTAAAAGTTTTTGCTTTTGAGGTTTCTTGGCATTGCCCAGCGCTCTTCGCTCTTCACATAAAGTGCGTGCCAAATGTCGCTTGCGGTTCGAGTTGCTTTTCCTTTTACAGTTAATTGCCAACTTAAAGCCTTCAAATATATACATATGTACATATATATATATATATATATCTATATACTATGTATGTGTTTATATATATTCGAGATAGCCGAGCAGGAAACGAAATTAATTTGGTCGTTAATGTGCGTTGGAAGTGACAGCAAAAAAACAGAAAAAATAAATACAAAGAAAGTTCAATGTAATTGCGAAAGTCTAAAGAAATGAACTCGAATCAGCATGCGTAGCTATAGGGTTTCTTATCTAGTTGCGATAGTCTTATATAAGAGCTTTAAGGGGTCCTAGCGTAAATGGATTGTAGTTTATATGGAACTACTCTAATTTGTTTCGAAATTAATTAAGTACAATTAAATTAATATTGATTTTGTTTTATTTATATGATTTTTAAGGCAGGCAAAAATAATATAATTTCTCGATTTTATTATATTATTATTATTATAGTTTTTTGCATTACAGTGGCCGATTAGTTAGATTTAGTTATTAATATGTAAATATATAAATGAGCTCATTGAAGTTTATTAAATTTTTAGAATGAGACAGATTGCAAATCAAAATAAATTACCAATGAAAAAATTTTCATTTGTCATAGTCATTTTGTTATCATTATCATTAGCAATAGACTTGCAGGTTATGCCTCAAGGCTCTGAAAGTCTCCAGAGCAGCAACAGTAAGTAGCTTTATCTTGTACTTAAAAAGACAAAACTATTTTCTGTTGTCTTTCAGAAGAGTTTCAGAGTATTGCCATAAGCTATCAGCTCCACTTAATATAGTGTTTGTCAGCTAAAATATTCAGTTATGCTTTAGAAACGTAATCAGATTGAAGATGCATGTGACTAGCTGTCAAATAAACTCTCAAATTATTGCAACTGAACGGACAGACATATTATTGCATCTTGATATACGGGCCTAGCATCGTGTGACTTCTATGGGGCATTGTTGTGCCTATCCCAGTATAACCCAGTCAAACCATCCAAGCATACTTATTTACGTAGCACAATAAATTTAGTTTCTTATGATCAAGCTAAACGAACTCAAATAATATGTAATTAAAGAGGCTTCCGTAACAAACGACTCTAGATCATTTTTTTTATTAAAAAGAACTTTAAATTTTATAGGGAAAAGATGGTTTCGGTTAACGAACGTTTGCTAGAATGAATTGTGTTCGTTAACCGAGCATACACTGTACATTTAGGTTTGCCTCTAAGCTGCATAACTAATATCTATTGTTGCTCTATGTAGCAAAGGCTTTCAAGCTTCCGAATGGTTGCTGCCATTAAGGCCAACCAAGCAGGCTTGTCTTCAATAATTTAAGCATTTGCTATACAATTGTTTCACATTTATTTCGCATTCCCACGGCGCATTTATTATTTGAATGCAGCCTCTCAGCCTGGCGCTACAAATGTTCATTCAGGAATTTGCGCCACTGACAGCACCTGCCCATCACAAGCTATAAATGTCTGTCTGTCTCTTTCTCGCCCTCTCTCGCTCTCTCTCTCTCTCTTTCACTTTCTCTTTCACCTTTTCCCTTTCACATTTGAAACATTTTCCGCAATCTTGCCAAATGTCAATCAAAGCAAAATGTCAGCCTGCAAGCTGCCTGCCTGCCACACAGCAAATTCGCCCACTTCACTTCGCTCATTTCGCATCTCTCTCAGTTTTTCCTATGGCTTTTACTCATGTTGGAGCGCAATCGTTTCGCATTTTCCAGGCTTTTCAGCTTTTGTCCTTTGCACCAACACAACAACAAAAAAACAATTAAAAACAAAACTTTTATGGATTAAATGTATTTGTAATTATGTATTAGCCAAGAGAGCAAAATAAAAATTAAAAAAAAAAAAATAAAAATGTTTTGCCTTTGAGCTTTGAGCTGCTGTGGCGCCTGTTGTTATTGTTGTTGCTGTCATGCTGATAACACACACACGCACTAGCTGCTGCTATGTAAAAAGCTTTTGGCTCTGTGTATATAAAGCGACGTCAACGTCAACGTCAGCAGCGCTGCCCGGCAGTCAGGCAGCCAAAAATGTGTTGCACTGTAAGACGCAGCCTACGCACAAGCCGCACACGCACACACACACACACACACACACACGCACACGCACACACATACACACAGCTGCAGAGTAATTATGTTGCCCGGCTTCTATGTGGCTCCATCTACCCAACCTCCGCCACACAAATTTCAAAGCTCATTGGTATTTTTAGTTGTGTCTGTGTGCCTTGTTTTCATTGCATGCCACCCCATTCAACCACACCCCCACTTGGCCAACCGACACCCGCCCACCCTTCCGTTCTATTTGCTGTGCCGCTAGTTGACGCTGACGTCGACAGCGCTGCGCAGCTCATTGAAATTTGAGGATTTTTGTCTCAGTGCCCTAATTAATTTTACGTACCATGAAAATCATTGTTTGTTGCTTTGCTTTTGCTATATTATTATTGTTGCTGTTGCTGTCACTGCGCGCGTGTGTTGGTGGTGTATGTGTGTGTGCGCGCTCGTGTATGTGTGCGTCGCACTGCAGAGACCTGTTTGAACTGAGGCTAGAGTGAAAGAGCAGCTCACGCATCTCAAATGAAAATATTTTTGCAGCCATTCGCAAAGCCTAATTACACTGCAATAAATGCTTAGGTAATTGAGTAATTATTTATAATTTTTAATATACATTAATTTACACAAACAGCAATGAAATATAGAGAATTATATTTTGTAGTTAATAAATATAAAAGAAATAAAATATTAATTGTGCATCAGATATGCTGCAATTTCCCATTGAAAATGGGAGATCAGAGTTTAATGGTTTTATTATATACATATATCTGATTTATTTATTTTGGACATTTCTTATCTATATAATTTAGAGATCATATCGTGAAGTAGCTTTCAGATGATATTATTATTTACTTATTGTTTCCTTGTTTTCAAGATACCAACCAAATAAAATACTGGCAATCCATAAAACTCGTTTTATATTATTGAAAGTAGTCAGAAATCTATTAATCATGTAAGATATGATAACTTCGATAATAAAATGCTTCAAACATAATTGAATCGTAATGAATGTAAAACAATATATAATTAGATGCATTTATCTTCGCACTCTCACTTTGAAAATTACAATTTAATGATCTGCCTAACACTTTGGCAACCAGCTTTATACAGCAATATCTTGCCAAACCTCTATATGTTACAACTGAGAATTGTCTTTCATTCATTTTTTTTTTTTCAAAGTCTCGTTAGGAATCGCCTGAGCATATTTTTTACTACCTTATCACATTTGAGTCCCACTAAAAATTATATTAAAATTTGCATTTTAATTATTAATTTCTAAAATGAATTTTTGCATATTTTTAATGTCTAATTTGCATAGCATTTATAATTTATTGTTTGCAATTTATCAATATAAAAATATATGCATAGAATCTTTTGCCATCTTAGTTATACTTCACCTTTTCCTGGTCTAGCTCAATCCATTCTCTTGCTGCGCTTTAGCTTATTTAGTGCCCTCTCCACTTTAAACTCCCCAGGCTTTGCTTATCTAAATAGCTAATATTTTGTGCAGTGCATCTGCGCCTATAGCCCACGCCTAGCGCCTCGCTGCGCCTTTCCCTTTCTACCTTCTGAGCCGCACTTAAACTGCGCCATATTTTGCTTTGTTGCTGTCGCTGCTGTTGTTGTTTTTTTCTGGTTGGCCGTTTGGAAATTTGAGAAAATTAGGTTTTGTTGTTGCTGTCGCTGGCAAGGCGAGGCAAGGCAAAGTCATGGCACGTTCTGAAGCCGTCTTCTGCTAGCCTAACCTGTTTTTTTTCCTGCCTCTGCTTCTGCTGCTTCTTCTCTCTATTTTGTCCATTGCTGTTGTTGTAGTTGCCGTGGTTGGGTTGGTAATTAAATGCTGCGTTGCTGGACCACAGCAACAAGGACGATGGACGCAGCACATAGTCAATGGCAGTGGCACAGCCACCTAATCAGCAATCCCAGCGCGAATCTGAGTCGCTGCCACTTCAACCCATCCCAGGGTGGAAATTATGCAAATGCCCGTTGCCAGTGAACAAGGACATTGGACACGCAGCAGCAGCAGCAGCAGCAGCAGCAGTAGCAGCAGCAGCAGCAGCCTGAACGACCAGCCCAACCAAAACATTTTAGTCTAGCAAATTGTTTTTCATTGCTGCATTTAAAATATGCTCCAGTTCGCATTTGCCATGGCTACAAATGACTCGAGCAGCAGTTTAATTAAAATTTCACTCTCGCTCTTTCTTTTTTCCCTCTCTCACTCACGCTCTCTCTCTCTGAATGGGTATGTGATTTATACTCAACTGCAATTTGGTGAAATATCATTAGATATTTAGTATGCTAATACATTTTCAGATATTATTTGAGCAATGAATGCTTATTTCTAGCTTGACAATTAGATCATTTTTTTATTATATATAACGTAGCACGAAGATAACGTGTTCGAGTAGGTATCAAAGTTGTTACCCAAGTTGGCAGGACACTTCAAATTGTTACTTCACGAGAATGAGATGAATATAGCTGCTGCTGCACGTAGTCCCTGGTGTTGCCGAGAGAGATGGAGCTGCCAGATCTAGGGGATGAAAAGAAAATATTGTTGAGATACTTCGAGAGGTTCGACAATAGAAGGAAGAGAGAGAGAGAGCAACAATGCAGGGAGATCGTGGTATAGCGCGACAGGTAATGACAGAAAATATGTAAACTGACAAATCTCCGATTGATTTATGGATGTCTAAAATTGAGTTGAGTTTTGCTTGGAGTTCTAGGCAAAACATTCAGGAAATGACAATACTAAACACAAGGAATTAGACTAACCTGCTCCCTAGCTATGCAACAATCTCGGTGCTGCTTCAACAACTTCAACAAAAAGATATAAAGACGTTTATTTTGTTGTTTTATATTTGTTTATTCTATGATATTTGTAAGATTATACTAAAGCTCGTTTAAATAAATGTTTTTAGAGACATACGAAAATTGACTTATATCTGCAGTACAAATAATTATCGTATATTTATATTTATATTAATTTTCACATTTTTAAACTATTTAATATTATATTTTCAAATATATATTATTATTTATTATTTCATTTGATTTCAATTGTCTCACCAACAAATTTGAATTAGCAAATACTACATTTGTTTGTCATGCCAATGCCTCGATTCTTTTATATTATTAAAAGCTAAAATATAATAAAATGATTAAATTATTACATATTTTAATAATTCAAATTTAAAATAAATAAAATAGAAATTGTCAAATTTTAACTCTACTTATTGTGCTTTCTTTTGAAAATATCATTAAGGCTAGATATATACAGAAATGTTCAACACACAATAGAGATAATGCAATGTTCTCAATATAAATCCAAGTTTACATCTAAGTATAAAATTATTTCATATTTTTTCTCATCTGCAAAAACCTGTCTTAAATCTGCCTACCAGCCATTTCTGGCCCATCTGCCCATCTACCCATCTACCCATCTTCCTATATGTATGTATGTCTATTTATAGAACCTGCCATAATCTCTTCGTAATGTGCCTGCTTTTTAGTTTTATTATTCACATTTGTTTCATTGTTTTATATTGTCCCTTGGCTTCCGCCTGCCCGCCGGCTCGGCTGCCCGCCTTCCATCCGGCGTTCAATTTGCGTGTTTTTTGACGTTCAAGCATCGCCTTGGCAACCTTAATCTTTTCCATTTGCTGTCATCCATTAGCCTGAGTTGCTGTGGCTAATTAAGTGCCCGTTTAGCCTTAATAAATAACAATTTCTCAACATTTTTTCAACTACAAAAGATGAAACCTGTCCCAACTTCATTTAATATGGAATATCCTTCATATTTTCTTTGCACATATCAAAGTAAAGACTAAAAACTAAAAATTCACATGTTGACAAGCAGAAATCGTAAGAGATTTAAGTAATTGAATTTAATATAATAATAATTTAATTGGTACATAAATAATTTAATATCGATAATTATCGATTATAAGAAATTACGTCGAAAACTCTTTCCATTTTCAAAACAAAATCAAAATAGAAATCATTGAGAGTGAAACGCAAGGGAATGAAACATAATAATTAATATGTTTGACACAATTTTAAAACATTTTACCATCTGCCTTCTTGAACTCAATTCGATACACAAATTCGATTAGTTTCCGGCCAAAAAATTTAAATTTTCTCCATCATTTTATGGCATTCTCACCCTCGTCCATCGAACCGCATCGTTTGACTGCAGTGGCTCATGATTTATTTAGCAAATTTGTTGCTGGATGTCGCTGTGACCATTAAATTAATTGCAATTTATCGATTTTTAAATTGCAATCTCAACGGTTGGATGCCATAAAAAATATTGTGAGCAAACCCAAAATAACAAAAAAGGAAATGCCGCAGCACGAGCCCCACGAGTCGTGGGTCGTGGCGGAACGGCTAGAAATGCTGGTGGGGCATTGCCTGTGGCTGTGGATGCAGCCACCAAATTCGCGTTCTCTGGTGTATACGAAATAAATTTTGTGCCGCACAGACTGACGTGTGTGTGTGTGAGCGCGAGTCTGGCATGCGTTGCGTATACGTAATGCGTAGGTTTGGGCGCATTGCGTGGGCGTGAGGCAACTCTTTCCGTGAATGTAACGGCGAATGGAGTATATTAGCTGAAAGGATCGTCTATGAAGTTGTAGGCGATGAATTGTAGTTTAGAAAGAAAAAGATAATTAATGATGAATAAATAATGTACTTGAATTAATTAAATAAATATATATTAAAAGAGCAATTGATGGCACTTTTGATAGTAACTATGAAGAAGGAGCATACATATCAAATAGAAATATGTCTCGCTGTGATTATTATTTGAAAACTGCTTCAGATCGTCGTTAATTCTCTCTATTCATCTCCCTCATCTCTCATTTAACCATTCTGTTTTTGAGAAGTCTTGATTCTGCTCTCGCAAGCTACAATTATATGTATCTGTAAACCAATATAAAATATACATATTTTATATTTTATATTCACGAGATCAACCGAAGATCATACTCATGGAGATCATACTCACTCACTGTCGCTACTGAGCAGAAGCCTTCGATTCTTTTCGTTTTGGTTTTCGGTTGAGCGCCTTGAAATGCGCAAATCGTCTCATACTCTATTCCCGAACATCGTTTAAAGAGCGATACGATTGCCGTTCGTACAATAACACTCAGTAAGTGAGCAGATAACTTAGACTCTTAGACTTAAACGATCTTTGGTTTCTCATGCACATGTACGTAAGTGTTTTGCAAAGGCAGTCCCACGCATACACACATATACAAACACAAAAGAAACTCAACCAGAGCGAAACAAATATAGAAAAGTCTTCGATCACGAACTCGTAGAAGAATCGACATTCTCTGCTCTCTGAGTTCATTCGTAGGTGAAAGACGCTCAACAGATATTTGCAAGCTATGAAAATATAGCACACATTCGTATATGATATCGTATCATATGTCTATATATAACTTATTCACATTCATACAGCATCACATATTCGTTCATTCAGCTCACTTAGAGCATATTCCAACTTGTTTGACTAGCTATTGCTTTATTTTTCTACATTGTTGCTCTTTTGTTTTTTTTTTTTTTTTTTTTGGTACAGCAGTAGCAATAATGAAAAATATATGTGAGCACCATTAAAATACATCAGATAGGCATAGATCACACCACACTCTCTGTGCGTGTGCCTGTGTGTGTGACTCCTGCTGGTCATTTGCTTGCTTGCCACATGCATTGACATTTCTCGCACTCAAATTGGAGTTGTTGCTGCGTTATCTTTGCTGTCACAGCAACGTTCGTGTATTTAGCTCCCTGGACAATGTCATGTGGGCTTGTCTGAGCGCTCTGTAGAGATTGTGGGTGAGTGAGTGGATGGATATGTGGGTGTGCTTGTGCGTGTATGTGTGTGGGTGGATGGGTGGCTGGATGGTTGGTTGGTTGGTGGGTTGGGTATGCGTGCAGCTTTATGCAGGCTATGGGTGGCTTGTTAGCCAAGGCAGCATCGTATGTAACTTTAATGAGCTGTTGCCCCACAGCAATTGAATGACAGCCAATGTTACAAAAAAACAAGTGCGTAGAACTCACCCTAAAAATAACCATGAGTTTCATATATGAATGTAAAAAGCTAAAGCCTCTTAGGGTCTCTCGAATTGTCGATTATTGCCAAAAATTCGAAGAAAAATCAAATTATTTTTGATGTAAAAAAATACATAAATAAAATAAAAAGAATCGGAGAACATTTTAGTGTAACGAAAGTAAAGAAAGTAATTCTCTTGAATTGATGAATGATTGTTGAAAAAATATATTAAAAAAAAAAAAAAAAAAAAAAAAAAAAAAAACTTATAAAGTAAAATCAAAATTGAACAGTGTAAAGAAAGTGTAAAGAAATACTTTGATGGAATATGCGAGAAAAAAGTATTTTTTATACGAAAATATCTCGCTGAGTAAAAACTTTTAAATATTTTCGATTAAGTTTTGACTGATATACGTTGTGCTGTATCGATAAATTTTGCTCAGATGTTGGAAATAATATTGATTGCTGCAAGTCTTTATACATTTTTGAATGTACATTTTTACTTTACTGAATAAAAATCAAGATATTTATTAATTTTTATTATACTGCATCAAGAAATCAAGAAATTATTCTTTATAAATTTTTTATTTTATTTTTACTTTTATTTTACTGCAGATTATAATTAATAAATATATTAATATATTATTTATATTATATTATTATTCATATTAATATAATATTTTTTTAAATATTCTTTATGCCGTAAAGTAAAAATAAAGAATAAATATTTTCTTGATATCAATTAGTAATTAAAATTTTATTTTCTTAGTGCATAGAAAAGTAGATGTTATGAGCTTTGTTTAATTATTGATTGATGCAAACTGTTTATGACATTCCAAATATTAAGACTTGCAATTGAATATACATTAAATGGTATATATTACATATTATATTATATTAAAAAGCAATTCAGATTGACTATCTGCCTGCATTTGATACATCATTGATTGATAAGAATCTCATAGCTAAGGAAAGTAACATATTATCTTATTGAGCAAGGCTGAATGGGTGAAATAGTTATCATTCATGCGTAAATATAAGGAGGAAACTTGCTGCCATAAACAAGATTGATAGCTGATTGATATGAAACAGCTTGATGCATTGGTCCACTTATCTTATCAATAGACGTCATGGCAAATGATTGACACAACAGTTTCTATGGCAAAGAAGCAGCAAAAAGTCATCTCACTCTCCATCTCCCACTCTCTTTCTATCTCTCTCTCTCTCTCTCTCACACCCTCACGGCCAAATGGTCAACACTTCACATGAAAAATTCAAAAGAAATAGACAATTATCAAGGTATTTAGGTGCTCATATCTTCCGACATAAGAAAAAAGATGAAAAAAGAAAAAAAAAAACTGGCATATGACAAAGCAGCTTATGCTTAGCATCTATGGCACTTTAAACTCGGCAACATAAATTGCGATGCCCAAAAAAAAAAAAGGAAAAAGAAGTGGAAAACAGGAAAGGGAAATATATTTCAAGTGCTTCTTGACTTGCCCTACTTGTTGTAAATTCTACGCCGGAAAAAAAAGGGAAGCAGCAAAGCTGGAAAAATTGTGTAGAGGGAAAAACAAGTTCGCAGTCGTAGCAACTTTTCGTTCGCATGTGTTGCGGTCTTCCATCAAGGCGCTGGATAAATGCGAGCATCAAGTATGCGCACTGTTGCCCATAGAAAGAAACAACTGGAGCTGGGAGGGGTGAGTCGGGGCAGGGTAGGCAAGAGAAAGTAAGAAAAAATAGCTGCCTCACTAAAGTGTGCCTAAAAATTTAGCTGTGACGCAGCAGGCAGCGCTCCCTAACCCCTCGCCCACTGTAGGCGTGGCAGAAGCTGAGCCAAAAGACAAAAAAAAGTGCGTGTGTCTGCATTGTAAAACTTTTTTAATGGTTTGTAGCCCAAGGCTCTCAACGCCAGAGTTTTTCGTATACTCCTGCATGCGCGCATATGTGGACCGCAGGTGTGCGCCTACCTAGCCGCCCGTTTGCCATTATCATTAACATTATTGCCGGTGTTGTTGTGCAGCTGCTAAATGTGCGCACGAAATTTAATTTCGCTGATTTTATATTTCATGTCGCGCAAAATGCATTTTCAATATACAGCGTAAAATGTCGCCAATTTATTTGCGCCGCTCGCTGGATTTTTCTTCTTCTTCTTTGTTTTGCCACATAAATCAAAAATGCGTAAAAATGTACAAGAGTCGAAGATGGGGCTGTCGTGGTGGTGGGAGGGGGGATGGTGCCATGCGTATGCCAGTCAGGCCGGCTGGCATTTGCTTCCTTTTGCTAACTGTTGTGGCCGCTCCCTTAGGCAAACCCCAGGCCCATTATCATCATCAACAGTCAGCAAAATGGCCCCAACTTCAATGTTGAATGCCAACAGCAACAACAACAACAACATGGCGAAGACGAAGAAGAAGAGCAACAGCAGCAACAGTAGCAACAAGCATCCATACCTGAAAAGCTGGTAGAAAATACATTTTAATGTTAGAGCGGGAATAGAGAAGGAAATTGGAGAAGGAAGATGGAGAAACAACCAAAATAAGATAGGGGAGGGGTTGGAGGGCAGGCGGGTTTTCGGAGTGTGGCAGGCGGTTGGTTAGTGGACGGCCATGTGGGTATTGCCAATGGGGTGCAACGAAAAGTTGGCGATTGATAAAGTAGGGAATTAACTTGAATCCTATATAATAAATAAATATAATGCCGAATACTTCCCTTGTATTTGCCAATCATTCGATATGCTGTTAGGTTCGCGTGTATTAAGTAAAATTTTAGCTTTTTTTTTCACAATTGAAAATGTTTAGCTGCTAGCTAATATTAGACAGTTACCATTTAGTATTGATTTATTTATAAAAAAAAAATAAAAAAAATAAAATAAATAAATAGATAAAAACAAAAGATCGAATATACATAACTATATATAGAACATTATTATTATTAGAAATATACCCAGAAAAAAAATAAATAAAAATATTACTCTGTAAATCTATGACAATCATAAAATTTGTGCAGTATACAGATACAAAATCTACTGATATGAATAGAATATTCGATATATAATAAATAGACAGTCCCGTAAAGCAAAGCCAAACTCCCGTGTTGACCCTCGTTACACCAGCCCTTTTGCTGTATTTTGGGCAACAACGTTGCTGCAACAACAGCAACGAAACTGTAGCAAAGGCCGCCAGCCGTTGTTACAAGTGCCCGTGGCCAGAACCAAAAGCTGCAAGAAGGAAAATGACACAGAAAAAAAGGTAGCAGCTGTAGAGGAGGAGAGCTGAGGCAAGCAAGAAGGAGTATGAGCAATGGAGGCAAAGCGCAAAGGTGCGTACAATCATTTTATTGATTTATATGCCGAAGCTATTACAACTGACATTCGAGTTTTCCAACAAAATGCGAAAAGCAATAGAACGAGAGAGGGCAGGGGAGCAGAGTGTGTAAGCAATGGGAAAGTGAGGCGGGCGAAAGAGCGAGAGAGAGTGAGTGGAGTAAAGGGAAAAAGGCTTTGTGGTGTGGTAGGCAAGCAGAAAGTGAAAGGCGGCTGTATAGGCCTTCACAGAATGGGGGGCGTAACGCAAAAACCAAAACCCAAAAAGTCTTTTGTCGATGCGACTGCTGCTGATGTTGTTGTTGCACTTGGCTGAGGCTGAAGACGAGGCTGGAGATGAAGATGTAGCTGTAGCTCATGGCCAAATGTTAGCGTCGCCTTGGCAACTTGCAAAGCTGAAAGACGCAGCAGCAATAGCAACAGCAGCAGCAACAGCAGCAGCAGCAGCAGCAGCAGCAGCAGCAGCAATGACAGCAGCTACGACCAGGCCTTTATATACTTGCGCCTTATGTGTAGCACACTTTTAGGCATTTGCTTTTGTCTTTTTAGTTTACTTACGCCTGACAGTTGCTTGTGTCTGTGTGGGTGTGTGGGTGTGGCTGACAGTCTTGACAGCGCACTCGTTACTTTGACAACGCAGCAGGCTGGCAGCTAGATGGGCAGGCAGGCAAACAGCCCACCTATAGTCCCACGTTCAACTTGCCTACCTCTTCCCTTTGGCCCACTCAAAAACAGTTTTGTGTATCCGTGAGATACTTTTTCGCGCGCTGCGCTTTTGCAGCAAAACTTTCGCTCAGCGAAAATCAATTTATCACAAGCGAAGCTTGATTTTCACTATACATACATATATACGTGTATATATATATCTGTTTATATATATATAAATTTGTGTGCCATGGGGAATGTCACTTGGCCAAAAATTAATTAAGGCTAAGATGAATCCCTGCTACAAAATTTTTGGTTTCTATGCCGCCTACTCGCTGTGCGCGCGTGTGAGTGCTGTCTGTGTGTGTGTGTGTGTGTGTGTGTGCGTGTGAAGTCTAATTAAAATTTATATATGCGCAGTTAATAAGTTTTTAGTGGCTTTACTTGTTGATGAGCAGCTGTAGCAGCTGTCTCTTGACTCGCAAATAGATGAATTCCATTTTAATGTTTAACATAATTAATTCATATAATAATATTTGTATATAATGTATGTGTATATATATAGTTTCTGGATATTTAATAATATTACCTTCACAATTTATTCATTTACTATAAATATTGGTGACTGCCTAAAGATGCTTTGATTGTAATATTATTACTAAATTTTGTGTTTTTTAACGTTTAAAGAATGTTTAGAAATTTAAACAAAATTTACAGTTCACACAAATAATATTATAATAAATTCCCAAGAATGTGTTATCAAATGCGTAATATTGCTGTAATAACAACAAAACTATCAATATCTATATAACTTACCTTAAACCCTGCCCAAAACTCTAGCAAAGTCTACCCCCAACAAAAACCTGTTGGGAATTACAATCATGTGTTACCTTAACTTCAATTTGGCTTGCCATATATACCTTATGCCAGTTCCCCTGTTCCACCTAACCAGACCAACTCTTTAAATGCCCTAATCTCACTTGCTCTCTAATCACTTTCATCCAACATATTCTCTCGCAATGGCAATCAAGAGACTTTATTATGCCACTCACTGCTCGGGCAGTGTTTGGCGATGTGGAAGCACAGTGTCCAACATTTATGACAAATTTTTAGCAAATTGTAATCCAATTTGACATATTAATTAAGTACATTGTTAATTTGTCGCATTACACACACGCAGCAGAATAACAACAACAACAACAACAACCTCACAGCAACCCTCACAGCTCCGAATTGTGCTGTAATTCCCAGCCCATACTATTCTCCTTTTGCTTTTGCCTCTGCCTGGCTCTAACTCTAAGTAGTGAAAGTAATAGCCAAAAACTTTTTGACACACTTTGCGCACACACAAACACACTCACACACATATACGCAACAAAGACCGTAGTATATTTGGAACAGGACAAAAGATACGCAGGACATAAGAAACAGTTGGACAACAGCGCAAAGCTCTGAGCGAGTGAGTGTGTGTGTGGCAAAAGGGATAAACATGTGAAAATTTATTGTGCGCGTATTTAGTTGGATATATATACGCATACATATATGTTGTATATATGTATACTTAGGTATATATATATATAGTAGATACGCATGTGTGTTAGCAAGTGCAGCAAAGCCCACCCAGAAAGTAAGTCAGCTCAACGTACTCGTCCTGGCGTTAAATGAGATATTTAAGTCAGTTGCGATGCGTGTGAGATAAGCAAATTCGGGGTCAAAAACAAATTTTTCGAGAGCACCTTTTTTGGAATGACCTGGAAAATGAGAAAATAGGTTATGATATACATTGAACATACAAAAAACTTTAACCAAAACAAAAAGTTTCTTTATAGACATGTTTATATGTATATTTAATATTTTAAAATAAAACTGCATACATATATTATTTTAGCAATTGAAGATACAGGATATATTTCAACAAATAATTATATTCCATATATGGAATATACTTCTCAGTCCATACTATCCCATTGAACTCAGGATCTGTAAGAGTTTGACTGTCAAAATTTTGTATGTGAACTCATGGCTGTATTATAATTCGTTATAGATTGAAACTTTAAAATATATCTTCATATAATAGGTATATATATGAAGTATATATAATCATTTAAAACATTCTTAAGCTTCAAGATTACAGCTTTGTTACAAGGCATTTGTAAACTTGTCAGAACTAAAATAAATTCTAGTTTTTCCACATAATATTCAACCTACAATTATATTCCAAATAAGTTCCCAATCTATACTAACCCACTGAACTCAGCTACTAAATGAGCATCACTGCATAAATTTACTATATATAATCTAAGCTTTAACTACTTGCATTTCAATTAAAAGTCATTTTACAAACTCTCACACTTACCAGTTATACACACAGCTAAACATCTTTACAGCGCATCTATGAGTCAGTCAATTGTCTCTATGAAATCCTACAGATTTAGCGCTGACCCAAGCGGCACGCTTAGGCAATCAAAGTATGTGAAAATAATGCAAAAGGTCTGTTTTACATGCAGAAAGAATAAACGGAAAAATTTTGCCTAGCTTCATTTTATTTACATATTTCGCAACTCGTCCAAAAAAAAAAGGACTATAAGGATAATTACTTGCAGCAGGAGCTAGACTACCTTTTCGTTCCTTTTATATATATATATATATATTTTTTTTTTTTTTTTTTGCTGTATTTTATTTTTTGCAACCTCTGTAGATTAAAAGTTGTATTAGGTTACATGCAAAGTGGTTCAGTGGGCCAAGGGCGCTTTGCCAACAGATTTGTTCCCGCATGTTTAGTGAAATTTGAGGAAATTGTTGCATACTTTTGGGATGATTTAATATTAATTGTGGAACAGTTGTGGATGATTAAGTTAAATGACGATAAATATATAATGAATGCTCTGAAAATGGGGTAACTGGGTATAATCATATGAAAGGTATAAAGTGGTGTGGCAGAAGCTATCAAGATTATTATTTACATAATCTTAATCAAAATCGTGAACTGATTGAATCTATGACTGGGCAGGGCACTAAGACTGTAGGCTTTTATATATATTACAAGTGCTGACTAAATTTTTGAATTTTAAACTATCATAAAATATTTTTATTGCCATGAAATCGATTTTAATCGATAATAAACTCAAGTTAATTAAGCAGATTTTAAATGTCTTAAAAGCAGAAAGATTGTATGTCTATCTATTTATTTTTATATTATGTCTATATTGTGTTAATTATCACGTTTTTCAGACCTAATATTTGGCACTATGAAAGCTAAGAAATTAAAAAAAAAAAAATATTAATAATCAAGGAATATATTACAAATTATTTTATTTAAATCGTAATATTGTTTTAATGCAGTTCAGTAAAAAACACAAATAAATGTGGATACAGAAAATGTGATTTATTTTAACTAGGCAAAATAGAGTAAATTAGATATTTATAATATTATGTATTAGTTCTAATTTATATATATTTTTGTAAGTATATATATGACTTACAATATTTAGTTTTTTTTAGTTAACCTTCCCGTACCACACTTAAAGACCATTAATAACAAGTTCTTGCTTGAACAATATATATCAGATTACCGATAAGAGTATACAAAATAAACTGAAAACAAACGATTAAAGATCAGATTTGCAAAACTTTATCAGACAATCAAAATATCATATTTGTTTGACTATATACTAGTCTATTTGTACTACTATATAACGACCGCATTTAGTGCACTCGTACCACTTTCTATCTATCTTAGCGCTAGCCCATATTTATTTATATTTGCTTGTCAGTTACTAACAGCCAATTTATTATAATCTGTACTACTATTTGGGCCTCTTCTCGCGTCATCAATTATTTGTTAATAAATGTCGAAAAGCACATAAAAAATATGAGAGATAAAAATAAATCGCAGATGACAGCCGCTGGTCATAGACTCGTGCAAATAGGTAGTATATACACATATACATATATACATATATCTGCACACTATATGGCCTCACATGTCTGGCGGCATATTCCCACATAACAAATATAGATTATGTGAAACTCAGATGCCAGAGACATAAACAGAGCAAAAACCTACCCGACTATTCGTCACTCGATGGCACCCGCAAAAAAAAAAAAAAAAAAAGGAATCCAATAAACTTAATCGAGACTCATTAAAAAGTGCGTTGATGTCGGTGTTGTTGCTGTTGTTGCTAGTTTAGTTTAGTTCAGCGAAGTCACGATTTAGCAGATAAGATAAGATCACAGAGGCACGTTGGCGTTGTCAAAAGCTTTATGTTTTTTTCCTCTTTTTTTTTTTGCAAACGCACCAAAAAAAAAAAGACTAGACAAAAAAAAAAAAATTTGTTGTAGCTATAACATGAGCGACGATTTAATACTCGCCCAATAACTTTTAAAAAATAGTATATATCAACTTTTGTGTATTCCAATTAGCTAAGCTTTGAATATGTTTTAAGCATATATTGTAAGCATACATTGCAAGATAATAGCTATAAGAGCGATCAAAGCTATTTGCACTTGATCTTAACCATTTCCAGTTTCAAGAGTTAGACAACTTTAAAAATCATATTTTGTGCCGATTTATGGAGCCTATAAAATTATGACAATGAAAAGTACGTGCTATTGAAGTAATAAAAGATGTAATTATTATATATCCCATGAATATATATACAATGTTAATATGTAACATATCTAATGTTAATTCTATGTTAAACTTTTATATGAGCAATCTCACATTGATAGCATTTCAATACTTAACTGACTCAGGTGAAATTGTTTAAAGCTTGAATGCCTTAATCTAGCCCATAAGTAATATACTCGTTTTGAGTTTAACAATTGGCATACAAAATATATATTTAAAAGCTTTTCAGCCGCACGCATTTTACACACATAGCCATAAATAAAAGCTATATACGCATATATACATACATATGTACATATATTTGTCTATGTGTATTTATTTATACATATGTTTTAATTTACACATACATGTACATATACATACATATGCTGTTAAATAGAAAAAGCATAGCTTTTTTTCATATTTTGCTTTCTGCACTTTCGCAGCCACTGCGATCGTATGTTCTCTCTCTCTCTCTCTCCGCCTTGATTTGGTCTCTCCAACTCTCCTTCTCCCTCGCTCTTTAGCAATCTGCCAGCAGCAGTTAATGTTAGTTTTCTTCGATGTCTGCGTTATTAGTTTTTACTCTATTAAAACTGTTCTCTCTCTCTCTCTCTCTCTCTCTGTTTCTTTCGCCCTCTGTCCTTCTGCTCGCTTCGCCACAATACCTTACACCTTGAACTTCACCGAATTTTCGCCATTTGTTTTGATATGTGCAAAAAAAATGTGCGTGCGAGAAGAAGAGCGGATGTTTTTGATTTCGCATTTGCCAATTTTTATGTGTTTTTTTTTTTTTTTTTTTTTTTTAATTCTGTTGGTGGTTTTGTAAGAGCGCTGAAGGGGTGTGCAAACTATATTTTGATTGGTCTTCAACTGCGTAATCAGAACTATTTTGTCTAGTTTTGTTTGGGGTTGCCTTTTGTGGAAGCTAACAGCTGATTTATATATTTTTTTTTTATTACTATTTGAATGAATCATATTGTGGCAGAGTAGAAAGTGCGTAAAAAGTAGATATGTGAATTAAGCAATTGCTTAGATGTGTGAGTTAACTGATAATATATAGATAGAAATGTGTAAATACAACTAGAGCTTAAGAGTATTAATTAATATCAGAACTATAATATAAAAAATATATAAATTAACATTAATTAATGTTATACAAAATATATATATTAATATACATATAGAGCAATTCCTGTTATATATTTTTTTTATAGATTTCTGTCTATATACATATTAGGAAAATCTTTTATTATGTTTTATACTAAAGTCTCCCCATAACTTTATTTTAACTATATTGTTCAATCGTTCAACTAATTGCGTTAAATCTATTTTTAAGCTTTTGCTTTGAATTCCATTTTGTTCGTTTTTGTTACTAAAGGCCCATATGTTATCGTTGTAAATATAGAGATATGATAGTGTATATAGTATAGTTTCGTAGTATATATGCTATTGCATATCATATCATATCGCTGCACATAATCGTACGATAAGATTACATACATACATCTAACTTGGATCGTGCAATGTCAAGCCAAATTACTTCTATTTCGATCCATTCAACTCTACTAAATCTAACCCCAGCTAATAAATAAATTCTGAGAACTGCAAACGTGGCTAGTTAGAAAAAAAAAAAGTAGAAGTAGAAGCAGAGAGAGAGAGAGAGAGGGTGAGAGGAAGAATGAGAGCAAAACAGTCCATAAATAAGGCGCGGGACTTCAAAAAGTGCGTATATATTTGCATTATAAACGATTCCAAGTGACCGAGCAGTTGCTCAGCTACCTCTGTCTCATTCTCTTTTTATATCTAACTCACTCACTCTCTCGCTCTGTCCCGCTCTTTTGCGTGCACGCATCAGAAGTGAAAAAAAAAATAAATTATGTTATTTTTGTGCAAGTTTTTGCTTCATTTTGTTGGGGACTTTGGCGCTGCGTTTCAGACTTTTTTTTTTGGCTATAGCGTGAATGAACTTTTCAAGGTGAAACTAGCCAGAATAGGCAAAGTGTAGCGTGGACGTCGACGTTGACGCAGACGCTGACGCGAACCGCGCAGCTGGCAGCGCCGGTCGAAGCTAGTGGGGACTAGAACTCACATAGCTGTTACCCTAGGAATTATTCTAAGAGCTAGCTAAACTGAACATACATATGCATGTATTCACATACTGTTATACTCAGGTAAAACTGTTATACATATTCTAACTAAAACTGTTATACGTGTGAATATCTCAGTCACATATTTAGACATACTATTATACTCGAATAAAACTGTTATACATATTCGAACTAATGCTGTCATACGTGTATCGCAGTCAATCGTTGTTTACATGCTTATTCTTAGAGCAACTAACTGTTATACATTTTCGTTTAACATATTTTGATTATTGTGTTATACGAATAAAAACTATTATACACTATTATAATAATATTTTGATATAGTGTTATTTTTTATATATTTATATATTATTATTGTTGTGTTATACATACGAAAACTGTTATACAATAACTGTTATATGCTTATATTTATATATGTTACGTTCCTGCTAAACATTTTGGGCAAGCCTATCATGTTCTCTTGATAGGCATACAAATAATATGGGAGCTTGCCAAAGAACAGGAACAACTCTTGTGTATGCCGGGAAGCGTGTGATTGGCGCTGCTGTTGCTGTTGCTGTTACTGCTACAACGAAGCAGTAGAAGCAAAAGAACAACAACAACAGCGGCAACAATTCGCACACGCATTTGTTGCCCAGTTGGGACTGGTTTTCGTATATATATATATATATATGTTTTTTTCGTATGCTTCATAGAAAGAGTCAAAGTCAGCGCTTGCAAGTCGCCATCGTTAGAGACCACGCAAAATGAACACAAGAAAACAAAAACAAAATGTGAAATAAAATTAAGGAGAGTGAGAGAGAGCGAGGGACGAAGAGAGGCAGCCGGAGTGGACTAGGGAGCGAGCCCAAATTGCTAGACAAAAATTTGAATGAGTCCATAGAAAAGTTCAGCTTGCTTCTTCTGTTGGTTAAGGCTAAAGCTGAGACTGAGGCAGATTCTATTTCTTTTTTTTTTCTATTTCTGTTGTTATTCTTGGCTGGAAAGTAATTTTTTTGCTGTTCTGTCTTTGTTATTCTTGTTGCCGTTTCTTCACTGAAAACCCTGCCCACAGACATTCGCTGGTTGTTAATGATCTGCACTGAGCCGCAGTTTGGTTACTTAAAGTTACTTTAATAGAAAGTATTCTAATTTTTGTTGTAGAGTTGAATAATGACTTGGAAGATAAAGTCTTTAAACTAAAAATATATAGTATTTTATGGATATATAAATCTTTCAGACTCTTATATCAACTCACATATATATACTAATCTTTTAATCAGCATCTGATTTATAATATATTGTATACATACATACGTAAACGAACCGAAAAAATATAAAGCTATACATAAATGTATATTATACTTGGATATTAAACTCTCATATATGTCTTCTCATAAATGTTATATGAATGTATATGATATCTAACATATAGCCTTACATTATAGAGGGTATTTAGTCCGCGACTTTTTCTCTTTAAATTATTAACAGTTTCGAGCTGCGTTTGTTTGTCTGTAATTTACAAATCGTTCACCTGCGGCAGTGGGTAGGCTAATGAAAGAATAACTTATGGTTTTCATATTGTTCCATTTCCACTGTTTCCTTTCTAGGAAAGAATAACAAATGTTTTTCATAATGTTCCATTTTTGCTTGTATTTCCATATTCGATATATCATTCCATCGCTCCATTTAAAGTGTTTCCATTGTTCCACTTGTATGTATTGTCATGTTGCCTTATCAAAACATTACCCAATTGTTTATTAATAGCTTATCTAAAGCCTATACCATTTGAATAATAAGTTTGTTGGCCTGTAGTGGCCCACATTTCAATCATTTCCATCAGTTTCATTTTCATATATTCCACCAGTTAGCTTCTTATATCTAAACAAAATCTTGCTCTACATTTTTACTGTTATCCCATATTTTAATGTTCCACATTCCATATTCCGCTGTTCCACATTTCAATGTTTCAAATTCAGTAATTAAAACTCTCCACGCTCCCGCACTCCACTGTTCCACATTCCATTATTCCACTCAATTGAAAGTGTTTATGATCATTTTGCATGTCTCTCGCCCAATCATCACCCAATGTCTCGCACCTCAATCATCAATGTATTCGACAATATGCCAAAATATTAGATTGTTTTCCTACCGTTTGTATGGGCGCAGCGGGCAACACTTGAAGTACCAGACGCGGCACGATTCGAGTGCTGCGAGGCCCACGCTTTCAATTCCCGCAATGTAAGTGACGTCTCGGCCGGCCAGTCGAATAGTATCCAATCAATTTACAGCGTCAACACACAAAAAATAAAAATAAAAAATAAAAAAAAATACCATACAGAATACAAAAAAGAGCTGTTTGTTAATTAATTGCTTGAAGCGCATAGAACGCACCATCAATTTATTCAAACTATGCGTAGCTTTATCTATGTATATATGCGTATGCGTATCTTTTAGAGTGTGTGTGTGTGTGTGTGTGTGTGTGTGTGGTTATCTGTATGCAGAGAGTGGAATGATCGCATCGACAACTTTTCAAGGTTAGCAATGTCTTGGGCTTTGGCATGGGTATAGACTTGAGTTTTGGGCTTGGGCTTGAGCTTGGGCTATGTCATGCGTGCTCGCATAGGCAACAACATCAATTTATGCCCAGCCAGTTGGCCAACTCTCAATTTTTTTTTGTAGCTGTTCAATTATGCATAAGAAAATTATACATATATTCGATACAGAACATTTTGTTAGTCTATCGGTTATTGGAAATGTAATAATCAAATGAAACATGAGTAAGCAGTGCAGAAATAGACTAGATTTCAAGACATTAGATGGGGGAAAGAAATTCTAATGAAATTGTCTATCTTTCGTATATTTTGATTTATGTTAAATATTTTATATATTGGATTTTTTATGGTATATATTTTATAGAGTTTATATAAATTTTGAAGTGAATTTTGATAGATTATTTTACGTTTATAAATTATAAATTTTATATTGCTATATAATATAATCTCTTTACTTGAAAGAAATTGAAAAGAAAACACACTCAAATGTTAGTAAATCAATCGAGTTCCACAGCAGTCAGCTTAATGTGATGTGCGCATTTCATAACTAAACTAATATTGAAAGAAACAAAGTATAAAAAAAAATAAATTTAGATTATATAATAATTTAGATAGGTGAGTCAGCATTCATGTATATCTAATATGCAGCTAATTGAATAATATGTTTAATTTTTAGTTTAAAAATTCCCCAGTAGAGATCACTCATAATTAATCAATTGATCTTTAAATGGAAATTTAATTAAATTCATCATATATATTTAATTTAGTTGCTCAATTAAGGAGCTCTAAGATATGACTTGATTCCAGAGCTTGATGAAACTTTTGCTTAGAGATCAATAAAAAGTTTTAATTTTATTAGTAACATAGCAATCAGCTAAGCATGTTCTGTAAATAACACACTGTAAATAACATATAAATGTTACATAAATGTTGCATATTGTCTGTAAATAGGGTATTTCGAATATCTATATACATTGTTTATATATTCACTTCAACTCTATGCTCGTTCTTTTGATTTCTCTCAACAATTTGATATTCAATTTAATGCGCTTCTGATTTGCATAAAATGTGCGTGAATCGTTAGCAGCAGCTACATCAGCTAGCTATATATATACATATTTGCAGCAATTTGCTGCTGCTGTTAGCCATTGGTATTATTGTACTTGTTATTGTTTGTTAGTAGGCGGCAAATAAATTGAAATTTATGTTTTTTGCTAATAGTCAAAACGTATCCATCTGCATAATGAGGAGCACGCATTAATTAAAATAGCACTCGAAGCTGAAGTCGATGCCTGCAAGAGCTAACGCCTCTGCAGATCGTGAACCAACAAAATGGGAACAGAAAAGATATAGAGTGAGAGACAGAGAGAGGGAAGTGAGAAGTGAGAGAGCGAGCAGCTGTACGTATGTAAGCAAGTCAAGCCAGGCAGTCAGAGGAAATGCTGCTAGCATGTCAAACGCCAACGCTGATTGGTGCACGGCAGCGGCAGCAGCAGTAGCAGCAGCAACAAGTTCTGCCAAAATGAATATAAAAAAAAAATACATTTCTAATGAAGTCAATGAACTTTTATATGCGCGCGATGCGGTAATTTTTTTTTTTTTTTGCTTGCTTATTGTTGGCTTGCGAAAAAATTTCGTTTTGGACTATTATCAAAGAAAATAAATAAAAGAAAACAACAAAACAAAGTACCAGCTCAAGCTACGAATGTTGTTGGGTGCAATGACTGCTACAACAACAACAACAACAACAACAACGACAACAACAATAATAGCTATTAATAATAATCTTTTTGACGCTGTCTCATGTGGTTGACAAAAGCAACAGAGCAAAAAAAAATATACAAAAATCAACGCTGCGTATGCGCAATATTTTGTTTTATAGCATTCTAGCAATTATGAATTGAATAAAATCTAAATCAAATATTAACAAAACTGTGTCAAAGCGACGCCAAGTTGATAAAAGTGATAGTGTTTAGATGTTATTGTTGTTGTTGTTCTTATGTATTTCAGCTCTTTCTTTCACTGGGCAAACGCAAGTTTCGTTACCTTTCTTCTATGTTGTTTTCTATAATGTTTATGCTTTTATTTTCTTCAGCAGGAACGTGCCATAAAGCGAGAAAAAAAATGTATCATAAAAAGAAACATTTAGAAAAAAAGCAAAAAATCACAAAAACAAAAAAATCAGAAATAAATGTTCAGCACTCAACAAAATATTTGCTAGACATAGCTAAAAGTCTCTAGGCGTGTGTGTGTGTGAGTGTGTGTGTGTGTGCGTGTGTATTTGTGCGTGCGAAAAGTAAAATTAGAATTTTTGTGCGTACGGCGCGAATGGCTAATCATAACAAAACGCCGCAAAAGAATAAAACATAGCAAACGAACAAAGAATAAAAAGGGAAAATAAAGAAACACCTTTACTTTAGCTAGATAAACATGAAAAGTCCAAAATAAACGCACAAAAAGCCTTCGTCAAGGTCATGGAAAAACTTTTACCTAGTGCGAGCGTTTCAAGGGAAATACTCATAAATTTATATTGATTTGAAAATTGGGTGTTTAGACAATTGCCTCCAAATGACAACATTAGGCAAAACAACAGCAATAAATCAAATAATTCATTTCGAAAGTGTTGAAAAATGTATTAATAATAAATGAAATAAACTGGGTATAGAGTTTTTTTTTATTGACAATTAATCAAGGACTATTGGGCTTGGCAGTGGAAGATGAATAATAAACTTTTGTAAGAATAGCAATATAAATGTTTGAAAATTATGCTAATAGTATTGGTGAATATGATCATGATGATGATTGGACTGCTGAAAGATCGCTAATAATGATAATAATTAGAATGATGTTGTTAATGAATATGATGACGATAAGGGTTTTAATTGCTAATGAGAATAATTATGATTATTAGTGATACTAATGATAGTGAATATGAATATTGATGATTGCCTAATGTTAGTGGAATGGCATGTTTCTGTAAGCTCCGTAAAATTTTCGCACCAAATACAATTGGATTCATAACTTTTTCCCAATTTATGTCGAGCCGAAGAAATCGCTAGGATTGTATGCAAATTTTGAAATGTATATCTGTTGTATATATATATATATATATATATTTAAGTATTTAAATATTTAAAATATAATAGCTATCCTATATCAGCCTAGAAGTATGCAAGTGCATCAATATGCAATCATTATTTGAATATAATATATTTTGTTTCGAAACGATAAAATCATAAAGCATTTGCAGCCATACAAATAATATTAATACATACACAAATTTCTCAATACAACAAACACCATACATATATACAAATTCTAACATTTTCATCAATACGATGGCTAGGGCTGTTTGGCTATTTCTTAATCTTCTTCTTACACATTTGGTCTGGGCCCATTTGTTGTTGTCTTTCAAATGCAAAAAACTTGTTAAGTGGACTTTGATGAATCGCCATCTTCAGTGCGTGGTTCTCGTTCTCGTTCTCTCAGTCTCGCATGCGATTGTTGCTGTTGCTGTTCTCTGATGTCTTGCCTATTATTCATGCTATGCCTGTCAAGCCCCTCAGCCTGCTGCCCACATGTGCTGCTGCTGTCGCTGCCGCTGACGCTGCCGCTGCGGCGAATTCAAATTAGAAACAAAAAGCAAAGTGCAGAGTGCTTGTGGCGAAGCAAAACATCAGCGAGAGTAGCAAAAGCTACATAAAATCACATACATACATACATACAAACAACGCTCCGCAGCAGAAAAAAGAAAAGAGTTGCGAAGACGCTGAAGCAACCTTTGCTGTTGGCTGCTGCCGCTGCCGCTGCTGCTGCTGCTGCTTAGAATGCGTGTATTGCATCATCAAATTTAGAAAAACAAATTTAACGAACAGACCCAACAGCGACGACAGCAATGAGCCGAACGACTTTACGAATGCCCAGGCGAGCGCTTCGTGTCAACTGCTTCGTTTCGACTGCGTGCTGCGACCGAAACGCAGCGTTGTTGCTGCTGCTGCTGACGCTGACGCAGCCGCTGCTACTGCTGTTTGCTATATGTTGTTGCTTTCGCAATATGTTTGGCTTGCATGTGTTGGTGCGCGTGTGCGTGCATGTGTGTGTGTGCTCATTTATGCTGATCATCGAAATATTTTTTTTTACATTTTTGCACCAACACACGCACACGCACAGCACTGCTGCGCCGCTTACTGCCATTCGTTTTTCCATCGCTGATTGCTACGCCATTGTTGTTGTTGTCGCTGGTCGAAAGTGCAATAACCTCGCAAAAAAAAAACACTTTAGTGCCATAAGCAACGTTGAATCTACCAGCACTGGAAATAAAATCATATTTCAATTTTTTGTTGCGCGTGCAGCTTAATCGACATATGCGTAACTTTTACGTTGTTTTATTTCTAAAGTAGCTTAAATGTAAGATGAAGAGATTGTTTTAGTTTTTCCAAAAAAAGAATGTCTATAAATGAGGAATAAAATTCAGTTGATATTTAAAATCGTTGTCTAACGTTTCGTATACGTTATTTCTTACTCTATATGTACATACATATGTAGTTCTTTCAAGGGTGTAGAACACTATATAGAATGATTTATAAGAAAGAAAAATGGTATGAATATAAATAAAATAGTTGAAAGTTAAATAAAAGGAATAATAATAAATAATAAAGTAAAATTATTGAACTAAAAATTTTAAAAACTTATGTATATTAAAATCATATGTAATAAAACTAGTTAAATACATGAAAATCAAATAAAAGGAAGCTATAAAGTATAAAGTATATAAAAAAAAACTTTAATTTTACATTATTTTTACACGATTTTTACTATAATTCAGTTCATTCATTCTATAAAGAGTTACTTCAACTTCTAGTCCATGCTTTATATTAGTTTCGGGCTATTTTGGTCATTAAGTAGTAAATAAAATTTAAAAAACAAGGAATTCACATCAGTTATGTATATATGCACATATATAGATAGAAATTATAATAACAATTTCATTTTCATTTCTCAAGAATTATTATTAGATCTATTTTATTGAAAATTTATAAATTAATTATAAATAAATTAGGAAAGAAAAAATGATTAATTTTCTTATGAATTTTGTAATATTTTATCAGTATACAATACATTGCACGGATTGACAGATATCTGCTTAAAACTCTAAAAAACTCAAAAAACTTCTTTGCTTTGTGGAAGCTGCGGTTTAGCTCATAGAGCACGCATATATCACATGATGCCAGACTTCCATCTAATGTCATGCACACACACAGAAAGAGAGAGAACGAAAGGGAGGGAGAGAGAGAGAGAGAAACTTCTGCTGCTGTTGGAACTCAATACATTTGCCCATTTTAGAACAGTTCACAGCATTTGCACTCTACAAAAGACCAACAACAACAACAACAACAACAACGACAACAATTGTCTAAGTTGTTTACGAAAGTGCGTGCAAAGCGAGCAAGAAGAATTAGCAACAACAGCAGCATGAGCTTTGGCCATTGTTATAGCTCTCTGCGTTCTACGTTCTACCTGCAGCAACCCACACACACACAGACACAGATTCATGCCTGTGTATGTATCTAGATAATAGCACAGCATAGAAAACTACCTGTCATTATTATTGGTGCCTTTTTTTTATAGTTCGCATTCGCTTTTTTTTCTGCTCTTTTTTTCTGTTTTCTATGACATTTTGTATACGCACAGCGAGAATAGAAAAAAAAAATGAAATGCTCAATTAATTTATTGTTGTTGTTTCTCACATTCTCTCTCTCTCTCTCCCTCTCTTGCTCACTGGCTCGCTGTCTTTGCTCTCTTGAGTGGCAGCAGGGAATTGCCTCTATCGCATTTGTCAAAGTCAGTAACCCTCTAACCTTGAATGTTGGCTCCTCTATGCTTCTATGCCATGCCCCTACCATCTACCCCGCATATATATCCCGCTGCCCTCTGGCTCTTATCATGCTCTCTTTCTAGCATGCGTGCGTTGTTTTCGTTGCCATTCCTTTGTTGTTGTTTATTTTATATTCCATTATGGAACGCAGCGGGTCGCCTACAGACAGACATATGTTCTATGTTAGATTTACGCATCCACTAAAAAAAAAACCCGACTTTAAAGTTGCAAGTGCTCATAATTAATCTTGTATTATAGCTTGGCCTTTGCCATATAGAGACTATACTGCTTTATATGAATGCCAATTGTTCTTAGGATCTCAACTGAAGTCTTTAGAGTTTTTGTATTTCAAAATCGACAAGACTTGCAGGAATTTTTACCTATAATTGGGCGGTAGAGCGATTTGAACCAAAGATAAGTATCTCGGAAATACAATACAAAATCGATTTAGTTTTAAGATACTCCTTCAACTGTGCATCTGCTGCGAATCGGGTTTAAGGTTTGATCATAGCTGCTTGTTATATATGTTTCTCATCGTCTGAAAAATTTTCCATCTTCATCTTCACTTGAATATAAGTTCTTTATGTATTCTCCATCTTCACTTTGCTTTAGTAATTCATTTCTCCTTAAGCCTTGTCTTCTTTAAACCTATATATCCTACAACTCTTTTACTTACATATTGTAGTAGTGCAATATGAATTAGAAGACATAGCTCTCTATGGTTAACTATCGATGCCTTACTATATAATTATCGATACAGCAATACTCAGGGATAGAATCAGAAGAGGAAGACTAAGACCTTAACATTAGAGACGTCTAATTAAGAACTAATTGAATATTAGAATATTTGCTTCGATCTCTGCAGTATTCCAAATGCCAAATGCAGTTCATCCATATATTGGACTTGAGCTAAAAGCCAATATAAGGCCTGTAAATATGATAAATTTAGTTAAACTTCGTTTCTCTTTCCTATAATTCCGTTTCCTCTTACTCAGCTTTTTTTTATATTTTTAAATGTTTTTTCTCGACCTATAAAAATCTAATCGTTTATGTTTTCCATGTTCATTTTATTCGTGCATATATTAATATATTATATACATTTTTATTTTATTATTCATCTTAATCCAAATGAATTTTTATTGAATTTTTTTTTTTAATTTTTATTTTTATTTATTTTTTCTATAATTTAGCTTTATTTATAAATCACTAATATTAAAAATATTTTGTTGTTATTTATTTTAAACTCTTCTTCCTCGCATATACTTTTTCTAGGGTATTCGCAGCGTGTTTCTTTAATTCGCTTTCAGCTCTGTTGCAAGTGCGTATGATGAATATTTATTTTTAATTTGGTTTTATGTTTTTTATGCCTATGACTCGTTAAGACTATTATATTATTTTGTGTTTTTTTTTTTCTAGTTTTTAATGTATTTTTTGTTACTTTTTTTTGGTTCTATCTATAAGTATTTCCGTCTGCTAATGACAAAATACACCTCAGCGCTGCGTTTGCGATTTTTTCTCAGATTTATTTTATTTCATTTTCGTTCTCTTTCTTTATTTCTGAAATGTTTATGGTTTCTATTTTAGCGTAAAGTGCGTAAGCTGCAGGAGACAAAAGAGAGAGACAAAGAGAGAGAGAGAGAGCAAATGCCGCTGCGTGTCTCGAATGACAGCTGTCAAAGGCTGCGGTGAGTTCCACTTTGATTAATGCGCTGCTGCTTGCTAATTTTGCATTTAAAGCACAAACGCACACACAAACACACACACACACACACACACACATACTACATCAGCTCACGCACTTTGGTGTCAGTTGAGAAAATATTAGGTGACACATTTTCATGGGTGGTCTAGAAATCTGTCTGGCCCAGCGCAGATGTTGAAATTTTCTGTGATTTATTTTAATTTTTTTTTTCTATTCAATTTCATTATTAGCAATCGAAAAGAGATAATATCATTATGATGTTTATATATAATTATTATTAATCAAAGCATTATTATTGCAATATTTTATATTATTATTCTTGAAGTTGTAGAGAAAAGCGTTTATTGGTTTGTCTGACTATTGACTATTGACTTGGTCCTGCAATTTAATAAGGCTTAAGATCAGGTCAATCAAATGTAGGGAAATGTTCAAGCCTATTAGGGGCATGTCAGCTCTAGACTAACAATATATGCTAGAGATATATTTATATATATTTGTGTAGACAATTTCCTTTTAAGAATATAAACTATATATATACATATATAGAAAGCCTGGCAACTTAAACAAAATATATATTATCAAGTTGAAAGTTTACAAAAATCTAATTTTTTATTGAAAAATTAGCAAAACAAATTTCCATTTACAATGCATACTCTCCATTCAAAAGCCTCCACCATATACAAGAATAAAAGTCTAGCAAAAAAACCAAAAGAATTTTCATCTAAAAATCAAATTTTTTAGCTACAATCTATTAGCTTGGCATGCGCTGACGCCAGGTGGCGCCAACAGGCTATTGTTGCACACGACATTTCGTCATAACTGTCAACTTAATATCAAAAGCGAATAACTCAACAAGACACTCGACATGCTGGTAATTAGAGAGCTGTAATTAAAATGTATAAGCAATAGAAATGAAAGCAAAGCTGAACAGAAAGAAAGGACAGCCCACGCAACGGAACTGAATGCTGAACTAACAACTAAAAGCGAGCGAGAGGGAGAGTGTGAGAGAGAGCGAGTTAGAGATGAAAGGGCATGTATTAGAAAATAGTCTAAAAGAGTCGCGTGTGTGTCGCACCTTTGCATATGGCATACAACAAAGCCTCAAGTGTGAATATGTAATTAAATTTTATGAAATAATCTCATAAATATGTGTGTGCACACACATACACACGCACTTTTCACTAGATATTATTTCATGTACGCATATTTTATAGGCACACCTCGAGCTACTAGCTGCCCAACCACGTGGCGTATGCGCAATATTTTGCTGTTTTTAAGAGCTCTTAACGGTTTTGTGATTTATGTATATGTGCGTGCATTGCATATGTAAATTAGTTCAATTGTATGGGTGTGTGTGTGCTCTGCTCTGACTGATAAGTCTCAGCTCTAGACTAGACTGAAATATACCATATCTGACCTATAGCCAAGTGCAGCCAACTGTAACGCATAAACATGTGTGATCAAAGTTAATGAAACATGGAAAATTATTTATATTATAAATGAATAAATTATTCATAAATTGAAATTTTTGAATTTTAAAAAAATTTGTGATTTTTATAGAGTTAAATTTTAGAACTTACAGAACTTATCTCTATGAACATTTTATATTTTAATAAAATGCTGAAATTTCAATTTAACTCCTGTGTCAATGCTAACTAGAAAAGATGAAACGTGCTGATAAACACGTAGCCAAATGTAAAATATAATTCCAATTTGAAGATCAGTTCAGAAGCTTTAACTGAAACTTGACTTCCTGTGTCACATGCACAAAAAATGTTAATACCAATGGAATTTGAGTTCATTTCGAATTCACGTGCATATTTATAGATCATATTAAAAGCGTTTTTCATGGGCTCCAATGCAGCCAAACCGGCCAAGTTAACCAGTTGGCCAGGCCCAGAGGTCAAGTTGACCACAAAATCAAATCGAATATTGACCTTGACAGCAGTCGACTTACAATTTACAGCTCAATTTAAATATTTGAATAGCGCAGCAAGGGGTGTGACCAATGATGTGTATATACATTTCAGATACCCTAACAAAGATTATGGACAATTTGTAAAGCGTTTATGTAAAGAAGTAAACATAAAATTAAATGAAAATCAAAATAACAAATAATTAAAAAATATATAAAGAAATCTTTAAGTATTCGGATACATATAAACATTAATTATTTATAAATATCTAGCTCGTTATTTAATCAAGCAAAGTTTGGGTTGATTACTTGCTACTTAGCTTAGCTTGTTCTCCCAGCAGCCTATGTGAACTAGCCTCTTACTGCAGATTTTTTGCTGCAACTTGGTGCAGCGTTTGCTTTAGCTAATAAAATTGAGATATTGAAATACCGCAGCTATCGGTTTACTATAACATATATATGACATGGGTAGAGCTTGCTTAATGTTAAGAGAGTGCTTGAAATTCAAAAAATGTTGAAGAGTGAAGAGCGATGTAGAGAGAGATTATCAAGAAGGTTTTCTTTGAAATATATATAAAAGCTATATAATGTATATTTAAAAAAAAACATCTATAATTTATGGTTAATCTGTAATTTACTCTTAACTTTGCCTCTCTAAACTTCACTTGACTGATACAAAAAATTCACTAAGCTAGCTAATCTTAGTTTAGTTTATATACAACTCTATAATACGATATTGCAAGTGCAAGTGTATTTTATATTCTTCCAAACCAAATTTCTTATTCCCAACTCAAATGTTCGTTAGCTGCACGCAAGTCAAAACATTTTTTTATGTATTTGTCAGTTGTTGCGAGTCTCATGTAAATGACTGAAAGAATCAATCTATATATTTACTTAATGAAGACCTTGGGTCAGTTCAATGCTTCCGTTAGAGCTGCAGCACCATTATATATATATATATATATATATATATATATATATATATATAGACACAGATGCCTTTACATAGTTGTTTAATCAAATTTTTATTTGACGTACGTTTCTAATCGTTCTTTTATTTATTGTTGTTGTTGTTGTGCGGAAATGAACGCACCAAAAGCAACACAAAAAGCTCTATAAATGTAAACTTTATGATTGAAGGGCTACAACAATAGCAACAACAGTTAATTGATATACGCATTGATAGCGCAGCTCCAAAATGTGTTTTTTTTTTTTTTTTGCTTTGCTTGTCTAGAAGGGCAAACGCAGCGCTCGCCTTGGCTAGCTCTCTGTGTGTGTGCGTGTGTGTGTGTGTGTGTGTGTGAGTGCGCTTGTTGGAAGCCCTTAACGAACTACTCGGCTGCTACTTTATAAAGTGCCCCAAGGTCAACAGCGCCCAACAACAACAAGAAAACGACTAACATCGACAATAGTTTTCAATTTAGCTGGACAGCAAATCTAACATCAGCCAAGTTCATAACTTTTATGGTTGCTTAAGACTTAGAACACCAAAGCTTTTCATAGCTCATATGCTCTGAGGCTTGCTCAGGGTCAACATATTTTAATCATAATTTATGCATTTCATATATGCTCAGGCGCATTCAAAGCGCGAGCTCAATGAAATGTAAAACTATGAAAATATATTAAATGCTAATGAAATATCATGTTGCACATATTATTTTATTATTTATATTGAAAATATATTTTTAAATTTCAATAATATTATTGTACAAGTATATAATAAATCATAATAAACTTTCTTTAAAATTTGTTACTAATTTTCAGTGAAAATACTAATTTAAAAATTGTTCTTTAAAAATGATGCTGACTTTAATTTGGGAATATAATAAGCTGAAATGAAATAATATAATAAATGAAATAATATAATAAATAATAAATAATAAATGAGCAATCTTATATATATTTTTATTAGACGAAAAACTTAATTTTAAAAAATAAATTTATTGATTTTTATTTTATTTATTTTATTACTTATTTTATTTAACAAGTATTTATTTTTAATATATTTTTTAAAATATCATTCTTTATTTTATATTCCCTTTCATGCTTTACTCTATGCTTTACGTTAAAAATTATTTAATTTAAGAAATAGTATATAGTTGCATTATTATGAATAGATAAGAGAACTATTTAATCAGCTTCAATTGACATTACGTTAAACATAGCAATAAAACATATATTCACATTATCTATGATGTATTAAGCTTTGTCGTTAAACGCAAAGGGGAAGCACACAGCAGAGATGGCCGAAAGCAAAATACAATAATAATAGAATTTATAATTAAATAAATACATACATAAAGCTGATTGGCCGACAACATTTTAAGCATGCATATCAAACTTTAATGCAAAATTTAATTAATGCATAAAAAAAAGGAAAATTTAAATTTAATATTAATAAAAATTAAATGTTTAATGTGAAATGAGATTTTGTTTATTACACAGATTTATATTATTTTATATTTATATTCTCTTTTCAATACTTTTTTTTAAATCAATAAGTAAAGTAATCAATCAATTTTAGTTTTTTATATGATCTTTCTATATATTTTTAAATAATTAGTTTCATTGTCAATTTGAATTTTTTTATGATCTTTCTATATTATACTATTATTATTTGGGTTCATTGCTAATATTTTTAAATAATTTTTAAATTATTAATTTCAGTGTCAATTTGAATTTTTCATATGATCTTTCTATATTGTATTTTTAAATAATTTGTAAATTATTAATTTCAGTGTTTCCTTTGAATTTGACTTTCCGCTAACCTTGCAGCAAAAGCAATTGCTAAACGCATTTTCTTAATCCCTTAGCCAAAATCGAATTATGAACTTATTATAATATATATAATTATATATCTATATATACGTGTATATTATTTATATTTGTATATATCTGCTTGTCTATATGTATGTCTGTCTGTCTGTCTGCACTGCAAATACAAATCAGTTGCGTAAATAATGCGTATCGCTAATCTACAACAACAAAAATAAATGTGGAAAACGAAAAACAAGCTAGAACAGTGCAGTTGAGCTTAACTGACTGACCGAATGCTCGCTCAAAGGCACAAATTATTATTTAATTATATATATTTATTAATATTACTATTTTATTTTACTTTTATTGAAAGTATAGCTCGATAAAGCTAACCAAAAATATTTATTATTATATAATAAATATGATATTTATTGAGCATATATTTAACAATTTTAACAGTCAGCAAGTAACAGTATTATATAACTATAACTATCATATCTATCTAAAATATTTATATTTATATTAATTTTAAATTGTAATTAACTTTCAATTGCGTAAATCTCTTGTAGCTCGACAGACTCTCAACAAAATGAGCAGCACCACATTAGCAATCGAAATTGCACTCAAAGCTAATCTAGCCTTTTTCTAGCTACCTAAGCGAGCATAAAAAAAACTACAACAAATTTTTTTTGAAAAAAAAAAACGGCTTGTTAGGCATTTATAAATTACATCGGGCGACAGGCCCAAAGAGCATTAAAGCATTTTGATTAGCAGCTGCGAAAAAAAACCTAAAAAGCAACAACAACAACAACAACAACAAATACAAATACAAATAAGCAACAACAGCAACAAAGTGGACAAACGCACTAACGAAAAATTCGAAAGAAAAATAGCTTTAAAAAAAAAAACTGGAAAAAAAAGCCAAAACTGAAACAGAAATTCGTTGTTCGATGCGTTGCGATGCGTATGGCCCTGAACATAACCTTGAATAGAGCCGCGTTCAACGTTTTTTTTTTTTCAATTTTTTTATTTAAAGATTCGTTAATTTTTGTTGGTTTTTTTTTTTTTTTTTGTTAAATAATAAATGCGTTAGAGCGAGGCGCAGCGCGCGTAGAGCTGAGCGAAACAAATGCGTTACGCATATGCGCAGCGACCAATACACGCACAAATAGAGGCAGAGAGAGAGAGAGGGAGAGCGAGTGCTAGAGCTAGAGCGAGACAAAGAAACAGGTCTATGTGCTAGTGTCTAGCCACAAACGCATGACACTTGAAATTATGCGTTCGAGCTTTTGTTCGGGCGGCGTAGGTTGTTCGCATGCGCTTCAAGCGCTCACACTTGATGCCCTGAGAATTGCGTAGAGAGGCGCAACAAGTGCGTCGTTGTCTAAGTTTTGTTGTTATTCATTTTTCTTTCAATTTGCATAACAAAAGAAAATGTTGAAAATAAATGTACATAATATGTGACTGCATTAATCATACGCAGTGGGTGTTGCTTTTGTATGTCTGATGGATGGGCGCAGAGTGCATAGATATGTACATCTATCATTGTTGGATATATTTATATAATTAACTAATGGAGCAGTACCTAAATTAATGTAATTAATTAATAATTTTTTTAAATAGCAAAATAAATAAATTTTTTAAAATAGCAAAAGTTGTATTGTAATAAATATATATAATTATAAAATAAATCTAAAATTCTTAAAAAATAACAATTAAACATGAATTTGTGTAGCTTTTATTTATTTGTTTTTTTTTATTAGGTTTATTATATATATATAAAAAAAAGTTTTTCTTGTTTATTTATTTATTTTATTTTATTTTTATTTATTTACTTATCTTTTTTTTGTAAAGTTGTATATTTATTTATTTGTAATTTAAAGTCAAATAATTTTTATAATTTATATAATAATTTTACTCATTTATTTTCATGTAAAAAAATATTTATTTTTAAATTGTATGCGAATTGTAAAATGTAAAAAAATTGAAATAAAAAACTTTTAAGTACAAGTAAAAAATAAAAACCGTAAATTTCAGTTATAATTTATAATGATGAAAAACAAATATTTTATTGAAATTAAAATATTTAAATGAATTATTTTATTAAAATAAAAATATTTAAATGAATTATTTTATTAAAATAAAAATATTTAAATTTATTATTTTATTAAAATAAAAATATTTAAATTAATTATTTTATTAAAATAAAAAAATCTATAAAATGTTAACTTATTTTAATTATTATTATAATTTTTTTTTATAATTTAAGAAATAGCTTTCTTTAAAGTTATTAAAAATCAGAGAAATTAATTTTTGGCATTTTTTGTTGTGTAAAATGTTTAGAATTTTATAGAATTTATTTTTATATGACAAACTCATTTGTATGCCTGGAATTTATGCATAGCACTTTATTATTATTTGATTTATTTATTTTTTGTATATATTTATTTGGTTTTCACTGAATTAGTTGGCCAATCTGTCATAGTTTTAGCATTTGTAGGGCACTCAAACGAACCGAAAGCTCTTCACAAATTTTATGTTGAAGTGGCAGAAGCAAAAGCCAAAGGCAAACACAGCGAACACGCAGCACAAAAGGCAACAATGATTGACAAAGACGAAGACGACGGCGATAAAGAGGTGAACAACGAAAACGAAAACTTTGCAAACGCATAAAATTCTGCGTACCGCATGTTTCACTTTGTTGTTGTTTGTTTGAGCTTAGCTTGAATTCAAACAGGGCCTAGAGAGGGGCAAACACACACAATTTTTCTAGGCATTTTCGTACCCAAAAAAAAAACCAGAAATATTGTGAGATCAGCAATGCGCAGCGTGTTGCCAACTGTCTGCCATATAACTACTTTGTATCAATGTATGCGTGTGTGTGTGCGTGTCTCACACGCATTTTGTGCGTAAGGTCGCAGCCTCAGCGGCGCATTTACCAAGCGTACAATAACCGGTAATTATGCGGCCCCATACGAATGACGCTGCAAACTCTTGTGTGTGCGCTGAGTCTCTAAACGTGGCCTGAGAAACCATTTTTCTATTTTTTTTGTTTTTTTTGCTGGTAGATTTTGACAAAATAAGATATCATAAATCTTTGGCAACTTCCGCATTTCAATTGCCGGCTGTAAATTAAACAGATTTATTTCTATATTCTACCTTTTTTGTAAATTTATGTTTTATGTGCAAATAATTTGATAATGATTTTGAAATGTGCGCGCTTCACTTGCGTTGAGTTTTGAACGAAGCTAAGATCTTAACGAAGATAATTGCACTCCTCTATGCGCTGCACTGCTTTGCTTACGTTAAATTTGTCGAAATACTTGAATTGTTTAAGCTCTCTTAATGCACTCTTAATCTAGTGGGAAATACATTTATTTATTTATTTATTTATTTTGATTTACTAAAAGTTAATTTCATTGTAAAATCTTCCTTCATAAAGAGTTTCATAGTTCGTCAAATTAGCTTCGCCTCTTTGTTGATAAGCACCAGAGATTACGTAGATTTCTCTTAATTTAACGAACAATGCAAATTGCTAATTTCCCCTTTTTTGCTGCTCACTTTATTTGACGAAACTGTCTAAGTACTTCAAAATGGCTTAAGATTTCGCTTACATGTTGCTTGAAAGGCAATTGTTTAGTAAGTTAACAATTAATTAGATTTTATTTAATATTTATAATATTTAATTTTTATATTTATGATATTTATTCCCTTGCATGTGCACATGACAATTGCACTCGTTACTCAATAAATTTTTGATTGGCTTTGGCCACTTAACGAACACCAAAAAATTGTCTACAGTTTCCCCTGCATAGAAGCTTGCACTCTTGAGCACATTTCGCTGTGATTTGGCAACTTAACGAAGAATTCAACTTGTTCACATTTCCCCTTCAGCACAAACACTAAGCCAATTGCACTCTTACATACAAATACAATAAGCTGCGCGCGCTTCACTGTTGCTTTCGTTCAACTTGACGAAGGAAGAGAGTCTGCAGCGAGCACAAATGCACTCTTATCGATTCGTTGCGTTTCTCTTAGCAATAATTAAGCATTTGATTGCTTGAAATCTCTTTGACTTTTGCGTTAAGTTGTTTCAATTATTTATGCATAAAACGTTTTAATTCATGTGATTTCTTCTTCTATTACTGCTTGCTTTGTTTCTTATGCTTGTTATCTGTTTGTTGTTAGCACACTTTTGTCACTTCAACACATTTCGAACATAATTTCGTTCGTTTACTTTGCGTTCACAGCTCACGTGCGAAATGTAATATATATATATTTTTTTTATTATTTTTTTTTTTTTCTGTGTCGCTTTACACCTTGTCTGAACGTTTATCAGACTGATAGCCACATATTGCCATAATTACGTAGAAGTGTGCGCTCTGTGATAATAATTATCGTGTTTGCAGAGATTGCCTTGACATACTCTAGAAAGGGCGGCCGCGTCGGCAGCAGGGAGTGTTCGACTGAGAGTTAATCTGATAATATTCGTCAATTGAAAAGTTGACATTTTGTAATAAAAATCATTTGAATTCAATGAGTTTAACTCAATCGAAATTCGAAAATCAATCCAATACTCAATTATTAATAAATTACATTAATTTTTGTTTATTTTTTACTTGACTTTTTGAATTTGTTATAGAATTGAGAAGAGTTCTCAATGTAGATCAAATTTCCATGACAATATTTACAGCTATTCGAAATTCTCCATTCGAATTCGAATTTTATTCTCTCTTAAGGGAAATCGGGTTCGAAAAAGAATTAACTTTCGCATAACAAATATCCCAACTAAATTTCATGTTCGACAAAATGAATTATTTTTCGAAGTCAAACGATATTTTCGGCAATTTAAGAAAGAAATAATCTCGCTTAAAAACTGGAAAACAAACAACTTGCCGAGCTGAAGGATGAAGGCAGGACACTTAAAACAAAAAATAAAAACTTGACAATAAATGTCAAAATAAAAATATTAAAAAGAAAACGGACATTGGACAGCCAATAAAACGACGTTGTCAAATGTGCAAAAGAAGAAGAAGAAGAAGAGAAAACTTCCAATGGCAGTTGAGAAACACAGCAAGAGAAGGAAAGGACCTCGCCGAAGCTGGCCAGAACTGACAATACAAAGAACATTAACATGTGGCCAAGGAAGACCAAAAACAAAGGCAACAGAGAGAGGGGAGGAAGCAGAAGTTGAAGCTGAAAAGGAAGACAAACACAGAGCACAAACAACAAACAACATAAATCGGAAGGTCCTTTTCGGGTGTCCTGCATTTCGAACTGGGGCAATTGGATGGCAATACGTTAAATGCGTACTTGCCATGACTTTTCAACTGCTGCCACACAACGCCTGCCTCCTGCTTCACGACTCCTGCCAGTTGTTATTGCTGCTCGGCAATGCCCACGCAAACAAATTGCTGCGTTAATAATGCCTATAACAACCAACAACCAACAACAACAACAATCGCTTGACAACAACAACAACAACATAGTTCATAAAAATATTTTTCCAAATTTTTTTTTTTTTTATTTATGCCCAGGCACAAAACTTTTCTTTTTGGATTGTCAATTGTGAAGCTGTCCGCATTGATTTTATAGAGTCCGTTCACTGCATCAATGGGATTAGCCTTTTGGCCAAAGTGAATTGATTTTGAAAGTCAAATATCTAGCAATAGATAAAAGAGATTTCAACTAGAAATTGATAAAGTTATGAAGCTTGGGCAAGGTTTTGTTGATGTTGTTGAAATATGGAATGAAGTGACGAAGATATATGAATGAATGAGATAAATAGGTCAAAAAGGAAACTTATAGAAACATAGATTTATATAGAGGAGGAGGAGAGGAAGAGAAAGAGAGAGAGCGAGAGAGAGAGAGAGAGAGAGAGAGATAGTAAGAGAGGCATAAATAGTTAGATTGATAGATATAAAGATATATAGATAGGGATATTCGATAGATATGAGTTAGAAAAAGAGAGATAGAGAGAAAGTAAGAGACAGCGAGAGACAGACAGATAGAGAGCGAGATAGAGAGACAAACAGAAAGAGATAGAGCGATAGATTTATATCGATAATTACGTTATAATATATCTAACTATCGATACAATTTTAAGTATCGAACTAATCGATTCAATTATTGATCCTGTCCCTAAAAATAAAAAAAGATAAAAATAAAATTTGGAGAATAATATAGAGAGAGTAAAAGAAAGTGATAGAGAGTAAGAGTGAGAGAGAGAGAGAGAGAGAGAGAGTGGGAGACAGAACATGTTTAACAAGTAAGATAAAAACATCTTTATGTCACTTAAACATTTTCTCTCTTCTCTCCCTCGCACTCCCTCTCTCTCTCTCTCTCTCTCTCTCTCCCTCTCTCTCTCACCAATTCCTTTCTTCTCTTGAGATTTCTCATAAAAGATTAAAGAGCAATTAGAGAAATTAAGAATTGTTAAATTCGTAGCTAAATTCCCTGCCTCCTATAAAAAAAAAAAAACACTCCCACAAAATTTGCTTTTGCTACAAGTCTCATCCCGTAGCCACCTCCCCCCCCCCCCTCCCCCTGCTACGTCTTCAGCACTCCACCTTCTAGCTTGTCCCTTGTTCCGCTTCACTCAATAACTGTATCAAGCGCCTGGCATCGCCTTTTTGTAGGCCATTCATGCAGTTCTCCAGACAGAGTCGAAAAGAAAAAAAAAAATTACTTTTTTTCCTTATCAATTTAATGGGGAAACTGGCGTCAGGCAAAGATCAGAGAAAAGCCCAAAAAAAAAAAAAGAGAAAATATTTTACAAATGTCACAAACAGCAGCAAAGGACAAAGGACACACTGCACCACATAACAACTATATAGACTACTCTATATATGTGTGTGTGTGTGTGTGTGTGTTTATATATCTGTTATATAAGTGAAACATTAAATGTCAAATGAACTGGCTCCAGTTCCGGCTCCAGACTGCAATAACTGTCTGTCTGTCCGTCTGTCTGTAGCAGAAAAACAAGGCCAAAAGATTAAAAACAAAAACGAGATGAGTTTGGCGTGTTTGCTACAATAGATATATATACAAATATATATATATATATATATATATATAATATGTATATATATGTAGGGTAAGGCAGGCGCAGAATTTGTTGTTCCTGGAGTTGAGTTAAGTTTGGTTAAGGTTGCACTCACTGTGTGAGCATATTGAATATAGCAGAGAATACAAACTGGCAAAAAAAGGCCAGAAAATGAAGCTACAAATGTTGTAGTATAGCTGAAGTTTAGATATATTTGTTTATATATTTGTTATAGGAACTATACAGAAAATGAGAGATCGAAAAATATCTGAAACAAAATTATGTATATTCCAATTTCGCTTTCTGATTTCATCTACCTGAAACTAAAAAGAGGCATTACATTACGATCTTAGACTATGATTGAGGAGAGCAGAAAGAAATATTTCTTTAAACTGCATTAAGGACAGAATATAAGTGAGTTAGATAGAAGATACATAGTCATAGAAAATTGGAGCGAATTGCTGATAAAGACCAATATTTTATAGCTTACATAGAGCTAACATAGAATCAAATCATAATTATTAAATATTTTAAATTGAAACTAACTATAGCTAATGCTAGCAAATGCTATTAAGAGTTACAATTTTAAATTTTATACATTTTTAGTATTATTAAACTTAAGCTCTTTCGTTTGACATTTTTATATATTATTCAAAAGGTTCTTGGGTTTTTCTAAATCTTCTTTCTATGACTTGGAATATATATGGGATGTATATAACACATATACATAAATGTATCGATAAATTATATATATTTTTAAAGGGTTCTTAGGGTTCCTTAAATCTTCTTTCAATAACATAGTATATTAGATAATATATATACATATATGATATCCATATGTTTTATATATTATTGAAAGGCTCTTAGGGATCTCTAAATCTTCATTCTTTAACAGAGGATATTAGATAAATGTAGATAACACATATATCTAAAGCTTTTTATATAAGATACATATAGATAACACATATATATGTATCTATAAATTATATACATTTTTAAAGAGTTCTTAGGGTTCCTTAAATCTACTTTCTATAACATAGTATATTAGATAACATATATATTCATATCTTTTATATATTATTAAAGGGTTCTTAGGGATCTGTAAATCTTCATATAGTAGATAAATGTAGATATCACTTACATATAGATCTATAATTTATATATATTATTAAAGGGTTTTTAGATTTCTCCAAATCTTCTTTCTATAACATAGGACAATAGATAAATGTAGATAACACATATATATCATATATCTATAAGCTTTTTATATAGCTCTATATTGATTCTTCTGTATCTATCCCACTCTATATCTATATTTCTCTATCTATATGTAACTATATAATAATACAAATTTACATATATGTATACTCTACTATCACATATTCAGCTTATATCAAGTTACATTTCTAAACTCTCTGAATTTCATATATATTATATATAATTTTCTTTGTTACTAAATCTCTCATCGAAGAGCATGTGCAATTCGTACAATTTGCTTTTAAATTTTGCTCTGTTCGCTGCTTATTTTTGTTTGTTTAGAGCATTTTTATGATGCTCGTCTCGAGGCGCCAGGCATCCTGCATCGTCTACCACTGTCAGTAGTTTGTAGGCTTTGCTGTGGCAGCAGTTTTTCCTTTTTCTTTTCCTTGACTCTCGTTTTCACTTGCAATATTATCAGCTCATTGTTGTTGTTGTTGTTGTTGTTGTTGTTGTAGTGATTGGATTGCTTTTGGCTTCTGTGCCTGCCTGCCTGCCTGCCTGCTCTTTGACGCCTGCTGATTTTTGTTTTTCGCAATTTTGCGTGAACTAATTTGAATGATTTTTAGTGCCTCGCTTGAATGAACTCCTTGTCGAATTTTCCATCTCTTCGACTGTCTATGTCTATATATGTATATATAAATTTCTAGTTTTTATTATCATATTTGTGTCGTTGCTGTTGCTCTCGCCATAATCATAAATTTCTCATCTGCAAACAAAATCTTATGCAAAACGAGGCAAAAGAGAAATAGAAAATTCACATGCTGAAAACTGTGTAAATTGATTAAAAATTCTGTCAAGGAGAAAAATACTTTTTTGCCTGTGTTAAATGTGCTATAAAATTCGGAGATATTTTTTTGTGGTTGAATTGCTAGAGAAAGATCTATTAGCAGAAAGTAATTGCAAATGATATAATTGATTGAAATTTTTCTTTTTATTTGAATTGAATTTATTGATAATTTATATAATTTATGCATATTTAAGTCAACAATTGTTTAAAGAGAAAAAAACTTTAACTTTCGTTTAAATTTGCCTTTAATTTACTCTGAATGCCCTCAAAAATCAAGTGAAGCATTCGCTTCATATATAGAGTATATTGGACAATGGGAGGCAGGTATACTGCTCTGAACAGCCTCTTAAACTATATCAATAGAGTTAAGTTGGGTAAGGTTAGGTAAAACTCAGTGAAACAACAATGTTAATAAAAACTACAAATTTTATATATGTCTTATCGGTGTGACATTGACAGTTGTAGTGGTATTAAAGAGAAACCGACAACTAGCGCTAATCGAATGAGTTAGCATTTTAGTGACAATTAAAGGATGTGTCATTAGAAAAGAGACAGCCATAGGTTTAGCTGAACGTGGTCTCGGCTGTCGCAGAGTGAGAGCGAGAGGGCTATGTCTTTCACACAGAGTTGCTATGATATTGATCAACGAGCAGATGCAACCAAGAGGCCGTTTGACAAGAGAGCCGAGAGCACCTAATCAGAGACAGTTGAGTAAGAAAGACGTTGTGGAAATAGAAGTCAGCGGCACGGACAATTCGTTGTCAAGCAAACATACCATGGAAGGCGAGAGTAATAAAATAATGAAGGAAAATTCGAAAGTTGTTTATTCAAGCGAGGCACTGAAAATCATTTATTTGAGATTAGCAGGCGTCAAAGAGCAGCCCAAAGCAATCCAATCACTACAACAACAACAATGAGCTGCTAATATTGCATGTGATAGCGAGAGTCAAAGAAAACCAAGGAAAACCTGTGCAGCCTGTTTATGTTCTGCCTAATGCCGCCTACACGTGATGCAGGGCCATGCCATATAATTCTAATAACATTTGGTGTCGTATTACCTAATTAATTTTGCTCAGCCGCCCCTTGAAGGCGTGGCAAAGTAAAGCTATACTGGCTTAAATGTGTTAATGCAAATATGGAAATATTTCTAATGCATATGATGAATATGATGAGTCGATCTAGCACAACATTCTTGCTTTAACTGTAACTAGTTGGGCTGTTTAAATTAAAAATAAATATGTAAATTATAATAAAATATTTTAATTTGTGCAAATGTGCTAAAGCATTCTCCTGTATGGTTCCTGTATTTTTATTTATTTATAATTATTATTATGCGAATGGTTTTCGGTTCTCTAATATTTAGCCTTCTTCCCAAAGTTTATGAAACAAAAAATTGAAAAAAAATGAAATTTTGAAAATCTGCAAAGTCAAACACTTCCGAGTAGAAAACTCTGATGTTTTCCCTAGGTTTCTCTTTAGCTAAAAACGCACCTTACTTTTTACTAAACATTTCCTCATTTACATGCTCCAAGTCTTTGCCTGCCCACAGTCATCTGCACTCCCATCCATGTCCAGCAACTGTCAATGGAATATGTTATTAGAGCCATTCGCCTGCTAACACGCCCAGTCAGTCAGGCAGTTCACATCCGCGATCTCATTAAACACATTACACGATATTAATACCAAAAACAACAACAACAAGAAAATACTCATGAACATATATCAAATTGCAAAATTTGCATATTTTTGGGGACAAGCCTTGCAGGCGAACGAGCGAGCGAGCTAAACAATATGAATCATGAATCATGAATCAACCCTAAACGAACGCCAATTGAGGTCACTTACAGAGTTCGGGTCAAAGGAAAAGCGGCAGCAAAATTGGAATTAGAAATGGAAACGCAATTTTGCAATAAAAATCCATTGCGACAAATAATGCGCGCCGAGCGAACATTAAACCAAGCCTTTAAAATATTAACAAAAAAAAAAAAAAAAACTTTTGAAATTACGAAACTACTAAATAACTTAATTGTTTTTTCTCTCTCTCTCTCTTCTCTTCCATCTATTCTATGGCATTCTCTCTTATTATATTTGTCATATTAGACGCACAGAAGGTGGTCGAGCACTATGAACAGAAATTTCCATTAAAATGCAATAAAGAACACACAGCAAAAGGCAAAAGAAAATTTATGAGAAAATAATAAAATTAACAGCGGAAAGTGTGGGCGGGGCGGGGCTGGGCTGGTCTGAAGTGGAGTGGACTAACTGAGCTACGTATGTGTTACATACATGGTTATTTTGTTTTACTTTGAATACTGTGCATACTGTGGACTTTATGGTCATTAGCACAATCACTCCACAAAGCGAGTGTGTGTGTGTGAGTGTGTGTGTGTGAGTGTGTGCTTGACCCCAGCGTAACCCATTGCGTATACATAATATTATTACGCATACGCCGCTTAGGCGCAGCTTTGTGCATGGCATAAAGAATATGTAGAACAACAACAACAACAGCAGTAAAAAACAGAACCTTTGTATTATAATTTACTCTTGTTTTTATTATACTTTTGTTGTTGTTGTGATATATGCTTTTGTAAGTCTTATGATTATTTTATGACTCGACTGTGATATGCATGCAGCGGGTCAATTAGTTAGCTGAAGTGGTTTGAATGAATTAGAAAACGAATAGAAGATAGAAGACAACTTAACTGTAACTAATGCAAATTTAACTCAACTTAAGTAAATCAAAAATTAAGTAATCGAAAATAAGTATGAGAATTTATATTAATATGACAAACAATATAGTATATATAGCAATAAATTTATAAAATATAATATGTTTTAAAGCATGCTATATATTTCAGAGTATGATTTAGTCGTCCAACGATGCATCGCCTTTGATTTATGAACGTTTCAGTTTCTGCGCACAGTTTTTTCTCGCTTATTTTTTTATTTTTGGTCTACAACTTGGTGATGAATGTAAATTACAATAATTATGTGTGGTATAGCTCGTTCTACCTTATTTTTGATTTCATTTCCATGTCCACTTTCACTTTCGTTTCTTGGCTTGCGTGCAGGCATGTTGAAGGAGGTCCTGCAGGTGCAGCACACACACACACACACCCAACTTGATTTGCCTTGATTCGCATTTTGATTAATTGCCCAAAGTCGACATTTTATATGAGGCGAAAATGTTGTTTTTTTTTAGCTTTCGTAATAATCTTTGTGGCTCAATCTTTTTGCTTGGCCTGTAAAAAGATAGAAAACAAGAACAAGACACATTTCCGCCTGTTACAAACTACAACAGAACGGGCCACCGATGATGAGCGAGTGGCAGAAAGAAGAAGGGGGAGATAGACAAAGAGAGAGAGAGAGAGAGAGGGAGAGCGAAAGATAGAGGGAGAGAGGGATGGTGGAGAGCAAATGACCTACCATACAAGATTTTACATTCAGCTAAATTCGATAGAAGCTGTTGGCGCAGTTGGGCAAGAACTGAATAAAGCGCAAAGAAGCAAAAGATGATGGTAAAGATGAAGAAGAAGAAGCAGAAGAAGCAGATGGAGAAATAGTGGCTGAAGAGCATAGACCAATGCAGCGAGCGTGCTAGACTAAACAAATACTCAGCAGCATGTCATAAAATATTCCAAAATACCGTATTAATATACCAAAAATACCAAAAGTATTTAATGGCGAATTTAACACATTTATAATTTGATCTAAATATAAATAAATGTAGTAGAATATATAAATATAATAATATAAATACAAAATATGTAAAAAATATTTAAAAAAAAAAATTAAATATAAAAAATAAAAAAATATATATATTTAATATTTGTCTATATATAAATAAAAAATAATAATATATAAATATAATAATAAAAAAAAATCAATATGTTTAATATTCATATATCATATCATTTTAATGAATTTTTATAAACACATCTTAAGAATGTAATATTTTTGTATTAATATATTTTTAATAATATTATAATATATAAAATAACAATAAATAATAATAAATATAATAATTTCAATTTTAAGCAAAAGTTGAAGGTAAATCATAGAAGTTTGATTGAGGTTATCTCACTTGAAATTATCCTGAACTATATTTCATTATTAAGTTGTATTTATACATTTATATTAAATTTCTCTAATATATTTTATTTTATAATTTAAATATATTTTGCTATTTTTATAATTTATGTACATTTTTTATTGTTTTTGTAACTGCTTTTGCTTCGAATTGCTTTAGCATGACTTTTGCACTATTTTTATGTTCAAATTGTCTGATTTACTTCTGCTCAGATTCATTACATTTCTAATAAATAAATATAATCTTATTTGTATATATTCACACATGGTTTTCCTGTTACATATTATATATATTCCCAGCTTTTCATCAAATTACAGGGCATAAATTGTAGAAGCAACAGCAACAGCATTGTCAGAGATCATTAATTAAAATGTTGCTGGACCAGTTCTTGAGCGCAGGCTACGGGCAGCGACGTCAGCGTTGACGCCAACAGCAGCAGCAGCAACAGCAGCAACAGCAGCAAGCAAAAGTTACAGCAAGCGCAAAAGCTGCGTTCGCAACAGCAGCAGCAACAGCAGCAGCAGCAGTATTAATAAAAGATCGCACGCTTTTTTAATCAGCACTAGAATTCACACACACACACACGCACACTGACGCACACACACGTGCATACGCCGTGCCTTGCTGCGCGTTTGGCCTCTAGCATACAAAGTGCGTTAGCCCAAAACCCGCTGCCCCCCTTACTACCTCTACCTCTCTCTCTCTCTCTCTCTGTCTATCCCACACTCAAGCTCTCCCTCTGTCGCTCGCTCTTTCTCTCTCTCTCTCACTCTCTCTCTCTCCCTCTCTCTCTCTCACATAGTCTGCCCGCACGCATTCTATTCTTCGCTTTTGCTCTGCGCTTTTTGTGTTTGTTTCGCCTGCCTTTTGGCGCTGACATTCGCTGCGATGAGGTAATCGGCCACATGCGTATGCCTAGGCCTATGTCTATGCCTAGGCCTATGCATGTGTGCGTGTGTATGCGTGTGTGCTTGTGCGTTTTTTTTTGGGGCTGAGTGCGTGAGCGAGCAAAGCTTTGTCGCTCACATTGCACGCGCTGCCTGCTGCCTGCTGCCCTCTTCTAGTTGACTAGGTTCTACAACTGTCCGTCCGCTCTGTCGGTCTACTTAGTTGACGTCGCCGTTGCCGCTGCCGCTGCCGTTGCCGCTGCCGTCGACGTTGCCTTCAACGTCGTCGCACAGATTATGGCCCTTTGACATCCCATAAATTTCATGTCCACGCAGCGCAGCTCCACATTGTTGGAAGATTAACGCAAAACAAGCTACGGAAAAAAAGCTCTTTAAGAATGCAAGAACCGACAATTTAGTTACCCTAAGAAACTAGTTGAAATGAATGTATGTATATACAATGTAATTGCAAAGCAGCGCAAGTGCTCTAAACTATAGCTAACGATTGTCTATCTCACTCTCTCTCTCTTTCTAATAGTTATCATGCTCTCTCTATCTCCATCGGTTACAAAATTCTTATGTTAGTTCATATATCCTACCTAATTGCAAAGCTGAGCAACTGCTCTATGCTATAATTATAACTTGCAGTAGATTATCTAAATTTCTCTCTCTCTATCTCTCTCTCCCTCTCTCTCTCTTTCTCTCTCTCTCTCTCTCTCCCCCTCTCTCTCCGTCTCTCTCGCTTCCTTCCCTTTGTTACAACCTTCATATATAAGTCCATATACCCTACCTTAACGCATACAACAATAACAATATGTAACTACATGTGTTGAAACTCGTTTGGCATTAGAGCTTTTTAGAAGTATATACATGTGCACATATATATACATACATGTACGCATGTATATAATTATACTTTTACATAAATACATACATATACATATACATATATATATATATACATATATATGTAGTCTATAAATCTGAACAATGCGCAATGGGCTCGCTTTTTTTTTTTTTTTTTTTTTTTTTGCATTCACAAAATTCTGTGTAAATACATAGATGTTGTTATTGCTGTGGCGACATGGACGCGCCTCACTAAACACATATTTTATATTTTCATACAGCGTACTATTTTGTTGTTTGTCATTTTCATTGTTAGATGATCAGTTACTATAACAATATGCCTGAACTATAAAAAAAAAAAAAAAAAAAGAAAACAGATTTAGATACGCTGCCAAAATGCATGAATGGCATAAATATTGTAATTTCCATTGAAAACAGTTTTTACATATATTATTAGCATAATTATTGCAATTTTACTTCATTTTAACAAAAATTTCCATTTTGTTGGCCTTGCCATGGTCATAGGCAGACGCGCACTTGCTGATTGGCTTGAGCTCAGGCCATTTTACGGTTAGCAGCGCTTAGAGTGCACACACAAATGCAGCAGATGGCGATCCCCACAGTAATCGCCATTTTCGCGCATCCAATGGGGAACCAGTTTGCGAATGTTCTATGCGGCCGTCTCGCTCGCACACACGCGTGCGCTCGCATTGCTGCAGTTATGGTGAAAGCTAAGCGACTATTGCAATTTATATGCTAGCCGTCTCGCTCGCACTGCAGTGATCAGTGCTATTTGTTGATGTTGCGGCATTTGCTCAAAGAAAACTAATTAGCCGCAAATTGGCAGACATGATAGAAATGTTTTTCTTTTTGCGTTTGCAACGTATGTTGTTAGTTATTGTTGCTTTTTGCACATCATGTAATGGCAAAAATGATTGATTAGCTCATGCCAAGGGCCCTGCAAGCCGAACTATTGCCTATGCTCTGGTCAAAGTTGCTTGGCCAAAAGATGCGCAAAAACGTTTGCCTAGTTCTAGTTGTTGTTGGTTGTTTGCTTGTGTATTTACTGTTGCTATTGGTCATTGCGGCTCAACTTAAACAAAGTCATTAATTTGCAATTAGTTTTGAGACAGCGGCACGCGTGGGAATTGAAGTTGGAATTGAATTTGAAATTGGCAGCGATTTGCTTAAGCTGCGAAACTTTTTTGAAGGGAAAAAAGGTTCACTGGCAACAACAAATGTTTTTTAATTACACAGGGAGTCTGAGCTGAACCCTCCTTCTGTAACACTTTCTTTTAAATATTCACAATTGCCTTCGGTTTCTGTTTTATTGTTGTTGTAGCTGTTGCCTTTGCTTACGCTCAATTGAATGCTTCCGGCTGCACAATTTTTGCTCCAGTTTATGCATAACAGCGCTATAAAAAAATTTAGAATATAGACGAGGGCACAGCTTGGAAATACCCTATAAAAAAAGTATTTTTGGGTTTTACATCTGGAAAATTACAATTGTAATTTTAGAAAATTAAAAATAAAAGAGTAAAAAAATATTTTTTATTAAATGTTCTTTCTGAAGCACATTCAACACTTTTCCGCTAAACTTTATTTGCAGGGTATATTGTAAAAACATTGAAATAAGTCTTAAAGCAACATCGCAACGACTTGGGGTTGCTTAGCTCAGTACAAATTTGTGCAAGTTTTTTCAACATTTTCCATTTTCCGTTTTCTGTTTCTTCTGTTTTCTTTTTCATTTTGCCATTTCGCTTTTTGCATAAAATAAATATAAATAAAACATAACAAAACTGCAGAGCAAGAAGAAGCAGCAGCAGACATTTGGACATTTGTGGATATATTTGGTGGTTAGTTTTCTGCTGGTTTCTGCGTAATTTAATTTATGCTTAACCTTTCTGAAGGCCTTCTAATGGAATAAAGTACTTAATGTTATGATGTGATTATGCTCCTTATGAGCATGCCAACGAGCATTGAAAGAGACTGAGGCAGAGCGTAATGCTGTCTCATATGTATTTGGCTTGTGGGCATTAAATGATGTGTGTTTGTTTAGCAAGGGAAATGACTTTATGTTATATTTAGTTATTGACAGTTGGTGGGAAGAACCAATAAATAATAATAAAAAAAAATGTCTGTATTTTCCAAATTATTGATAAATGCAATGGGTTATCGATAATGTATGGAGAGATTGGTTAGTTTGGTTAGATATAATTTGATATATATAGAAACTAAATTTAAATATTTTCAAGGTCAGAATTTTTTTTTTTTGAATACAAAATTATTTAATTTTATACTAAGATTCCTTACATATTTTTTTTATAATATTTATTTTGGTTATAGTATTTATAAAATTCATATAAAAATAAGCAAAAATATATTTAATGAAATGCAAATCAAATAAAAAAGTAAAATAAAATAATAAAAAAATTTCAATCAATATATGAGTAACAACAAAATGTTTAATATTAAAAAAATAAGTAAAATAACTAAAAAAAAAAAAAATAATAATAATAATAATTTAGCTCATATTAAAAAAAAATATATATATATCTTAAATAAAATATACTAATTATTAAAAAAAAAAAATAGGGAAATGCATTTTTTCATAATAATTATTTAACTTATAAAAGAGTAAACAAATTTGCGTGTATATTTTATATATCTTATAAATCTTTAGACTTTTTTGTATGCATATTTTCTCTTCTGTTTTCTTTTTCCCTATTTCCATTATATTTATTTATTTTATTTATTCTACTATTTCTTTTATTTATTTTCTTCTATTTTCCTTTTTCCTAAACGCGCTCTCAAGGTCAATGCTGTCTCCTCTTCTTTTTCATAGAAAACATAAAAACATTTTAATTTATTTTGATGTCTCTCGCTTAATTTGAACTTCTTTAAAAAGCCCCAAGGAATTTTTGCGCTTTTAAAGTTTCGTCCAAGCTGCCAGATGTTGCCTTTGGGGTGCTACCACCCGCTCCGCTAACTCCAACTCCAATTCCAACTACATTATCATCTGCTGCGCCTATTACTCTCCATCCATTTCCCTTACAGCTACTCACCCCCAAGATTTGCAGAGATTCTACGTCCATCTCAGCTGCTGCTGCTTCTTCTTCTTTTTATTTTTTGTGCCCAGCCCAGCGGGTTCCATAGATTACATAATTGCCCGGTGGTTGCACACAGACTGAGGCAGTGGCAATGGCAGCAGCAGCGACCGAGGCAGCGACGCCAACTGCGATTGATGGATTGCATTCTGAGTGTTGCCACAGCGGGTCGGTGGGCGGGCAACTTGAGGGAGGGGATGTGGGCAAACGCTATACTCCAACTGAAGCATTCAAAGAGCGAAGATCAAAGAAAAAAAAAACAATTTACTGAAATTGCGGTGTCAGCAGAAGCAGCAGCAGCAGCAGCAGCAGCAACAACATTGCAACATACAACACAAACAGAGAGAGCGAGAGAGAGAGAGAGAGAGAGAGAGAGAGAGAGAGAGAGAGAGAGAGAGAGAGAGAGTTTGGCTCACTCAAAATTATATGCATTGACCTATTTTTGTGCACCAAAAAATGTACAAAAGTTTTTTTTTGTTGAACTAGAATTGCATAGCAAGTCGACATATAGGCCTAAGAGCGAGAGAGAGAGAGAGAGAGAGAGAGAGAGAGAGATAGCGAAAATGAGTGAGGAAGGGGGACAGAGCGTGTGGCAAGAGATCAACGTGCGTCAATTAGATGTGAAGCGCAGCGCCACCCACCGCAACAATTTTTTTGTTCGTTTTTTTTTTTTTGTATTTGGAAAAGCGGTTGCACATGTAAACTGGCAACTGGCGAAAGGACAGGGAACACGCAAGAAGAGGGAAAGAACGAAGGGGAGCGGGGGAGGGAGGCAAAATAAGAAGGAAAAGAAAAGAAAAGAAGTAAAAAAAAACAAGGGAAATGGGGGGTCTGGGAAAACGGGAAGGAAAGAACCAGGGGCAAAAACAAGAGAAAGAGCAAACAAAGAAGAAGGAGGAGGGGAAAAGAAAAGGAAAGCGAGCGAAACAGAAGAAATAAGAGGGGAAAAGGTCAAGGAAAACAGGGGGCTGGCGAGGAAGAGGGGGAAAGAAAAAGAAAGGGGTAGACGGAGGGGGCAAAAGGTAGAGGAGACCGGAGACGGGAGACGTGACGAGAGGAGCCGGGACGGGAGAAGGAGACGGAGACGGAGACGGAGACGGAGAAGTGAGACGGAGACGGAGACGGGAGAAGGAGAGTGAGACGGAGACCGACGACGGAGACGGAGACGGCGACGGAGACGGAGACGAGACGGAGACGGAGACGAGACGGAGACGGAGACGGGAGACGGAGACGGAGACGGAGCTGGGAACGGAGACGAGACGGAGACGGAGACGGAGACTGGAGACGGAGACGGAGACGGAGACGGCGAGAGGGAGGAGACGAGACGGAGGAGACGGAGACGGAGACGGAGACGGAGACGGAGACGGGAACGTAGACGGAGACGGAGACGGAAAGGAGACGGAGACGATACGGAGAAGGAGACGGAGAAGGAACGAGACGGAGACGGAGACGGATAACGGAGACGGAGAGGAGACGGAGACTAGACGGAACGGAACGGAGACGGATACGTAGACGGAGACGAGACGTGAGGAACTTAGACGGATACTAGACGGAGACGTAGACGGAGACTAGACTAACTGAGACGGATACTGAGACTTATACTTATACTTATACTTATACTTATACTTATACTTATACTTATACTTATATATCTATACTTATACGTTGTAGTCCATCAATGCGACTTTCTACTGTACTTTTATATCAGCTCGCCTGTAATTTGCATTCGTAATGATTATCGCTGGCAGCTCTAGCTCTACCTAGCTCTCATTGAGCTGCCTTTCCCCGACTCTTACAACACGATGCGTCGCATTGTCTGCCACAAAATGTGTCTCTGTTTTTCGTTGTTGTTGTTGTTGTTGTTGCTGATATCTCGTATATCGTATCTCGTAGCTTTGACTACTGCGCAGCAACTGCAACGCGCGACAGCCGGCAGTCCACACATGCGTGCGTGACCCAATTTCGCGTTGCTTCCCCTTCCCCACACCTCTCCCCTCACCAACACCTATGTCATCAGGCCCTGCCTCAGTTCGCTAATAGAGCAGCGCTTTGCTCTAGTTCACAAATTGGCCTTTGAACTGCGACGCAACGAAAACGCAGGAAAAAAACGACGAAATAAAATCGAGTATTTATATGGCTTTGAATGCAACTAGTCAATCAATCATGATTGATGTGTTTTATGTATGGTTGAGCAGAGATGGAGATGGAGTCAGATTCGAGCCAGAGATGAAGTCTGTTGAATATGATATTTCACAAGCTAATCAATATTTTAATTCACATTAAATTTATTTGAACTTACTCTGAAAACTAAATGAAATTCATATGAAAGCAAAGCTTCTTCGTTGCTCTGGGTGCAGTTGCTGGTCAATCAATCAAATGATTGATATATGTTTTGAGCTTAAGCAAATACTACACAGAAATCTTTTGACAATTCGTTGTTAACTTCTTCGAAGTTCATTCACCCAAAGCCTAATAATCGATTTGCCGCTCGTAAGAAATATATAAAAAAAAGGAGGAAGAAAAGGTAAACAAAGTCAAGGCGAGTGGGGGAGGGGGGAGTTGTTGGGTATTTGAGCTGGCAGGACTTCTGGGCTTCTGACAAGGTAAAAAGGCAATCAATGCTGTCGTCGTCGTCGCATTTGCTTACGCCCGCATCATTTTTTGCTTTTTTTATATTTCATTTTATTCTATTTGATTTGACTAAGCGCCCGCGTCCTGATTGTGCGTAATAGAGCGTTAAACTCTTCAAGCAACAGCCTTTGCTTTGCTGTTTCTGGTACGTCTTCAATTTCTGCTGCTCTACTCAAGGAAATCAGCGCAAGGACGTTCGCGGCAGGTCCTGGCGCAAAAATTATTATATTAGCATCACCGACTGCCGCCCTTTTCCAAAGGTAGTAAAAATTATGTGTAAAATGTCCTTGAACCCCTTTTTTTTCCTCCTGGCGCGCTCGCCTCTTGGCTCTTTGTGCCGTGTCCTCATTTCGCTGTGCCGTTATATCTTTAATGTGTAAGAAGCGAAAGGATTATTTCGACGGCGTCATTGTTTTGAAATTATGGCAGCATTTTCGCTTTAGTCTTTGCCTTTGTTTTGTTGTTATTTCTAGAGTTTTTTTTTTCTTGGCTTTTTTTTCGTGTTTGTCGTCGTCACAGCTTGTAATATGTTCAGCCAGCCCAGAACACCCCACACAGCCGCTGCTTACCCCGCTCTCTCGCTCTGTCTCGCTCTCCTCTCCATAGCTTCTTTAGCTCACAGCGGGCTTTTGGCGGTTTTCTTTAAATTGTCGTCCTTATTTTTAACTTGTTTTTGCTGGCTTTCGCTTTGATGTCAGTCAAAACAATTTTTTTTTCTTTTTCGTTTTATTTTTTTGATTCTTGCGGTTTTTTTTTCTCATTTCTTCCTTTTTCTAGGAATTACAGCAGCGGGCGATATGCTAAACAATTGTTAAAGCGAGTTGGCAGCGGCTTGCGAAAAAAGCAACTTGTTGATTTGACGATTTTTCTTTTTTTCAGCTTTCACCAGGCATGTGGTTAAGCGAAGGTGGTGTGGAAAGGGGGCGGGTTGAAAGGAAGGAAAGAGTTAAGTAAGCAATATTTGGAATGAGGCTAATAGCAAAGGAATTGAGTTGAGCAATTAATGAAGCTATGTGAATAAGGAGATATTGCGAAGGAATTGAATGAATACTATTCACTATTTTATATTAGATATTATTTAATATTTTATATATTACTATAAAATAGCAATTACATCTTATACAGTATGATATTGAAGCAACTCCAATTTATTTTACTATTTATCTATAAATATCATTAGCTAAACAAGCAGAGCCTGAAGTATAAAGTTTAAAATTTAATGAAAACTCTTCAGAAATGATAAAGGAAACTCTATTTTTGTTATACTTAACTAAATTCCTTGTTAACCAGTCGTAACAGATGGAGTTGTATGCGAGAATATACATACATACATATATCTTTTTAGGAATAAACATACATTTATGTACACATATACCTGCGATCAGAAATATAGTAATAGCTGTAGTGCTGTTGGACCATAAAAACATGGCGATTTTGTCAATATTGTAAAAGCAATTTGAAATAATTATTAAGATGAATGCATGTTCTTATTGATTTAGATGCCGATATTAATATATTAAGTCACTAAGCTCTATGTATTTTTGTTTATTTATTTTATACAGTTTATTTATTTAATTTTGTATTTATTTATTTATTTTTTATTTATTTATTTTTTTGTTATTTATTTTATTTTTTTTATTTTTTTATATATATTTTTTTTAATTTTTTTATTTAATGTTATTTATTTTTATTTTATTTATTTATTTAATTAATTTTATTTTTTATTTTATTTATTGTTTATTTATTATTATTTATTTATTTAATTATTATTGGTTTATTTTATTTTAATTATTTTTTATTTATTTATTTATTTTATTTTTGTATTTTACTTATTGATTAATTTTTTTTGTTTTATTAATTTATTTATTTATTATTTATTTATTTTATTTCATTTATTTATTTTTTATTTATTTTATTTGATTTATTTTATTTTATTTATTTTTTTTTTTTATTTATTAAATTTATTTATTTATTTTATTTTATTTTTTTTATTTGTTATTCTACATTTAATGCTTAGTCTTATAGATCATATGCTAACTGTTGCTCAAATTTTTGTTTTTCTTTTCTTTCGACAATCATGAACACATGGAATTGGGCAATTATCGAATTTCTTGTCTAGATATTGATTAGGTAGATTAAGTAAATCTTAATGTATCCTGCACAATATCAAAGCATAATTTTGTAGAAAATTTGAAATGCCTAATTGATATACTAAATATGCACATACATACATATATCAGATTTACGTTTTTCTTAAGTATAGGCAAATAACACTTGATAAATATATGTAGATAAATATATGTACTATATGCAAGCCCATGTATGTATGGTATGTATATATACATACAAATTGAAATATCTACATACATGCTCTGCCTTTACAGTACTTCAGCCTCTTATCACTCTTAATATTAGTTCATCAACATCCACTGATTTAAGGCTTAAATCTCAAATTAATTATTGCTCTTTGATATAGACTTAGTGTTAGGGTTTAACTGTAAATACTTCAAGCATATATAATCTAAGCGCAAAGGCTCACGCCCACAGCCCACTAAACCACCCACCTACAGCACCTAACTCTCTGCTTTGCTCTGTCTGCTCTGTAATGCTAACTCGCTCTAACTCGCTCCCTCTCACTCTCTATCTCTGTTTTTATGTGACTTGTTCTATAAACCTCTCAGCTTTGCTCTATTATTTCATCTAATTAGCACAATTGCTGTCCTAGACACAATTTTACATACAATGGGCAGACATGCATACATACATACGTACATATGCATATCTGTATATGCATGAATACATGCGTATGTATGTAATTCCTAGCCCAACATATGAAACAATTTCATTGTCAAGTGTGTTTGTTGTTTGCTGGCTTAACTGGTTCAAACCAATTGACAGTAAAAACAACAACAATAATAAAAACAACAATAATAACAACAACAATAACAAAAACGTATTTGACAGCAGCAGAAGAAAAAAGACAATAAAAATTAGCCTAAAGCGCACTCATTGCAGCCAGCAATACATAAAATGTATGTACATGTATGTATATGTATGTATATGTATGTATATGTATGTACATATTTCTGTTCAACATACACATTTAATGTGCGCCAAATGCTACAAAAACAAATGATATCATCTTATCTGAAAGCGCAACAGAAATTCGTCGAAGCGCTTCATAAAAATAAATAAATGCGTGCGTTTGTATATAGTATATGTGTGTGTATACACACACACATACACACACACTTATATGTGTATACACACGCACTCGCTGAAAGCGAAACATTTGTTTTTGTGCAATTGAAGAGCTTTGCGCAAGGCGAAATTTTAAGGGGGGGCGGGCGAATGCCGACCAAAAAAGAGAACAGCGAAAAAATGCAGTATACACACATAATCAAAAAATGTTGCTTAGGCGGCGGCTCACACACACACACACACAAACCGACGCACATAATTGCCAAATAGTGTATATAACGGGCCTACGCAGCAGCAGCAGCAGCAGCGTCAGCGGCGCAGCAGCAGCAGCAGTCAATGTGCGAGTACATAACAAATAAATGCTAAAACTTTACAAAAAAAAAAGCAAACGCGCACACACAACATATAGACACGCGCACGCACACACACACACAGACAGAGAGAGGCAGAAACGCAAGCTGCAAAAGTGCGTTCCGTTAATGGGCAGTGCGAGCGAGTGGGTGTGTGTGTGTGTATGGCTGGCGCCAAAATATGGAGCATACATACATATGTATGTATGTGTATATGTAAATATATACGTACATACATAAAGCGCTTCAAAAACTGTACATAGCCAACACAGCAACAAGAGGAAGAAGTAGAAGCAGCAGCAAAAAAACAACAACAACAAGAAAATGTGCTGTAGCTAAGCAAAAATGTATGTATGTATGTATGTACAGTATAAAGGCAGCCCTACAGTGCCTGCAGCGCAGCACTGCAAACGCAAAAGAAGCAAGCGACAAAGGCGTCTAATGTTGGCGGCCATGCCAATATACGCAATACATACGCACGCACACACAAGCAGAACACACAAACACACAGACTGGCGCACGCACGCACAGCAGCAGTCAATGTGCGAGTACATAACAAATAAATGCTAAAACTTTACAAAAAAAAAAGCAAACGCGCACACACAACATATAGACACGCGCACGCACACACACACACAGACAGAGAGAGGCAGAAACGCAAGCTGCAAAAGTGCGTTCCGTTAATGGGCAGTGCGAGCGAGTGGGTGTGTGTGTGTGTATGGCTGGCGCCAAAATATGGAGCATACATACATATGTATGTATGTGTATATGTAAATATATACGTACATACATAAAGCGCTTCAAAAACTGTACATAGCCAACACAGCAACAAGAGGAAGAAGTAGAAGCAGCAGCAAAAAAACAACAACAACAAGAAAATGTGCTGTAGCTAAGCAAAAATGTATGTATGTATGTATGTACAGTATAAAGGCAGCCCTACAGTGCCTGCAGCGCAGCACTGCAAACGCAAAAGAAGCAAGCGACAAAGGCGTCTAATGTTGGCGGCCATGCCAATATACGCAATACATACGCACGCACACACAAGCAGAACACACAAACACACAGACTGGCGCACGCACGCACAGGCATGCATACGCATATAATGGGCTGCATTGGTGTGTGCTTAGAAAACGCAGAAAGCTCTTGCTCATTGGATTTCTCGTAGGCCGCATGGACAGCAGCCACATAAGCACTCACACACGCACACGCACGCAACTCGAGCCAGAGAGTGAGTGCCACAGTGTGTGTGAGAGTGAGAGCGAGAGAGCGTGCTTGCGAGAGCGGGCGCCACTGACGACGCTGCGCTTGGCTGCGCTGCTCTGCTCTACACGTGTTTGTTCGAATTGCGACTGCGACGCCATTCTCAACTCAAGCTCTCATTCTCCATTCGCCGTTCTCCGTTGTTTTTTTTTTTTTTTTTTTGCGTTTATGTGCAGGCAGCAGCAGCAGCGCCATGATTTGCTTGCTCACGATTTTGCGCTATTCCAGCTGGGGAAGTTGTTGACGCCGCAAAAAAGCTCTCTCTCTCTCTCATGCGCTCTCTTGAATGTTTTGTTATGCTTCTCATATTTTGTTCTTGTTGTTGTTGCTTCTTTTGCAGCTGGAAGAGGTTACTCTACTCTTACGAGCTCTTTTACTTTTCGGTTTGAGCATTTCGCCGTTTGAGCGCTTTTGCGAGCCACAACGAACGAAACGCAGCTAATTTGGAGGCTTCATTTCGGATTGTTTTCGGAAATGTGAAACAATTGAAGATTGATTAAAGTTTCATTTGTTACAGGACACTTGTGGGAAATGCAATGAGATAAAGGAGTAATTTGCTTTTGTTATATTTATTTATTGTTTTATTATTGTATTTGCTTTGCTCAGCCACTCTTAGCGGTCAATCAAAGCGAAATTTGAGTTCTATTGTTATATTCATTCATTTTTGTTTCTTTTTGGCTTTTGCTGAAAATCAAGTTTGTTTTCTTTGCTTGAACTTGAGGAGTTTTTTTTTTTTTTTTTCTAACTTGCACCTGGCCAGCTGATGCAATCAGAGTTCAGTTAACCTCCCCCCGTCAACCCCTTCGTCCTGCGGCCGCCTGCTGTGCCATAAAAAGCAAGTTTCTAATTTTCGTAGCATTTTCCACTCGAAGGAGTTGCGAAAGGACTCGCCGCGATTAGCTCATGCGACTTATGCAATTTGCCTGCACACATACGCAGAGTGTGAGAGAGTGAGCTGAAGAGAGTTAGAGAGAGAGCAGTGAAACTCACCCCCAAACTCTAGCAGAGAAAGAGAGAGAGAGAGAGAGGTCCTGCAAGAAGGGGCAGCATTGCATACACAAAAAGGGAAAAAGCAGGATGAGAAAAAAACAAAGTTGCAGCAATGACATCATAAAGCGCCTTGCGAGTCACTATAATCAACTCAACTACAATTAAAAAACTTTGCTTTAAACTAAATTTAATTTAAATAAACTATGAATATACTTGGATCCAATTTGAACATTGCACGTCTTGCATTCCAATTGGATTAAACGCGCAAAAACATTGCACAGCCGCTGCGCAAGTGTCTCTGCCTATGCGTGTGTGTGTGCCTGTGCCTGTGTATATGTGTGTGCTGACAGAGCGCGTGAGAGAGCGCAAACACACAAACAATTTCAACGAGAGAGAGAGAACGAAAATTTTGCATTTGCAACGAAAAAAAAAAAGCGCCAGCAGCAAAAGTGGTTTTACTTATGAGCATAAGGCGAGCGCCAGAGTTTCTGTGTTATTTTTCGCTGCGCTTTGGTGCGTTACCTATTACGCTCTTGGAGCTGTTGCGCTGTTACTGCTGCTGCTGCGCTGCTGCTACTGCTGCTGCTGCTGCTGCTGCGCTGCTATTGCTGCTTGCTGCTGCTGCTGCTGCTTGCTGCTATTCGTGGTGGTTGCTCTGCCACTGCTTGTGTGTGCGTGCACTCTGCCTCTGCCTCGATAGGCTGAAATAGACTTTTTGAATTTACGCTCGCTTATTCGGCACTAGGTATCGGTGGTGCGCAGCTCGCAGTCGCAGCGTTTGTTGTGTGCATTTCTCGTCTCGTCTAACGGCAACAGCAAAACAGAAGCTGACTGCAAAAAAAAAAATAAAAAAGAAGAGAAATATAAATACATAAAAACCAAAACTAAATTACATTTCAAAATTACAAAGCAAATTTCAAAAATAAAACAATACTAATAATAATCATCATAATTTATTTATTACGAACCAAGCAAAACGGAAATGCGGCAGAAAAACAAATGAAAATTGTTTTTGAAAATTGTGCACAAAATATTTGCTGCCCAACAACAAAAGTTTCCTCAACTTGAACTGTTTTTTAATTTATTATTTAAGTTTAGTTCATATTCAAAATAAAAACAAAAAACAACAACATACATACATAAATAACGTCCAAGGCCGGCAAACAAAATACACACGAGCAAATCAGGCGAAATAAAAACAAAAATTATTACAGTGTATGCACAAAGTGTGTGCCTACATGAGTGTGTGTGCGTGTGTGTGCGAACGTGCATGTGTGTGTGTGTGTATTTGACAAGTGATTGAAGGTAAATTCATTGTTCATTGTTATTAAACAATACACATACCAATAAAAAAAAATCACAACAAAAAAAAACAGCAAAATTGTTGATAAATTAAATAAACATTAAAAAAAAACTGATAAAATGCATTTTAAAATTAAGTCAAATAAGTGAAACATACTATATGAAAAACAAACATAATAATAACTTAATTAATAGAATAAACTAATTTTAAAATTATAACAACAATAAATAAATATAAATAAAATTGTTAAAATGAAAGTTATTCCCACAATAGCAAAACAAAATATATTAATATAAATATATATATTTATATTTATATGGAAATTAAATGTAAAAAAAATAATTTAAAAAAAATTAAATTTAAATTAAAAAAAATAAATTCACAAAACTTCAATCTAAATTCTCATAAGTTTTACGCGCCTAAAACGCGGCAGGAACACAGTTCTCTCTCTCTCTCTTTATATAATATATCTACTATTGTTATATATACATGCCCAACTTTTCTCCAAGTGCACTTTATGTATCTTTAAGATACTTTCAAAAAGAAAAGGAAACAAAAAACAAGGACACAGCGTGCGGCGCAGCTCTACAAGTTTCTTAACTCGTTCCGGAAGAAAAACCCTAGAAATGCAATAAATGCGTATACCAATTACAATTGTGCGTAACTTATGCATGTGTGTGTAGTGTGTGTGTGCGTGTGTGTGTGTGCGTATGTGTGTGTATGTGTGTAGTGTGATCTTTAGCATACCGAATGGGGTTGCTTGGCAACAACTGCAACTAGAAACGGGAAACTGGAAAAAAAAAACTTGTGCATTTCTAATCAAGCAACAACAACAGCAGCAGCAGCAGCAGTGGCAGCGGCAACTACAGCAATAATAATTACTACAACAACAACAATAACAAACAATAAACCACCCTGCCCGCCCCGCAGGCAAAGCCCTATGCAAAAGATGCGAAGCAACAAACAAAAAAAAAACAGCCAAAAAGTGAACTGAATTTGAAACCCTTCCTGAAGACACGTGTGTGTGCGTGTGTGCGAGTGTGTGCGAGTGTGTGCGTAAAAGTGCATAAGACAATATATATGCAGGGATTATAACAGCTATATAAAGATGCATGCATAAAAATATTATATATATATATAATGATGATAGCATTGCTTAGACACTTGTTTGATATGAGAGCGAAAGAGAGAGAGAGAGAGAGAGAGAGAGAAAGAGAGAAAGAGAGAGAGATAGAGAGAGAAACATAACTTTTGAAATTAAATAAAAATAATTCATAAATAATGACAAAATATAAATAATTTATATTATATTATTATTAAAAAAAAAAAAAAAAAACAGTTTTAAAAAAATAAATTAAAATACATTTAAATTGATTTTAAAAATATAAAATTAAAATACATTTTAATTGATTTTAAAAATATAAAATTTAAAAATAAATATGTAAAAGTTAAAAAAAAAAATAATAAATATAAATAAAAATAAATAAATATAAATATAAATTTGAAAAAATAATAATAAAATGAAAAAAATATAAATTTAAAAAATAAATAAGTAAAAGTTAAGAAATTAATAAATAAATAAATATACATATAAAGATTTAAAAAAAATAATAAAAATAAATAAATTAAAAAAAATTATTTTTGGTTATAAAAATATTTATAAATAATTTTTAGACAATTTGCGCTGAAATATTTTATTTTAAATTATTACATAATTATATTCAAATTATAATAAAAAACATTTTTAGCTTTTAAAAATAAAATTTGTTAAATTTAATTTAAAAACAACTAAAAATATATTTAAATATTCTTATTCAAGAATTGAAAAATGGGATTTCAGCAAATTTAGTCAATGCAAGCATATAATTAATTAGTTCAAAATCAAATCTCAGCGATGCATGAGCACGATATATAGAATATATAATAAATTAATAGGTTGACTTAAGAAGCCTGAATATATTAAGCAAAACTTACTGAACATGAGCCAGTTCACATGTGAACAGAATCTCTAGTTCTATAGTATTGAACTATTGCATCTTTTTTTGTATACCCATTCATAATAGATTTAGCACTTATGTGGAGCGATAAGCATTGACTATTTCCTGGTGGAAGTCGATGAAATATTTCACAACTATAAAAAATTCAATTAAAAGCTAGATTAAAGACGAAAACCAGAGCCACGAAATGCGTTGCAATCTGCGGGTTTCAGCTTATGGAATTAATGGAAACAGCATTCGGCAACAGATAAGAAATGTATTTATTTGACATTTTGAAAATAAAGCTAATCAGAAATTTTTGAAAAAAGGGCAATGAGAACTTTATATTTATATAAAATTATTTGTATATGACTAGGAAGTATGAAATCATATTTGTATAAATATAGAATTGAAAAGATTTGTAAGCTGCTTTTAGAACTTGAGTTCTAGCTGAATGTTCTCTTTGCATGGTTTCATAATAAGTTTTTTACTTAAATCAAGAATATTACAAATCTTTAACTTGTATACATATTTTTTATTAGTTTTTGATTGAATTGAAGTCACTTGCCAAATTTCTTATAGATACGATTAAAAGATCCTGAGATTTACGCAGTTTAACTAACTTATCTTATAAGTAAACCCGATAAAAAAGGAATTCCCATTAGATATGTACACAAGTATGCATTTTTTGTTAAAAGCGAGCTAGATGTATTTACAGGCGAAATTTGATAGCCATGCCACAAATAGATCCAGAGATTGAGGAAGTTAAAGCAAACTAACTTATAGGAAAGGGAACCGAGAAAAATATTCTTGCTAAACAAATAAATTAAATACATAATATATAAATAAATAAAATGATATATGCAAAAACTACAAATTTCTTTCACATATATTAACCCAAGTCTCCACTTCTGTTGCAGGTCTCCAATGTCACTGTGAAAATGTCTCCACACAGCAAACACGTTCACAAAACCGAAAAAAGGCGACTGCAAAATTGCCGCATGCAACAAAATGCAATTTTTGAACATTTAACTAACTAAAACCAAATTACGGAAAAAATATTTTTAAAAGTAAATAAACAAAATACTTCAAAAATGAACTGAAAAATAAATTGAAACAAAAAACAAAAACAAAACTTTAAGCAAATGCAAAATTGGCAAAATAAAAATTTGGTCTAACAAAAATTGAAAAAACACAAAAATAAAAAAACTTTTTTTGGCAAGCTGCATGCAAAGGAAAAAATCTTAAAATATTTGGCTAAAAATTAAATAAAACACAACAATCACAACAACCAAAATCAATTAAATGTAACTTTAAACTAAACCGCAAAACAACAACAAAAGCAAAAATCAGCTAAATTTCGAAATCAAGCAAAAACCGCTAACAAATTTAAAGCCAACAACTAAATTGGAAAACCTCTTCAAAATTATTGGTTCGGACAAAACGCAATACTAAACACAGCAACAACAACAACAACAGCAACAACAGCAGCAGGAACAACTACAACAACAACAAGCAGCAGCAAAATAAATAATTAATCAAATAATAAAAAGAAAATCGCGTGTGTTAGTTTGCATAAAAATTTCGTTTCGATAAAAAACAAAACAAAAAAATTTAGAAAAAAAAAACAGAAGAAAAAAAACAAAAACAAAATCTATGCTTAAAACATATTTATGTATAAATATATATATTGCAAAAATATATAAATATTTGGTAAACATTTTTGATAGTAACTGAACTGTAAAAAAGAAAAAACAAAAAATTAATATAACTTTTGATCTAAGTGCAGTGCAGTGCAAGTAAATAAAATTACAAATAAGTTGTAATTGAGTAAAAAATTAATACAAAATTTGTAAACATTTTTTACGGCTGAAAACTAAAGCGACTTTCATTTTGGATTAACACGCAACATTTGCAATTGGATTATAAGGTGAGATTTTATATTATATTAAATTATAATTAAAAAAAAAAAAAATAAATTTTAGTATTATAAATGTTAAGAAATTTTGTAAGAATGTATTACTACATTATATTATATTTAATCAACTCTAAGATTGACCAATATTAAAAATATTCATTGCAAACTCTCCAATACTTTTATTACTATCTAAGGGAAGCAGAAGAATTTCATTTGCTATGCAAGACAAATGGCATACACTTGCTAATACTCTATAAGTCTATAAGGCAACAAGTCTCCACATTAATTCAAGTATTCTTAATATAAGATCTCTAATCTATGAGATCTTTACTTAAATAAGTACTCTACACTACAACTCTACTACTGAACTGTAGCATAATCTTCATCAAGTTGTATTTCAACTACTCTCCACATCTTAACTCTACTTTGCTGTCAATTGCCTTAACGCAAATACCACCACTCGACTCTCCACCTTAACTCTCCACATCTTAACTCTCCTTTGCTGTCATTTGCCTCAACTCCAACACCTATCTTCAGTAAACTTGTTTAATAGAATATACATATATCCTAATCGTATGCAACTCATTCTCCACTCTCCACCTAAACTCTCCCCTCTCTGATCTGCTTTGCTTGCATTTGCCTACTACGTTCATGATGAGCTATGATTGTTTAAAAGAATACATTTCTCAACTTGCGTTCGGCGTCTCTCCACTTTTAACTCTCCACATAGCGGACATGGCGCACATGGAAACACTTTCAGTCTTCTTTGCCTAACCTCCCAAGCAATGTCATTCAATATTTATGTTAATTGCGCAGCGCATTTTCACTTACACAAGACACAAATACAAACACTGGCCACTCCCCTTGACAACAGCGCACCACCCACTCCCCTGCCCTTCGACACTCTTTTGTACAAAATATTGTCACACTTAGTTAAAACCAAGTAAACATACATAAATATTTTCGAAAGTTTTTCTTCTGTTGTTGTTTGTCGCTTTTTATGCTGCAAACATTTGCAAACATTTGGCGGACGCACAACGCATGTAATTATAATCATAATTACGCACAATTATAATTTATGCAAAGAAATAAGAGAGAAAGAGAGAGAAAAGAGTTTTAACAGTTTTTGCTTGTTATTTTCTACGCACTTTTTTTCTGTGTATGATTTATGAGCGTCAGCATTGCATATTAATAACAATTAGGCGACAACTGAAGAAAAGCAAAAGTTATTCACACATACATACATATATACATACATACATACATACATATGTACATACATATCAATACAATCACACAGACATGCATACGCAACGCATAATATTTTTTTTTTCTTCTTTGCATAAACTTTTCTTATATTGCTGCTGCTGCGGCTGTCGCTGTCGCTGCCGCTGCTATCGCTGCTGCTGCGTCGCTGCTAACACGCAACCCCCTCGCGGCATTGACGCCGTTGCCACTTTGACCTACTTTAAGCGCAGCGCGTTCCAAATTTTTGTGCGTTGTACGCTGCTGTTCTCCCTCCTCTCTCTTTCTCACTCTCTCGCTCGCTCACTTGCTCTATTGTTGCTTGCTGCGTGCGTTTAAATGTAGTTGCCGTTGCCGTTGCCGTTGTTGCTGTATTGGGCCTTCCGCATTTAATTAAATGCAACAACAATTTGGTTATTTTCAACCTTTGTTTTACGTGTGCTTCGTTTTTACTGTTTTCTTTCTTTACTCTATCATTTGCTATTGTGTTGTTGCTGTTGTTGCATTTTCACTTGTCGGAAGTGCGTTTTAGTTTAGTCTGGCCTCTCAACCTTTCATTGTTGCTGGCTCGCTCGCGCGCATTGCGCAATCGTTCGTCTTCCTAGAATACACAAAGCTCCTTACCCCAACCTCGCACCGTCTGTCTCGCTCACACGCTCACGCAATGTGCGTCGCAGACTGCGCGGCTTTCTGAGCTGACGCAATGCAATGCTGCCGCTGCTGCTGCTGCTGCTGTTGTTGTTGTTGTTGTTGTTGTTGTTGTCGTCGTTCGCAGTTGCGCAAAGTGCGTCGCAGTTGCTGCGCCTATATGCAGTCGAGTGTGCGTTGTTCTTCATCTGCCCCTTCCCCATGCGCTGCGTGCACTCATTAGAGCTGCTTCGTGTGCTGCTGCTGTTGCTGTTGCTGCTTCTTCTCGTGTTGCGGCTGCTTTAATAATTGTGGCATTTTATGACCTGCCACTGCAGTTGTTTGAATTTTAATGTGTCGCCCTACCAAGAAAAGCGATTCAACATAACAACAACAAAACCCGTCAATAGCTTTAACCGAAGCGCAGTTGTTATTACAGTTGTTTCAACTGTTGACATAGCACTAGAGTGACAGACAGGCAATCAATCTGTCTCTCTCGCTCAAGCCTCCTCACTGCAATTGGCCGCTGCGTATGCACTTTCCAAAAAAAAAAAAAAAAAAAAAAAAAAAAAAAATGCGCAAAGCCATTGTAATGAGAGCTTGTTGTTTACAGTTGAAGTTTTTTTATTTAATTTTTCTTTACGCCGCAATTCCCTCAAGTGGCTCATAAATTTGCTTAGCGCTGTAAACAAATGCTGAATAATTAATAATCGACGCTCTACATAAGCCCAGCATGCAAGAGAGCATATGTATGTATGTATGTACATACATAAATATGTGCGTAACTGCACATTTGTAGATTTTGCTGCTCTCCGCTCTTGCGAAATGACAAACAGTTGCACAGAAGTACAGAGGCGTCCCATGCTCGTGCCTCATATATGCGAGCCCCGCAAGGCAACTAACTAACAACGCCCATGAAATATGTACGTTTTCTATTTTGCTCACACACATACATGGACACCGCACAGGCATACAACAGACGCACACACACATACACATACACGCCCACATGGAGAGGGCGCTTTGCTTACTCTACACAACGCAACTCTACGCTATGTATTGAATGCATGCAAAAGTTTTTGCCATCACATTTGCTGCCAATATATGCGAGCGAGAGAGAGAGAGAGAGAGAGCGAGTGCGAACGATTGAATGACTACGAATGTGAGAGCGAGTGCGAAAGTGAGTGCGAATGCGAGTCTGTGCGAAGTGGAGCAAAAAGGCAACTGACAATTAGCAGCTGGGGAATAACTGCGAACGAATAGTTTGCCAAAGCATTGCACATAGGCTCCGGCATATCTGACAGCGTGTACATATCACATGCACACACATAGGCAACTCTACACGCACACCTACATACATACAGTATACAGATAGCATTTGACTGTATCTACATGCATACATACGCATGCATATGTACTTTAGGCCTATAGACCAAACAACAATGGAGAAAAACAAATTCAAAATGAACGACACTGACAGGTTTTCACTGTACTTAAATAATATGAAATAAAAATATTTGCTTTCCGTGTTTCTCGTTTGCTTGGTTTTTTTTTTTTTCTTTCTTTTAAAATGAATTTGTCTTGCGTTTTTGATAAGCTTAATTAGCAGCACATAAAAAAAGCGTTGATTTCGCATATTTTTTATGACTAGTTACATTTTATATGTATGTATATGTATTAATAGTTGTGCAGTGCAAATCCTAAGTTGATGCGTGTCGCACATTCTTTTTGTTTTTTTTTTTTTTTTATAGGCCATAAAACATGGCCGTAAAATTGCGCATAAATTAGTAGATGAAATAATTTTTACAGGGTGTTAGTTTGAGAAAACCTTCGAAACATGCAAACGCAGTGAGTCAGTGAAAAAGGGCAGGGTAGGAGGAGAGAGTGAGAGGGGGGGATGTAAAGGGAGAGTCAGACTAACAAAATAAAAAAACTATTGTTATTTAATTAATAAAATAATTTACAAAAAGTTAGGCATAGAGAGATATTCTAAAAGGATTTCAAAAATATTTGTAATACTTTAATATGCATTTATTTTTAATATGATTACATCTATTTAATAATTATTTAAATATAATGAATAAATCTTTAAAAATGCATTTTCAACTACTTTAAATATAACTAAAATCTAACCTCAAAAACTGGACACTATACTGTGTGTGAGAGAGAGATAGCAATAATAATAACTTAATAACAATAATAGTATTTAAAAGAAGACCACCTTTAGCATTAAAACAAAATATGATAATCAATGTTAATCTAAAAACTAATCTCAACAAATGTAACTAAAAATATTCTGTAAAATAATAAAAAATAACCTTCAAAAAATATATAGAATCAACAACAATTTGTCAATTTATAGCAATTACAAAACCAAAAAGCGCTGATAGTAAATAACATACAAACATACATGTAGGTATGTATATATGTATGTATGTATGTATGTATGTGCATATGTAGCATAGAACTAGAAATCTATATCTCTCTCCCACTCGCACACACACAATGGAAGGGCGCAGCTTTCTATGTAAAGCTATTATATAGTAACAAAAAACTATATAAATAAATTACGCACATGTATGTATGTATGTATGTATGTATAAATATGTATATGTGTGTGTGTGTGCAAACGCAGCGCAAAAAAAAAAATATTTTATGTGTTACGCATTCTTCTTGTTGTTGCTGCTATTGAGTTATTTGTAGATTGTGTTAGAGTCGCATCTAAATTATTGCGGCCTACAATTAAAATTGGCCGCAAGTGAACAGAGCGCGCAAGAGAGAGAGAGAGAGAGAGAGAGAGAGGGCTAGTGGGAGCTAAAGGGTCGGGGGCAAGCGGCGACCGCTACGCTCTATCGCCAACGCCTGCACAGCAACAAAAAATTTTTTTCAAAAAAAAAAAACCTTGAGCTCGCACAACATAATTAAAAATGTGCGTAGACGCACACGCATACGTGTAAGCATACAAACACAAACACACACACAGACGCACACGCGCAACGTTTTGCAGCCGAAAAGCTTTTGCTGCTTTATAAATGACATTCACGCGCACTAAATACATATGTACATATAGACGCCAACGAAAATAACAACAATAAATAGCAGCAGCAGCGGCGGCAGCAGCAGCACTAAAAAAAGCTCGAACTGCAAACACAACAACAACAGCCGCAACTAGCACTAAGGAAATCTAAAAATGGCTACGTCGCCAGCTAGTGCCAAATACAAAGAGAGCGAAAAAGAAACGAAATTCACTAAGCATAGGCCTACATACATATTTCTCTCTCTCTCGCTCTCTCTGGTTGTCGCTGTCGCATCGACCAATGCAAAAGCTTTAACTCGCACTCGCGCACACGCACTATTTTATCAAAGCTTTTGAGCGCACAATATGCGAAAGCTCTTGCAGTCAGTGTTGAGAGATCGTCATGCGGATCGCCACAGCCAATCAAGTGTAGCTAGCAGACGAGACGACGAATGGTCATTTGATTTTATTCACAGAGCCAACTTCCTGGCTTTATGCAGCGCTACTTAAAATACATACATACATATGTACATATATTTATACAAACATGCATATGTACATACATATGTATGTATGCAGCTACTTATACCTATCTTATTATCTTATCACACACTTTACACGCTGCAAGTTCTTGTCAATGAAAATCTGTTCGAATTGAAGAGAAATGTTTATTTAATTGCAGCCCTTTGCTTTTGTTTTATTCTTCCTCTCAATTTGTTTTTAATAACAGCTAATTATGTCAAGTATAATTCCATATATACGCATGTTAAACACACTCAACTCTGCCTCTGCCTCTGCCTTTGCCTTTCCTCTTTCTCTTCATGTTGAATTGCGGCAATCTTCTAGCGCCAGTGTCGCGACGTCAATTTCAACATAGACATTGTGTACGTGTGTGTGTGTGTGTGTGTCACATGAGAGATGCTTCACATTCATACACACATACAAATTTTCATAAGCCGTTTGATTTTTGTATTATGCCTCACTCGCTCGCGCCCGTTACCCTTTTTGGGCGGCGCAAGTGAAGCAAAGACGTTTCGAGTGCACTCATCGCAGTTATGCGAACAGAAGTGGAAGCAGCACAAAAAGCACAAAGAAGAATTGTTAAGGAAATTAAGAAAGCATAAAAACAACAGCAACAGCTTCCGTTAAAACAAAGGCGAGCAAGTGAACGGGTTAGGAAGAGGGAAAGGAAGAGGAAGAGGAGGGTGCGCTTGGCAAGCCAAAAGGGGTTCCCGAAAAAAAAAAGCAAAAACAAAAACAAAACAACATCACGCAAGCCCCGCACATATGCAGCATTTACCGTTAGCACGGCAGGAAAGAGACACAGAGAGTGAGAGACTGCGACTGAGAGTTGGGATAGCTGCGCTTAATTGCGGGCTTGGTTACGCGCGTGTTTCTGCTTCTTCTTCTTCGTGTACTTCTTCAGGCTATGCAGCAAATACTTTTTTTTTTTTTTCGATGGGAAATAAGTAATTTGAACAGCTGAGCAATTGCATGGGAAAATATGAGAAATTAACGTTCTTTTTTTTTGCGGTAATATAAAAATAGAATTTAAATTTTATAAATATAAAGTATGAGCTGAAATGTAGATTATATTATTATAAAAGCATATTTTATTTCTTTACTGTTCTATATAGATATGCATACAAAAAAACATTAATTTATTCCTACAATTCCCACTTTGCCTTTGATATGTTTTTGTTTTATGCCTAACCCCCTTTGCACTTGTTTTTCCATTTAAAACTCGATTTACGTTAACGTTGTTCTACACGTATTTTATCTCGTAACTCTCTAATGAACACTTCAGCTTGCATACCCCTGACCCCATCTTCCAACTTGCCGCTTGTCTCCCCTTCAAACGCTCCTAACAACGCTCTGCACTTGCATTTGGTAATTAGAGGTGGGTAACTAGGTGGCCAACAGCAGTAGCCACTGTGTGTGTGTGTGTGTGTTGGTTTTTTTCGGCCTGTCTATCAGCCGTGCAGCCATGTGTGCATTTAACCCCCAACCCGTTAGCTGACCCCTCTTCTATTGCCCGCTGTCCGTTGTCTCTGCTCTAGCTCTGTCTCCATCGAGTGCGACGCGAGGTTCGACGTTGAGTGCACTTCAAAGTAGCAATTCAATTTCATGGTTACCAAGATGCCATCTCTGTCTCACACACTCACACATGCTTGCTTTAACTAACTCTACACTCGCTCATGCTCTCCCACTCTCCCTCGCTGTGTGTGTAAATCACAGTCATAAAATGCACGTGAGTGCAGTCTAGTGTCCACTCTTTTTTTATGGCCGCATTCACACTGCGAGTCCAATCAGAATTGCAGTTGGAATTAATTCAAATTGGATGCGAGCTAGAAAGAAAGAAAAATAAACGAAGAACTCAACTTGAACACGAATTTCGTATGTTTCGTATTGCATTTGCTTTCACGCTCTTCTCGAATTGTGCTGTAAATGCAAACACCTTAACTGATGAGTAGGCGTGGGGGGGGCGTGGCAGTCAAAAGCCACCCACGCGGAACGCAAAGCCTGAGAAAAATGCATAAATTAGGCGGCTTAGCCAAGCAGTTGTTGGATGAAGAAGAAGAAGAAGCAGAACCAGTAGTAGCAGCAGCAGCAAAAACAATAGAAAATGCATTGCCACAGGTAAAACGAAAATTTTCTATGCAAGTGTGACTTACAAGCGAAATTAGGCAACGAAGCGTATGAAGCAGCAGCCAACTTTTGCCTTTGACTCTTCGGCCAGCCGAGCGCAAAGTGACCCAAAAAAAGAAATGTGGAGAAGGGCACAGTGGACAGAGGTGGGGACAAAGGCGTTTGTTGGCGGTGCTTGGAGCTAAAGATGCGTTAAGTGCACTGCTTGACTTGACTGCCAAGAGCCCTGAGCCCTGTTTTGGCTGGCTGCCCTCTTCAAGCCATGTCACGCTGTGCCTTAACGTATTTTCCACTAGCCCGCTGCATATGAAAATGCAAAACTGAATTTTGATTACAAAATATTACGGAATTCTAATTAAATGAGGAAGTTGTCAGAGTTTATAGTTGAGGCATCTTAAATCTATATGACTTGTAATATATATCTTAATGTTAATAAAATATGGGAGGTATTCCTAGATAAAGTAAACTCAATCTCAAGTTGTTGCATAATTTATGATGTTTGCCAAAGTTTGATAGCTAGTAAATGATATATCTTGAGATATATTTTTATTAAAAATTAAATAAAAATATAATATAAACTAAAACTTATAATGGGCATCACTCTCTCATTTAATCGATATAAATAATACTCTAATACATATTACAAAAAATTAAAAAAAAAAAAAAAAAAAAAAAAAAAAACTTTTTAAAGGGATATGTAAAATGTTTTATATTATTATAATTAATTAATAATTTATATTAATATATATGTTATATATATTTTTTTATTTATTTATGAAATAAAATTTTGTTTACATAAATATTCATATAATATTATCTATACTTAATTCTGTACATCAGTTTCTAATATATAAATCTACAAATATATTTATGTATATACACAAGTACCACTTAGCTCTCATTAATATTTCTTGGCAAATTAATTTTACTAAAATTCTGATCTTCTTCTTTCTATTCTCAACAATTTATTGCAGGTAAGCAAACGCTTTGTGTAGGCCAGCTAATTAGGCCGTCTAGCTTGCACGTAAGTTGTTAATCACAAAAAAAAAAAAAAAAAAAAAAAACTATTTTTTTTTTTTTTTAGTTTTATGTTCTTCAAACATTTTTCTAGCATAGCCTAATGTTATTTACCGTTACCGTTACCATTACCCCCGATTTCTGGCCATAAATTTTGCAATTAACGACAAATGTCACTTTGTCTGAACGCTCGAGGCGCCGTCGACCGTCGACCGTCGTCCGTTGACTGCGGACTGCATTGAGCAGCGGCCAAGCTCACCCACCCATCGCCTTTGCTGTGAACCCTTCTGGGCCAAGCGAAGCGTGTCTGCCACGCCCGCTGCCCCCGCGCCCCAACACTGCCGCCCACTTACGGTCTGGTTCGTCCTGCAATTGCATTAAAAAGCATAAATTTACTTTAGCATTGGACGTTATAAAATCCATTTATGCACTTCACTTGCTTCTGCTTCTTCTTTTGCGCCGTTTCCTCTTTTGTTTTTTTTTTGTCCGTCTCCTGCTTTTTTTCTGGCCTGGCCTGGCCTGGACTCTGTGTCCTGGCCTCGGTTGCATGCTGGTCAGACATTTTCTATGTATATATGTGTGTCCCTTTTGCCTGCAATCTACAATAATTTCTGATTTCTTTTGCTGTCCTTTTTTTTTGTTGCCCCGAGTCCTGCCAATTTCTGCAGCTGGCTAAAAAAGCACAAACAACAAGAAATTTCTGTTCTATGCAATTTTTACCTACAAATGGGAGAAAAAACAAAAACAACAACAACAACAACAAGCTAGCAAACGCCCTAGCCACGCCCCCGTCCCCACAAGCACTGGCTCCTGCGGTTCGCTTTGTTTGTTTGCCTCCGTTTTTCGTTGTGTTGCCGATGATGAAGTTTAATTTGAACGCAGCCTCTGCCCAACGCCAGCTTCGGCCGTTCTCGTTCAGTCTGCGCCTCTGCATCCATCTGTGCCTCGCCTCAGCCTCTGCTGCAGTCGCTGTTGCCCGCATTGCTCTGCCAGTCAGACGCAGCTCTAACCCATTCAGTTGGCGTTTTATTGCATGTCCATGCCAATCTACATGCCCCGCCCACTCCAATGTTCGCCCACTTCACTATGCAAGCAACAGCAACAACTTTTTGCATAATCATTGAATAGAGCATAAACTGTTTGTATACCCTAACTATATATATAATATATAGACGATAGATAGTAGACTATCGATATGTGATCGATGTATCGATATACCTACATATATGGATTATATTATATTTATACTACTGATCTTGTATGCATTTTTCATTTACATATGTGATTCTGAGTTTTCCAATCTTCCACTATTCCAATGAGTTTCCATAATTCCTCAAAGCAATCCGATCATATTTTTCACTTGTTCCCTCCACTTGTTCTATTTCACTCAGTTTCTAATCTTCCATTTGTTCCTTCACTATTCCTTTAAGTCTCTAAGATTCCATATGCTCTTTCACTATTCCATTCTGTTTCGAATATTCCATTTCCAGTGTTTTTACATTATTTGTACTATTTTTCCCTTTTTTCCACTATTCCACTTCTCATACACTCTTCAACTTCATTCTATTTCCACTATTTCACTCTTTTTCCATTCCATTCCATTTCTACTATTCCACTCGCTTTCCTCTATTCCACGTTTTATCCCAGTGTCCCCTCTTTTGACATTCTTCCACTTTTCTATTCATTTTTCATTATTCCACTCATCTTTCATTCCGTTTCCGTTGTTCCACTCTAGTTTACTGCATTGCTCCACTCATATTTCATATTCATTTTCCAATATTCCTGCAATTCTTCTCCATCTATCGCTCTCTACTGCAGTCTCCATGCCCAGTTTGCATTCACTCTTTCACTATTCTTCCACCTTCCACCCTTTCGTCGGCTCTTCTCTCAATATTCTACTATTCCACTAATTCCTTTTCCGTTCTACACATATATTTTTCTTCTCTTTTTTTTGCTTCCTATTTCTCATCCATTTCCGCTCTGCTCCGCTCTGCTCCGCTCTGCACTAATATAATTTCGATATTTGCCTTCGTCGTCGCTTCGCATGTCGCCCCAAAAAAAAGTTGCACAAACTGTGAAAGTGGGCGTGGCTGGAAAGTGCTGCAGTGCCGCGCCTCCCAGCCAGTACGCTCCACCTCCTCCCCCCCATCTCCTGTCGCACTTGGTCTGCTCTGCTGCAGTCCAAACACAATCCGCAAACTGCAGCAACAGCATAAAATAACATTTGCTACCCTGCAATCAATGCAAATGCGCTGAGGCGGGTATATTGGCTTGCAGGTAAATGTTATTGATGGGCAGCTGACAATATTAACTGTGGAATGCCGTCAGATCTGTCATACATTTCTTAATATATATATTCACATAACTCGTCTAAGTTACATTTGTATTCTTTTTCTTTCGATTCAAATCCAAGAATTCTTGGAGCTTGCTTTTCGTGAAAGCATGAAATCTTTTGTTTTTCTATTTTAAAAATTTTAAAATTTTTTGCAACTGTGCAGGGTAACTATCAGTCGAGCATGCTCGTCTATCATACATCAGCTATGTCTTTTTTTCCCATACGATTTTCCTCTGAAATTTGTGTCTGGATTTTAAACGCCGTCGTCTGTTTTTTTTTGTGTGTTTGCTTTTGTAATTTGTGTACGTCTCTCCATCTGTGTGTGTGTGTGCCTATGTCTATGTGTGTGTGTGTGTGTGTTTTTGTTTGCATGCGCTTTTCTGCAGAATTTTCGGCAATATTCCATTAATACTTTCGACTAGTTCTTGTTGTTGTTGTCGTTGTTCGTTTTATTGTTTATTTTGGCAAAGGCGGCGAACAAAAAACTTTTTGATAAATAAATTTTGCGATAAAGTGGAAATGCAGAAATTTGTGCACGCTCACAGATTTGTTGTTGTTATTTCTACTGCAGCTTTTTGCAGCATAAATAAATCATCAATGCATTGGGGGATTTATTTGCCATTTCAATTTATTTTAGAGAGTCCCCTAGAAAGTCTCCACTCTTGCCCTCTCCCTCTCTCTCTCTCTGCTAAGCTCCAATGCAGTTTTTTTTTTTTTTGGTTTGAACATAAATGAATATTTCGTTATCAGCCGGAAATGGAAAATGGAAAATGCATGTGTCAGGGTTTTTCTCTATGTGCGAGGTAAAAACATTTTTAGCTAAGCTTAATTGTAAATGCAAAAGAGAAAATGTTGGGAAATGCATTGGAAAAGCTTTAAGTAAAATAAAGTTTTGCTGCAAAACTTTTAAAGATATAAAAGATGATAGAGATAGAGATAGAGATAGAGATAGAGATAGAGATAGAGATAGAGATAGAGATAGAGATAGAGATAGAGATAGAGATAGAGATAGAGATAGAGATAGAGATAGAGATAGAGATAGAGATAGAGATAGAGATAGAGATAGAGATAGAGATAGAGATAGAGATAGAGATAGAGATAGAGATAGAGATAGAGATAGAGATAGAGATAGAGATAGGGATAGAGATAGAGATAGAGATAGAGATAGAGATAGAGATAGAGATAGAGATAGAGATAGAGATAGAGATAGAGATAGAGATAGAGATAGAGATAGAGATAGAGATAGAGATAGAGATAGAGATAGAGATAGAGATAGAGAGAGGCAGAGAAGAAGGGAAAAAAAATGTATCAAGAGAGACTTAATGAGAGAAGTCTGAAGAAAGAGTGAATAGTGATATAAAGAAAGTGAAACGCAGAGAGAGAGAGAGAGAGAGAGAGGAGAGAGAGAGAGAGAGAGACAAAGCGACACATAGAGGAAATACCAGAGAGATTTGCCAATCCAATCGGGGTTTTTTCCCCGAGCGGAGGAGTAAGATAAAGGCAGACAGAGAATCGGATTAGGAAGCGATAAGAGAAAGATGAACAGATATACATAGCTAGTCATTGAATTATGTGAATATTAGAGAATTTGCACATGGGAGACAAAACGTTGCTCTCCTTCGAGACTAATAGCTGAAGGCAGTGCTCAATTGCAGGTGTTTGCTGAAGTTTCAACGGAAGCTCATCCATCAATCTATTCCCATCTCTGTAGCTGGGCAATAGCCAAATGCAATAAGCGATTGACCAATGGCCATAAACTACATCTGCTACACAATATTCATTGCCTATGTCTGAGCCACGCCCACCACAGAGCTCTGCTGCTGCTGCTCCTACTCCTGCTGCTGCTCCCATGTCTTCTGCTCCGTCAGCCAATGCAGCAAATCACACAAATTAACTAGACAAAAATTGCCGCAGGCTAAAAAAAAACAAAAGTAGTAGGAGTAGAAGAATATATAAGAGAAATTCTAATGAAAAATCTGTCAAGCGCAAAAAATGGAAAGAGCAGGAACAATCGCCCTCTCCCATTCCTTGCCGGTCGCTCTGTGGAGCAAAGCTGTTTCGTCTAGCTGCAATAAATGCGATAAATTGCTCAAGTGCACAACACAACTGTGCCACGCCCCTCGGCACCCAAGCGCACGCACGCCTCCATTGAAAATGCAGGCGAACAGCAAAACAAAGCGAAAAATCACTTTTGCCATACGAAAGTTGTAAAAAAGTAGTAGAAACGTAGTACTACGTGCCACTCTCTCTCTGTGTGTGAGTGTGTGTGTGTGTGTGTGTGTGACTGCCTGGCCAAATGAATTTTCACTCATTTCCTTATCGTCTGTGATTTCCTTGCCAGACGCCAAAACACACACACACAAAGAGAGAAAGAGAGGGAGAGAGATAGAGAGAGAGCTTCCCAACATGCTGACAATTTTAAATGAATTTTCTATGCAGGCAGCCGGCTATCTACTATGTAGCTGCCCTCTCGCCGCCACGCCCCCTTAGCTAGCTACACGTTTGTCGCATTGTCTGCAGGCGGCACACACACCAACACACACCAACACAACACCAACACACACCAACAGGCGAGCAGCTTGAAATGCAGTTAAGTAAGTTTTTTTTTTTTTTGCCTGCTTCACGTCTGTCGCATTGTCTGCAGGCGGCGCACACTTACACCAATACCAATGCCAACACACCAACACCAATGTACACCAATACAGGCAGCAACTGCAGTTGTAAGTTTATTTCTGGCTTTTTCTTTTTCTGTGCCGCAAAAAATCAATGAAAATGCGACTCACTCAGCAGGGTTGAAGCTGCAACATGCTGATGCGGCCGATGATGATGATGATGATGAGGATGATGATGATGGTGTGGATGATGATGATGTTAATGCTGCTGCTGATGATGATGATGATGATGATGATGACGAGGCAAAGTTTTGTGGCATGTCATTATGATGCCATGGCACACACACACATAGAGCACTGGCAGCAACCCTCGAGCGCTGCAGCGGGCGACAGCTGACTGCACAACCACCAAAACAAGCAGCAGCAACAGCCCTCACACACACTCACACACACACACACACTCACACACACACACACACACATAGCAGTCAATGAAAAAAGGAGCAGCAGAAACTTTCACTTTTTTTTTTTTTTTTGTATTTTTCGCATGCGGCATTTTCGCCCAGTGCAATGCGCCAAAAAGCAAAGAGAAAAACTTGTGAGCGACAGAGTAAGATATAGTGTGCGAGCGAGATAGCTAGGCTAGAGTGCAACCCTGGGTGCATGTGCTGCAATTATTTCATAATAGAATTTTACAATTTGCAAGCAAGTGCAGCAGCAAGGAAAAACTATAGCATACTTTGCAGCGCGCAGGGAGTTGGGAACGAACTGTGCGCTGTGCGCTGTGTGTGTGTGTGTGTGTGTGTTTGTATTTCTTTTTTTTTTTTTTTTTTTGTGGAGGGTTGCTGGAAAACTTTTAGCAATGAAGGCGGCAGAGGAGGAAAATGTGAACGCTTGGAAAAACTTTTGCCACACACACAGCGCTCAGAGCTCTCAGCTGTGGCAACTGCTGCCGCTGCTGTCGTTGAGGGTTGTTGCATGCCAGGACGTGCACGAGTGTAGATAAAAATATTTTAATTTATTTTACTTTCAACTGCAGCGGCTCCGGCAGCAGCAGTGGCAGACACACTTGCGCCACCAAAACTCTGCAGCCTCGGCTACATATTTTCGTGCTTTTGGCTTTGCATACTGCATATGGCGCCTGTGCTATGTGAATATGTTTTGCCATAGCGTATACCCTGTGGATTGTAGTCGCAGTGAGATGTGATAGGCTGTGGACTAATGTGATTAACAGTCAATATATTTATATATGATAAAAGAGTTGCTGTTCGAGAAATTAACTAAAATTATAAAACTCTTTTATTGAGCTAGTTTTATATCACTTGGATAATAAATATAAATTAATAAAATTATTAAATTAAATTAAAAAATTATATATATAACATTGAGTTTAATCACAAGTTACAGGATTATCCATTGTAATGCCTAAGTGCTTGCTACAGGGTATCTAAAAGTTCATCACATGAGCTCCATACACATTTTGCAATTCCATTTGCCTACGGGTTCACTTAAAAGCAATCCTAGCAGAGTAGCAGCCATTGTTATACCAAAATTAGCTACTACAGGGTATCTAATGGTCGATCACATGAGCTCAAAAACATTTTGCAGCTCTAAATGCACGTAAGTTTGCATGTAATAGCTTAACTGCTCTCTAGCTCTATAGACTAGTTCTGTATGTATGCTTACGGCTAACAGAATACTTTATATTATATTACAGGGTATCAACAAGTCGTAAAATATGAAAATAAACACTTGTTTGTCAGCTTAAGTCTTGCTGAACAAATTCTTCTTAGAGAATTTACTCCAAATCTGTCTAGCAATAGTCTACAGGGTATCTAGCAGTCGAGCACTGATGATATATTAAAATTCTAAGGCAATAACATCTGAAATTCTATTCAGCTTATGCACTTAGCCTTTCTATGCTTATCACTATTTATGTGCTGGGTAACTGCTAGTCGAGCACTGCTCATGCAACAACTGCATGTGTCGCATGCAACGCCCAGCTAAAATAAATTCCCCAACGTAGCGTCTGGTCTGGTCTGGTTTTGGGCTCGTCTCGCCTCACCTCGACGCGTTTCAATTGTTTGCTTTTTGCTGCTGCAGTCATTTTATTTATCTTTGATAAAAGGTTTTAGTTTTCCATATGTGTGCGAGTATATGTGTGTGTACGTGTGTGTGTGTGTGTATGTGTGTGTGTGTATTTGAGTTCTTTTTGGGGGGGGCACCCATCAATACAGTGGCTTAGGTTAAAAGGTTTTGTTGTTTAAGGGATTTGAGCCAACTCAATGTGACTCACAAGAAGCGCCAAGTGCGAAACTGAATTTCAATTCAAGGTAAAGTTTTTTTCAGGGATATGTAAAGACTACATATGGAATATGCGTGTATGAATGTTATATAGATTTTGTTTAATACAAAATTGTAAAATTATTTCTATATTTAAAGAGACTAAAACATGAGCAGCAAATGGGCGAGATTTGAGAGGAAAGAGATGCTTGATTTAATCTTAATTGATCTTTAAGCGTATTCAAAACAGTTTACAACACTTACATTGACATTTTAATAGCATTTTACAACACTTATGCAAAGCTTAACAATCCATGTGGCTTAAGCCATAGAAACTAGCTAAATAATAGCTAAAAATGCGAGATTTTAGCCTTTTCATTAAATACATATATACAAATGTAAATATATCTATATAAAAGTAATTGCATTAAACAAGTAAATAGATGTTTAACTATTTTTAATATAATTTACAACACTGCATATGCATTGATAAAAACTTAAATGACAATAGAAGACTTTCATTCATAGCTCACTCAAAGAGTTAATATCTCTTAATATGAACTGAAGGTTAAATGCCAAAAGCTGCACAACAATATATTGAAATACTATTATTTATTATATAAATACAGCTTGCAACACTATAATTGCACTGCACTTGATAGCATTTTTCAACACTTCAAACAAACAAAACAAAATCTTTGATTGCAAACAAAAGCAGTTTTTAATGATCACGCAAAAAAGCGCCCACGACGTACGGCAAATGTCAAATGTTTATGAAAACAATTGAAATTAAATTTATTATAAACAATATATGGCATATAAAGCAAATATTTCTTTGGCGACGAAAGATGTAGAGGAAGCAATAACAAAACGTGTATGTGACGCATGCAAGAAAAAAAAAAATATTAAAAAAAATCTAACAAAAATCAAAGGAAATACTTCCAAATATTTGTATAAGCTTTATGGAGTTGCATGGCTTTATATGTGTATATCAAAAATGATGTGTATATATTATTTTATTTTTATATAAATATATATTTACATCTATATAACTTCAATGCACTGCGAAAGAAATTAAATGCGTCACAAATCTTGCTTTTACTTTAAGCTTTGCGGTTTGTCGTGATTCGAGCACATTTTTTATTTATTATGGCAGTTGTTGTTGTTGCTGCTGCGAGTGCTGCTACTATTGTTGTTATTGTTACTATTGTTGTTGTTGCTGCTGCTGCTGATTGCGTGCAACAACTTGGCAAATGCGATGCAAACTCTTTTTCGAGTCGCAACTTTTGGCTAGCGACGCTCAAAGAAAGCGAAAGTTATGACAATTTGGCAGCCAAATGAAAGTGTAGACATATACATACATATATATATTTGGGTGTGTGTGTGTGCGTATCTGTGTGTGAGTGAGTGTGGGCGTGTGTGGGTGTTAGATGTGTAGCAAGAAATTGCATTTGTCATAAATTATTGCGCGAGCAGCTGCTGCAAATATTGTGCAGAATGACTTAATTTTTAGATGAATGTACATACATATTTAGCTAGATGTTATATATGTATGTATGTATATATATTATATATACGTAAGTAAATTGGTGCACAAGTGTTTTGATGTCTTGCTTTGGTACAATAATTTCATTTAGATCTTTACATTAAATGAAAGTGATTTCTAAAAAAACATATTTTTTATATAAAAAAAAATGTAATCTAGATTAGTTTTAATTTTACATTAACTCTAAGCTCTAAATAAATAAATATATAACAAATATAAAAGTATAAGAAAAATCTTAATACAGATTTAAAAAATTTTTTTAATAATTTCATTTATACCCTTTAATGATTTTTATTTCTTTACTAAAAAATGAAAAAAAAAAAAAAAAATTAAAACAAATAAATTTTTAAATTTTCAAATAAAATATTTCTTAATATATATAAAAAAATGTATATAAATATATATTAAAAATATTTTAACAATACAAAATTCGCAAAAGATATTTTATAAGTATTTTTTTTTTTTAATAAAAAATAGCATTTCAAAATATTTAAATATATTATTTTATTTTAATTTTTTTTTTATTTTTTTGTAATACATATAAAAAAGAAATTGATTTTTAAAATATGTATATATATATATATATATATATATCTATTATCTATCTATCTATCTATTAAAAATATTTTAACAATATAAAATTCGGAAATTTTCGGAATATTCGGAATATTTTAATATATTTTTAAATTTTAAAATTTTTTTATTTTATTTATTTTATTTTAATACATATAAAAAAGAAATAGATTTGTAAAATATTCTTTAAAAATTATTAAAAATAAATGTAAAATGAAATAGATTTTCAAAATATTCTTTAAAAATATCATAATATCCACAGCACGCATTAAATCGCAATTGTAAATTTGGCAATTAAAATAATTTGCGTTAAAAACTCATTTTACTCTGATTTCCCATTTCCAATGGATGCAGGGTATAAAAAGACAAATTTTCCTGCCGTTTTACCGCAATTTTGTCCTCACCTTTTCCTCACTTCCAATTCACACACACAAGAAATGCTCTCAAATATCTTTACTTTTACATATTTTTGTTTATATGGCTCTGCTTCATTTACGTCATGTGGAAAAGCGTTGGCTAAAAAAGAAAAGCATTTAAGAAAAGGCAGCAAAAAAGAAACAACAAACTTCACTTCATTCAGCGCTCCACGCTGACTTTTTGAATGAAAATATTTATGCATATAAAGCGAGGAACACACACACACACACACACACACAGTTACTCTTGTATCTCTGAGTGTGTGTGTGGGGCATGTAAAAAGCAGCGTAAAAAGAAAATAAAAAAAAGGCAGCTGAAATAAAATAAAAATACAAATTTATCTTGAACTTGAACTTGAAATGAAGACATCGAAGTCGACGTTTACCGTAGCAGCGACGTCGACGTTGCGTTGACGTCGCTTTGTCTGCTTTCACAGTTGTTGTTGTTGTTGTTGTTGTTGTTGTTGGCAAGGCATTTAACGGCAATCTGTTATGGCATTTATGGTTGGCATTGATGCGCATAAACGAAGGGGTTTTTAGTGAATTTATATGTAAAAGATTTATATATTATATTAATTATAATATAAATATGTAAAATATATTTGTTTTTTATAGAACTTATATAGATTGGATTGCAGTATGCCCTATCCTAAAGTTTACCCACACAACAACAGTAAGAACTGCCAAAAAATGTTAAACAAAATAAGAACCCGCATTTTGCAGCAGCAAATTTGCCATTAATTTGATTTTTTTTTTGTCCATGTGTATAACAGACTACTGTCTACTACTTTTGCTACCTCTGCCCCCTCTACCTATCACACACTCTGTGTCTCTCTCTCTCTTTCTGTCCCTCGCTATTTCTCTGTCCAACTCACTCTGCTTGAAGCTTTGTGCTGAATGTCATCGCAATTGTGACTTTGAAATTGCGCCAGACATACAACAAAAAACTGCAGCAACAACAGCAACCAAGCTACAACAACAATACAAAACAACAACAGCAACAACAACTTGTATTCAGTTTTATTTATACTGCAGGCAATAGGCACTGCACGACTGCTAGATACCTCATGCTGCTTAACCAAAACTTTTTTTTTTTTTTTTTTAATTTAATTTGAATTGAAATTTTTGAGTACTTTTTAAGGAAATGACTACGCATATAAATATATATTAATTTCAAGACTTGCCTAAAAACCCTTAGGAACGACAATTACAACTCAATTACTCAGCTTATCTCACTTATAAACTCTAGCACTAATATACCCGCTTTGCCCAACTTGCGCTGGATATAAAATGAAACATGAAAATGTCTGTCTTTTTGTTTTCTTCTCTCTCTCTCTCCCGTTGTTTTACTTTCTTTTCTTTTTGTTTGCATTTAGTGTAACAGTCTGTCAGCTTGTCAAACTCTCAGTCTGTCTATGCACAAAGACGCGTTGAGGCTCGAGCTAAAAGTTTCGAGCAACCTTCGCATTCACAATATTTTTAGTTGTTGTTGCTGCTGTTGCGCACAAACAAAATTTCAAATGCATACAAAATGTTTTTTAATGAGATAATCGCTAAATACAAAAAAGAAAATATTAATATTAAGAAAACAATATAAATAAATAAACTCAAAAGTACGCAAAAACATTAAAAGCTTTAAATATTTTATATACCATTTAAGAGAAACGAGTATTTCAGTTGAGATAAAAAATATAAATAATTAGCTCTTCATTAAGCCAAAGAGTTTGTCATATAATATAACTTATATGTATTTAAAATAAATATTAATTGAATTAAAAAATAAAAAACTTCTTAATATATTAAATAATATATAAATAATATTCTTTAATAAAAATGCAAAAATGATAGTCAAGAAAAATTAAAAAAAAAAAAAATAAAATAAATAAATAAATAAGAAAAAGAATTTTTAAATTATTTGATAATTAAACTAATAGAATAAGTAATTATAAATAAATATTTTTTATTTTATTTATAGTTTGATTTAATTTAAATTTATATATATTTATATTTTTGTCTACATATTTAATATAATAAATATTTTTTATTTTATTTATAAATTGATTTAATTTAAATTTAAATATATTTATTTTTTTTTATGCACATTTAAGTTATTTTTTAAGTAGTGTCAATTTGCGGGGCTCTTAAAACTTTTAGCCATATAGACCAAAACAAAAGAAGAATAAAATTTCGGTGAAATTATTTCCGAGCCAGAAAAAAAAGTGAGCTAAAAAAATCAATGCAGATGACACATCACATTAAAAAATGAAATAAAGGTAGACCACATAAAGATCGGTTGAGTTCTGACATATTTACGAGCTACAAAATAAAAATAAAAAAAAATAAAAAAAAAAATAAAAAATGCTTATAAAATAGAATGAAAGAGCAAAACAGAGACAGAAAGTGAAAGAGCAAGAGATAGAGAAAAAAAATTATATATAAAATGACATAACAGTGCAAATAAATTGAACAAAATAAACAACAAACGAGTGCGAAATGCAAAAGTTCATAAATTAAATGAAACAAAAAGTAAATAAAATAAAATATATATATATATATATACATATATATGTAGATATAAATATATACTTTATATTTGAATATTAATGCCAAGTAAAAAAAAATAAAACAAGTAAGAAGGCTCTAGTCGAGACTGCTCGACTACGAGATACCCTGAACCCTAAGTAAAAAAAAAGTAATTTGTTGTTTTTTTTTTTTTTTTTTTTTTATTTTTTTGTTTTTTTATTTATTATATATTAACAAAACATTTTATTTTACAATGCAAAATTATTAGATATTCCTTATTATTAATTGTATACAAAATTTTAACACTATCAGATCCTCTCCTGAATACTTAATTGAATACCACTGTGGTAACTATATATAGTTTCAAATGTCCTAGCGGAAATGTCCCCACTGGGTAGATTTGAAAACGCCCAATCAATATGCGAATCACAATTGGTTGTAGACGTTTTCAAATCTAACAAACTTCTAAAGTTTCTACCAATTAAATTATTATAAAAGCTTCTAGATGTTTCAAGCCTGCTCAAACATAAATTAAAATCTCCCAAAATAACACAATTATCAGTCAAAAATGAATGGCGAAGAAAGAGTTCCTCAAATTCTGCCTTAAACAATGGTAATGAGTAAGAAGGACTTTTGTAAGCAACAATAAAGCTTAAAGTTTTATGTCGAAATATTGCATATTCAAAAGCTGATGTACCATTTATTTTTCTACCGCTTAAGCAACTTGAAATATTATTTAAAATCTCATTACGAACATAAACAATGATACCCCTCTTGGTTCGCGCTGCATTCGGTACTACGTCGCAATCCAGGCGAATTACAATACTAAATCCTGGAATGTCAACATTTTCGTTTGCATATGTGGATGTCTCCACGAAACATAAAACTGATGACTTAAGCATTAGCCTATCGGACCGAATGTCTTCAATATGGCAATGAATGCTCTCAGTATTATGAAAGAATATATTGAGGGTGGAACTGTTTAGTAAATGATCGTAATGTGATTGAAGTAGCTTCACACTTCTCAATTGCAAAATTTGATTTTGGACTTTATCATCATTTCTAGGAGATTTAGGAGGCACAAAATCACCAATGATAAATAATCCTGATGCAGTTGTTGCTCTACTGCATGCTACGTATATTGCAGCGCGCTGCATTCGAGGACAAGTATGGACCGCCACTTTGCTATATGTAGCTCCCTGACTTTTATGGATTGTTATTCCTTCTGCAGGTACAATTGGAAACTGCTTGCGATCGATAGAAACTTGCTCGTTTCGTCGATACTGAAAGCTTTTAACAGTTTTTTGAATGGGAGTCCATAAGCTTTCTGTACGATGTGTATACTTTGATCGCGCAAGCATTCCTATATTGTCATCAGTAAATTTCATCCATAACGTTATAGGAGTATTCGATGAATCCAAATCAATTTGCATTAACGTGCCTGTTGCTCCGTTAACTAAACCATCACCAGTATCTATATTAACCGTTATCATATATTTTGCAGTAGTTTTCAAAAGAAGTGACATACACAATCCTTGTGTCTCTGAGCATCTAAAACTACTAACGGCTTCTAATATTCTTTGCCTATTGGCAGTAGTTAAATGGGTTGCTTTTACAAAATCAACAGCGATAGAAAAGAAGGGATCAGTTGGTATCATATTTAATTTAGTGATATTAAAACTGTCAGTCGCCGCATTAGTATTAAACAAATGAATCGCATCATCGGGGACCTCTGATGGCTGACATATGCGAGACCGAACTAAACTAATATCATCGCTTGTCATGGTACCCGATGCCATATTATTTAAGGCCGTCGCGAAAGATTGATCTTCCCTTTGTCTCATGATTTCTGTAAGTTCAAAATATTTGAAAAGATCCCATAAGGATGACGCATAAATTGAACTGTATGGATCATTAGAATTGGATTCAAAAATCCAACGATCACCTACTGGCGACAGTTGTCGTAAATCTCCAAAAACTATTATAGAAATACCACCAAATGGAGAAGTATTTTTATAAATCTGCCTTAATCGTGAGTCTAATTGAGAAAACATTTTTGATCCAACCATTGAAATTTCATCAATAATAATAATTTTAAGGTCAATTAACCTTGAGTGCAATGTGTTCACTAAATCGTGACTTAAGGGTCTCAAGCTTGAACCAGATTGATTTACTGGAAGGGAAAACATGGAGTGTAATGTGGATCCTCCTATCCCAAAAGCAGCTTTACCTGTGGGAGCACATAGTAAAATCTTAATTGTTGGGTGACTTCCTGGCTTGCTATTATACATTAAGGATAACGACTGATAAATAGCTAAAATAAGCCGACTTTTCCCAACACCTGCACCGCCTCCAATAAATTCATAAAATACACAATTATTTTTGGCATTGTGCAAAACATGATTAAAATATGTCTTTTGCTTCAAATTAAGCGACCTGACAATATCGGCCAGTCTTTCAGGCGAAACTAAGGGTGGGAGCTTGATTACTCGTACAGTATTACTTTCCAAGTCTGTACTTTCATCACTATCATTAATGTTTAAAACATTTAATTGAGGATTAATCTCAGGCAATCCCAATACTCTAAATCTATCGTCTATAATTTGATTTTCACCCCTTTCCTCACTTTCGTCCTGAGCTACATTGTTAAGAGCATCTTGTAGTTCACTATCATCTAAACAATTGTACTTTCGACGATTGTTATTAATAGTTTCATGATTATTACTACAAAATGATTCACAGTCCCTCATGACAAGTTCTGTGTGTTCATTTCTCCATGGGAAATATAGCATAACGACCTCTCTAAAATAGTTACATCTATCTGTATTAATATTAAATCTTCTGAATCTAATTATGCTCGGACTTAATCTTTTTCTAACGAAGCCACTACCATCGCGAAGCCTAAAATTGGTTGGGTGTGAAGTGCTGGGCATATCGACGTTATCGAAATCATCTCTATTTCGTCGAGCTCCAGTTTGTGTTTTACTGAATGTATAAAAAGCCGCAAAATCAGCTAAGCATACATTTTCGAGTGCGTCAGGGCGTTGAACATAATGCTCTATTAGACCCAATACAAATATATCAGTTGAATCACCGGGTAAATTTTGGAGCTGTTGCCTAGGCTTAAGTATCCTAACCCGATGTTCTGGTAGCGAAGTATTAATATAAACTTCGGCATTACTGCTTTCGGATAAGTGCATACCTAAACAGCAGTAAACTGCTTCTTGGGCTGATATTTCTGTACCCGAAATGAATTTATGACCTATGTGCTGTAACTTTTGTTTAATAGTTACATTTCCTCTGCTGATCTCACTTACTGCTTCTCGCATTAGCTTTGAGATACCCCTCTGGGACTTATTAATGTAATTTACAACGTAGCTGCAGCACGCATAGGGGTCTAATATAAATTGAATATCTATATTAGCGCGCTGTAATTGAAGCAAATGAGTGTTATAAGCGTTAAGCTTAATAGCTGCAAAAGATCGCTTTAAAAATATTTTTGGCTTTTTTAAAGTCGACCTAAGTGCATTTATATAGCTTTCGTAGGAGAGGCTAAGTTGGTCATGAGATAAGAAACTATTGAAATCGCAAAGAAAATCGATTGTTTCACGATCAAATGGATACTCTAATATGCACTGGATCTTTTGAAAATTTGTACGATGTACATCTATGTTCTGAACATCTTCCCCTAGTGGAAAAAGAATTTCAGTTTGTGGCATTGGAGGATATGGAATACCAAATCTACATATTTTTTGTGCCCTAACCTCTCGCCTACATGAGTGCCCATGATTGTGCATTTGAAACTCTAAAAATGGAGCCACATCTGGGTTACTCATATCAGTTGTAATAAACTGATCAATAAAGGTCTTTACTGGGATAATGCTTGACTCATCAGTCAAACTAAATGTAGGAGCATCTTTCAGCCAAAACATTCCGTGAATGTGGGGGGACCCTCTTTGTTGAAACTCAACCCTCCAATAAAATCTAATAATGTAATGACTTCCGAAAATACCACCTTCCTTTTTCATTAACTTTAAGACCTGCCTATAACGAAAATCAAAATATCTTGCGCAAGTAACCGGGTCAGCTCTAATGAGACGGGCTTTATTGTCAAAACTTAAATTAGAAGCTTGTTCTTCTGAAATTATTAAATTGTCTACATTTTTAGACAATAAAACTAAAAGCTCTGCCCATCTAGTCTCAGCTGCTGAAAAAGTTATGAAAAAAGTAGGTAGACCAAACTGCCTTATCATCGCCATAACTTTCTTTTTTTCTGCTTCCCAATGAGCAGGAGATGTTCTAATACCCTTTAATACCCTATAGCCATCATCGTGGCGAATTAAATTATTTAAATGCTCTTCATTAAGAGCATTTGCAGCAGAAATTCCCCTAGTTGCGCTATGCTTACGTAGGCAAATGGAAGTGTTATTCCTAATATTTATGATTTCCAACTTTTTATAGTTAAGAAATAATTTATCACTCCTACAGCCTCTTCTATCAAAGTTCCTAAGCTCTGACCTAACAATAGTTGTAAAGCTTTCCTTACTTTTTCTCTTAATACCAGCAAAAATTGTTGGGAAAGAAAGCTCCTCAGCATCACTATCCTGAATCATATCTAAAGGTCGCTGACCTTCCCCAGGTGCAATAACAATTCTCTGCATGGCTACATTTTCGACAGGAACATTTTCGAGCAATGTCTCCTGGCCTCCAGGGTTTAACATTTCCTCTTGCAAATCATTTTGCAGTTGGATACCAGCTTGATTGGCCTGCTCTAAAAGTTGGGAAACTAATTCTCTATCATCATTTGATGCAACAAATGGAACATTATCGGACGAAAAGGAGGACATCCACTGTTCGTTGACAGTAATTTGATGTTTCCTATAAAGCTCCGTATTGACCAAATACCTAATCGCACCTACAATCTTAGAAGGCCTAATGGTTTCAGCCATGAAATCATGGCTATATTCCATTCTTCGCTTAAGGTGTATCTGAACGACCTCTGCTTCATGAAATGCCCTTGGAAGGGATGTTACCACATTACCAACCGGAATGGGCACGTTGACTACAGCCCCTTTGATTGCCGTTTGACGACCATATCCTAATGATTTGATAATCATAAATGGAAGACGGGGAGAAATAAGCCTCTCTTCTAAGGGCGTTAGATCTTTTAAACATTCTGGAAGTTGTGGAAAATCTAGACCATTTGATATGGCTGACTTTGGTTTTTTTCCCAGTTTTACACTTGCACTACATGTTTTGCAAAAAATGTATTTACCGTTAGAGGCAGGGAAAACTGAAGATAAACTTAAAATATCTTCACTATCTTCTACACTACATTTACTTTCAATAACATCTCTAGCAATTTTAACAACTTGATGTGGAAACCACAGGCCTTTACAGCAAATGCAAACCTGATCTGGACCCTGCTTAACAACTATATTATAGTCATTTATGCAGTCCGATAAGGTAATGTTAGCTCGCTGTTCCCTATTCTCTGGATTAGCTTCTGCTCGCACAAGCCTATTACGAGCAGCATTTCGCCTATTTTCAACTACTCTATTTTCTATTATTTGCCTAAATTGTGTGACTCGTTGGGACAAACTTCTATTAGCATCAAATGCCTCTTGGCGCGCTTGCAAACGCGCACTTCGCCTTGCACTTGTATTGCGAGCCTGTTCGATGCGTCGTCGAATAGAGTTATCTCTAGCCCGAGACCTGAGAAGTCTGTCCCTCGTCCTTTCTAAAAGTCTTCGACTAATACTTTGCCTGCTTTGAGAGTGTTGTGCAGTATTTTGCTCTTGCTCTGTAGCTCTGTATATAGGATCTTGCCTACGTCTCGATCGACGCGAAGTATTGGCAATTTGCTCCTGTTCCCTAATTACTGGATCACTTCGACGGCTAGCGTGATGTGCAGTATTTTCTGCCTGCTCTACTGCCCTATATTCAGCATCTTGCCTACGTCTCGATCGACGCGAAGTATTGGCAATCTGCTCCTGTTCCCTATATTCAGCATCTTGCCTACGTCTCGATCGACGCGAAGTATTGGCAATTTGCTCCTGTTCCCTAATGACTGGATCACTTCGACGGCTAGCGTGATGTGCAGTATTTTCTGCCTGTTCAACATCTCTATATTCAGGATCTTGCCTACGTCTCGATCGACGCGAAGTATTGGCAATTTGCTCCTGTTCCCTAATTACTGGATCACTTCGACGGCTAGCGTGATGTGCAGTATTTTCTGCCTGCTCTACTGCCCTATATTCAGCATCTTGCCTACGTCTCGATCGACGCGAAGTATTGGCAATCTGCTCCTGTTCCCTATATTCAGCATCTTGCCTACGTCTCGATCGACGCGAAGTATTGGCAATTTGCTCCTGTTCCCTAATTACTGGATCACTTCGACGGCTAGCGTGATGTGCAGTATTTTCTACCTGTTCTACTGCCCTATATTCAGCATCTTGCCTGCGTCTCGATCGACGCAAAGTATTGGCAATTTGCTCCTGTTCCCTAATGACTGGATCACTTCGACGGCTAGCGTGATGTGCAGTATTTTCTGCCTGTTCAACATCTCTATATTCAGGATCTTGCCTACGTCTCGATCGACGCGAAGTATTGGCAATTTGCTCCTGTTCCCTAATTACTGGATCACTTCGTCGGCTAGCGTGATGTGCAGTATTTTCTGCCTGTTCTACTGCCCTATATTCAGCATCTTGCCTACGTCTTGATCGACGCGAAGTATTGGCAATCTGCTCCTGTTCCCTATATTCAGGATCTTGCCGATGTATAGCACGACTTTCAGAGTTTTCTATTTGCTCTAAATTTCTAACTCTTAAATTATTCCTACGAGTCTGACGACGCTCACTATTGCTAAGCTGTTCGGCTTGACTATATTCTATATTTTCCCTACGCTGCCGTTGGGAAAGAGTGTTATATTCCCTTTCTCTATCTAAATAATCTGGATTCGACCTATTTAATTGATTCCTAATTCTTTGTCTCTGCGATCTGACTGCAGCTGAACTATTCCTTATTCTTGGCATCTTAACAATATATAATAATATTTAATTTGTTAAATATAAAATAATAAATATTGCAAAAATAGAGATCAATATAATATTAAAATTAAATAAATATTTCTAATATATAAATATATATATATAATATAAAAAAATAAGAGTATTAGAAGCCTTAAAAAAGACTGTTTTTAAAAATGTGTGAACAAATTTATAATAAATAAAGAAATTCACTTACATTCAAAGTTCCAGTAATAAGCGTTAAACATGTAGATGATCGCAACGAATAAAATTATACCGGAAAAGAACTTTACACAACGTACACAGCTGACCGAATAACTATCACATACACTTCTTTTCACGGATTACAATTTACGCGTTGTTCACTTGTTCACAGTTTAATTTTTGCACATAAGCCTTAAAAAAGACTGTTTCTAAAGTACCAGTAGTAATCGTCAAACACGTAAATGATCGCAACGAATAAAATAATACCGGAAAAGAACTTTACACAACGTACACAGCTGACCGAATAACTGTCACATACACTTCTTTTCACGGATTACAATTTACGCGTTGTTCACTTGTTCACAGTTTAATTTTTGCACATAAGCCTTAAAAAAGACTGTTTCTAAAGTACCAGTAGTAATCGTCAAACACGTAAATGATCGCAACGAATAAAATAATACCGGAAAAGAACTTTACACAACGTACACAGCTGACCGAATAACTGTCACATACACTTCTTTTCACGGATTACAATTTACGCGTTGTTCACTTGTTCACAGTTTAATTATTACTAAAGAGGAAGTGAATGAAAATGGTCTTAAATACCTAAAATTGGTAAACATTTTTAGGTTAAATAACAAACCAAAAAACCTAATCCCTTCATCCGTTTGACAAAAAAATGTTTATATTAGGTAATATTGTAACAAAGGCATGTACCTGTTGTAACGGTCGCCGATCAATGAGTCAACTCATTCATAAAAGCGAGTTGGCTTTAAAGGGGCGTACATGCAATGTTTTCAATACCTGCTGACCCCTTTTCAAACTCCCTACTTCCTAGGTAAAAAACATAACCAGAATATCCATTTTCAATGGGTTCAGGTATACAAATTATTACAATTAATATGAATTGTATAAGTTTGACGCAGATGGTGGAAGAGTATTTCGCATAAACAAAATGCAGATTACAAATAATTTTGTCTGTTTCATTGATGTATACAGATGTTAGTTTCAACGTGCAATAGGAAAACGATAGCCACTGCGTTTGAGCTGCAGCAAAAAAAGTGATGCTCTTCTTCTTCTTCTTTACGCACTTAGATGCGCGCGCTCTGCTAACTGCGCAGTTGCTGCCGTGGCTTGGGGGTGGTTGGGCTGAACTTTGGACGCTCATAACTCCATTTCTAGATGGACTATCTTTATGAAATTTTCAAAGTAGATTAAGAGTATCTAAATCTATCTATATGCCAAATTGCAAGTCTCTAGTATTTGAAATGCGTTTTTTTCAAATTGGGGGCGAAGGGGGCGTGGCATCTAAAATCTGTAAATTACATAATCTGCGTATCCATAATATCTATCTAAATAAACAAATTTGAAGTCTCTAGCTGAAACAGTGTAGAAGTTATGCCCAAAAAACCTAAAAAATGGAAACGAATTTTCGATTTTTTATCGATAATTTGGAAATGGGATGAGTTATCGAAAAAACAAAATAAACTCGTACTGCGTAGCTAACATACGCATGTTCATGTGAAATTTCAGCTCTCTAGCTTTTGTAGTTTCCGAAATCTCGACGTTCATACGGACGGACGGACGGACGGACGGACGGACGGACGGACGGACGGACGGACGGACGGACAGACGGACAGGGCTCAATTAACTTATTTTTTTATGCTGATCAAGAATATATATACTTTATGGGGTCTGCGACTTCTCCTTCTGCCTGTTACATACATTTTCACAAAACCATTATACCCTGAATTCCCATTTTCAATGGGTTCAGGGTATAAAAATAAATAAATGGAATAAATGGAGCGCAAAAAAGTAACATTTAATACCCTGTATTTAGTGAAAGGCACTTGAATATGGTATATTGGCTTTAAATAAGAGTTTCTACTCTTGAGGAAGATAGTAAAAGAAAGGAATGCATAGAGTAATTGTGGAATCTATATATAGACATTGTAATATATATAGAGGGAAATACTTATATGCTTAGCTTGAGTCCAATATATATAAATCTATATTAGTTTTGAAATCTCTTCATGCATCTATTGATCATCTAAACAATCTAAACAATATATCATATAAAGTTTTGAAATCTCTTCATGCATCTATTGATCATCTAAATGATCTTTTCTCTCTCTCTCTCTCATACTCATTCATAAAACTAGAAAATCCATAGAAGTTTCTTGAATATCTATAAACTTCTATAGCCCATAGAGAATCAGCCTTAAATGTTGATTAATGTCTGCTTCCACTTCCTTAATGACATTAAAAATCAATTTTGTAGCTTAATTTAGCTTTTTAGCATAACTTGAACATTTAAAGCGCAACAGACATTAATATTGATATATAAGCTCTTCTACGATAACATGCACACCTTTCACATCTTTATTTATTTATTTTTTTTTTTTTTGTTCGGTATAGCTCTAAAAACGTTTATAGCGAATCAACAAATCTCAAAAACTTTATGAGCTTGAAACATTAAATTTTGTATGTTTGTTTTATAGCTAATATATAATATATATTTAGTTTTTGTTGATATGTGATAGGAAATGGAAATCAAGTTCTTAGAGTTGGGAATCTTTAAGTCTAACCGCTGAGCAGCATTTATAGATGCATTGTCTTTATAAAAGCAAGCTGAAATATGAATTATGTACATCGTTCCTAGATGACAGTGTATCTTGCAGTCGCGCACACCCGTTTAGCGTACGCTAAATACTATAATTTTTACGTCTATGTGCAAAATGTATCTGCAGCTGTCTATCAGTTGCTTTTGTATCTATAATTGTGTAGATGCCGTCGCTAAAAGTTATTGCTGCTGTTGTTGCTGTTGTTTTGTATTAGCGTTATTATTTACTCGCTTTTGCGCGTATCTTTCGCTTTGTTCGGTTTCGTTTTGGCTAGCCATTTGCCGTGGAAGCAACGTAGAATGAAAGATTTGTGGAATTGGGACACTTGTGTGCAGTGTTTTTCTGTTGCTGTCTTTTGTTGCTGTCTCTTTCTACTTTCGGCTGTTTGCGCCGCTGTCTAACGGCGCGTATCTGTGAGATACTTTTTTTGCACTGCGACTGGGTGGGCTGCGAAGAGGCAGCCAGCAACAACAAATAAGTTTTTATAAATAAAATATTTTGCTGCGCGTGGCTGACAAATGTTGTCAGCAACAATTTAAACGTAAATATATTTATATGTTTCATATGTCGACTATGAACTACAACTTTTTTAAATATATTGCAATTTAAACAAACTTTTTGTTTAGTTTGCTTTCGATCAAATTCTTTGGCTAACGTTGCGTATGCGCGATTTATATATATAGTATATTTTTTTTAGCATTTTATAGGATAGAAATGGATTTTGTGCAAATTTTATATTATAATTAATTAATTTAATTTAATTGTTTGCAATAAAAAACATAAGAAACAAGTAATTTTTGTTTTAATTATTGTTTGTGAATTTTTATTTAAAAATATGCTAAATATTGTATTGGAATTTATTTTATAAATTTATTTTTTAGTGTTTTTTTTTTTAAGTATTATATATTTTTATTATTATTATTATATTTTTTTATATATTAAACTATTTCTCTATAATTATTTGCATCTAATATTTATTTATATGATTTTATTTTATTTATTTTTTTAAATTATGTATATAATTTTTTTTTTTTTTTTTTTGCGTATAAAATTGTCATTGTCTAATCTTTAGCAGACAGGCTGTACTGTACATTTATATCAACAAAATTGTTGGCTAATTCGGCGTATGCTTAACTTTCTCTCTCATTCTCTCTCTCCCACTGCAATTGAGACGCTTCCGCTGCTTTTTTTTTGACGCTGAGCATATCTAAAATGCAAATAATACATTTTGCAAAATTAACCAAAAAGAGAACTTGAAATAAAAAATAAGTATAAATATGTGTGTGAGTGGTTGTGTGTGTGTGTGTATATATATAGAGAATACACAAGATTGCAACCAAGGTCAGCAATGACGAATAACAGCAAAATGCGCTGCTGTCAGTTGTTTTTGTGTTTGCTGCTGCTGCTGTTGTTGTTGTTGTTGTTGTTGTGCTCTGTACCAGTCGCAGATCTCAGAAAACACACACACACACACGCAACACACACACACACATACATACACGCGCATAGTCAAAGAGTAAGTGCAAATGAATGAGGGCTAGCTGTTGTGCAACGTAGAGCAAGCGAGCGAGCAAGATAGTGTTAGCGGCTGGGTGTGCAAGCGGAAGCGGGATAGCATGCGCAACAAATGCGCCAAACAAAAAGTAAATAATTTTTATTTGTCAGCACGATTCAGTTCGAGTCCGGGTTCTGTGCGCGTATATAGAGGTTCACCAATATATGCACTATATATATACATATATATATGTAGATATATACATATGTGCATATGTGTGTATATAGTGTATATAATATAGTGCATTTAGTAACTAGTGCTATGCATATAAATATACGATCGAACTTTAATGTGCTGTGTGTCATGATCGCAATTCAATTGCGGTAAAGTTTAGTGTGTAATATGTGATTAAGCGAAGAACCGCGTTGCACTTGCTGGTTTATAAAGACGCAGGTACCTAACATTCTCTACTAATAATAGCATTATATCTAATGCGGTTCCCTTATATGCAAGTATTGAGAAGAACTAGAAAGAATCATGCATACATACTTATGTACATACATATATCATATATTGTTAAATATTTCATATTATATATATTATATATTATCATATTGTGCAGAGATATGAAAATTCCTTGGATTATTCTAAAATCAAAAACAAATTTAATACATATTATGAAAAGTAGTTAAGACAGAAATCATATTGCTCTTTGAATTGTACTTAAAAAAAAATAAATAAAATAGAATAAAATACATAAAAAATAAAATTAAAAAGAAAAAGAATAAAAAAAAAATACATATATATTTGTTAAAGTTAAATAAATATATAAAACAATTAATAAAATATATAAAAAAAATTAAAATTAAAAAAAAATTAATAAAATAAAATACAAAAATATATGTTATTTATTTTGGTCACTAACAATAAATAAATTTGCTAAAATTAGCAAAATAAATAAATAAATAAAAAATATTTGAAATCAATTTTTCCTTTGGCAATTCTATATAAGCCAAGTATAAACAAAATTTTGAATAGATTCTAATAGGCAATTCTTAAATTTCAAGAATTTACTTAACAAATTCTTCAAAAACTATCTCAAAGATACATATGTATGTACATTCCAAGACACCTTTTAAAAACCTACCTCAAAGCTAAAATCTAAATAATACTATATATGTTAAATTATGCATATGTATATGAATCTATAAAGTTATAACTCTCTTATGTGAAGGTCAATCCGCTAAGTCCAAAATTCCAATCCAAAACAAATATATACATACATACATACATATGTATGTATATATGTACATAGTTTTTTTTTTGCATATTTCACATGCATTAATTGCTTAATTGATGCCAATGTGCAAAACGCGCATTTATTCAATTCATTCAATTTCGCATTCACAACAAACACTTCAACACACACACACACATACATACATACATGTATTGAGATCCACTCATGGAAAGATCTTGAAGTTTGTGTTCTCACCTCTCGCTTGCGCGATCAATTCCTAGAATTCCTTTGACTAACTAACACGCGCATCTCTTTTGCTGCTGCTGCTGTTGCTGCTTGTTGTTGTCGTTGCTGTTGCTGTTCTCACACGCACAGCATACAAATTGCAAAAAGCAAGCGAAGAAGAAAAAAAAACAACAACAGAATTGCGGCGCCGAATATCCTTGAAAAAGGCAAACCCCGAAAAAAAAAAAACAATGGCTAAAGCAAACGCAGCGAAAACTTGCGGCGCAAGCGCAGAGACTGCACGATAGCAGCAGCAACAGCGGCAGAGCCAACAGCAGCGGCAGCAGTGAAGCAATAACAACAACAACGGAAAAGATAAATCAAACAGTAACTAACCACACACACACACATACATACATATACATACAAATATGCAGCGAGCAGGCGACAACAACTGCCAGTAAACCGTTTTCATCAATTTCAGTTATACCCTAGAAAGTTAATAGAGAAGCACTCTACACACTGAGAAAAAGTGTACAATTTAGATGCAAAAATAATAATAGAAGTCGTAGCACGAGTCAGCTAGAAGCTTATCAATATCAGTTCCCATTAATAGTAAGCTAAAAATATCTTTAAATTTATTTTTATAATATTAGTAACTATTAATATAAATTGCCTAACTACGAACGATGCGCAGGGCATTTGCGCGTCGAGCAAGCATGGCTATCAAGCATTATTATTCTTCTTTGTTTTCGCTATTGCCGAATTTTCGCTGTCGCTGTCGCCGACTGAGCAAATAACTGCATTTGACCTTGTTTCGCGGTATTGGCTGTTTAGAACAAACAAGATATGCCGATTGTGTGCGTCTGCGACTGCAGATATGTATGTATGTGTGTATGTACGTATGTAGGTATACATGCAAAAGTCGATATGTGTGCGAAAATATATATACATACATACATACATATGTATGTATGTATGTAGATATATTTGGACGCTGTTTGCTTTGCTTTCGGTGAGCCGAAACTTGCTTTGGTCGACTCTGTGCATATGTTTGTGTGTGTGTGTGTGTGTGTGTGTCAGTCAGTCTGGTACAAGTGTATTAATTCAGCTGCGCATGGCACACACAAAGCGACTCACACTCGCACACACTCACACACACTCACACACATGCACATACATATACATCAACTGAGTCAGCGCCACTCCGACGCCTGCATTTGCCATAGAAAGTTCGCCCCAAAAAACAAACTTGGAACTATATACATACATATGTACATATATATGTATGTATGTATGTATGTATGTATAAAACTTAATAATGGAACCTACGTAAAAAAAATCTTCCACGCGCGCAATAGAGGGAGAGAGAGAGAGTGAGAGAGCGAGCAGAAGAGACAACGATAGCGGCCTGCACTTTTGCTCATTTTGTTGTTCTCTATTCTTCGCTTTTGCCAAAACTCAAAATGTAGGTTAAATTTTGCGGAAATCACGCGAGTGCTCATAAAAAAGCGACGCAAAAAAAAAAGAACCTAGAAGTATGTATATGTATATGTAAATATATAAAGGCTATAAAAAACAGATACGTGCGCAGATAGCACACTCACACGCGCACACATGCAAATACTTAATAATGTTGTATTAATTTGTTATTACTTTTTGCTGTTGGTGTTGTTGTTGTCATTCATTCTGACGTTTGTTTTTGCTGTTTTATTCCGTTATGCAATAATCACACGCAAATATATTGACCAATATTCATTCATTCAATCATATAATATCTGACTGACAAATAGGTGCTAAGATACATACATACATACATACATATGTATATTCCACACCATACATATGCATTCTTACATACATAGATTAATTATTCATAACGAAATTCGCGACATTTTTTATCTCTACTTATTTGTATGCCATCAAATATTGTTGAATTCATTTACAATTTAAATCCCAATTGTTTTGTGCATTGTTGCTGTTTCGTCTGGTTTGTGTCTAAGGCACAACTTTATCAGAACTGAATTATCTGTCTCGCATGCCAATTAGCTAAACGCCATTTTTGCGCATTTCAATGCGTCCAATCAGAAGTGCACACCGGCTGCATGCCTGTGTGTGAGTGCAGTATTATTTTTTTGCATTCTGCCTCGTAAGCAAACGAGAAGCGAACGAGAGAGAGAGACAGAAAGCAAAAGCAAACGATCGTGAGTGTAGCTGGTTCGGCTGGCGTCACTTCGGCTAACAGTGCTTGTTGTTGCTTCGGTCGGTGCAATTTATTCGCATGCGCTTTTCGCTTCGTTTCGTTTCAAGTTCGTGCAGCGCTGTGCATTTTAATTCGTCGGCTGTGTTGCGTTGCTTTGTTTTAGCTTTTGCATTTATTCAGTGCACGAAGACTGTTCGCTAAATAGTTGTTGTTATTTTTGTTTGCCGATTGCTTTAATTAGTATTACATGCCCATTGGTCGGCCGCAATGTGCTTCGTGTCTGCAGTGCATTCTTATTGGATTGCTTTGTCAAGTGTTTGCATATAGATCGTGCAGTGCACGAACGCTCTTCATTAAGTTGTTATTGTGATTATTGATTTAAGTTTTAATTGGCATTGCACGCTCATTGGTCGGTCGGCTTCGTGTTTGCAGTGCATTCTTATTGGATGATGCTGTGTGTGGGCTTACAATAGGCAAAATTAAGCAACTTGTATATTTTTAAATAATTTTCTTTGTTTCTATGAATCAGTTACTAATCATTTCTCTCTTCTTTCTTTGCAGGTAACTATTAATTTGCTTACCAATTGGGATAACAGCTACTCTGCAGGTCTATTCTCAGCTCTTTAGCTCTTTATCGATTTTGTACGATTAACATCCCTCATACTGTGCAGCATCATTTTGAAAGCGTAAGCATATGCCAACTTCCAACTCTAAAAGTTACTTTGAGTTTGTTAAGTCCCCCCTCTATCTGGACAAAATGTTAGCCGCCCATGGCAACCACCCAACCACCAATTGTTCAACAAGCTGAATGCACACAGTGGTGCACACACTTTGACATGCAACCACAATAATAACAACAGCAGCAGCAACAACAACAACAGGAAAAATGGAATGCAATTTCTTTTGAAGAAAATTCGTGTGTGAAATGTTGGCAACCACCTTTTGGTGGAAAATCTCGGACGGACTCGGTCTGTCTCCCTGCTAGACGAGTTTATCCAGCTTTTCCTGCCCCCACCCACCGGCCGGGCTCTCGCTTTGGGCACGTGCTGCAAATGCGTTGCACGTTGCTGATAATGAAGCCAGTTGCAACCCTCTCCTGCTCCTCGGCGGCAGGGCAAGGGTCGAGTGCCTTGGCTAGGGGTTGCATATCGCATGTTGTATACATTTATATATATGTCTAATCCTCGTGTTTGTTGCAGCTGCAACAGCAGCACTGGCAACAACAACCCCTCAATTGCAACAATGCTGCGCTTGCAACAACGTTTTTCCTTGTTTTTTTTTTTTTTTTTTTTGCTCTTTCAGTTAATTAAGCGCGCATCTTTGTTGCAATGTGCATGTGGCAAGGGTTGCTTTTCCCATTTCCTTCATCTTCTTCTTCTTCTGTCATGTTAAGCTGTCAAAATCTGCTGATGCGACAGGCGTGTGCCTCTCCCATTGCCAGACCCTCTTGCCTCTGACATTGCCAACTAATTGCACTTTCCATATCCTCTATTTTTTTGTTCTTTCAAAAAATCCTTTAACCGGTTTCTTTAATGCTGAAGCGCCATGCCTGACTGCTGTCCAAAGAGGTGTTATACCTAGCTCTACATGGCTTGGCCAACAACTGTTTTGATTTCGTTTTGATGGGAGAGGTTCTTGGTTTACTCTTGACTAAAAGCGGTTTTCAAAGGCAATTTATTACTTTCATAATGTTGTTATTTTCGCTGTTTATCAAAAGGTTCTTTTTTCAAACAATATCTTTTTGCATTCATATGAAAAGCATTCAAAGCATTCAAAAATTTAATATAATGATTTCAGTTTAAAAAGGAATAAGGATATTTAAGAAAAAAAAGAAGAAAATTTTATATCTGTCGAAATTTGTTAAACATCTTCAGTGCAAATAATGATATATGTATAAGTAGAATGATATATAATGATATCTGATTGATATTGAGAAATTAGAATAAGAGACAAAATATACAAAATATGTAGTCTAATTTGTTAAGCATATGCTAAACGAGAAGTTATGTAATATTTAAAGATTTTAGAAGATATGCAACTTGCTATTAGGCAACTCAAGCTACAAAATACCAATCATTATTTGGTATTTAGTTAGTTTGTATCTCAGCAACTTATCTTAAAGCAAATACAGATGATATGTAAAACTATCTTTAGTTTACAATTCAGTTACCCATTCCAATTTCACATTATTGAACTTGGTTTACAATTCACTTTTACATTTTCAATTCACAGCTCAGTTTCAAGCTCTTTGGATCTGTACAAGTAATCCCTGTGGCTGCCTGTGTAGGTGTGTGTGTGTGTGCTGACTGCAAATCAACTGCCAAGTAAAAGTGTCAAAACAATACAAACGAAAGGCGCACTGGACATGGCAATATATATATATATATATATATATATATATATATATATATATATATATATATATATATATATATAGGCTTTTATATATACACACACATATATATATATAGAAAGAGGAGCCACATAATTTATGCCCATGTACAGAGAACTTTGGGAAAAAGGCCTCGCAACGCACATAAAACGCAGACTGCAGCAGCAGCAGAGCCCGTGGCAGAGGCAGTCGCACATAAATGCGGAAAAATCAATTTTCTTTTGTGCTTAAGGGTGGCTAAGCAAGCGCCGTGGGGCGGGGGAGGGCCAGCAGCAGCAGCAGCAGCAGCAGCAGCAGCAGCAACATAAACTTCTTTTATTTGGCATTTGGGGGTTGCAGACGCACGCACTTTGTGCAGCGAATTGTCACCCAGTTTTTGCCAAATATTGACAGAGCAGCACAGCACTCTCCTCCACTGCCTCCTCCCACTCACTCACACTCTACCACGCTCTCACTCTCACTCTCGCTCTCTTGGCTTTGTGGAGAGTGAAAGTGTAGAGTTCCATAGGCTTTTGAAGTGCACAAGTGCAGCATAATTTTGAGAGCTAATGCAATTAGGCAATTATTTAGTATAACAAACAGAGCAGAGTAGAGCGAAGAGTGAGTGTGAGAGCGAGAGCGAGAGTGTGACATTACTGTGTGTGTGTGTGTGTGTGTGTGTGTGTGTGTGTGTGTGCGTGCTAATTACTCATGCCGCACGCATTTTTTTTTTCCTTTGGCGCACTCAGGCGTATACACAATAATTTACAGCTAGGCTGAAGAAACGTGCACTGAATGAAAAGAGAGAAAGAGACGCAGACAGCAACAGCGTGTGGTGCGTGGGAGCAGAGCATAGCAGTGCGAGCGAGCTGGCGCATAGAGCGCAAATGCAAGCGCCTAAAGTAATGCTACGCACAACAAACAACAAAATTTGGTCGTTTATTTTGCTGGCGCAACAAGAAAAGTAATAGAATAAAATATGTGTAAATACATACATATTGTACATATACATACATGTATGCATGTATACATATGTATATATACATTTGTATGTACAGTAGGGCCTAGCAAATGCACAATTCGCACTGATTTGGGAATGGAAATGTTGCGATAATATTAAGACAATACAAAAATTAATTTTAGAAATTTAAAAATAATTCATAGTTTTTGTATTGTTTTATTTTCTTTTTTTTTAAGATTTCAATATTTTAACTATTTTCAATTGTTTATTAAATTACAAATTTAAATTGAATATTTTCTTTAAATTTTATTTGTTTTTCTTAACTTTTTATACATAATAAAAATTTATATATAAATTCTTTAAATATATAGTTTTTAAAATAATAGATTTTTTTTGGACTTCCCTATATACACAAATTAAAAAAAAAAAAAAAAAACAAAAACGATTAAACTATTTCACATACTGTATTTACATATACATTTTTAAAATATGAATTTTTTTTATAAATTTTTTTATTTTTTTTTATTTTATTTTTTTTTTTTATATTTAAAAATTTCTAAAAATATTTCTAAAATAAAAAATATAAAAATATATTTAAATTATCATTAATATCAATAAATAAAATTATATTTATTAATTTCAATTTGATTGCCCATAAAATACCTATTTGTATTTGCTACGAACTATATTTAGTTTTCAAATGCACAGAGTGCATGATAGCCAGACTATGCTGTAGTGCATGTACATACATACATGCACACATACATACATCGGTATACATACAAGTATGTATGTTTGTATATACGTCGTACCGGACCTTTTGCAATGACGTCAGCGGCTATAAAAATTGTTGTTATTAAAAGCTTGCCAGCTAAGGCAAGCCAAAATTTCGCATTGTCCTTAATGTCCTTGTTGCTGTTGCTGTTGTTGCTGTCATTGCTGTTGCTGTTGCTGTTGCTGCTGGGCAATTGAGCACAGGCGGCGGCAACTGCTGCCAAACCATTTTTTTTTTTTTTTTGTGGGGCTGCAGCGCCACAAAAACAGTTTTTGGGCACCCAAAAATTGTGAATACGTGACTGTCGAATGCGTCTGTGTGTGTGAGTGTGTGTGCGTATATATGTGTGTGTGTGTGCATTTTGATAAGGGTTAGTGGGGATGCTATGTGACTCCCCCTAATTGAAAATGTGTCAAGCAATTGTTGGTTTATTTGGCCACGCAGCAAATGAGTCTCAGATCAAAGATTGAGCTATAGGCTTATAGTAGAAATAAATGTTATAGAAGTCTTATAAAAAAACTTATATATACATATATAAATATATAATGAGCGAACAGGTTCTTAAAGATGTTTGATTTCAGTTCAGGTTGAGATTGAGCAAAAAATAAGCTCAGTTAAAGCTATTGATAAAGGAGAGAGTGAGAGAGATAGTGTGAGAGGGAAAGAGAGAGTAGCCTTCTATGTATGCCTATGTACATATGTGTGAGAGAGAGAACCTTCTATGCTCTCTCTCTCCCGCTCTATCTATTGCATTTTCTCTCAACCTTTACCCCACTCTCACACTCTCTCTCTCTCTCTCTCTCTCTCTCTCTTTCCCCTGTTGTCCCTCTTTCTATCTTACTATTTTCATCTTTAAATTTACTTCTCTGCTTCACCCTCTTCTTTATTATATCTCTTTATCTCTTATCTCTTTGTTTCTACATTTCTCTCGTTGCTTTCATTTGCCTATCAGTTTCAGCTCTATTACATCTATATCTTTAGTTTTCAATCTCTCACTCTACCTGACTCTCTCTCTCTCTCTCTCTCTCTCTCTCTCTCTCTCTCTCTCTCTCTCTCTCTCTCTCTCTCTCTCTCTCTCTCTCTCTTTGTCCTTTAAGCTTCTCAAGCATTCTCCCACATAACATTTTTTGGTTTTTGCAAATTTCATTAAACGTATTCATAAATTTCACGCAATATTTAAAGTCTTTGTCTAGGTCGGCATCATCTCCCCCGTAACCCTACCAATCTTTCATTTTTTTTCTCGATTCTCTATTATGTGACAACCCCTAACGAGTTGTGCGTGTGTGTGTGCCACGCCCACTTTAAAGCAAATCACTTGACTTTTCATTAATAAAATTGGAGTTTCGTTGGAAATTTGTTTCCCGCATTTCTCTTTTTTTTCTGATTAAATGCTAAACATTGGGCAGACTGAGAGGAGTTCGAGTGGAATATATAGAGGAAACTCTCGACGAACCCAACACTCTATTCCCTCTTTTTGCATGCGTGCGGCATTAGCCTACACCCATGCGTTTAACCCTTTTCTCCCAAAGCATTTTCTTTGTTCTTTTTTTTTTCATATTTGTATTTTTTTTTTTCGTTTTTTTTCCGCGTCAACTGAGACACGCAAAATGTGGCTTACCGTAAAGGATCTGTGCATTGAAAACGCGAATACGCGCATTTGTGCTGCTACTGCTGCTGCTTCTTCTTGTCAATACACACACACACACACACACACACGCTCTTGTGTGTTGCAACCCTCGACAGAAATTCATAACTTTTTCTATTCCCCATAAAAATATATATGTATATACAAAAAATTGTTTTCCATACGCATTAATGCAGCAATGCGTGCGCTTTCGAGGAGTGGGCGTGGCTGGATACCGCTTGCCGCCTGGACATGTGACTCGCCTGTCTAGCTTCCCTCTCCCTCTCCCTCTCTCTTCGTCTCTCTATGCAGTCTTTGATACGCTTTGCTGAAATATTACTTCAACAGCCGGCGACTGATTAACGAGCGTCTTTTGTTTTTGTCGAGCATTCAAGCTGAAGGGCTGATATTGTGTGGGCGTGGCTGCTTTTGTATTACGAAATTAAGCACAAATATAATTTGCACTGATTGTAAATTGAAAGAAATTACAGACCTTTATAATTGCTGAGTTGCATGCGTAATATATAATTTCAAATAAATTTCTAAAATATTTTAAACTGATAATTTGCTTGAATAAAATTGATATCAAAATAAAGAAACTAGAAGTCATCAAAAATCTATAATTAATAAAAGATAAAAATAAATAAATATATAAATATTTATTTACATATAATATTAATAAATATATTTAAAAAAATATAAATAATATATTAATATAATATTAATTAATTGAAGTATTCTAGCTCACTTTACAGGAACTAAACTGCATGAGAAAAGAGCTGCAAAATAATTGAAGGATAGTTTTGTATAATATTATTATTGCCAAAGAAATTGAACTGAATTAAACTCAACTTATCATATATTTAATATTTTTAATCTATAATAATTTATAATAAAATAAAATTAATAAATGTTCTCAATCCAGGATAAAATAAATTTAATAAATTAATTCACATGAATTTCTTTGCTTTGGATAAATATTTTTGAGCAATGAATAGAATTTAATTCAAATTCTTAAAACTAAAGCTAGAATAAATTTTTACAAAATTAAAAATGATCAATAATGTAACAAAGAAAATAAAAATTTGATATTATATATAAATATGATTATAAGAAAAATATAATTTATTTATATATTTATTTATCAGTTAGATTTAATGTCAAATTAAAGCTAACTAAAAGCTAAAGCACTGCCTGCTGAGGCCTTCGGCCACATTTGAGGCAAAGAAAAATGTATTTCAATTATTGATCATTTTTCTACTTTACTTCGAAGTGAAGAGTAAATCTAGCTAAATCGAGGTAAATCTCTGCGTGCATAGTTCTTAGAAGGAACACCCCAAGTGCTGTCTCTTAAAGTTTTTATAGAGTTCTCAATTATGACATTTTCATTTAAACTGAAAATGCAAATTTAATATTTTATTTTAATTTTATGTTTGTATATTACAATGTAAATGTAATTATGGATTGATTGTATTTGAATGAATTTAATTTAAAAAAATTTTTTTTTATTTATTTTTCTTTATTTACTTCACTCTTCTAATATTACAATGTAAATTGCATTATTGTTTGTAATTGAATGAATTTGAAATAATTTGTTTATTTTATTTATTATATTTTATTATATATGATAAAGAGAGCTATATTATTACTGAAGTACATTGCATATAAGAGATCGAAGTATCTGCTGCTTTATTTTGCATAAAATCTCGCTTCTTGCTCTTTAAAAAATAGTTACCTCTGGCTGAGCTTTACGTCTATGGCAACAGATCATCCTTTGGCATATTTCATACCCACACACACCCACACACACACACCCATACTCACACACACTCGCTTTGTCACTCGTCAAAATTCAATGAGCAAAGTGGCCGCCGGTTTTGGCCGTTGAATTTATTGAAAAATCATGATATGTGGCCAACAGACAGACGCACAGGAGCAGACGCACTGACAGACAGAAGCACGCTCCTCTCCTCACCTCTGCTCCACTTCGACTCTGGTCCTCTGGTCCTCTAATGTTCCAGCAGCGAAATCTTTGGCATGCAAAAGCGTCGATATGACAGCTTGACTGAACTAAAAACCGCGTTGCAAATGGCAGAGTGTGAGACTTTTTGTGTGAGAGAAAGAGAAAGTGAGAGAGTGAAGGGGGGGGGGGGGGGGTCTAGGAACCAATGCCTAGACAAAAGCCCAGCACGGAAATATGATTTTTACGTGCTGGCTGGGCACAGCAGGTGGGTTGGGCTCGCTGGATGGGAGCTGTGGAGAGCTGTGCATAGCACAGGCTGAGCCTATGCCACGCCCCACCTAAAAACGCCCACATGCTGATTGACGTGCCTTTTATTGATGCTCTTGATTGGTTTTTACCTTTTACGCAGAGCAGAGCTGAGCTGCAAGCGTGAGGGAGTTGGACAAATGCGGGTGTGCGTGTCAATGTGTGTGTGTGTGTGTGTAGCTCGTTAGCTCAAAATATATATGTGTGTGTGTGTGTGTGTGTGTGCTCGTCTGTTGTGCTTTATTACAGGTGAGACAGGTGGACCTTTTCTGTTGAATTGTGTTTGTATTTGCTTTTGGACATTCGTCGCTGTTAATTTTTTATGCCCACGAATAATAACGGGGCTATATGTATATATGTAAATATGTATGTATAAATGGAGAATTCGACTGTTTGCGTTTTTAATCAAATGTTCAAAAATCCTGGCGATATGCTTGCCCGGAGTTCGTTTAGTCTGCCTGCGTATCGCTGGCTTGTTTAACTTTTATATCGTAATTGCATATCACAATTTCTCCAACTCTCTCTCGCTGTCTCTCTCTCTCTCTATCACTCACTTCCGCCGCCCTCTCTCCCGCTCCTTTACGTTCTCTGTGTTTGCTGCCTTGCAAAACAAACTAATCAAACGTCTGCAATCGTTGCTTCCACTTCCGCTTCCGCTTGCCGCTTACTCTATCTCTATCTCTGTTGCTCTATCAAACTCTTTCTCTCGCTCTTTGGCACGCGCTAATGCTTTAATCCTTCAGTCAGGACCTTCTGCTTCTGCTGTCCGCGCGTATTAAATCGATGAAGTATTAACGACTTAATTGCATGTTTGTTAGACATTTTCGCCATACACACACACACACACACGCACACACACACACACACACACACACATGCAGCCCTTCAATATTCGTGTTTTGAAGTTTATTAAATTCCCGCACAGGAGGCGTGTTGCAATATCCTTATACTGCTCCTTCTTCCACTGCTACTCCTACTCTATCCACATCCTCAATTGTTGTTGTTGAGCTCATTAACTGAAATTCACAAAATTCGATTAAAGTAATGGTCTTTTGAACAGCTGAAGTGTGAGTCGAACGCATCTGCAAAAACGTATAGAAAGAGAGAGAGGGAGAGTGAGTGAATGAGAGAGAGAGAGAGTTAATTCGTTAGTTGCTGAAGTGTAGGTGGGAGTAGGAAATAGCCAAATGGATAAAAGTGAAGAAAAAGAGAAAATAAAAGAAGAATACAAATTAATATATATGAAATAAATGTTAACATGTAAAATTCGAAGAAAAAATAAAACAAATTTGATGTAAATAAAGTAAAAAGTAACATAATTTAAATAAAGAAATATATTACAATTAGAAGTATAAGAGCGTAAAATAAATAAAATATTAATATAATTGTAAGTTATTTAAAATTTTATGCTTTAGCTCCTCTTAATCGTAATCCTTGTCATCCGCTCGTCATCAATGGATTTCCCCACACACACAAAACTTGACAGTTTCAAGAGTGACTCAATAACGCAGTTCAACAAACAGTTATTGTCAAACTCTCGTTCAACGAAAATGTCAATCCAAAACAAATTTCGATCCCTTATCAAAGAGCAGCAAATTAAATAAAGCTCAATGACAAACTTCATTAGCCAAAACAAAAACAGAAAAAAGTCAACTGTACAGAAATAACAATTTTGGCTTTTAGCGTAGCTCTCCCCCCTCCCCCTACACACGCCCCCCATAAATATATATCCTTTATCCGGGAAGACTCATGCCACGTATCCGTTTGGCAACTCGTTTACAATGCTAGGCAAACGTTGTGCCAAAAACTAAATTAAGATTGAAATGTAAAACTGAAAACGTTTTACACAATTATTGAACGCTGTAGCCAAATCAAATTCTACATACGCTCAGTTGAGGTTGGGGGGGAGTGGCTTGAAAGGGGTTTCAAAAAGGGGGGACGCTCTTAATCGTACAGCGAAAACCACTCGCAGTGGCCGCTGTCCACGATTTGCTTCACTTTATTTTTTATTTTTCTGCTGACGTTTTGTGCGAATCAGTCGACTGCATAACTTACAATACCCTAAATATAAATTCAGCAAATGGATGGCTGGGGGTTGGGGGGGGGGGGGGGGGGATGGCGATACGTCGTTCAAATACTCGACGTTAGGCAGTGCGCGTACTAATGAAGGTTTTTAGCTTAGGCAGCTGGGAGGTGGATGGTTAATATTATCACTCCAGCATGCATTTTGCAAATGAAACCAAGCTCCATAAAGCTGCCCCTTTGCCAGGCCCCAAACCCTCCCCATCCCCCACCTCTTGCTCTAAGCCACACAAAAGCAAAAAAGTATTCGAATGTATGGAAATTTTTTCGTTCAATCACAAATCCAATGATGTTCGCTTCGACGCATTTTGACAGTTAGACAGACAGGGGCGTCGGTCAAGGGGGGGAAGTGGGGGGGGGGACTGGGGCTCACTTTGATGAATTTGCCCGTTTCGTTTTGTTTGAATGGCTTCTTGTACAGCTGCATGTCCTGTGAGCCTGCAGATAGGCCTCGTGTTTTGTTTATCCAGCTCATGCCACATCTTTCTCTTGCTGCACATTGCTTTTTTTGGTATTTTTGTTAGTATTTTTTGATTGTATTTTGTTGTTCTCCATAGCCTTTGTGCATTTGATTAGAATGTTTGGACTTTTGGAGTACGTAAATATTGTTGCTTGCTTGTCAATTAGTACGTTAAGCCGCTCTATATGAAGCATTTGAAGAGCAGCGGCTGAGTGCCTGAAAGACCTCCAACAAGAGCTGTACTTCACATACGTATTAAAGCCGAAGCCAACACAATTCGGGAAATGAACAACAATATGTTAAATACATAAACTGAAGTTAAATCAATATGAAAATACTGGAAATTGAATATGCAGAGATAAAGTTATAAATAGGAAATATGTATATGAAATATATAAAACTTTTACATTTAAAATAAATTTGCTTATCTTTAGGATATTTGAACTTTGCTATAGTTTTATTGTTAATATAAATATCAAATATGGTCAACTTAACACTTGGAATTCTTGAGTTCTTTGATTAAAGACTTCTACTTCCGAACTTCTTAGAGATAGACTTTGCAATCTCTTCTCGCTCTGCAACTCCTTTATCTTTTGTGTTGTGTTCTTATTCTCTATTCTCCTGTTTTATCTTCTTTGCCATTTATTTATCTTTGCTTCTCTTTCCTATTTCATATTTAATCTTCTTCTCTCTTCTCTTGCGCTATATTCGTTGCTTTTACCTTCTCTTTTTTAACCTTCTCTTCTTCTACCACCTTCTCCACTTTCTTGTCAGCTATCTTCTATGTTCTCTTCTCTAATCTTGTCTTCCTTTCTCATCATTTTTCGTTTCCTCACTGTTCTTTTCTTTTTAGTTTTCTCTTATATTCCTTTCTTTCAATTTCTCATCTGTTATATCGTCTTTTCTGCTCTTATCTTAATTTCTTTTATTTTCTATTTCAACTACAAAAGTCAAAAGTCTTTTCTAGACTTCGTTTTTTTTTTTCTCAGTGTTTTTTCTAACTTCAATTCTCTGACTTCAATTCCTTCTCTGTTTCCTTCTCTTCTCATAGTTTATTTCGTATCTAACCTCACGTCAGGGATCTATCTTTCTATCCAACTATATAGTTCGATATACATAAGTCTAGATATAGGACTTCTTATATAACTTCTTATATAATCGCATAACTGTATCTAACTCTCTTGGCAGGCATTTCAATTAGCTCTCGTTAATCAACTTAGACGCTTTGACAGTTTCGGCCTGCATAAAACATAAGCAAAAGCCATGGAATGCATATTAACAGGGGTATTCCCTCAATGGCTGCTTAAACTTTTTGACAGCCTGCAAATCGAAAAGACAATTTTAGCTGTCAAAAACACTGAGATAGAGGGAGAGTGAGAGTGGGGAAGAGAGAGGGAGTAAGTGTGTGTGTAGTAAGGCAGTTGCGTGTCACACAGCTGGCAAAACAATTGCGCATACGCCACGTGTGCTGCGTGAAAATTGCAACATTACCGCATGTCCTTCTTACAGTGCGGACAGCGAGGACAATCAGAACTGCGCTGGCTTCTCTGTCTAGGCCTGCCAGTCAGCTAGGTAGCTAGCCGGCCTGCCTGTTACCTTTTTGACATTTGATTGAGATTTGTTATCGGCATATTCATCAATGATATATACAATAAAAATACACAAACACACACGCAGCTCAACGGCGAGCCAGACGCATTGAAACAAGTGGGGGAACAAAAAAAAAACGGGGAGTAAGAATGTTAAGGTAACTCTGTGCAGCTGAACATATCCTGCTGCCCAGTTGCTGCCCCAACTGCTACGGCTGCCGATTCTGTGCGCGCCACGCCCACTTAAAACAAACAACGCCCACAATTCACAGTAGTTATCGTGCGGCTCGCAGTGACATTTTTAGGCATTCGTTCAATACGGCCAGGAGTCAAACAGGACTCGGCACTCTGTCTGTCTGTCTGCCTGCCTGTTACTTCCATTAGATTTTGCTGTTCAGCAAGCAAGCAGCTGCTGTTTGCCATGTCCAGGCTCGTTTGCTGTGCGTTGTCTGTGTATGTGTGTGTATTTTTGCAATAAAGCAAGGATAACAGCGAGTGAGAGGAACAGGAGCAGGAGCAGGAGCAGGAGCAGGAGCTGCGGGTGGGTGGCTGCCTGCCAAACTGGCTATGCGTACCTTTCGATCCTTGTGTGACATTTGAATTCGCAGAATGAAAAGCAGAAATGAGACTAGAGAGAGAGAGAGAGAGAGAGGGAGAGAGATGCTTGTGTGTGCCTCTGTCGTTTTTTTTCAATTTCTTATATAACAGTTATGGCCAGGCAGCCACCCACTCTGTATATTTTTTAATTTTGCTGACTCGTCAGCGCGTGAAAGGGAGAGAATGAGTGAGTGAGAGAGAGAGAGAAAACATACAAACGCAATTGTTCCACGTTCACAATGCATTCCACGCTGTCTCCAGCTGATAAGCAACAGACAGAGCTCCAAACCCAGCGCACCTCTACCCTTCTCCCTTGCCCCCCCCCCTCCACCCTCCCGGCTTCGATCATCCTTTGACCGCCTCTCGCTTGCCGTTGTTGTGCTGTCCAGCTCAGCCGCGAAATGAAAAGTTAAACTGTGTGACGCACTGTGAAAGGGTTTCGGGATTCGGGTTTCGGGGTTCGATTTGAAGTGCGGGCGCAGCAGCCATTTGGGTTTGGCGTGATGAATATTTACTGCGTGCGCTAACTGCTAACTACCTCACAGGTATTTCCATTTTCTCTGACATTTTTAATTGGGTTTGAGCAATGCACACACACACACGCACACACACACACTTACAGTCACAGTGATAGACGAGGCACAACACGTGGTGTCGCAACAACTGACAGGTTTCGCCACAAGGGTCAAGGGTGAAGGTAATGGAACCCTCTATTAAAGTTTCAGTTGAGTTGAAGATATGTTTACATTGAGCAGGAAGTAGCTAAAGCTGTTTTTTGCAAACATATTTCTAGAGTGTTCTTTTCATCCTTGTTAAATGGCTTATATGAACTAGTTCACTTGGCGAACTGGTACTACAAATAATAAACAATTAAACTTAAGAAATGATATTTTTCAAGAAACTGACTCATAAATATTCGCTCTATGAACTAAATAGATTGTGGAACTTTTCTATATAAAACAATCAATTATTGTTTTTTTTGGAGTACAGTTTTCGAGTTTTAATATATACTTAACTTTTCAATCGACTAGTTCCGAGAGAATCTCTGATATGAAGCAGTTTAGAGAAGTTATCTTCTATGAACTAATTCAGATAGAGTCTCTCATATGAACTAGTTCAGAAGGCAATTATCCTATGAACTGGTTCAGAAGGCGTTTCTCTTATGAACTAGTTCAGAAGGCATCTATCTTATGAACTAGTTCAGAAAGATATATCCCATGAACTAGTTCAGAAGGCATCAATCTTATGAACTAGTTCAAAAGGTATCTGTACTAAGAACTAGTTCAAAAGGTATCTGTACTAAGAACTAGTTCAGAAGGTGCATCTCTTATAAACTAGTTCAGAAGGCGTCCCTCCTATGAACTAGTTCAGATGGAG